>CM040765.1:17017791-17747791 GCA_022829145.1 Albula goreensis
GTATTAAGTAAAGGGTAAAGGCCAAGAAGAGTGAAGGAAGGAGAAACTAAACCACCAACTGACTTTTCAAATCAGTTGCAGCGATGCGGGCCAAGAACTTTCTCACACCATCAAAGTAATTGCTACTCGTTCAAGTATCAATTTAGTTAGTTATGCCACAAAGAACCCCTGATTTCCTCAGATTGAGACCCTTTGAACTCACTTTAAAAAGGGGGAACCCACTGAACCTGCCTTCAAAACGCCAGCCTTCATTTAATGCCAGTTGGCTGGTCATGTGATTTCTGCCCATCCTCTCCATGGTTAATCAGAGCTTAGGCTGGGCAGCAGTGAGGATTAAAAGACTCTCAGTATGACAGGAAGATCATGTCATTTCACATAGGCCTTTATTTACTTAGTGATCACTGTTATTCATTACCACTTACACACAAGCATCTTTTTTTAACATTTGATTACATTTAGTGAGTACTTTGTTCAAACACACTACTGCTGTGCCTCACCTGGGAATCAAACTTGTAACCTCTGAGTTATAAACCCAGTCATACTGCACTGCCACCTGGATCCACTGCAGATGTTCTCTCTCTCACTCCCTCTGTGTGTGTGTGTGTGTGTGTGTGTGTGTGTGTGTGTGTGTGTGTGTGTGTGTGTGTGTGTGTGTGTGTGTGTGTGTGTGTGTGTGTGTGTGTGTGTGTGTGTGTGTGTGTGTGTGTGTGTGTGTGTGTGCAGGTGTCTCTCCCTCTCCCCCAGACAGCTGTGAGCAGACACCACCTGCGTTGCAGAAGCATTGCCCGTTGCCATGGCCACGGGTGTCAGAGAGGTAGACCGACATGCAGTCGGTCCCAGGTGCTGCAGGAATGGATCGGGGGTCGGGTGAACTTACGGTCATCCATTAAAGGCTAGCCCCCCATCGAGAGAGGCCTGGCCCCAGGCAGCATGACCTGCCTTCTGCCTGTGGCTGGCTGGAGCATCTCTGTGTCAGAGCAGCTCGATCTCCTTACAACATAAAAACTTAACAACACTCAATGACAAGAGCAGGCCATTCAGCCCAGATAGTCCCACTATTCACCTGCAATCTAAGGAGTATCCAGCACTGCATCAGTCCTGGACGTAACACTCAAAAGGTCTCCTCTTCCATGTGATCTGCCAAGCTGTTCCAAGCGTTGACTATGTGTTGTGTAAAATCATACTTCCTGTTATCAGAATGGAATTTATCCTTTAATGGCCTACCTGTCTGGTTAACTGACAAGACACCAAGCAGCCCCTGGACAGCATGGAAATTATATAGCATTGAAATATAATTTAAATATATATATTTGCCGGAACAAAGCCTGTACTGGAACACTACAAAATGTCTGGGAAAATATACAAATACCCACAATTTTTTTAGATATTACAATTTTTTTTAACATTACCGTGAAATAAATTTTTATATTTTGTAAAAGTCGTCCCTGTGCTTACAGTGTACAGCAGTGTGTTCCATGTGCGAATCCATGCATGTAAAAACGCTTCCCCCGGATTCTCACGCCGAAAGCTATTTTCAGTGTCCCGCTCTCTGTCGCGCAGTCCTTTGTGTGGCCACCGGACGCACCAATGAACGTAAACAACCCATGAAACCGCGCCAAGAGACCCGCCCTCACCGCTACGGCCAGCTCCCCCGAGCCCCCGCATCCCCCGGCAACCGGGAGGAAGTGCGTCAACCACGACCGGCGGGAAACAGGAAACAGGAACACAAGGCAGGAAGTAGTCTCTGGAACAGTGGCAGCGTTCTCGGGGGATGGGGCGGAGTCTTTGAAAACCTACATCTTTCTCCCACGCCTCTAAGCTCCACCCACCCTGCATGTGAGACACAGGGAATGCTGCTGAAATACATCCCATAATTCCACCATGCCACCAGTCTTGCACATGATCCTTCTCTCTAATGCTGAGACTGTGATATACATAACCAATAGTATCCATTGTTATGGAAACATGGTTTGTAGTGGAACAGTCCAACCATAAAGATGCAGTTACATAACTTGTCCTGCAGTGGCGCTGTTTGTTTAGCCACCTGTTACAAGTGACCAGGTTGTGTTAACTGTCAATAAATCCACTTTAGGATTTTTGGGTGCTAATTTGTCCTGTCTATCGCCAATAATTGAATAATCTTCCGCTGTAGAACTGAGTGGAAAATGTAATTAGCCTTATGAGCGACTTGTTTTTCCTCAGTTCACGTACTGCACTACTGCTGACAGAAGAAAAGTTATTTTCATTTCTTAAATTCTTAAACATTTCTTAATTGCTCAAGAGGAGTGATCCTCATATTATACTGGAGCTCATATGGTAAATTGATAGCCTTTGAATAAACTGTTAAAATAATAAATGTTATAAATAATAAATAATACTGTAAAATAGTGACTAATAATTTGTGCTTCTACTTGATAACTAAAGTTATGAGAGAATATGTGACAATGCCACACATGAATTAGACCTGAACAAAGCCCTAATGAATGTTAGTAACCATGAATTAATTATTACTAAATGAGTAATTACAGAGGTATATTAATAAGCTCTTTATTAGCATTTAATATCCTACCTTCAAAATAAAGTTACCCAGAACAGAATAGAATAGAGTAAACAGCAGTTCAGTGGGAACTTCAGGATAGTGTCAGTACTAACACATAATATGACAACAAAGGGAAAGGACCAGACTCCATGGATGTATTTGTGTGTGTGTTTGTGTGTGTGTGTGTTTGTGTGTCTACATGCAAGAGTATGTGTTTATGTGTATGACTATAAGTTTGTGTGTGAGACTGTGTATGTGTGTGTGGGTGTAATTGTATGTGTGTGTGAGTGTGTATGTGTGTATAGTGTGTGATTGTGTGTGTGTATAGTGTGTGATTTTTTTGTGTGTGTGTCTGAGCGTGTATGTGTGTGCACATTGAGGAAGAAAGAGTGAGAAGCACAGAGAGAGAAAGAGTAGTAATACACGTCTGACTCTTACATACGCAGGCTGCATGTGGTTCAGCTGTCCCTGACAACAAATGTGCGCGTTTATTTCTGTAAAAACGAAAAACAGACAAACACAACATAAACCTCTCCCTCTTGCTCTCTCTTTCACTCTCTCTTGTTTCTGCCAGTGAGCTTGGCTGCAGCTTCCCCCCCCCCTCTGCTTGCTGATTAAATTGGCAGACTTCCAGGTTTTCATACTTCCTGACAGCACAGAGGCTAGCCAACTTCCTGGAGGGGAAGGGCTTGGAGAAAAGGAGGGGAGGGGCCTAGCAAAAGAGGAGGGGCCCAGAGAGAGGTGACATTTGCACGACATGTCTATGGAAAAACACAGTACACGAGAGAGGAGGTGAAAGAGAGAGGGAGGAGAGAGAGATGCAGAGGGGGGAGAGAGAAAAGAGAGAGATAGAGAGGGAGGGAGACAAGGGAGATAGGAGAGAGGGAGGGAGAAGAGAGAGTGAGTGAGACTGAACGAAAATGAGAGATAGGGAGAGAGGGGGGTTGGGAGAGAGACAGTGAGAGACAGGGGGAGACAGGGAGGGAGCTGGGAGGCAGAGAGAGAGGGCAGAGCGGTTAAGCTAAAGGACTTCGGCACTGGGCTGCGCCTGGGTAATGGGGAGAACCCTCCAGGGGAATTTTTCGGCGAGTGAGAGTATCGAGTTACCCTCCATCATTAGAATGCTGCCTGGCCTCCATCTCGCCCCTCTCCCTCCCTCCCTGCTTCCTCTGTGAGAGTGTGTGTGCGTGTGTGTGTTTGAGCATGTGTATACATGTGTGTCTGTGTGAGCATGTGTGTGCGTGTATGTGCATACATGTGTGTCTGTGTGAGCACATCTGTGTGTGCGTGTGTACATATGTGTGTCTGTGTGTGTGTGTGTGCGAGTGTGTGTGTGTGTGTGTGTGTGTGTGTGTGTGTGTGTGTGTGTGTGTGTGTGTGTGAAATGAGGTGGGTTTTGGGTTTCTGGGAGTCTGGATGTGGGATGGATTCCGTTTGATGTGGGATCGGCCTGTTTTTGGGGTGCCAGGTGGGGGCTGGTGATGCAGACAGCTGAGGTTAGGGTCCAGCTATGCGTGCAGAGCGAACAATCGCACACTGACACTGTGGCTTGCGAATCCACCCTTCTCTACACTCTCTCTCCACAACAAAGTCTCTCACAATTTCCCTCACATTCTCATCTGTCTCCCTGTCCTTAGCAGCAATTTTCTGCTAGACATTTTTCTACTCCAGAAGAGCAGGTCTCAACTAAAAAAACACTATTTTGCACAATGCAGGCTGCACACAGTACTACAAGAGAGGCAATGACTATTTTACATCCTACTGGCCACACACAGTACTACAGGAGAGGCAGTGACTGTTTTACACCCTGTAGAGTACACATTGTGCTACTTGTGTACTGTGTGGATAAAAAATGAAAATTCATATTACTCCGGCCAAGTCAGTAAGAGACTCCTTTCTCGATTATTATCTCTTGCGTGTTGTTTTCATGTTTCCATTTCGTTTTCTTTTTTAAAGGTTTCAGTTATTGCAATTTTTGCTTCAACAGACAAACAGACACAGCCACTGTTGCACAGACAAACACAAAGGCTAGAAGCCATGCATTGTATTACATTGTATTATTTTATAATGTATTTTTAAACAGTGTGTCTGGTGCTAAAATGCCATGCCTATCACTGGGTGACACCAGCAGTCACTGGAGAGACCTGGAATCCTAGCAACCTCACACACAGTGTCAGAGTGCCCTTCTCCAATAATATGGCCCATTAATCCTAATAATTTGTCCATTGCAGGTTCATTTGCTCAAGGTAAGTGAAGACTGAATGTTTTTTATCTGGGCCGCAGGGGTCTCGATGCCTTGAGAAAAAAAAAAGAGTCGCACCACAATGTAGTTTTTTGATTGTGTTTATTCTTTCTGGAAGTTGATGAAACAATTAAGGAAAAGATACTGGGAATGAATCACACAGCGCAAATGATACATCACATTGTTTTAATTCCCCTGTATCTTTCTTCTTTTTTCTTTTCCATATAGTCTTTCTTTTGTCTTCCTGGGAGGGTCTGACTTCACTTCAAAAGATCAGGAAGAAAAGCTTTTTTTTCCCAGAATCCCTTTCATGTCAGTTTTTGAGGTCAGCCTGCACAAACCCTCCTGCTGTGACCGACAAATGAGAGAGAAAGAGAGAGTATTTACTGCTCTCAGGAATGTGATGCTCAAATGTGCAGATAGACGCTCTTCTTGCACAATCTGTGATTGGTCATTGGGAGTGTAGCAAAATAAGTGATTGGTGTTTGGAAGCATAGCAAAGGCTGTGATTGATCTAGTATATAGAGGCTGTAATTAGGAAAGAGGTTGCAATGTTTGTTGGATTAACTCTGGCTCTTCAGGGTCACAATTTTTACTTAAGTTCTGGGTGGTCAAAGTGTCTGCAGGTTTAACTCCAGTCCTGTAAGGCCACAGTGTCTGCAGTTTTAACTCCAGTCCTGGAGGACCACAGTGTCTGCAAGTTTAACTCCAGTCCTGGAGGGCCACAGTGTCTGCAGGTTTAACTCCGGTCCTGGAGGGCCGCAGTGTCTGCAGGTTTAACTCCAGTCCTGGAGGGCCACAGTGTCTGCAGGTTTAACTCCAGTCCTGGAGGGCCACAGTGTCTGCAGGTTTAACTCCAGTCCTGGAGGGCCACAGTGTCTGCAGGTTTAACTCCAGTCCTGGAGGGCCACAGTGTCTGCAGGTTTAACTCCAGTCCTGGAGGGCTGCAGTGTCTGCAGGTTTAAATCCAGTTCTGTCCTCCCCCTGTCTCTCCCTCTGCCTATTCCCCATTCCTACTTCCTTTCTGTGACTCTTTCCTTCTCCCTCCTCTCTCTGTCTTACTTTCTGTAGCCCCTGCAGTGAAACAGTGGCTCCCTCACAAACACACACAAAAACAGCACCAACCGCCCAGAATCACACATCCTATGACTTCACCAGGGAAATATGCCCCTCTCTCTATCAGTCTGTTTCTCTCGCTCTCTCTCTCTTTCTTTCCATCTCTGTCTCACACTCTCTCTCTCCCACTACCTTTTTTTCTCTCCATCTTACTCTTCCTCAGAATCTCAATTCATTTCAAATTGAAATATTTTATTACAGTAATAATTTCAGTACAATGCCAAATTTATGTGAATACAAACATAAACCTGGATTTTTTTTCATGAAGCACACAAACAAAATCATTTTTCAAAATAACATTTGAGATACTAAAATAGTATATACATTTTAAGACAGCAAAGCTTCAGAGACACAAACATAACAGTCATCTGAAAAGTACATTCTTATTATAACTTTCCATTGCAGACTCTTGATGTAGTAGGATGAGCATTAAAAACAGTATTACACTTTTCTTTGATAAAAAAAACAAAATGTAGAACTGGACGAAAGGATATGTCTTTTTTTAGCATTGATGCTAAAGAATACTATTTGGGAAAATGAAGAAGCTGATTGAAAAATCCTAGCAGTTCACCTAAAGTCACCCTGCCACCCAAGTGGGCATTACCACAGAAATGGTTCCCATGGCTAGTACAGTCTGTTTGATTCTGCTGTTAAAATAACTTTGTAAAATCTTGCTTTGATCCTCATCTTTTTCTACCACACTTCAGCTGTTGCATAAACACTAAAGTACAACTGATAGAAGATGTTTTTTTTTTACACTGCTTGTGTTTGTGCTGGTGCTTGTTGTTTTCCTACATCACAAAACGGGTTTTGTCTGTGTTGCCTGATTCTCTGTTTTTAAAGTGATGAACCTGAGTCTGGGGCCTTATTTATTTTTCCTTTTTTCTGGGAGCAGTCCATACTGGGCCGGAGGTGAGATCATCCATTTCTCAGATCATCACCTCAGACTTCTGATTGGTCTGCAGAGACGCCTGAGTCATTTCTGACACATCTCACCATTCCAATTTCCCATCTTTCGTGACATCAAACCCCCTTCTTCATTTTCATTGGACATCACTTGCCACAGTACTGCATTTGGCCAAACCCCTTCATTAATCATATCTGTTAGAGATTCAGTGGTAGACAGGCAGAACTTTTAGTGTTAAGAATCCATAGCTGAGTATCTAGTGTGACTATAGAATCTTTGACAGAGCATTCAGTTCGAAGAATACAGAACTCATTATCTGATGTGACTATAGAATCTGTGATAATACTCGTATGAGTGTTTTGCTTACAATGGAGTACATTAAATCATCTTGGTTTTGAAAGATATGCATTGTATTTGCATCCATGTTTGTGTAGGTGGTCTTAGTGTTTAAAATGCCCAATGGTGGTGTGCTAAAGAAGCTACTGCCAGCCATTTCACCTGTCCGCTTTGAAAACATCCTGTCTTATATTCGTTGACATATTCTTTCAGCAGCAGTAGACGATGTTTGTACCAGTTCCAGATGATCAGGTTTTTATGTACCTGCTGCATGGGCCAGGTATGACCAGGTGAGATGGTTTCGCCCATCGCTTCACCTACCTGCCAATTAGGAATAAGGGTAACGGTGTCATACCTTTGCTCATCTGTGCTGTGACAGAGAAGGCTCACAGCCCATTTTCTCACCTCTCCAAGCAAAGGTACCTGCATTCCCATCAGGATTACACTCACAATAAACTTTTAATGCGTTGACCCAAAACTGTTGTGTTTTTTGGTGGCTATTTTCAGACCGGACACGATGTTTTTCCCCCGGACATTTTGCTCCAGTTTGCTGCAATGAGAGGCTGGGATCAGCACAGAGCGACAGTGTCTCTCCACCGCTGCGTTTCCGAGCGAAGCACCAGCATCAGCATCAGCATCAGCATCCCCCGCGCCTAGATGATGGTTTATTTTTGCTGACCAGACTCTGTGCATTAACCCCTAACTACCGGGTGAGAGTGGCATGGATTCTACAAAAATAAAACTATTTTACTTCATCTTTATTTATTCAGGTAGGTGAACTGAGGACTTATCCCCCTCAGGCAGACATTACCTGGGGACTCAAATCAGGTAGAGGAACACAGGGGACTGCAAAGCCAGGCAGATTAAGATGGTGATCAGGCTAATGTAGGGAGCCTTTTTTCATGAATGTGACTCTCACCAGGGGTGGGGCAGTGGAGCATCCCAAATAGAAGAAAGAAAGAGTGAATGTGCATCTAAAATTAGTGTAACACACAAATAATGATTTGCAAAGAATCTGGGTATTATTTTCTATCTACATTAATATGTGTCTGTTCCTATCAAATGAATTGGACATGAATGTGAAAATGAATAATAGTTAAGGTCGTTTTATTATGTTTGCATGCAGCTGTCGGTCAGCTAAGCTGGTCATCAGCCAGCGGTCCCAGTTGCGGTCCTGGCCTCCATGCGCTGGCGGGAGAGGCTAACCGCTGATCTACCAACATTTCGCTTTCAGTAGGGCTATAGCAGTGCGTGGTAAGGTGCACTAGCAGTTACTCAGCGCTGGGCGTCCTTTTGGCGGGACTGTAGCCATGCATGTTACAGAGCATGAACGGTTATTCAGTGCTAAACTGTGGTAGCGTGTGGTAAGGACCACTAGCGGTTAATCAGTGGTGAAATTGCGCAGTAAGGAGCACTAGCAGTTATTCATCAGTGCGTTTTCGGTGGGACTGTAACAGCACGGTAAAGACTGTCCCCTGCCCATTGCCCACATGCTAGAGTGTTCTTCAGGGACAAGGAGCGGAGTAAAAGCACCAGAATGATTAGATTAAGTGAATAACAAGATGCTGTAAGGCCATTCATGCCTTCGCTGCAGAGAAGAGCCGACTCAAAAAATGCAGTGCATCTCCTGCTGCTGCACATTCAAACACTTTGTGTGTGTGTGTGTGTGTGTGTGTGTGAGAGAGAGAGAAAGAGAGACAGTTTGTGTGTGTGTGAGAGAGAGACAGTTGTGATTGACTGAGAGAGAGAGAGTGTGCGTCAGAGCATGTGTATGTGTGTTTGAGTAACTGTGTGAGACAGTTTGTGTGTGTATGTGCAAATGTTTGTATGTGTCAACGAATGTATGTACACACCGATGTTTGCACATGTTTAATAAGTGTCTACATACATGCCTGTTTGTACGTGCATAAGCATAGTGTGTTTTATCGATGTGTAAGTGTGTGCTTGTGTGTACATGTGTGTTTGCCTGCCCATGCAGTTGTATGCAAATATATTTAAGTGTGTGTGTGTCTGAATGTTTGCGTGCATACACATGCGTGTGTGTGTCTGAGTGTATGTCTGCAAACACATGCCTGCGTGTGTGTGTGTATGTGTGAATACACATGCGTGCATGTGTGTGTGCAGGGATAAAGAATGCTGGTTATTCCAGGCGCAGCTCTATGGCAGAAGGAAAGTGAGGAAAGAGAGAGAGGGGTGGGATGGAGGGAAGACAGAGGGAGGTGTAAGAGAGACAGAGAGAGAGGGGTGGGAGGGATCAGTCATCTCTGTTCCATTCGCTCGTCCCCACTGCCCCCCATTTGCCCTCTGAGTGGCGTTTTGCCTCTCATTCATCTTCGCCCCCTTCTGACAGCTGACCCCCGAGACTCTGAGCCCCTCGCCTCGCACCCGCGCCACGGGACGGCTGATTAAAGGTAAGGACCAGAGATGAGGAGCGATGGTCGCTAAGAGACGGACTAACTGAACTGTTCCGCATCACCGTTCTCTGTCAGCATGAAGCCCATCTCACATACATCTATGTTTGTTTTCGACTTTTATTCACGTTTGCGCAACCATCTCCTGGTTTGTTAGCCAGGGAGAGGGATATTACCATTCAAATATGTGATACACTAAGCATACTGTTAGATCTCAGCTATCCCAGGTAAGAGATCTCAGTCTTCAGGCCTGGAGCTCTGCAGTATCTGCAGGTCTTTGTGTGCCTCAACCATTCAATGATTAAGTCACTGAATGACTAATGAATCCACACACCTTGTTTCCAAGACTTGCTGATTGAAAGTTACAGAAAGGTACAGAAACCCACAGACCTCATAGCCCTGAAGTGAAACCTGGCAATACCGTGGAGACCAGCACATGCTCCTCATACCCCCTGCCTCCCTTCCCTTTCTTGCAGAGACTACAGACTGGGCTGAGTGTGGATGGGCACAGCTGTACAAAACACAAGTGGACAAGTAAATCACAGGTGTGCAAGTGATCCCAGGTGCACAGGTGTACACAGGTGTAGAGGTAGACATAGGTGTACAAACGTGTACAGGTAAAATACATTTGCAAATGAAAAGACAGGTGTTTAAGTAAAACAGCTGTGCACAGGTGCATGGGTAAAACACAAGTTAGCATTATCATTGGGTCGAAATCTGCTGCCACTGTAGTCATCCTTGGCCGTTCTCACACTGTGAAAAATATTTCCAGCAGCAATATCTGTGAATATAAACGCTGTATTTTAGAACAGCTGGTGTTTGTTATTCATTGAAGGTTATCGGAGAAAAAGCCATCAAGAGTGCGAGAGCTACGCTCTGTATTCGGATCTCGCAGGGCGAACCTGACACAAACCGAACCGCCCCACCAAGTCCTGATGCACTGCAACGTTTCAAAAGAGTTATTGACTTTCTCCTGGGGAATTCAAACAAACTCACCCTACAATTATATGTATATATTCTGCAAAAATATCAATATTTTTTTCTTTGGAGCTTTTTGGAGCATGTAGCCATTTTTTTTATTTTCTCTCTTCATACTCTTCACACTCACACTCTCTCACACACACATATACACATACAAACACACATATGTATGTGTACGTATTCTCAGGGGTACACAAATTAATATCCACACCAAAAAATGAATACATTTTTAAATATTGAGGAGTTGGGACACCCTTTACCTTCAGAACAGCTTTGAACCTTTTTGGAACGCTGTTAGGAAAGATAAGAAATTTTCAGTTGATGAGCTTCTAATGGGCCGTTGGACTGTTGGTTGTCTTCAAGAAGGAAATTCTCAAGTTATTTGGACAGTGAGGAAGGTGGAGATCTACTTGAAATGCTACGTTCCACGGCTTCTCAAAAAGGTTCGATGGTGTTTAGACCTGGTGATTAGGGAGAACGTGGAAGGAGTTTGACTTCATCCTGACATCCATGAAACCATTCCTGAATCTGTTCAGTAGTTTATGTGGTGGCATTATCGTGGATACATCTTGAGGAAGCCATGTTTGTGCCATAGGGCACACCTGTTCACCTAAGATGGTGCCATATGAAGAGTCATAATCGGATGCAATGACTCCCATGAGATGGCCTCCCATACCATGACAGATCCACCATCGTGTTTAACGGTTTGGAACAGGTGATGTGGGCTGAGACTTCCAGGGGCTTTATCCTTACAAAAACCTATCCAGATGTAGGAAAAGTAAGTGTAAAAGCAAACGCATCACACCATGTTTCTTTAGTACGCTGCTCTTAAGTTCATGTGATTGGCTCGACGCACCAGGTTATGTTTTCTTGCACATTGGCTTTGGTTACAGAATGTTCCTAAAGACAGCCTTGCCATAAATATATATATATATATATATATATATATATATATATATATATATATATATATATATATATATATATATATATATATATATATATATATCAGCTCTGTGAAGCACACAATGTATACTTTTTCTTGTTGATTCATTTCTGTGGAACATTTTGAACTCTTTTGTAGTTTTTTTTTAATACAGCTGTCCTTTTAATAGTTCATCTATCCTTGTAAGAGAGATCCAGCTCGCAACTGTTCCTCTTTCCTGAGAAAATTTTTCCTTAAATGCCATTATAATTATTGACACTGTTCCCCAGCACACATGAAATCATGTTGCTATTATTTTGCTGACATACCTTAAATTCAAATACCAACTATTTGACCTCTATCAAAAACTGAGGTTTATTTTTTTTAACTCACATATTAGTGTTTATATTAAAATATATTTTCAGCAGAATCATAATGGTAATCAGCATTTACATTTGTATGAAACTCATGTGTAAAATCCTTTTAACAGAAGCCTATGAGTCTGTATTTATATATTTATTAAATGTGGTAAATACATAGTTTGTTAAAAATAGGGATACTATTATAATCCCAACTATGTATTTTTCAGTTCATATTTTATAAGTGTTAAAATATTGACTTAAGGAAGAAGCGTGGCACCGGCTTGTCTGATGGGTGCGGTAAAATCAAATATGTATCCAGGGTTAAAACAATTGACTTTCATACTTAAATACTCCTGCCTAATGTTTGTACTTTTGGTGGGGGAGTGTTCTTTTAAAAAGCCTTCAAATAAATCTCCTAATAATACTTATTTTAAGATGACTTGCACTTCAATCAAGCTCATTAATTTAGCTCTTTGGGCTCAAAAGAAAAGCTAATGTTCGCCTAGTCCATACCGCACTCAGCAACAGCAAACGCCTTTCTCTGTGCTAACGCACGCACGCACAGGCGCCCGCCCGCCTCCCGCGCGCGCACACACACACACACACACACACACACACACACACACACACACACACACACACACACACACACACACACACACACACACACACACACAAACACTCACACCCTGCATCCCCTCCCTCCCTCTCTCTTCACCTCCTCCGCGCTCGGCTTCTATAATTCAAATCCTGTCAGCCCTGTTCCAGACTGCTGGCGCCAGCCTCCCTCTCCAGGAAAAAAAAACGAGGGAGGGAAAAAAAAGCGAAAGAAAAAAAATCTCTTGTGAGGGACAAAGCCGGTGGAGCCACACACATACACACACGCACAGGCAGCAGGCGCGGAGCAAGAGAGAGTTTTAAAAACGCAACTGCAAGTTGGTTATTTTGCTTAGTATGTCTCGCATTTCTCATTTTTTAATCGGTTAGTCTCTGTGTTCTTTTAGCTCTACCCTGGCCGTCTTAACTGTTTATAAAAGGCTATAAATGCCCACAAAATAGGAATATTTTCTGTAACTATTTTCTATTAACTCAAAAAAGTTTTATTTAGATAACTGATGTTAACCTTTGGATACGTCAGAATGTGTTTAACATGTATTACCCATTCCTGTTGTAAGAAAAACATACGGGAGGGGACTTAAAAATGAAAAGACTACTCTTATGTCTAAAAAAGAAAAATTGCGTTATGAATTTCAGCTACTATAAACACCAGTCATCAACATTTCACTTCAATGGCTTAAAATACCCGCGAGTTCAAATCCATTTATTCCTACCTCGCTGTAATGAGTCTGTGTCATGCGACATGGCCTCGCAGAGACAACGGTCAAGCAGCTGAGAAATGTCGTCATAACCGTCAAGTTTTTCCTGCTCAGCGCCCTCAAAACTGCCGAGACAGAGCACTACAAAACACAACAAACGTTTCAGCTCTATGTGTGCCTTCTTCAGAGCTGCCCTCTGCTCTGTGAATTTGGTGACATATATGATATATAAGAAAACATTGACATTCAATAAATAGTAAATAGAGTTTTTTTTTCATATGCCTAAACATGTCAACCCAGCTTTGTGAACCAAAGCTGAGCATACAGAAACACACCCAGAACCTTAAACCTGTATGGTTTTAGGGCCAATGCCATTTCAGTGACTCAACTCAAACATTTGGAGGGGAGGTGTGGGTAGGGGGGGGGGCAGTTTCTCAGTATAAAGTGGAGAGTGAAACTGCTCTGTGGATCACTGGTCAGAGGCTGGGTCAGGTGCTCAGTGGAGGAGACAGAGGGAAGGATAGAGGATGACCTGCAGGTTTTACTGCGGTTCTGCTCTGTAAAGCTCCACGCTCCATGGAGAGAGCGGGAGGGAGAGAGAGAGAGCGAGGACGGACGGACGGCTTCTCCTTTTACCTCTGGTGTCTCGCACGCGCTCAGACTGCCACAGTAATTGGGACATAATGGAACATTTTCTGCAGCAAAGCCAGGTCACCTCACCCTTCTCACCTCCGCAACCCTTTCACAAAAAGGGCCCACTGTCACCGTCACGTGGAAAACAGAGGGGTTTTCAGCCGTCTGCCCTCTCAACCCCCCCACCCCGTGTCCACCCCCAGTCCCCTGTACAAGCGCTCACATCGACAGATCGGCTCCCCGGTCTTTCCGCAGTAGTGGAAACGCTTGCCTTTCCGTCTGGTTCCGGAAGTAAAACTCAATTTCCCTTCAACCTGGGCTGGAGCACAAATTCAGCGGTGTCTCATCTTGTTTTATCATGGCAGAAATGTTTTTTTTTTTTTTATTGGCATTCTATATGGAACACCCAATATAATGCAGGAACCTCCAACTGCCAGTAATTAGCACAGACCCAACCTATTCATTCTTGCCAGGTGATTGTGAGGTGATCTAGAGGTTCAAAAACAGTTCCAGGGGGTTAAAAATGGAGGCCAGGCCCTAGCCCCACACATACACAAACACATCCACACAGCCAGGCCAGACTGGTGACCTTTCCACCGCAGACAAAGGAGAGAAGTGGATACTACTGCCCCACACAGGGCAGGAAATGGAGGCTGCTGGCCAGCAGGGCTGCAGGCTGGACAGAGGTGTAGTGGGATGGAGAAACAGCCCCCCCTACCCATCACCCCCAAAAATCAATTCAGCCTGTCTTTGTCCTGTCCACCTCCACCTCCTCCTTCACCTACCCCTTCCTCCTCCTCTCTCTCTCTCCCTCTCTCTTTCTCTCTCTCTCTCCCTGGCTTTTTAAATCGTTTTTTACATGAAGCCACACAGCTGAGCCCAGTCTCCTCCAGACAGCAGCGCCCCCAAACCCCAAACCCCCCACCCCGCCACATCAGACCCGTTGCGGTCAGTGTTCTAGGAGGGAGGGGGTGCTCTCAAACTGCCCCAGGTGTCCATGACTCCATCACCAGGAAGATGGAACTAGCTATACTACCTGCAGGCCCTCCAGGAGTGGAGTAAAACCTGCAGACACTGTGGCCCTCCAGGACTGGAGTTAAACCTGCAGACACTGGTCCTCCAGGACTGGAGTTAAACCTGCAGACACTGACCCTCCAGGACTGGAGTTAAACCTGCAGACACTGTGGCACTCCAGGACTGGAGTTAAACCTGCAGACACTGTGGCCCTCCAGGACTGGAGTTAAACCTGCAGACACTGTGGTCCTCCAGGACTGGAGTTAAACCTGCAGACACTGTGGCCCTCCAGGACTGGAGTTAAACCTGCAGACACTGTGGCCCTCCAGGACTGGAGTTAAACCTGCAGACACTGTGGCACTCCAGTTTGACATCTCTGTTCCTACCTATGTCAGAAAATCATTTACCATTAACCATTAAAAATGTATGTGTATACTACAGTATACATGTTCACACCGTAAGCATTTCTCCTACAGCAGCACTAACAGTGAGATGTTCCTGGTATATACATAACATTTGTGTGCAATAAATGGACAAGTGCAGACACAACAGCCACTGAATCCTATTGGGAATGGACTGCAGATACTGGCTCTGCTATTAAAATAATACTTTCTGGTTGTGTCTTTTCATGCATTTTAACCACCAGCTAAAGTCCTCGGCATACTTCAAGACAGCACGGTTTGCCCATCGTTGAAACGGGACACATGGGAACTGTTAAAGCAGAAATAAACATTTTTGACGAGATGTTGGCTCAAGCCACTTGGAGGTTCAAGCTAGCTAAAAGATTCCATGTCCATCTCTCCAAGCAAGTTTGGGTGTAGCGTTCCTAGCCACTTATAACTGTTGACTTGTCTACTGCTAATTTAACTGTTATAGATATCACTTTTTTCAGGGACAAACCAGTCATATCTTTGTGTTCAAACAATAGTGTGACATAGATAGCTAGGTATCTTTCTAGTTTCAAGGTTTGGTGGTTAAACTGTGTTGCCCATTTCTGTCCTTACAATGTATGTATGGTTTGTTATAGACTCCATTTCAAACATAGTTTATCTGACTGCTGTAAAATTAGCCATATTTACCTGCATCAGCGCCTATGTGTGTGTGTATGTCACCTGCTGCATTGAGCATGAATAGCTAGAGTTGGGAAATGTTTCCGGCAAACCAGTGAAAAGACATGTTTTCATAGAGTATACTGAGACCTTAAGAGTAACAAATCACATCAGCAATATGTAATCTAGTTAGTCAACTTCTGTTATGGAAACATAGAGCAGGAAACTTACAATGGAGAAAAATAAAAAATGAATGAAGTTTTGAAGGACAGCATGCTTAATTTAAAGGCTCCAAAAACAGATATATGTGGAAACAGTTTTTTCTTCTTTATTTTAGTGAAAGCAACGACTTGATAGAATGTTTTTTGAAAGGTACTTTAAGCCTGATGTTTACATAATTTTTTTTTGGTCAATTTTCCATTTTCTGAAACTCAAAATATACATACAATTTAGAATACAATTTAAAATGTTAAGCTATTTATACATATTTCTCGTTTTTAATAATTCAGCTGTTTTTCCCCTTAACTTTTTCCGATCCCTCCCTCCCAGTAAGCTAATGTAGCAGAGATCCTCCCCATTACAATGGTGAATGCAGGCAATGGAGACCCACATTGTTTCATTATTTTTTCTCCAGTAAAATGTATAAAAACAACCTCTGTATTTCCTCTGGAAAAAAAAATTAAAGACTCATAACTGTTTTTATTTCATTTTTATTTTTAAAAACTGTCAGAAAATTACAAGCAGCTCCGTTTTTTATTCAAATGTAAAGAGGCGATAAAAACAATACCCGATGTTAGGGGAGCAATCTGCTGTTCTCTCTTTCTCTTTCACTCGCTCTAACCCTCCCTCCCTCGCTCCCTCCCTCCCCCAGTTAGCTGGAGAGACGGGAAACGCAGCACAGAGGCGCGCTGCTAGCTCTTCCATCGCTGGCTGGCTAATCTGACTCTTTGTTGTGCTCCGTGCATGCCTGTCCTTGTCACATGACCGCGTTTCCACGGCAACGGAGGTCTGAGTAATCATTTGCGCAATGACCTTTATTCCCCTGTGGGAGAGGGAGGGGGGGCAGAGCCAGCTAAAGCAGGGAGCGGGAGAGAGAGGGAGGGAGGGAAAGGGGGGCAGGAGGGAGGGAGGAGGGGAGGGGGAGAGCAGCAGAGCGAGGCTGGAGGGAAGAGAAAAAAGAAAAACTGGTTTCTCTTTGCGCTGAGAATCCGCTTGGGCTTGCTTAGATACCGAACAGAGCGCTCTCTCTCTCTGTCTCACACGCACGCTCGCACACACACAAACACACAGACACACATACACACTCTATCTCACACACACAGGCTCACACATACACACACACACATTCTATCTCACATATACATGCACACACACACTATCTCACACACAGAGACTCACACATACACACACACATTCTATTTCTCTCACAGACACACACACACACACAAACACACACACACACTATCTCACACACAGACTCACCTCTCTCTCACACACACACACACACACACACACACACACACACACACACACACACTATCTCACACACACAGACTTACACACACAGACACTGTCTATCTCTACACAGTATACATACACAAATGCATACACACACATGTGTACACACACACACACAGACAGGCTCACACATACACACACACACACACACACACACTCACTCATATTTTCTCTCTCTCATACATGCACACACACACACATTCACTCATACTTTCTCTCTCTCTCACACACACACACACGCACACACACAGACACACACATTCACTCAAACTTTCTCTCAAACACAGACACACACATACTTTCTCTCTCTCTCTCTCTCTGTCTCTCACACACACACACACTCACTCACACTTTCTCTCTCTCACACTCATACACACACACATTCACTCATACTTTCTCTCTCTCTCTCTCACAGACACACACACACACACATTCACTCATACATTCTCTCTCTCTCTCTCTCTCTCTCTCTCTCTCTCTCTCTCTCTCACACACACACACACACACGTTCACTCATACTTTCTCTCTCTCACACACAGAAAAAATAAGGAAAGGGGAGATGCACCAAGCAGAGTAAGGGAAAGAAGAGAGAGGGAGAATGATGGGGGGACTGTGTGAGAAAACTGGCTGCGAGAAAGAGGGTTCAGGGAGACTGGGGGAAGAAAAAAGGAAGGGAGAAAGCGCTCCGTTCGGAAAGCTCTCTGGAGAAGCTGTTCCGGGGGTGGCGAGCAGGGGAGCAGCAGCTCAGACCAGCTGTGGAGCTCAGGGCCGAGTGTTTCACTGCTTGCCTAGCCTTCTGCCTTTCAATGTGGAACTAGCACAGCACAGACACACCGATGCAACGAGACAAGAGAAACACTGCACTGAAAAACCACACAAAATTACTCAGCAACGCAACATCTTTGTTGCTGGTTTTTGTTGTTGCTGAACTGCATTTTCTGCCAGTAATCAATATCTGGGCAACACTTAAAGTGTGTAGAATCTGTTATATTTACTGGTTTTACTTGTACGTGGATATATTGGCATTTTTTTAGCCTTCAGGGACAGGAGCGAGCGAATTGGCCAGATACTCACCAGATACAGCACCAGATTCTCATCTCTGTATTGTTAACACTGACAGCTCAGCCACAGATTCTATAGACACACCAGATTCTATGCAAAGAATCTGTCTCCTTGCCATTGAAGCCACAACATTAAACTATTATGATATTTCTGAAAGGGGCTAGCACGGATGCCACTGCTCTGTACCACAGAACCAGAACTCAGTCGAATCTCCTGAAGTATGGAATAAGAAAGGACAGGAGGTATATCGTAGGTGGATATCTGGTGGGTATACAGAATCTGTGGTTTTGGCTGCACCTCACACAGAGCTGCTGAACCAAATGACCCACATGGCAGAGAGCAGTGATGGGAGAGCGAGGCCTTGTGAGCCCCGTGGTGGGCGGAGTCAAAATGATCTGTCAATCACTGATTCCAATCTACTCAAAAAAACTGGCTGTCCACAGCGAAGAAACAGTAGGACAGTTTGGAATCGGGGGGGAAGCTGTCACCCTTGCGCTGTGTTCGCTCCTCTAGTTGGAGCGGGAAGCCTCAATCTCCCTGCTGCTCATGTGAAATTCCTGCTTGTCCGGCAGAAATGTTCCTCCTGGAAGAGATGATTCCCGGGCCTCCCGGAGCAGAGGTCATGCCCACTCCTCCTGGATCTGAGACGGTTCCTGGCCTCTCTCAGGCATCCTGTAAACGCCCCAGAATCCGCCAAATAACACCTAAGAAGCCAATTGATCGTGGAACCCCGCTCTCCCGCTCCCCTCCTCTCCCAGCCCGATGATGCAACATTAATGCGTGGAACGTAAATAATTTAGCGGCGATACAAGGTCTCTTTTTTGCAGTTTTACGGTTGGCTTCAGAAGCAGACAGTGAGTGGCTCAGTGCACCCAGGTCAGAAGCATATTTAAAAGGTTGTTCGTTCAGAGACTTCTCTTGTTTTTTTTTTTGCATAGCGGTTTCAAATGAAGATAACTAATAATCGTGAAGAAGGGTACACTTTCAGAATTTTCAGCCCAGAATTAATATTTGAGAAATAACTGCTAAGCTGAACTCTAAAACAATGGTACTCTTTGGTGGAACTCTTTGGTACTCTTTGGTGGAACTCTTTGAGAAAAAGTTATGTGTCCAGCTAATGTTGTGTTGGATTTAGTTTTTTTTTTTAAATCCCCTATACTTATTCTTGGATGCAGTTTAAACCAACCAAGTGTCAGAATAGAAAATGGCTGGCTAAGGATCACCAATCCCCAGCCGACTTATTAGTTTCTGAGCTGTATATGGTGAAATGCAGCCTGGTAAAAATATAAAGGTTAAAAAACAAAACCAAACAAAAAAAAAAAAACTCAAGCGTTACTGGTACGCACAGCGCATACTGGCAAGTATCTAAGGGCACCACTGTATTGTCTGACTAACAATGGCACGTTTGGACGTGACCGGAGACAGCCTTCGTCAGAATGTGATTCAGAAAGTGACTCAGCATAACTGTTTCTGTTTAATTACTGTTTAATTTTCTGTTCTGTTTGAGTCTCCCATGGACAGATCTGTGGCCCCTCTCTTAGATTTGGAGCTCTGCTTTGCATAAGTATGAGCTGGATGCAGGACATTAGATGGAAAACTGAATGGGATTCAAGACTTGAACCCAAGACCATAAGCGCTTTTAGATCATGTAATGAAAGATCCCATATAAATACATTCCATTCCTCTTTATTATTATTATTATTATTACACGATTATTATTATTATTATTATTACTACTACTGAGGAGGGTAAAATATCTTAGAGTGGCTCAGACAAACCAGCCAATGGGCAGCTTTAGGAGTTTGAAGGCTCCATGGGAACGATGTTTGGGCACAAAGAACCCCTGCTTGGGGCGACTGGCTCGCTGCTCCCCTACCACACCAACCCCCCCAACCCCCACCCCCAGAGCCAGAGCCGGTCTCTGTGAGCCTCTCCAGGCAGGGTTGGACTCAAACAGGGGCTCTTTGTGGGGCTGTGAGGTACCCCTCAACCCCCCACCCCAGCCATCCAGAAAGTAGACAGTGGCCAGACTAGACACGTAAGAGGAGAGGGGGGTGGGGGGTGGGGGGGGCACCAAGGGAGGGGTCGAGGAGTTACTCCCCTGTGAATTACATGGTGAGTAATTCTGTCTGAGACGGAATGATGTCGCCTCTCCCTCTCTCTCTCCCTCTCTCTCCCTCTTTCTCCCTCTCTCTCTCCTCTCTCTCTCTCTCTCTCTCTCTCTCTCACACTCTCTCTCTCTCCCTCTGTGTCCCTCTCTCTCTCTCCCTCTCTCTCCCTCTTTCTCCCTCTCTCTCTCCCTCTCTCACTCTCTCTCTCTCTCTCTCTCTCTCTCACACTCTCTCTCTCCCTCTCTCTGTCCCTCTCTCTCTCTCCCTCTCTCTTTCTCATTTCTCAGGTACATCTCCTGTGTTTGTACCATGCAGTGGGGCTGGGTGCCTCTGTGTTTCTATGGTCACAGTATTAGTGGAGAAGATGCACCACTATGCATGCGCACATACACCCCCCCGACACACACACATTCACTTGCAGACACACACACACACACACTTGCACAGACACACTCGCATGTAAACAAACACACTTTCAGGCACACAGGGACATAAGTGCCCCATACAAATCTGACCCTAATAAAAACAAGAAGAAGAGTGATTCAAAGAAAATTACACAAGTAATGAGAGAAAAGGAGAGAGAGAGAAAATGAAAGAAAGAAAGAAGAGGAGAGAAAGAAAGACAGAAAAAAGAGGGAGGAAGTTAAGAAGAGAGAGGACCCCTAATTCATTACCCATCTGCTGAGCCCTGCCCTGCCTGCTCTCCTGTCAGACCCCAGCTGTCTGCCCCTCTCCCTCCCCCCTCCCTGCTGGACCCCCCAGGCAGCTGCCACCAGTGCCCCCCACACCCCTGCCCCTCCCCCGCCCGACAGGCCTGATGCCTGATTAACCCCCGCCATGCCGAGGGGGCTCCTTCTGACACCCACCTGCCCCCTCCATGCTCACACAAAGACAAACAAACAATCAATGCACCAGGAAGAACCGTATATATGCATGTATGCCTATGTGTGAGTGCATCATTGTGTTTTTAAGTGGTATGCATGTATGTGTATGTGTATGTGGTATGCATGCAGATTTATGGACTAATTTACATTATACTAATGAACATACGTACACAAAGAAACACACACACATGCACCCTCATTCTCTCTCTCACACACTCACAAACATTTAAGAGACATTGTCTCTGTCTCTCTCTTTCTATCTCACACCATACAGAGACACACACACAAAATTGAAGTGATCAGTGAGCAAATGTTGGACATCATCCTGTCTTATTATAAGAATAGAGCTGCCCGTCCTCCAAACAGGAGGGTTTGCTATTCGGAAACTAACATTGCAACGGGTTGGCATGACAAAAACAGCAACATCAAAGCTGAATTCCACCAACGCCAATAAAACTGTCAAAAACTGCAAAACTACAGACGAACCAAATACAAGGTGCCCCAAAAGGAACAAAAAGAGATGTTAGTGACTGTGCGGTGAAAAAAAACAAATCTCATGCTGAATGAATACGGATGTGCGCCGCATCGTTTACAAACGCAAACGCTGAGATGCATACGAACCTCAGAACCACACCGGGGCTGGGGGTGGTGGGTGGCTTGCCAAAAACTTGGCTAAATACAGACAACATTAAGAAGCAACTGCTGCGGTAACAGGGACAAAGTACCCCCCCCAGTACTGTCCTCCCTCTGAGCATGAGAGGGGCATTCAACTTTATCTAAAGGTCTGGGCCCAGAGAGAGGCAGAGAGAGATCGAGCAGCACTGCCATCCCAGAATATGCCCCGCCCATCTGAGGAACTCAGGTGATCGCTAGGTAACAGACTAAGATTATGATGAGAACATTGCAACGGAGAGGGTAACTGAAAACCTCCATCTCATGTAACAGCATGTTTATTGCATGCATATCTCTGAGTAATTACAGTATTATTACATGTATATAAGCTCACTGTTAACAGTAGTTGTGGTATATGCTTCTTATCTGCACAGATTGAAGGCTGGAAGCCGATTTTCTGGGGCTGGGGTGGAATTTGCTCATGATGGTGGGGGTGGCTTAATGGAGGTTTGCTGACCTCATCCTGGGGAAGCATTGTGTTGAGTCACTGTGTTCAGCTCAGTCTGCAGGCCACAAAGGACATCCAGCCAATAACATGCCGTATGACTCTCTTCTTAGGAGTCATGACTGGTAGGTTTGTGGTTCAGAGATTCTTGCTTTTTCAACACAGATATTTTTCATTACATGACTTTACCTGTAAACATGTCCCTCCATACATTCTTTTCATCCTCTTGCATCCTTCTCTATCCATTGTTTTTCTTCCTCATTTTTATCTGGCTGTCTTTCTGTTGGGTGGCAGATGTTTTTGAGGCAAGTGTCAGTAGGAGTCGCTGTGAAGGGTAGTGCTCTCAGGAGACACTGCGCTGCAGCATGGTTGCGGGTCTCTGCCCATGCCAGATTCTATTTTCTCCCACTTCCTGTTCCTCCCGGCTGCGTTGCCATGGTTACTGTTTTGGCCCACTGAGGGCTGCTTCCTGTTTCAGCCACAGAGACGGGAACCTGGGCACCACCTCTCTCTCTCCACCCTTCCCTTTCCTCTGCCTCCCCATTGCTCTCATTCCTCTTCCTCCATCCATCTCCATCTTCTTTCCTACCCCTCCATCCCTCCATTTCTCACCATCCATATCACTATCTTACCTTTCACCTTTCCATTTCATTTTTCCTCCCTCTCCAACTCTCCATCCCTCTATCCCTCGATCGTCTCTCTCCCTCATTCTTTCCCTTTTACACTTCCCTTCCTCCCTCTCTCCTTCCTCTTTTATCCTTCCACATGCTTGTAACATGAGCTCTCTCTTTTTACGCTTGTCGTGATTAATGTATGTTTTCCTGTGGAGAGACCAGCATTTCACCGCAAGGCTGTTGATGGCAGAACTGGGCTGCAAACACACACTGTGCTCCATGCTGTCAGCCATGTCCAAGATGGGCGATGAAAGTCTGCCTTATGCATGGAGAGCTTCACAAAATAACATTCTCAGTATGAGCATGGACCTTAACATCTCCTTTGAGATCAGTTTTCTTTTGACTAAAGCAGTAGTGTTGGATACAAATCATCAGATGCCGGATACGTCGAAATGCAACTGCTAGCAATACCCCACAGTCTGCATCATGTTAGGTCACTGTTCCAGTGTGTGGATGGGCCCCACAGTCTGCATCATGTTAGGTCACTGTTCCAGGTGTGATGGATGGGCCCCACAGTCTGCATCCTGTTATGGAGGCACTGCATCCAGTGTGTGGATGGGCCCCACAGTCTGCATCCTGTTGGATGGGCCCCACAGTCTGCATCCTGTTAAGGCACTGTTCCAGTGTATGGATGGGCCCCACAGTCTGCATCCTGTTAGGTCACTGTTCCAGTGTGTGGATGGGCCCCACAGTCTGCATCCTGTTAGGTCACTGTTCCAGTGTGTGGATGGGCCCCACAGTCTGCATCCTGTTAGGTCACTGTTCCAGTGTGTGGATGGGCCCCACGGTCTGCATCCTGTTAGGTCACTGTTCCAGTGTGTGGATGGGCCCCACAGTCTGCATCCTGTTAGGTCACTGTTCCAGTGTGTGGATGGGCCCCACGGTCTGCATCCTGTTAAGGCACTGTTCCAGTGTGTGGATGGGCCCCACAGTCTGCATCCTGTTAGGTCACTGTTCCAGGGTGTGGATGGGCCCCACAGTCTGCATCCTGTTAAGGCACTGTTCCAGGGTGTGGATGGCACTGCTCCAGTGTGTGGATGGGCTCCACAGTCTGCATCCTGTTAAGGCACTGTTCCAGGGTGTGGATGGGCCCCACAGTCTGCATCCTGTTAAGGCACTGTTCCAGGGTGTGGATGGGCCCCACAGTCTGCATCCTGTTAAGGCACTGTTCCAGGGTGTGGATGGGCCCCACAGTCTGCATCCTGTTAAGGCACTGTTCCAGGGTGTGGATGGGCCCCACAGTCTGCATCCTGTTAAGGCACTGTTCCAATGTGAGGGATTGGAACTGAATCCAGCCCATGTCGGTGCACAGTGTACTCAGCAGCCCTGCAGGTTGACTTGTAAAAAGCTGGAGAATTGCTCAGTTGGTAGAGACATATGTGTCTGATTGCTCTCCAGTGACCCCACTGGCAAATTGAGAGTCCACACCTGTGCAAGTTTAACTGATGCATCACAGAGTCTTGGACACCATGAGTTTTGGAGGAGAGTATTTGCCTGCACTCTCTACAACTGACAGATGGGGATTGTGGCGGAGAGCATTAGATGGAGAAAAATGGGGGGGTGCAAAAGCAGCTAAGATCAGAGACTCTTTTGAATCACCCTCAACTCCCCTGTCTGGCGCTATGTTAAGGACATCCATAATGGGTTGAGACCCTTCCTGTGTTTTGATTGGTCAGTAATGAGAAACGTGTGTGGGAGAAACACACCGTTCCTGAATCCAGGAACTCTGAGTCCGCACGAGGCATATCTCTGGGAAGCATTACAGCTCGCAAACCCTTTTACTGACTTTGACTGGGTTGGATTAAATAATAATAATAAAATACACTCAGAGATTAAAACCAAATGAGCTGCAGTAATGGAATAAATAATATTGCAATTATTTTACAATAATTGATCATTATAATTCCACTGTTATGACTGCAGCTGAAAAATATGCACAATAATTCCACTGCTTTAACAAAGTTATTCATATATAATAATAAGGAAATGTAATGCTTGATGATAAAATGGCCTTGTTGCAGAATGATGATGCTGTAATTAATTAAATCCTTAGCAACCACTTTGTAACTAAAAGAGAACAGAGCTGTGCAGCTTTAGTGTTTGAATAACTGTTGTCATCTTGTCCTTCTGGATGCAGTAACAAATTTACTGACGTTACACTGATGAAATATTAGTTTCACACAATGTGATCCTGGATCCAGCTATAACTTTCATTACGGAAGTGTTACTGTCCAAAGGATCACGCACAACCCAGGCCTTTGTGTGTGTGTGTGTGTGTGTGTGTGAGTGTGTAAAAGGCCTCTCTTTGAGAAAACACTTAGCAGAGCTGGTCTCACTGAGCCTAGGCTTGGCCCAGTACAGCCCAGCAGAGCGCCCACTCCAGTCTGCTGAAAGCACAGGTGAAGTGTCGTCTTACTCAACGTGGTCTGCCCTCAGTCAGCTTGTTTTGTTTTCGGGAGTGGACCAGGGACAAGGTGTTCCTGTTTGCAGAGGGCGTTTTTTTGTTTGCCGTCAGTAAATACCCTCTTATCCCATCACCTCACCAGCTTCTGTATTGTGGGATAGCAAGGACATAACACAGAGTGCCTCCTAACACCCGCAACACGTGTGTGTGTGACGTGTGTGTACGTACCCGTCTGTATGTGAGACCCACATGCTTCCAGGCAGAACCTCCAAGGCGATCTTAAATGGAACTGCTGCTGGGTTACGGAAAACCCCAAACTCCTCTCCAGATTAATTAGCTGCTGTCATAGACCGAGGTGACTCTGTGTTTTTTCTTCCCTGAAGAAGGTCTGACAGGAGTCCACCGCTCGCTTTACAGCAATAATGTATCTGATTAATCTCGAGCTGGGTTTTATTCCCTCCTTTTATTAAACACCACTTTCTCTGGAGAAGGTTTGGCCTGGCTTTTGCTGCCAGCCTTGCTCCCAGCCCAGGATTCAATCCCAGTGTTTCAGACTAGCGTTCATTCTCAATGTTATAGCCAATCATTTCCTCCCAGATGTAATGGACTGGCGCTCAGTCCAGGGTGTCTCCCTCCATTATACCCCAATGAATGCTGGGATAGGCTCCATTGCCTCAACTCCCTGATTGGATGAAGTGGGTGTAGATAAAGGACAGATGGTTTAGCCTAGCATTCCCTCCTAGTCTTAAAGTTTGACATTCACTCCCAATGTTTCAGGCTAGCATTCGCTCCCAGCGTAGTAAGCTACCATTTGCTCCCAGTGTTTTAGCCTAGCTTTTGCTCCCAGTGTTTCAGCACAGAGTTTGCTCAGCTTTCACTCACAGGGTTTAAACCTAACACACTCCACACCACGACATGTCACGCCACGCCACGCCACGCCACGCCACGCCACACTGTGCCACAGCCAAGCTCGTGTGCGCTTGGCATGCCAGCGGCGCAGGATAGACGCGGTGCCTCCTGTAAATAAATAAATATCAGTGCATGAAACGGCGGCATGCCGCAGAGAGCCGGCGTTCTACATTCCAGTCACGCTGCTAATGGTAGCGGTAAGATGTATCTGGCATCGCACGAAGCTCCCGCCACGGCGGAGAGCTCGTTAGCAGCCCGCCGTTCGTTAGGAGGCAGACGTGTGAGCGAGCCCCTCCGTGCACCGTTCCGTGAGCGGTGCTGTGGTGCATCAGCGATGTTCTGGCACGTTCTTACACCCCGATTTCATCCCTCCCTGCTCCCACCAACACCACCACCCAGACCTGGCACAGAGTGACTGTTTAACAGTCCCGTCCTCTCCACAGTGCACACACACACACACACACAAACCCACACACATACAACATGTACACAGCATACATAGACACACACACACACACACATGTACACAGCATACAGCATGACACACATACACACACACACACACACACACACATACAGCATGTACACAGCATACATAGACACACACATGCATAGACACACACACACACACACACACACACACACACAGCATGTACACAGCATACATAGACACACACACACACACACACACACACACACACACACACTCTTTCACTATCTTGCTGATGATCTTATTGTTATTTTTGTCTCATATCTCCTATCAGTGTGAGGGGGCTGTGCTGTGGTTCATACATTTCTCTGTTCCCTGCCTGTGCCTCCCTAGTGAGTATCAGCATATCCCCCAAAACCCCACCCTGCCTGTTCAGCTGCTAGCTCAGGGGTAACCATCATCCCCAAAAACCCTCAAGTGCAATTTCATTTCATCAGTTTTTTTCCCATCATTCTGTATCAGGGACCTTACCCTCCATGCTCAGATGAGCCCATGTGTGCTGGAGGAGACCTGCAGTCTGTGATCAGTGTATAGAGACCTCTCACTCTCTCCAGTTCGTGCTGTGCCTCACCACGGAGGAGGGAGCAGTCTGGATTCAAACCCGTAACCACCCTCTCCTGAATCAGGAGGGTTTAACAGCAGAGCGCTACTCCCATAGACCCAGCACCATCGCCTCCTCCACCAAAAAGCCCTTTATAAAATGTAAAGAAATTAAAAAATACATAAATGAGAGAAACTCCAGGAGCTGCAGATACATTATTCATTGCCCAGATCAAGACTGAAGAGTTCAGGCAGCAGCAGCAGCATGGAGGCAGCTCTAATTAGGATTACAGAGAGGGAGGGAGAGAGGGAGGGAGAAAGAGAGAGGGAGAAATACAGAGGGAGGAGGGGGAGAAATGGAGACAGAGGGGGAGATGGAGAGAGAGGGGGAGGGAGAAAGAGGAGAGAGGGAGTCTGAGGGAGGGAGAGAGATAGAAATAGAGAGAGAGGGAGAGGCTGGGGGAGAGGGGAGGAAAAGAGAAGGAAGGATGGATGGAGGGAGAGGCTGAGAAAGAGAGAGGGGAGAGAGGAAAGAGACGGGAGAGGAGTGAGTGTTGCGCAAAAGTGGGAAGGGTAGTGCCCATGGCTCTCATTAGCATGGTTTTGCGAAGCGGCAGAATAAAGATTATTTATTTATGAGTGATTGCCTCATACTGTCAGGGTGTGAGGGGGGGCAGGATGTCAGTCTTTTACTCCCACCACTTCCTGCTTTCAACTCTTATGGATCTGTGACCCCTATGCTGATGCTGGGTCATATCACAGATCTTACAAACAAACCAGATACTCTGCTCCTATGTTCCATTCATCATCTCTGCTTCTTATAGAGACTCTCCTACATTTTGCCAGTTCACACTTTTTATTTATTCACCAAGATTCATGAGTGGAGATGTTTTATGAGTAAAAAAATAAATAAAAATTCCAGTCAAAGCTGAGAAAATCTTCCTGTGAGACCATGAGACCTAATGTCAGAGATGTGGTTTTGAAGTACCAAAAAGTAAGGTCACACTTCAGAATGTCTATTTCTACAATAGTCATGCTCTTCAAAGAAGAACTGTACACTACAAAAACTTTTTCTGTACACTACAAAACCCAAAAGTTCTGTTCACTCAGATGGTTTGAGGAAATGAATTGCCTTGAACCTTCTGTTAAATGTTGCTAATGACTTAAATCGATTCATCTGGCTGTAGCTTTTCCGGTTTCAGTTAGTGGTGTGGTGTAATGGTTAGAGAGCTGGTTTTCCAACTGATGATAGTGGGTTTGATTCCTCAGTAGGGCCCTGATGTTGCACCCTTGAGCGAGGCACTTAACACAAATTGCTCCAGTAAGTATCCAGCATATGGGTAGTGTGTATGTAAACTTGCCCTGCTCAGATGGTTTGAGGCATCCAATTACATCAGCCATTTTCAGTGAGCTGAACATTTGGGTCTCACAGTGTACATTTCCTAGAGTAAGCATTAGGTGTAGGTAATGTCTAAACTGTACATTAAGATGAAACACAGTGAAAGTTTATGGTTTCACTCTCTTCGTACCAGAAAAATTCAGACAAAAACAGCTCTTACTCTTTTTTTTCTAACATGGTGAAACCATCCTTGACCTACCCTCTCACTCTCTCCCTCTTCCATTAATTACATCTTTAATTTCTTTCTGAAACATGAAAAACCTTTAAAATGTTAATAGCAATGTACATGGAACATTCTTTTCCCTTTGAAAAAATAAAAATGTCCGTCCATATTTTAAAATATTGGAAAAAAATATAAATGATTCAATAGGTAGGGCTTCTTATTTATGCAAATAGGCAACGATTAAAGATTAATTAAAGAGAGCATAAAATAAGTTTTGAGCTTGATAGTGAATTAGTCTGACTAAATAATTACCAGACGGTAATAACTATTCAAAAGAAAGATAATTATTATTTAAGGGAAAGACTGAACCAGACTGAGTTCTGCATAACTGCTCATGTCTTTGTGTTGCATCAACAAAGATTTGTCTTCTTTATAGCTATTACCCTCCTCATTACTGTTACTATTTCAGAGAGGGATTGGTTTGAGACAACTATCCCATTAATTAAGAATACGTTCTCAGCACTAGCTGTAGTTGGGTGTTTATGTGGAATTCCTACAAATCTACTGTGAAATACCAAAAGAAGGAAATAAAAAAAGAAACACATCTAGCAAGGTTTGTTGTTCCTTTAGTCATTAACAGCCAATTGGAATGAAAGTGATTTTCAAAAAAATCTTACATTCAGAGTTCTACTATACCAGTTACATTCAGCCAAACAGGAGCTCCACCAATCATGGAGAACGTTCATGACAACAAGTCCAACAATACTGATAATGATTGGTAGTTGCCTCTTCAATGCCAATACTCACAGGGAGCCAAGGTGTCTAGCTAGATAACATCCACCAACAATAGTAGTAGAAGTTGAGTTACCACTTGTTACTAATACATACTGTGATTGGTGGAGCTCCTCTCTGGTTTCTACCAGTAAGGTGACAGTCCCTCTGTTTTGTAGTGATTTGTGCCCTGGGTCCAGGAATGTGGCTAACAATGAATATTCTCTCTCTTAAAATATTCATATAATCGGACATTCCCACTACCACATCTCTCCTGTTCTCTTGAAAAATTCCCGGAAAGTTAAAATAAATTTGTCAGCCCCAATTCCTTGATGTCCCTTGAGCCTCAAGGAAAAAAAATATTTGGAATAATCCTGGAGCATTATTCAATTTTTCTATTCCAGTGAAAAATGAAATCATTTAAAATGTGGGTGGTCTTTTCTTAGTTTTATAGAGAATGATACATCTACATTGATGGCTTTATTCATGACATAATTATTTGCATTTTATATTTAATTACATATTAAAGTACAGTGCATAGCAAGAAATACATATGTGCAAATATGTAAAATGAATGAAGTGAAGCAGCTGAACCCTGAGTTTCAGTGGGAACGATAACACAAAGGCAGACCTCAGGGAAATGCTTCTGACAGGCCTGGCTCACAGGAGACTCCAAGAATGTTCTGACTCAGAGACTTTGAAATGACCTGCAGCTTTGAATCTTTTAAAATAAAACAAAACAGTTCCAGCCCTGAAAGCTGATTGGTCGATCACTTCCCAGTAGCACTAAGGTCAATGATGCTGTGTGATAATACAGAATGAGCCTATGACCCATAGACCTGCAATACGATATTATAATACATTAATAATAATATTATATAACAATGTATAATACATGAAAACATTTACATCAGTCACCTGTTACAAATGTGAAAATAGATGATAAATTACCATGTGATATTGTTAATTGCAATTAAATTTTTATTTGTTGCTCTTGTAATTTATTTATTATTTATATTTTTAGTTATTTTTATATATTGATTATTTATTGCTATGTACGAGCAAGTCAGTGAGGCATCTGCCCAAACAGGATTGAGGCACGAAGCACTTAATTGAGGCATGAGGAGGGTAATATTTTAAATTTGATGAGAGTCATTTCAATGGGACGCCAGTCTATATTTTAATTCAGTAAAAATACTTTTCTTGGCATTGAAAGGACGGTCCGAGCCAGCACTGGCAGTTCTTTGACGCACCATCACTATGACAATCGGTCGACATGGCAACCTCCTTTGGTGGTCACTCTTCCCTGGTTAAGGCAGGGTTAGCACAGATAGACCACACCCACACCCATACCCACCCCCCCCCAACCCCCACCCCAACGTTACCAGGCACTGCCCCCTCCCCCTGCTCTGATACAATGAATAATTAACTGCTTTGTTTCACAGATTAACAGAAGTGATCATTTGGTAATTAAGTGGGGATCTTTCTCACACACACCAAGGCGGCAGCCCAATCAGCTCGGGTCGCGGGCACCCCTGCTCACACAGCCATGTTATATTAGCGCTCCTCAAAGCAAATCCAGCAGAAAAACCTTATAAATAAAGCAGCTAAAATATTTAAAAATGTGTTCTTCAAATTAGAAAATATGTTTTCCACGTATTTTAATGATGTACTGTATGTTGAGGATGAATATACATATACATATATATATGTATGTATTGTACATCTACATATCTATCTGTCTGTCTGTCTGTCTACTGAACTATCTGATATGATAAATATGCATTTATAATATTTTATCTGATTTCATATGCAACATGGTACTGTAGTAAAGTGCCTAACCCTAACCCTAACCCTAACTGTACTGTGCCACACACTGGAGGGGTACCTCTCCCTCTTTCTCTCTCCCTCTCTCTCTCTCTCTCTCTCTCTCTCTCTCTCTCTGTACACAGAACCTGTTTGATTTTATTTGGGCCCAAATTCAATAGCAGGAGTCCTGCTTTATGACTTTTGATAAAAATGAAAAATAAAAAGAAGCCCTCCATGATTCTCCTACCCCGTGTGGAGAGCGATCGATTCCAACACAGTTAGCATCCCACAGACCTGCACGCCGAGGAGAGGAGGACCAGGGCGCGGGAAACAGTGACAACACAATTTACAGTCTGCAAAAAAAGATAACTGTGGGAAAATAACATGATCTAGCCACGGGAAATGAGGGGAAGCTGCACGGCTGGTCACTGGTCTGACCTGGAGCGTGATGACACTGTGAATCTGTGACAAAAAGATTTGCATTTCACCCCACAGAGTGTGTGTGTGTGTGTGTGTGTGTGTGTGTGTGTGTGTGTGTGTGTGTGTGTGTGTGTGTGTGTGTGTGTGTGTGTGTGTGTGTGTGTGTGTGTGTGCTGATAGGGTCCCTGTGATAGTGATATGTTAGGGGTGTGACCTGTTGGCTGAATCTCACATCAACAGTAAAACAGAACAAAGCCCAATAGGAAAGAATGCACGATAGCATAATACTAGAATAGAGTAGAACATAATAGATCATAACCAATATATACCAAATAGGAGAATTAGCTTAGCTTATTCCCAAATCTGAAAGATATCGTAAGCACTTCAGATTAAGGTGACGTAGGCAGACAGCAACAGTAGAGTGCAGTACAATGTAAATGTAAATTTAGAGTAGAGTATAATGTAACATAATTATTATATGGCGCGGAATTACCTTGGCCCAGAATTTGCAAACAACAGTACTGCAAAAGGGCCTCCTGCACAGTTTGAGGAAATGAAAGCAGGGGGGTCCGCAGACGTGGGCAGCCCACCAATCCGTCGGCGGGACTGTGGCATGATGTCATCAGCTGATGATTTAAAAGGGCGCGTGAGCACGTGCGGCACGCCGGCAGTCTGCACACAGAGTACTCGCAGCGCAGCGACCTTAAAAGAACAGGCCGTACTGCAGCCGAGCCCAAACAGAGTCATTAACATTCCTGAAGGAGGAGCGAAGGAACCGGCCTCTGGAACCAGTCTGGGGCCGCGCACCGCCCACTCACGCTGAGGTGAACTGTGCTGAGTGTGCTCCTCCTCGCCCCCTCAACCAGCGCACATCTCTGGGCCTTAATATGTCTGGATTGGGGAAGCTTTTTGGAGAGATGTAGATGTGTTCGTGCTCTGGACAACATGTTCTGAACAGCGGCCACATTTCTGTAAGCATCAACAACAGAACAACTACTGCATTTGAGCGTTACGTTATGCCTGTCATATGTAGCCATGGTACCAAAGAGAACATCAGGCTGTGTGGTTATAGGAAAATAAATCCTGTCAGGGAGGGTTAAACCCTCAGCTTCACCATGGGCCTGCATTGCACTGCTTGATTATTTCCTTATGCTGCATGTCTCAGAGGAGTTAATTCCTTGTGTTTTACCATGAGCTCAGTCATGTTAAATGATGGGAGAGTGAGGCTTCATCAAACCTGAAAATGGGTGGAGCTATTGTGTGCAGCATGTATCATCAGCAACTGGGTAATCTGGACCAATCATGCTGTTTTGCTGTGTAGAACAAAATAATTTAAGTGGTTGATACACATAGTAGCATGTGGTAGGTCTCAATGAAGCTGCACTGTACACATACATACACACACACACACTCTCTCTCACACACACACCTGCATACACACTGACATATTTTTCTCTCTCTCTCTCTCTCTCTCTCACACACACACACACACACACACACACACACACACAGATACAAGCAACTTACACACATACACACTGTGTCACAGACACACACCCACCCACACACACGCACAAACATACAAACAGTCCCACACAGGAACTCACACACCCTCCCTCCCTTTCACACACACACATGCACACACACAGACACACACTAGCACATGCATATTGCACCACAGATCCATACATGTCTCCATGAATAATGGACTCCATATGTATGGTGTATGTGCTTCATTGGTTGATCAGTAGCATATGACAGCAGTCTGAGCAGAGCAGTAATACAGCACGTCTCCTCGGTAAGTTGGAGGGAATATTCTAGATCTCTGGCGAGGTTTAATCGTCCATTATTAAGCCATTTCTGCAGAGAGTGCTCAAGTGAGCTCCTTCTGCATCCTGCATGCTGATTCAGAATTGAAGGGTTCTCTCCCTCTCTCTCTCTCTCTTTCTTTCTCTCTCCTCTCTCTTCTCTCTCTCCCCTCTCTCTCTCCCCCCTCTCTCTCTGTCTCTCTTTCTCCTTCTCTCCCTCTCTCTCTCAGTCACTCTTTCTCTATTTCTTCTCTCTCTCTCTCTGTCTCTCTTTCTCTATTTCTCCCTCTCTTTCTCTCTCTTTCTCTATGTCTCCCTCTCTCTGGCTCTCTCTTTCTCTCTCCCTCCTTTTCCTGCTTTGTGCAGCCTTTATTTGTCTGTATCACTCCATCAACTATTTTCTTTCTTTCCCTAGTCTAATTCTCTATCTCCTCCTCTCTCTTCCCTTGATCCCTTCTTTCCCCCCTTGTTCCTCTCACCCTCCCTTCCTCCCTCCCTCTCTCTCTCTCTCTCTCTGCTGTCAGGTGGGTGCAGAGAGCTAGGGGACCCATGGGAACATTACCATGGCAACGGCTGCCACTCATTCCCATCTCGGATGTAAATGACCTCGAATTTTATTAGCGCACAATTTCAAGATCCCTGTGCTGCTTTCTTCCTTCTCTCTTTTCAAGCCCCCCACCCCAACCCCCAAACCACCGCCCCCCTGCCCATGTATAGCATATCATATTATTACAATATTTCAGTGGAGATTCAGAATTTATTTCAAACTCCAAAAATGGGCGCAATATCATCCAATCTGCATGCTTTTCCATGTTCATTGCTTTTCCCATTGTAAACGAATAAAAGAACCGCATGTGATCACAGTCACATTAGTGATGTATAGCTCAGGCGTGTGAAAACCCTCCTGATTGCAAATGTATGTATGAGAGCTTACGAATATCCCCTCACGCAGACATAGCATATACTTAGCAAGCGTAGGCTGGAGTTTTATGGAAGTCTCATTCCAGTAAATGTACAAAAAAGTGTACTACAACGTAGCACTAAAATCATTTACATGTATATCTAAACTGTATCAGGAGGTTGGGGGAATAAATCATGTTAAGAAGCAAAAGAACATAAGGATACCTAATGCAGAGAACAGTCCATTCAGCTCATCCATTATACCATTTACTGCAGCCCTGCTATCCCCTCATAGGCAGAGGAAGATCCTTACTACTACACCCCACTGTCTCTCACAGTGAAATGTTCTGTGTTCATTCAACACAGTGTGTGGGATCAAATGTACCCCAATAGAGTTAAATGTACTCTGACAGAGTGAAATAACCACACATTTTATGCTGCTCACAGCCCACACTAAACATCTCCCAAAACCCCTGAATGCCCCTGTCCCATGGCAGGCAATTTGAGAGCAGTGAATGGGTTACAGCAGCAGTGTTCTGTTTTGCTCTGTCACCCATGACAACCGCCTAACAAAGATGGCGGCGCAGAAAGGGTACACCTTGCCACGGGACAGCGGCAGCTTAGCAACCGCAAAATACAAGCCCCTAGCGACCAGCAACACCCTAGCAACCGACAACACCCAAGCAATGAAATTTCCCTTAAAATTCAGCGCAGCCCCTTTGAGACACCACCAGTTGTTTGAACGGTCAATATCCAGGTCTTCATCGACATGTTGCTAACACGCCAAAAAGCATTGATAATTTCTGCAGTGAGTATGTAGTTTTGTCAGTATCTGCCATGACTTAACAAATATTTAATCCAGGTTTAACTTTCACACATATGTTAGTCAGGGATTCTTCTGGGTATTTTGATATCTGACATGTTCATTGCATGATAGTTTAATGATATTGTCTCTTAAAATGTGAGATACGCCATAAATTCTGTCTCTTTGTCATTATTTTCATTTCAGTTAATGGGTTGTAGTGCAGGGGCGTGGGGTCTTCAACTCTTCAACCTTTTTGTTCAATTCTGTCAACTTCCTTTATGTATGTAACTGGAAAAAAAAAACTAAAAAAATTTTATCACAAAAAATGACACATTAGGAAGCACAGTGTTTAGAGGCTGGCTTGATGTATGTTTCCCATTCAGACTTTGTTTGTGAAAATAAGGACAGCCATATTGGTAGAATCCATGTTCCAGGCATCTCTGAAGGCTTCCCCGGCGCAGACACGTAATGAGCTGGTTGTCTCTGGTCCTTTCTGCTAGCTAGCAGCAGACTCGTGCTGGGGCCAGAAACACAGGAATACAGACACAATGGAGAGAGAGGGGAGTGACTCAGTCTGCAGAAAGTACACGCCATGCAGTGCAGCACAGAATCAAAAAATCACAGAAAAGGCTGGGGTTCAAACAACTGTGGTAGATGTGTGTTAACTGTAGCGGGCGTGACCTCTCTGTACTGGATGCATTCATTGTGGCCATCACTCTAGTGGATGGGTGTTAACTGTAGTGGATATGAACGCACCGGAGGGTATCTGTTTATTGGAGTGATCGCTATAGTGTAGTCGCGCTTACTGTAGTGAATGTCAGTTTACTCTTTCACTCTTGCATGTAAGTACTTCAGACCCCAAAGAAACATCCAGCAGTAAAACAGGCCTCTCTGAACTTTCTGGAATTACCCCAAGACAAAGATGAATTACCCTGTAAATTACCCAAAGACATAGTGCAAAAACATTTCAGTTACTCTTAGAATAAAGTGGTATGTCACTGCAGTGAGAGAAATAAAGCTGTGCTTTTGGGTGGCGTTGGCCTTTAAGATTTCACAGTGTACTGCAGCGCGTCCGCTGAATGAGATCAAATGTTTATATGTGGCAAAAAGGAAATCAATACATAGTTTCCAGGCAGCCTGGATCATTTGGATTGTCGGGCAGACCGGCTTCCCCACTGCATTACCCCAGCCATTTTGACTGTGGGTTTTCTCTTCATTTCTCATGGGGTGTTTCGTACATGAGGGTGCAGATCGTTAGGCAAAAAGCACATTGTGAGGTCACATCAGTGCAGGATCATTGTGACATCACAAACAGCCCTGCTTCGACGTCAGTCTCCAGCTACCGACTGCTGCCCTGCTTTGCTTGTAGGAGTGGAGTCCCAGCCAAAAGAGCACCACGGTGCGTCATTCTAAGGCATCTGCGAGATGCAAGAAACATAAAAACATAAAAACTGGTACACCCACATATGAATGCACACGCACACTTTAATATACATACACACACACACATACTGCATGTGTGTGCATACTCACACACATATGTTCACATGTGCACGCATGTACTGCATACACACATACACCCACAGACACACACAGAGGAAAAAGGGAATATAGAGAGGAGCTGAGGAGCGTTGCGTGTTTCTCAACGGGCCAGATGGCTATGAGATTTATCCAGAGCAAAAGATTAATACCAATAATAAACAGCCTATCTCCCTCTCTCCATCCCCTCCTCTCTCTCCCCCTCACTCTCACTCTATCTCTCCCTCCCCTCCTCTCTTCCTCCCTCTGTCTCGCTCCATCCCTCTCTCTCTTGCTCCCTCTTTCCCTCACCCTGTAATATTATAGAGTGTTCTCTGCAGCTCGTTGCCATAGACCATTGCTATAGGCGCCTTGCTGTGGACGCGTTGCCAAGGACACGGGCAGAGTGCCAGTGGTACAGGTGAGGCCTGACAGCAGCGTCATAAAGTGACAACCTGCAGATGACCTTTTCACATGTGTGCTCATATTCCACTACCTTTACCTGTGAGATTATAACCTACTCTCATTTATCAGTTTGGTCATATCCTATTACCTTCACCTGTATGGTCACGCTCATTGAGCAGGGAGAGGAGTCATTGGAACACTCAACATTCCTAACCATCCAGAGAGACACTTTTCTCTCTGCTGTCATTAATATACAACTAATATTCATTTATAAATATAAATGTATATATTCATAGGGAATCTTCTACCTGATAGATGCCACTCACAAAGCTGGATAGTCCATGTAAAAGTAAAGATAAGCATATTTATTTCCATACAGCATTTACTTCATATGGAGAGATACATGTTGTAAGTTGTAGGTATTAAGTCAAGGCTCTGGTCAAAAATGTACCTTATTGATCTGCACAGCCAGTCTTTCAGAGTGGCACCACATGTGGAGATGAAGTTCATTCTTAGGGTGTGTTTCCATAGCTAAACCGTGTGTGTAGTTGCAGCATGTTCATTCTGTGAGTGCACTGCCTTGTTTACACAGTGTGTGGTTCAGACATGTCGTTTCTGTGGGTGTACTTCCATGGCTACGCTGTGCCTGCATTTGCAGCGTGTTCATTCTGTGTCCCCGTTTCAATAGCGAGGCCATGTGTTCGTACCGTGGGTGTGTTCCTGTAGTTAGGCCGCACGTTAATTTGTGCATGTGTCTATGCCCTCTCAGTGGCTTTGAGTTGAGTGTATATTATGGGATGTATCTGGGATGGATGTGACAAATAACACAGGATGACCCCTCTTGCCCTTTCCCCTTCCTGTTGGTCACATCCTGCTGCAGATGTGCAGATCTGTGCCCATTGTCTCACTCACATTCATCTGTGTGTCACACACACGGCAAAGAAAATAAAAGGGCAGTGTATAAATTATGTATCAGTTTCGATTCAGTTTAATTAAACATTATCTGCTCTTGAATGGGTGGCTCACCCATCCAGTGCAGTAACTGTGCAGCTCAACTGCTTGAGGTTCAGCAGAGTGACTGTGCAACTCAAACGAGGGACTGCAGAGTGACTGCGCAGCTCAAATGAGGGACTGCAGAGTGACTGCGCAGCTCAAATGAGGGACTGCAGGTTGACTGCACAGCTCAACTGGGGGACTGCAGAGTGGCTGTCACCCCAAAGTGAGAACAGAAGTATAAAATGAAATTGTCTCAGAGAAAACAAACAGAGAAATAAAAACGACTCGTGTAAAGACCAAGTGATGATTCTGATTTCCCACGTTTTTTGAACAGTAACTCTACAGCTGTGGAGTTGCTCAGTTATCTAAATAAAACATTCAACCTTTCAAGTATAGTTGATTTTCACAGTTTTCATCGTTTTCTGTAACTACCATCTGCTATCATATCTCATTAGACCGTGGCATGTTTTATGTGTTTTGCATGATATGACAGTTATATTAACATTGACTAAACAACCTTATTGTTGTTTCTGGTATTTGAAAAAGAAATAGTATGACATCAGTCGGGAATGACAGCCAGTTGGATGTATGTATATACTGTATGTTTCTCAGTAACACACACACACAGATACACACACAATAACAGATATGCAAGCACACACATATGCACATAATGGACATGTGAACATACAACACAGATAGAGACACACTTCATATTGTGTGTGTGTGCGTGTGTTTGGTTTTAATGGGCATGCATGAGTGCATAAGCTTGCATGCACATTTGTGGATCTGTGACCAGTGAGAATATCTCCAAAGCATTTCTCATTTCCTCTGACTCCAACTTCACACGGAATGTGGGAAAAAGGGAAGCTGAGGGAATATTCTCCCCTTCCGCTGTGTATTAATACTTGCTGATACTCTCCCACGCCATTAGGGGTGTACTGTGCTGACAGTTCATGATCTCTGCCAAATAAATACATCCCCAGTTCTCTCTCTCTCCCTCTAGCACCTTCTCTTTGTTTCCTGCCACAGCTGATGCTTCAATATACAGTTACCAGATTGGTCCAAAGTTCCACCTAATTTGCATGAAACTAGCTTGTCCATTGTGGCATCACTAACAGATGTACACACACAGGGGAGGAGCTAGCCATGATGTCACAATTGCGGGAGCTTCAGTAGTGTATAAACCTGGATTTGAAGTGAGAGAAGGATTCTGGTCAGGTCCTCCCTAGTATGGCTGCCTGATGCTGCTGCCTTCAAAGTGAGCTGTTCTTTTTCTGTGGTCACATCTGTGTAATTCTGCACACCAGGAGAAAAGGGTAAGCTAGCAGCATCTAGTGAGAGAAGGAGACAAAAGCAGGCTGTCCGACTGCCCTCCCCCCGCACTGCACACACACACACACACACAAGCATACACACACACACACACACACACACACACACACACACACACACACACACACACACACACACACACACACACACACACACAGAAACACCATTCCTCTTCCACACCTCCCCCTCCCTCTCTCTCTCTCTCAAGTTGCAGCCAACGTTGTAGCGACAGCAGCTAACTTTCATCTTCCCCTTTTAATTATTCTTGCTGTTTCCACCACAGGAAAAGGGAAAAGAAAAAAAAGAAAGATGCTCCATTCTCAAAATTCAGCAGAGGCCTCTAGATTTTTGCAAACATTTTGCATTTTTGCTAATATTTTTAATTTCATTTTCATTTTTAAAAATGTAATGTTAAAAATAGAATATAGTTCAAGCTTTAAATAAAGAGAGGCTACATAAGCAAACACACACACACACAACACACACACATGCGCACACGCTGTTGCAGGTAGATGTCATTGTCACCCCCTGTCATTGTTCTAGTCTGGAATGCCTGCTAATAAAATGTCACAACATCCCAAATGGACACCAATTATAGAACCTCATTTCAGACTCAGAGGGAGCGAAATTATAGCTCCCTCCAAATATGGCTTTTCTTCTTCCATAATTTATGTAATACACAATAACAGTTCTCATATGCCATATAATACATGACTTACAGCTTATTTTTGTGTTTGGCTGAGCTGAATATGTACACTCTGCTTACATAAACTTCATACATGCACAATGTGGGAGAGGAAATACACAGCCAGTTCTGTCTGGGATCAGACCTGATCTGTTTTCACTTTAACCCTCCTTTAGTACCCCCTCTGACTGTTAAACTACCCACACACACACACACACACACACACACATACACACACGCACACATACAGACAGACACACACTAACACACTCACACTCACACACACACACACAGAAACACGCACACACACACATACGCACACATGCATTCAAACACAAACACAAACACACACACAGACAGACACACACACACTCACACACACACAAACGCAGGAACACACAAACACACGCACACAAACACAGAAACACACACACACACGCACACACACAAACACAGAAACACACACACACACACAAACACAGAAACACACACACACACGCACAGAAACACACACACACACACACAAACACAGAAACACACACACACGCACGCACAGAAACACACAGACACACACAAACACAGAAACACACACACACACGCACAGAAACACACACACACACAAACACAGAAACACACACACACACACACACACACACACACAGACAGACACACACACACACACACACACACAAACACACTCACACACACACACACACAGACTGACACACACACTCACACACACACACAGACAGACACACACACACACACACACACAAACACACAAACACACACACACACACACACACACACATACAGACAGACACACACTAACACACTCACACACACACACACAAACACGCACACACACACACACACGACACACACACACACACACACACACACACACACACACACACACACACACACACACACACACACCTAGCCCTGTATCAGTATGATGCGGAGCTGCGGCTGCTGTACGCAGACTGAGGGAAAGCTCGTACGCAGCACTGCGTCGCTAAATAAACAGAACGAGGGCAGCGGGAACAATGAGCCACAGTGAGGCAGCTTCCAGGCAGATCTGAGATCCGAGCCCCACTGCAGCCAGCCTCCCGCTTCAGCAGAGAGCATCAGCTCACACCGGTGCGTGGCCCAACCAGGAGCTCAGCAACACATCAGGACTGAAACAGCGCTAACCTGCAGACCCAGAATTGGTGTCCGCTAAATGTAAGAAATGTATATGTTATAGATTGTCAATAATTAAGCAAAGAGTCTGCATTAACTTGAGTTGCCAGTTATGCATACACTTTGAAGACAGTTAATGCATAACTGCCCCCATCCCCAACCCTGTTTATGTCTGGCTGACTTCTGACCTCCCTGCGTCACTGCATCACTTCCTGCTGCATAGGAGACCACGCTCTGGTTTCCAGGGAAACAGTGCAACCCCCGACCCAAGCAGATCAATAACACCTTGTCTTCCCTTGCACCAATCAGCAGAGAGACAGCTATCTCCATGTCTTCGGCCCCAGAACCTCCTGTTCCACCAATCAATACAACATCCCCCTCCCTCTTTCTCTCAATGTCTCCCTCTCTGTGTTCCTCCCTCTCTGTGTTCCTCCTTTTCTCCCATTCTCTCTCTCTCCGTTATCAGGCCTGTTTTACCATGCTGAGGGGTTTGTGAGTGTGTTTGGGGGGCTGAGCTCAGAAACCCAGCAGCTGTCTCCCCTATAAACACAACATTTCTTACTCTTTATGTACATTCAAGCCTATATATTCAGCTTCCATTTACACAAGTGATAATTCCATATGTTTGTTCACCCCCACCCCCCACCCTCATCACTCATCACACAGTGTTTAATTTGTAGTCACAGCTGCAGGTTGTTATTTAAGGTTAGTTAGTTAGTGGTTGTTCTTAGTTAAGATATAAAGCAAAAATAGATGTTTAAGGCCGGAGTTTAATTTGTGTGTGCGTGTGTGTGTGTGTATGTACGTCAGTGTAATACGGTCCACACACACATGCTACACAGATGTTAACCTGCATCTCCAGAGCTCATGGGGTCCTGAACACACACGAGCACCTCATGCAAGCACGTATGAAAGATGCTGAGATCATGATCATGCGCTCCCGACAACACATGCAAGCGCCGTATCCGTGAGGCTGATGTACGGTCGCTAGGCCACACCACAAACGGAAACCAACAGCAGCACTTATGAACAACCCTGATCCATGCTCAGCTTAAATGAGTATCCTAGAGAACAGCACTGACATCGACAAACCGCGCTCCTCGATATGGATCTGAAATGGAATAAACATGGAGAGGAGTCATTGAATCTTCTCTGTAGTCTTTCTTCACTCTCTCTCCCAATGTTGCTCTCCTTTCTCTCTATTCTTCCTATATCCCCTTTATACCCCCCAGTCCTTTCTTGCTCCAGAGGGTCGGGCCCAGAGCAATGTAGAACAATCGGGAGGAAATATGTGAACTGTACGAAAAAATCTATGCATCACTCTCTCTCTGCTCAGAGCCGGGGCCCACTGCAGGTCTCTGCAAGTGATCCAGTGATGAGCTAAACTCGTCACAGTCAGGCCAAGGGCAAATGCCCTTGAGGGAAAGTTAAGAATTCATAGAACCCCCAAAAGAGTGGCCCTATCATGTGTTATCAGTGAACCAACCTGTTTTGAACCAGTCGCAGTGTATTACCAAAACCTTCAGGCCCTCCTTGATGTTTGATCACTGAATTAATTAGGGACGCCCTCCAGTTTCAGGCTGAGTTTGTTGAGGTCCACTTCCTGTGTCTCAGTGTGGTACTGAATAAGATAGGATTAGTGTGACCCCCCCTTGCCCTTCCATCTAAACACCCCCCCCCCCACACTTTATGAAATAAACTTATCATACACTTTGCAAAACTTGCATGGACATATATAGCCCATATGATTAATTGTGCTTGCTTCATTTCACATTATGTGACATTAAAGAACCATGGCAGTGATGAAAAGTCCCATATACTGCACAATAATAAATCAACAACACTGGTGCTCTTACAAGGGTATTTTAAGCCTATTTATTGGCAATAGGCAATAAATTCACGCAGACTGGAACTTAACTACTACAAATCATCTGTTAAGTACCGGCAAAATACTTGTTTTTCAAAGCTCTGAATGCCCCAGCTTGCATTGAACGGTTATTGCCGAGCAACAAAGCTAGCCAAGGCAGGGCGCGTTGACTGTTGGTTAACTTCTGTTGCAGCATCGTCCCACGCAATTCACATACGCTTTTCAGTGCAGAGACACTGCAGTTTATCTTTATGTTTCGGAAGAAGCTAGTTTCAATCCCCTACCCCAATTTAATTGCTTTGGCAAGCCTTTCGTCAGTTATTTTGATGATCATTTTAATATAAGATAATGCGGGGAAACCGTTCCACCAACTGCAACAAGACGCGCTGCCCAAACAGCCGCGCTCTCAGGACTTCAACGGTTCATTAATCATCGCGCACAAACACCATGCTGAAAGTTCCCCTTCCCGCATCAGCCAATCAGCGGAGGGTTGCCAAGGAAACAACCTCTACCCTTGAGAGAGGTTTCATGTGTTTTTGTTGATGCGGACGGTCCCTCTCCATCCCGGTCGGGAGGCGGTGACGAGTAGCCTAGTCTGCAGAGGGAGCGAGGGGGGCAGTTACAAAGATTTGCAAGCGCGCAAAGGGGAAGAGACAACATATTTCGTTTCCATCTAATTACCGTTCAATAGTTGGCTTGATTGTCGTTATTGAACATATAGAATTACAAGAGGCTAATCATTGGAATATCAAAAGTTATTTTATTTAGAAAGGTAATCTAGTAGCTAATTTCTCGGTATGAGCTAACGTTAGCTCACCAGCTAGCCAACTAGCTTGAGCAGCTGTCCGCAACTGACACTGGAGCGTCTGCTTTTTATTTTTCCAGTAAGAAGTTCGTCGAATTGCTAAGAACAGCTCTGTGATTTTACATAAGCTGACGTTGTGTGTAAGGGTACGTGTTGATAAGGCAATCTTGCTCATTTTATACATATCAAAGATCAGGCATTTCACATCATACGCATGTTTTATTACATGAATTTTATCCCAAGAATTTACTAAGTAGTGGTCTCTGGAAACAATTTTTGACATATTCCGCTGATATTAATCCACATCTCATAGGTCACATTTGTAGCCACCAACCAAAAAATAGATTTATGGTGCAAAGTGACAGCTTGCCGAGGGAGCTAGGACTAAACCGGTGCCATTGGATAAGTATAGCGTTAGTTGTGTAGCCTTATATATTTAAAATTGAAGTTACCATACTTTAAAGTACACTGAGGTGAACTATTCGCAGTGCTAATGCGCAAGTCCTCACGGATCGCTCTTTCCTTCTCTCTCCCCCTGTCTGTCTGTCTCTGTCGCTCTCTCTCTCTCTCAGATTAGGATGGCTTCAATGGGTACAAATGCCCTTAAAGATACTGCTAAAGCTTACCGCTATCAGTTTGGGCTAAATATTAATAATACAGATGAACAATAAGTAAACTCTCGTTAAAAAAAAATAAGCAGTTCCCAGGTAGCGATGAGAAAAAAAATATAATTATAAACAAAACTAATGATAATTAAAATATACAATTCTCTCTGGTTTCAGTTTTCTGTTTCTCCCTACTGTCGGACATGCGTGCAGCTGCACCCTGCTTTACGCAGATACGAGCCTTAGGGCGCGGAAGGGAGTCACGTGCTTAACAGGAGGGTTTCCATAGGATTTTTAAAAGCCATTCATGGTGGTCTCAGCCGTCTGATGGCAGAATTCCAGCTAGCAGGATCGCGCAGCGCCCCTGACCTCACAAACTTACAGACATGGTCATAGAATTATGTCATGATTTCCTTTTGGATCTACATGGGAAGGGAAACAGTTTTTTTTTTAATGAATTATGTAAATTCAAATTTATGATTACCCCCAAGAATATAGCGGTGTATTTTCTCCCAATAAGCAGGCTGCACTATATTTTTTGTGCAAACAAGTAACATACTCAGAGCAACTTGGAGTGTTTGAGTCCAGACATGATGCAGTGCTGAGCACTCAGTAGACTGTAGGGGAATGACCAGCCTAGATGGGTTGAATTGCCTGTTCTTGTTGTGATGTATTCTTTTCTCTTACAAGCGTGTGATTCGTGGTATTTGCTGGAATTTATGTGACTCCTCTGTAGAAGGCAAAGCCAGATTTAAGGTTATCTGCGGCTGAAGCCGCTGATACGCACGCAGTGTGTGCTTTTCCATTGCATCACTGCCATCTGTGACAGGGAGCGGGCGCCTGGGACAGTGTGTTTTGGGTTCAATTCCCAGGCCGGTCCCTAGTCCTTCCTCCCACGCCCACGTGGAGCGGGTGGGTTAGCGTGGATGGCTAGTGGAACAGCTGAGGGGCAGTGCCACAGGCACACAAACTAAAACACAGAGCAGGAGGCAGCTGGTCCCTCGGATACAACACCCCCCCCCCCTTCACCCCACCCCCCAACCCCCACTGTCCAGCCTCTCCAGAGAACAGGATACAAGCTTTCAGCCACTCTCCAGGAGAAATGGAAGTTTAAAAAAAAGCCAATATGTTTGAACTGCTTAACTAATAAAGTAATCAGACCAATGCTGAGACAGATCTGGGCTGATAGACATAATGAACGGGAGAAGAAGTACTGATGTAGGTTCAGTTTTGCTTTTGAGCTAATGGATAAGGTTTAGATGTCTGCCAAAAAGTGAGCCTCAAACCAGAGTCTCCAGTCCTGCAGGTGAGTTATGTAGATACTGTGAGCCTGCCAGTATGGATGTAGTTATATTTATTTATATTTATACAGCATTTTATGGCTTATTTATAGCAATGGGTTTTGTGTTTCTTGTGTTTGTATGTTTGCCTGTGTGTGTGCGTGTGTGTGTACAATGTGCGTGTATGTGTGTGTGTGTGTGTGTGTGTGTGTGTGCAGAATGCACGTAGAGAATGCTGTTTCAATGTGTGTTTTTGCAGGAGTGGCTTATGCTGCAGCAATATAGAAACTCATGAGTGCCTTATTCCTCACAGAGCCCTCTGATGCTGTATTTCTGAACTCCAGCAAGACTGGCTTTGCAGCATGTTTGTCATGTATTGAGTGAATACTTACATACCTTTTACACCATAACAGAAGCCCATTTGTGGCACCTGGCAAGCAGTTTATACTCCCATATAGATACACGTACATGTGTAACTGAAGAAACTGAAACAAAAGGATAATGAAATGATTGCAATTACAACATAACAATAAACAAAAATATACATTATTCACGTAACAGTCAGCCAGAAAAACCACAAAAATTAGAACATGCTCACACATACACATGTGTGAGATGACCTTAACAGGATGCAGACCAAGGGGCCAATCTGCACACTGGAACAGTGCCTGAAGGGGATTTGGATAATGGAGCCTATCCACTTACGAGAGCAGTGCAGACCGTGGGGTCCATCCACACACTGAAATAGTGCTTTAACAAGTTCAAACCATTGGGTCCATTCACACAGTGGAACAGAATTTTTAATCGTAATGTTGAAAAGTAGCCAGGAAAATCCCCCCTTAAACTGAGTTGCCCAACAGAAATAGCAAATTCAATGGTATGTAGAAACATGTGAAACTTAGGAATGTCCTCAAACTTTTTATATTTTCATGTTATTATTAGCAGTGGTTTTGCAGCAGCCCTATCTGTAATTGGTGCCTGGTTTGCAGTGACTGGAGCAGTCCACTCTCCCTCAGTGGCCTTACTGTGTGACATCTGCTCAAGCTAATGTGTGGAAGTTCCTTCATAATCTAATATTTTAATGGGATAACAGCACCACAGCTAGTACACATCCACTCCAGTGCAGTAGCACATGCAGGCCACACACAGTACTACAGGAGAGAGATAGTGACTATTTTACACCCTACAGGCCACACACAGAACTTCAGGAAAAATTGACTACTTTATACCCTTCAATCAACACACAGTGCAACAGCAGATCCATTGACCATTTTGTACCTTATAGGCCACACACAGTACTGCAGGAGAGCCAGTGACAATTGTACACTCTGCAGTTCTTTTGGTGAGAGCCATACGCTTGTGGTAAGAGCCTTACCTGACTGAGCTGCTCTGCATCCACCATTCAGCTCCATGCAGTCCTCATGCACACAGACTTCTGGAACCACGTGATAAAAGCATGGTAGATGGAGCATTTGCATACATATTAAAGTGAGGCCGTTAAAAGGGGGTGTAGGAGAGTGCGCACACAGGCCCCTGTCATAGATTTCCTTCATCAGACATTGCAGGAGCACTATCTCTCCGTGGCATAAATCTACCTACACACACACACACACACACACACACACACACACACACACACACACATACTCACACACACACACACACAGTCTCTCACACTCATACTCACACATACATACTCACACACACACAGTCTCTCTCTCACACACACACACACAGTGTTTCACACACATACACACACGCAATCTCTCACACACATACATACACACACACAGTCTCTCACACACATACTCACACACACACATGCAGTCTCTCACACACACACACACATACACACACACATGCAGTCTCTCACACACATACACACGCATACACACACACATGCAGTCTCTCTCTCTCACACACAAACACAGTCTCTTTCACACACACAGGTATCCACACACATACACTCACACACACACACACACACACACAGGTATCCACACACATACACTTACTCACACACAGGTATCCACACACATACGCACACTCTCAGAATTACAAACACATTCACACTCACACTCTTTTTTACACTCCCAGGCATATCAGAAACACAAATACACACACATATGCACACTCTTTTACAGGCATGCACACACATACACTCCCAGGTATCCACAAGCATACACTCTCAGAAACACACATTCACACACATACACGTACACTCTTTTACAGGCATGAACACACATACACTCCCAGGTATCCACAAGCATACACTCTCAGAAACACAAATACATTCACACACATATACACGTACACTCTTTTACAGGCATGAACACACATACACTCAAACACACTAACACAGTATGCAGATACACACAGACACAGTCATACATACACATACACACACTGTGGTGCTCCATATATCCACCCCTTCTTCACTGCATGGAAGCATAAAATACAGTTTGATGGAACTGTGTTTAATATGAGCATAAAGGGGCTGTCACATAGCTCCTCAGCCAGCGGGACAGTGGATGCAAGCAAACGCAAGTTCTAACAGATATAACATGAAACGGCCTGTGGAACGAGGAGCTGGGATGTGAAGCCCAACTGCGCTAAATCACGCAGCTCAAGAAGAACAACAACAATGAGCATGCAATACTGTACTGTGTTTCAGCTTCTCCGGATTATAAACAAAAGAGGATGTCCTGACTCGCTACCTTATTATTATATAAGATTACACAAGAGAGGGTGAGACACACACACACACACACACACACACACACACACACACACACACACACACACACACACACACACACACACACACACACACACACACACACTCACACACACAAAACTTCCCGTTAACATAAATGATTTAATCTGGCATAGAAAAAAAAAAAAACAACAAATGGAAATTCCCTCTGTTACCTTCGGGCTATAGAAACTGAACTTTAATCGCTTTTGGTTAAGACTTCATTTCTGTAGACATAAAAAGTGAATAATAATTGCATATGTATTTTATATCTGAGTGCTGAAAGTTTTTTTTTTGCATTTGTGTTTATGCATTAACACAGGTGCTCGAGACCCAAAATTCAAAACTTTTAGGTTGTGCACCATACCTCCATATCAATTCACAGAAAAAAAAAAAAACACAAGGACATACTGCGTGTCTGTCAGATTATGACTCTAAATTACTAAATCATTCATTGAAATGTGTAAAATATTTTGAAAAAAGAGAATGATTATTACTCATGTGTTTTATTTCTTATGTGTTTGTTTTACATTTGCAGTGTTGAGATATAAGGTATAGTTTCAAAAAATGCTTGTAACAATTTGAAACACCCATAACTGCTAATTGCTTAAGTCTTATAGCTCTCTTAAATCGAACACTGCGCAATTTGCAAATGTATTTATTTTTGCAGAGTTTATATACATATGCTGCATATGGTAACACCTGACTCTAAACCGCAGTCAGAATGGCGTACACTAGACTAGAGTTAGCGATGGTGATGATGTCTCAGCTACAGGGCCCGGGCAGACATAGCAGATGTCCATGCTGTTAGCAGTGTTTGGGCTACAGGACTGTATTTTTACCAATGCTCGGTCAATACACTTGACTGGCTTTTGTGATGCTAGCATGTAGCACTCTGGTCTACAGGACCCAGATAGACTGTGCTGTGCTATGTGGCCAGCTAGCAGCCTCAGGAGTGTTTCAGATGGTGCCTTCCATTTGTGTTTTCTACTGCAGCTGTTAGCCTGTTAGCTCACACTCCACATACATGGGATCATTGTGTGTGGCCATTGTAAATTAGTGTTGCTACACCGTTTACATTCATTTATCATTCATTGTGTTTCGTTCTGTAAATGACTCTGAAAAGCCATTGTGGCTGTTTTAGGAAAGTATAAAAAAGGTTTGGGGGAATTCTGCAGGGGTCCTCAGGCACCCTGGCAGTCAGGTTTCAAAGACGCAGCTGCCCTATTCCACACCATGTGAGGCATCACAAGGTCCTGATAATTAGCATGTGACCCAAGTAGCCCCTCCCCCTCGTACTGTGTGTGTATGTGTGTGTGTTTACATGCATTTCTTCATGTGTTTGAATGTGAACTTTTGCGTTTGCATGTGCATTTGTAAATATGTGAATGTGTGCGTCTGTGTGAGTGCGTGTGAGGATGTGCATGGCTGTACTGTATATGTCAGTGAATATGTGTGTGTGCACATTTGTGTTAGTAGCATGTGTATGTGTTTGAAGGTGTGTATGTGTGTGTGTGTGAGTATATGTGCATGTGTATGTGTTTAGTAAGACAGAACGAGAGTGTGTGTGTTTCCAGAGAGACTGTGTGTGTGTATGTGAGAGAGAGAGAGAAAGAATGTGTGAGCGTGTACGTGACAGCGTACTGGGGATTGGGTGGTGCTAGAGTAAGGGGATTTTTGGATGAAAATAAAATGCAGGTAAATTAAATTACAGCTCTTCTCAAGCCAATCATCTATGCTCTGGCCGCGGTCGCCACAGAGACGGAGAGACAGAGGGGCATTGTGGGAGACTGCGTCACTGGGCCCAGGGAACAGGGAGACCTTGTGCTGCTCCATGGAGATGCCGGGGTTACCGCCAGTTCAGACCGCCTCCCCAGTGCCCGTTCCACTCGGAGCAGATCTTACCGCCAAAACACACGACCCGCCGGCTCTGTCTGCCTCGCAGGTCCATCAGGAACTGCTCCTGAAGCAGTCTGCGGCACGGTATGTACCAAATACTGCTGAATGTACATTTGAATGTGATTTCATTTACATGAAAAATGTATGTACTCACATATATACGGATGTACAAATAAAGTCACAGAAAACACATGTGCAAACCTGAATACAGACAAATAAATCACGCACATGCGTACATGAACACACATGTACACTCACACACACATGTATGCATAACCACACATACCTGCACATGTCAGAGACAGCAGGGGGACATGGCATTTTTGGAAATGGGGCACTGTTAAAAATGGAGCAAGTTTGAGGGGAGGGGCATTGTGGGAAATGGAACCTCCTATGACCAATCAGAAGTAGAGGGAAGAGTATCTATGGAATCTGGATGTAGAAGCATGTGGGAAGTGCTTTCACCACAGTGTCTTAATTTAAACAGCCATGGAACCACAGTGACCATTGATAAACATGGCGATGTTGGTTCAGTCTCAGGCTGACAGAAATCCAAGGCACAGCCTTTTTTATTAAAACACTTAAACATGCCTTTATTGCGGTGGCATAGCAACAAGGATATTCAAAAACACAGTACACCTACACCTTTTGGCATGGGAGCTCTTCAACAGAGTGTGACCGTGATACTTGCGTTGTAGTTACGGCGGTGACATGGTTTAAACAAAGTAACCACAGTACTACCATGATGGCCACACAAACGCCACAGTTTAAAGAAATAACCACCTGAACAGAAACAGTGCGGGCCTCTCATGCCTGCCTTCAGCGTATCCTTGACAACTGGCGCCATAGCCAGCTTCGGTTCTACTGGAGACGTGCTGAACGTGGAAACTGCGCTTAGCTCATCCAAGTCTGGTGGAATTTGAAGGGCTGAAGGACAAAAAATGCTTAAATAGGTAAATACTACAAACATTAAAGAGATGTTTTGTTTCTTGTGAAAACCTCAGCATACCCATTTAGCTAAAAACATAGTACATATAATAACTTCAGAGGGAAGGCATAATATGGAAAATGGCAAAATATGATCCAAAATTATTTTGAGTAACCTGAAATCCTACACAGCCATTCATATGTGTCTATACAAACTCCATTCCATTTTAAATGTATTTTGCTATTCCTTACTCAATTTGCCAAAACATTTTTGATTTCTGCTTTTATTTTTTATTTTATCCCCCAACACTGTGTGAAATGCATCTGCATGTTGAGTGTTTAAAGATTAATGAATCAGCCTCCCGATTTCTTTCCCTCTCTCCCCCCCTCCCTCCCTCCCTCCCTCCCTCCCTCCCTCCCTCCCTCCATCTCACCCTCACGTATGAATATGTAAATGCCCTGCCTGCGCTCTGTGAGAGTAATTGTATGCATTTTTAACTGGCCAATCAGCAGGGAGGCAGGCAGAGGCAGAGGCAGCGGCTGCTTTATTTTTAGCTCTGTGCTTCCCCCTCCAGAAGCTGAGCTCTCCCAGCACAGAGTGAGAAACAGCACAGTGCTACAGACTGCAGAAACCTCTCCCAGCACAGTGCTACAGACTGCAGAAACCTCTCCCAGCACAGTGCTACAGACTGCAGAAACCTCTCCCAGCACAGTGCTACAGACTGCAGAAACCTCTCCCAGCACAGTGTTACAGACTGCAGAAACCTCTCCCAGCACAGTGCTACAGACTGCAGAAACCTCTCCCAGCACAGTGTTACAGACTGCAGAAACCTCTCCCAGCACAGTGTTACAGACTGCAGAAACCTCTCCCAGCACAGTGTTACAGACTGCAGAAACCTCTCCCAGTGTTACAGACTGCAGAAACCTCTCCCAGCACAGTGTTACAGAGTGCAGAAACCTCTCCCAGCACAGTGTTACAGACTGCAGAAACCTCTCCCAGCACAGTGCTACAGACTGCAGAAACCTCTCCCAGCACAGTGTTACAGACTGCAGAAACCTCTCCCAGCACAGTGCTACAGACTGCAGAAACCTCTCCCAGCACAGTGTTACAGACTGCAGAAACCTCTCCCAGCACAGTGCTACAGACTGCAGAAACCTCTCCTGGCACAGTGTTACAGACTGCAGAAACCTCTCCCAGCACAGTGTTACAGAGTGCAGAAACCTCTCCCAGCACAGTGCTACAGACTGCAGAAACCTCTCCCAGCACAGTGCTACAGACTGCAGAAACCTCTCCAGCACAGTGTTACAGACTGCAGAAACATAATCATTTCACTATAAACTGGCCATCACCTGCCATTTACAATGACACACACAAATGAGGGTTAAACAGCTGAGCCGCAGATACTCACTGACGCCACGCAACGTCAGTGTGATGATGCATTAGCTGCAAACTGTGCTCCCTAAAGTCCTGTCAAAGTCACACAAAAACCTTACATTTGCCTTAACAAATTTCAATAACTATGAGTCTGGCACACTTCTAACTGTTGTGGTATAATTCAGCCAGACCTTTTTCGATGTACTTTGCAAATACACCAAAGGTCAATTACTACCTCTGACTGGTCATGATCTTGTTAGGACGGACTCCACTATGAAGTGACTATTCAGAGTCCGACCATTTTTTTGTGTTTTTTTCCCATAATAAATATTGACTTTTTTTCTGCCAACCAAATCCAGGCTCAGAAATCTGAGGGCACCAATAAGATCACAGACAGCGTACGCCAAGAATCTGTGCCTGTTTTTCAGATGCTGTATCAGACACTAAGTAGCGGGGCGGAGAAGTTTTACCCAATGAGAATCCACGGCTCCGTTCCTCCCTGCTCAGCCATGTCCAGATGCACAGGCCTCCCTTATTAACATTAATAATTTAAAGTAAGGGTGATGTAATGTTTTTTTCTCAGAGAGTAACCCACATGTGCTGCTCAAGGTTCAGTTGCTCTGCATCATAACTTGACTGTAACTGTGGTGATGTAGGTACAGTGCAAAAGATCCTGTCACTCCCAAAAAGCTCCGGAGAACACAAATGTTCATGTCTAAAAATTTTGCACTCAGTAAAAAATACACAGCCTTGGATTAGTGGCTGTAATCGCTGGTATATTAATATTTCCTCCTTGCCACCATTAGAAGATGCTGCTGACTGCTCCATCTATTTGATGTCCACACAGATTAGACTGCAGTGGCCACCCTTTTTCCTCACATATTATGTATTGTTCAGTTTCTTGTTCTAGGCCCTCTGGGAATTACCATTTCGTTTAAAAATATGAAAATATAACTATTAACATCTTTGACCCCTGACACATTTAATTGGTTCTCCGTAGTTTTGTGCAGGGGACAGTGATAACGGTAAATGAACTGTTTCTCAGTCCTGTAGCTTTCACACAGGCCCGAAGAAAGTGTGTTCACCTCAGAGTAGAAAGACGTACACCTCACATGGGCAATACAAATGGGCAGGTTTCTTAAACTGCAATAAGGAGTGAAATTATATACATGTACGTAGGTAATCGTGTGTGTGTGTGTGTGTTTGTGTATGTGTGTGTGTGTCTGAGTGTAGAGTCAACCAATGCCCTGGTCAGGATCTATAGCTCTGTAAACTGTAGGAGGTTATTTTTGCATCTGAAAAATGAGTTTGGGAGCCAAATTTATCATGAGCAGAGACCCGTTTGACATACATTTACAGATTATTTTTATTACTACAAATAATTGTGAGAAATCTGAGAGCAGGAAAACTCTGTGTGTGAGCGTGTGAACTTTGGCGGAACTGCGGCAGCTTGTCGTCATGCCAGGTTTCAGTGGTTGGAAATGCAGTGGTTGTCAAAGGTCGCGCAGAGAACAGAAACAGGAAGAAAGAACAGAGATGGAGAGAAAAATGAAGGGAAGAAGGCCTGCATGCCATCCCTGCTTAAAAGCCTGTGGAAATGCAGCATGGGTTTTTTGTCAGCACTGACACCGCTGGGATACGGTGACTTGCGTTACCTCATGCATTCTTATGGATACTGCACTGGGGGAAAAACACACAAAATCTCCAAAAAAAAAAAAAAAACCAAGCGTGTCATGGGGTTGATGTCATGACTCACGATGGCTGGTGTGAACTCAGCCTGTCATGAAGGATAGCTCAACACTCCCTACTCTGCGGCGCGTGCGAGCCTTAGTGATAAACTGCGGAAATACAGGCCTGAGGCCTCGGTCAGTGATCATTGCCCTGCGCTCTGGAGGAGCTAACGGACTTTGTAAAAGTAACGGCATCACACAAAAGTAAAAATATAATCCATGTTCCGAAAACGGAAACTAATTTTCACCCACAATGAGTTGGAGCACTCACCATTGTTGTTTTTTTTTTTTTTTAACTCATCACGCTTAAAAAATACACAACTGAAGAGTGTTTTTGTCATATATACTGTAACTCCTATTTGGTTATGGATAATTAACAAATAGTTCTCAGCATTTTATAAATAAATCTCTCTCACACACACACAAACAAACACACACATACACATTACATGTGTTACACTACAGACATTTTACAGCACAGTGTGCAGCAGGTTTTCCCATGCCATATAATTGTATCCTTTCACAAAAGGTCTCACAGGCAGAGCCAAAACGATCCTCTGAGTGTTTGCTTAACGTTGGTTTTATGGTTTACAGAATATAGGTCTGACATTTCCAATGACTGTGATTAAGATGGTTCACTTTGGTCAAAAAATATCTCAGAGACTGAAGTGACATGGAGATGGAGGAATATTATCTGTTTCAGGGGATATTTATTCAGTTTGTCACTCAAAAAGATACACACATAAATATACGTAGCAAGCATATATATAGAAAATATATGTGGTGTTTTCACAGAGTAACACATCCCACAGCTGCTGATATTTTCAAGTCGTGTTTAAAAAGGGTAGCATAACAGATTTAAAGAGGTAGTGAGACCAGCAGGGGATTTTTGAGGAGGTGAAGAGTCACAGGATGGAGGAAGTAAACCTTGGCCTCTCACTCTGTAAAGCGGTGACATCATCATAAAGTCCAGCCACATTTTTTTGTTGCTCCTGTTTGTTATAACAAGAAGTGGGCTCTCAGAATTTGCACACCATGTGATCTGAAAAGGGGGAAACACCTGTGATGATCTGTTCTGTTAGCTTGTCACACGCTGATCTGGGAACAGTAATGAGAACATGCTCTGTCACTTAATTGCATGAAATCTCTGTGCCTCATTTAGGCAAATCAATCCAGCAGGTTTAGCAGTACCATAGTTTACCTACAGTTAGAACATAAGAACACATGATGACGAGAACAGGCCACTCAGTTCAACTACACTTCCCATCTGCCTGCAGTTGCACATCTTGTGAGGAAACACTTTTTGGGAGAGTTGGTTTCTCAGGCTCTTGCTAAGGTGATCTCTCAACAGCTGATTCTTTCCTGTGTAAAACTACCATATTAAAAGAATTAGTGTTTCCAAGTTCGAAGTAAGGGGAAGTGCATACAGTGTACATCATACTCAGTGCGCAGTTGATCAAAATGTGAAAGTACTCCTGTCGAAATTATACATTCTGAGGTCTGATATTGTGAGAAAACTTTTCAAAAAATTATACATACCCTTCAATATCTATGCATATTTCTGTGGATCAAATTAACATTTAGCAAGCACTGAACACTCCAGAAAAACAATAGCTTTAAGGTTTCAGGCCCTATTATAAACTTAATTTACTCATTGTGAAATAGATAAAACAAAATATGTTACAGGATAAAAATTCCAATGTTTTAAATCACAGGGTATATAAATAAAACACAAAAATGTACATATTGCAATTCAGGTCTGTAGAGCATACTTATTATCACCTTGATCTGTTATAGATTAAGATGAACTCAGTGTGAGCCCTTATAGGACATTCTGAATGGGGTTTCCACCACAGAGGATGTACTCCAGACTCATGTAGGTACCTCACCAATTTGGGTTTTAAAAACAGATCATACAAACTACCAAGAAAACGAAGGGCATGAGGAGACATGATGGAGTTGTGATAAGAGCATGTTCTCAGAAAAGAATCCTCACAACTTTTTTCCAGCAAGTTATTTACATCTAATCTACATAATTCTTAGAATGGTATGTTTATTTACAAAGAAATTATTTAAAAATTCCAACAATTTAAAGCAAAATAAAAATAAATGCTCTTTTAAGATAGAAATATCTTTTTTCGTTTTTATATACTATTATTAATCCTTTTACAAGTCACATTCAAATGAGATTAGAAAATAAAAGGAACCCCCTTTGTCTTTATGTGACTGAGACTCTCTGAAAGGGTGCAGTCCTTAAAGGACACATTTACTTTACTGCACTTGTGATGCTGTATTTGAGGGATAATAGTGGGATAATCCTGGCCAATCAAAAGTAAAACCTGTGAACAGGAGAGCAGTTTTTTGTTTTGTTTGTTTTTTCCTTTTTTTTCCTTTTTGGAGTTTTCCACATTAGGTTGATGTAGGTTGTGAAGCTTCTGAAGTTTATTTTCTGGTATAACCCCACTGTTGATAATATTTCCAAAAAATCAAGATATTGAATCCATGCTAATTATATGTATGCTGAACTATCTGTCTATCTACCTATCTATCTGTTAGTGTCCTGTTTCCTCTGTAACGTGCAGTAAAGCAGCGGCTGCTGTTCTCGGTCTGGTGTCTGATACCGTTGCTGCTCGCAGGGCCCGTCCGCCTGTCAACCTCCTGGCCGCTCCAAGGGGACGTGAACCCGCAGCACGCCCACGCTGCCAGCGCCGCTGCGCAGCTGCTCCCGCACGGCCCCCGCGAGCTGCCGTTACCATGGAAACTCCGACCAATCAGAGTGGCGGGGCCATTGAGGGCGGGGCAAACCCAGAGCATTCGCTCCCCTGTATGCGCGCCCCCCTCCTCCGACTGTGTCTCTTGCTCACGCAAGCACAGGACCGTGCTCACGCACACACAGAGGGTGAGAGTGGTAATCTCACGCTCTGAACTCACACTCGTTTTTTCTCTCAAAACGCATATACACACGCAAGGTAAACCGAACTGACACGTAAAGTGCTGTGTATGCTCTCAAAATGCATGCACGCAAACAGGATTCGACATAGGACACAAAAAACACCGGAGGGTCAATCACTCCAGAGACTTAAACCGTTGCGTCCTCGATGACTCGAGACTGTAGTAAAATCTAGAGTATAGTATATTCATTATTATTATTATCATTGTTGTTGTTGTTTTACATTGAATTCTGAGTCAATTTCATTAGATGTTATGTTTTTTCATGTTCAGGTAGGTCTACTCCTTGTTCATGTTCAGATCTATGAAACCCCGTGCTTTGAATGTAAAAAGGTATGAATTAAATCTTCATCCTGGTTTGATTGGAAAGTGTTTCAGCTGAAACTGAGTTGCACTCGCCAGCAGCACTCTTAGGCATGCTGATGTGTTGTGTTGTAGTAGTTTAGTTTTGTGTGAACTAAACTGTGTTTTAGTATAACGGTTTGTGTGAGCGTTTCTTTTCAGTATGACTTCTTCCGCTGGTGTGCCATTCGGTAAACCCTATATTAGACCCCTGGCTCTGCTAATGTTAGTTGCAGTCAGTTAGCTATATGTATATCTCTGCTCTTTGGAAAGTACCAAGTGAACTCGAAATGAACCAATGGGTGGAGCTAGAGATGACTTAGACCATACAGTGGCCAAACAAAAATGTCACAGAATGTCATCACGATTGTCACTTTGCTTTGTGGCGTTAGATAGTATTCCCTACGGAATTGTGGGTAATTCCCCTTACCTCCGTGGCTCTGAAAGTGCAGTGGTTAGGTTTCGGGAACCAGTGATGTTCCTGATGGCGTCTGATTCACACAGACCCCAAAGTAATCCACATCATCATGGAAACCAGCTTTCTATACAAAAACTGTTTCATTGGCATGTGCAACCAAAGTAAAATTGTGGATTCTGTTGAACAACAGAATAACTTTCTTTTGTTTTTATTCTTAATTATTTATTTTTGTTTCATTTAAAATTGCAGAAGTTCCAGGCATCGCAATTGTATTCTTAAAAAAAATTGTAATTACGTAATTTATCAGTGTTGATAAGCAAATTCATCAAATTGCAGATTTCCACTTTAGCTCTGTCCTCAAGTCTCTGCACCCCTGGTTTTAACAGGGAGCCCAGAACCCCAATCTCTCTTAACCGTGATAATAAAGACAGGTATCACAAACATTATCTCTTTTTACTTTTCCCAATTGTGTCCCGAAAGCTTATTTATTTATTTATTTATCTTTCTTTTGCTTATGCATGACAGCAGTTCTCTGAGCTGTACGTCATCATCCAAGCGGTAAACACTTGCAGCCATTCAATGTAAATACAGACAATAAAAACCTTTAATCAGTTTCGGGGAAAACAAGCTATAAGTCTAATCTGGGAATTCAAGTGCATTATGTAGCGACCGTGGTTATTGTAGGGGAAGCGTAGGTTTGTTTTCCTGGGTAAGCACCATTGTTCTGCCCTCCCATTGTCTCAGTTTGCTGAGAGTGCTCTTGGGGGCTTGCTGAGGGCCGGGGACTGGAGTTTTGTTTCAGTTTAAGGTCGGAACGTTAGACATTTGGACAGGCGGAGGGAATTTTGCGACGGGCGCTCCAGGTGCCAACGGCGGGGCACACAGTGCAAAAAGCTCTGAGCGGTTTAAAAAAATAATGTCCCAGGGATTTTCTGAACGCTTTCCACTCTGAACCGAATATAGCCTGCTATTTCAGGCGTTCAGCTCAGTGCGTATCCTCCCCCTCAGCTGTTGCTATTGCACAGAAGAGAGAGAGAGAGGAGATTAATCTATACTGTGCTTTCTTTTATTTTAGTCGTAAACCGATCCAGGCATATACTGTACTGAAAGAGTATATTGTGAAAGAAAGAGACACAGTGGGGGAAGACAGGGAGACGGGGGGCGAGAAAGAGCAGAAAGGCTTAAGGTTATCCACAGTATGGTACAGCATAGCGTCTCCATCAACAGCATGAAGATTGCAGTGAAACCAGAGGAACTTGACTAGCAGGATGCTCCCAATTCTCACAACGGGGAAAGTTATTCCTGTAGCACGGAGAAGTTCCTTGACTAATTGCTTGCCCCATCAACTCTGAGGGAATAGATTCATGCAAGGAAGTTTAGGAAGTTATTGATAATGCAGTTGTATGTATATTTAAATATAAAATTGTCAGTATTGTCCCATGTAAAAGATGCATATCTGACATGTACTCCCAATTATTTAAGTGCAAGGTTTTCTCGTATATTTCTCAGATTTTGGTTGCCAGAACATTCTTAGAACGTTAGGGCAAGTGTTTTATATGGAATTATATAACAATCAACAGACATTCCAAATGAGAAATTCTAACATCCATTAAAAATAAATATCCATTTTAGAGGAATGTTGACAATATAACAATTTTTCCCAGTTTTACAAACACCCAGTATGAATGTTTTCTGTTAGCTTGTTCATAGGTTGGTAAGTAAAACAAATGAATTAATGTAAGCATATATGTCATGTGTCACTACATTATCCAATTTATAGGTAGGTATTATACATACATTATACATACATAATATATATATACACAAACACATATTATATACATTATAGTATACATTGTAGACACAAACTTAGGGATTACACAGGTTAAAGCAAATGTCATACACCTACCATCAACAGATTATTATTATTATTATTATTATTAATAATAATAATGTTATTACTACTCATTACCAAGATACGCAGCAGGCAATCTTGGTAATGCCAAGCCCCCAAATTAATCAGAGAAAATCAATTCTACGTATCATGCGAGCATCATGCAGTCTCATTTTGCGTGTGCTTATGCTGAGCTTTAAACCTTCCGCTTCCTTGTCACATTGCTTCGGGGGCCGTTAAGTAGCCCCACACCGGCCCCCACCCTTGCACACTCAGGCGATTGCATAATATTTGACACAAGGCGCGCAAGACCGTTCTGCCTGACACAGCTCGTGCTCGTCTGATTCTTACACTCACAGTGCACGAGCCCCCCCCACCCCTCCCCCTTCATTCCTTATTCTTCCCATGTCTCTGCGCACACATGGGCTGAAGGGGGATCCCGGGGGAAAGAGTTCTGTGTGATTAGACTAGAATTGGCGCGTAAGTATAAAACGACGAGTGGAGGTAATTTGCTTGTCTATGTGAGCTTGCATTTTATTGTTAAATGTGTGAAATATTTGCTAAATGCGTGTGAACATTTGAAACATTTACTAAATGTTGGAAACCACCACATAGCAAAATATTCTTCTTAATTATTTAATTCCATCTAAATTACTGATGTTGGGACAACATCGTTAATATTATGACCCATCATTTCAAACTTCATAAATGTTTTTAAAAGTTAAAAATGTATGCTTTTTTGTTTAATGTTGAGAATCATGCAAAGTTAATTAAATACATTTCATGCCCAAATCAGGTCCCCATTGGTCATAACACCAAGGGGGTACACCCCAGCTGGCCTGCTATGTGAGCTGGCTACCATTGCTAAACATAATAAAATAAGAATATTTCAGAGGTTGCTTCAATGTACAGGCAGATAGTGGCTATTCTTGTGTATTTTGAAGACATTTAGCTGATTTAGAGCTAGCTTATTCTCAATACTTACCAAAATTAGCTGCACAAACAGTAGACCAGCTTCATGTCACATCACTAAGCCTGTTTTCACAAGCATAAGATATTGACATGCAGGAGGGTGGCCAACCCCCCCCCAAAGAATATATCAAACTCCAGCATACAGGAAACTAGACTGTACGTGTTGTATTTGACTCATGTCTTTCACGTTAGAGGTTTAATGGTCAGTCGTATAATCAGCCTGGGCTTGCGCAGGTCTTGTCGATGGGTTGACTCTTGACCACAGCGACACAAAGGGTTGACAGCGTGTGTGCTTTGGTCTGGCAGATTTATAGAGGGATGGAAGGTGGAAACAGAAGCGTTTAGCAGATCTTTGACCCCACATTTGCTCGGAGCAATGCCACACGTGCACCTGTTCGTGTTCGGAGTAAAAAGCAGCCAAAGGCACTGCCAGTAAATTCCACTGGTTTCCACTGGGCAGGCTGCTCATGCTGAGAGAACTTCTTTTAAGAGTCGATCCATTGATCAACAATATTCCTCAGACCGAAGAGGTTTGATGAAATACTGATTGGTGGGAAACGTGTGCAGCTGTGTGAACATGTTGTGTTTAATGCAGCATAATGAAACACATAGGTATGTGAGTTAAAAAAAAAATACTTGTAAGAAAAAAATAGGGTGTATGCATGTCCACCATGCTTCAAGGTTGAAATGTAAATGCAAAGTCTGAGGTAAAGACACAGTAAAGTCTGAGGTAAAGACACAGTAAAGTCTGAGATAAAGACACAGTAAAGTCTGAGATAAAGACACAGTAAAGTCTGAGGTAAAGACACAGTAAAGTCTGAGATAAAGATACAGTAAAGTCTGAGATAAAGACACAGTAAAGTCTGAGGTAAAGACACAGTAAAGTCTGAGATAAAGACACAGTAAAGTCTGAGGTAAAGACACAGTAAAGTCTGAGGTAAAGACACAGTAAAGTCTGAGATAAAGACACAGTAAAGTCTGAGGTAAAGACACAGTAAAGTCTGAGGTAAAGACACAGTAAAGTCTGAGATAAAACACAGTAAAGTCTGAGATAAAGACACAGTAAAGTCTGAGGTAAAGACACAGTAAAGTCTGAGGTAAAGACACAGTAAAGTCTGAGATAAAGACACAGTAAAGTCTGAGATAAAGACACAGTAAAGTCTGAGGTAAAGACACAGTAAAGTCTGAGGTAAAGACACAGTAAAGTCTGAGGTAAAGACACAGTAAAGTCTGAGCTAAAGATGTTCACACAATCAGGAAAGAGAACAAAATACAAGCAATATTGCTACATACCAGCTTGGATTGTTGAAAATAATTATTTTACACTCATACATTAAGTGGCAATTAATTGATGTAGTTTGATATATGAAGTATTTTGGATGCCTCCTAGAAATATATTTCTTAAATATTTATATGATAGCATCACTTGTAAGGAAACAATATATTAATTAGTCTATTGTTTTGTAAAATAAAAATTTCTCACACAGACATAGAATCATTGCATTTTTACTGCCACCCTGCTTAAAATGTATCGCTCTAATCTAATTTCAATAACAGACAGAAGCAAATGCCACCTACTGTAGCTGTTTTGTAACAATTTAATTAGGAGAATTACATTTTAATGAGACATTTCCATAAAATCTGAGCTCAAGTGCCAGAGAACAGCTCCCTTTGGCATAGCGATGCATGACGGCAGAAATATCCCAGAAAATGATCAGCACTCGAAACCTGCTTTAACACACTGTCGTGTTTTAGACACTCATAGACACAGCAGGCAAAAGGTGCACACATCCATAAAATAGATAAACACAAATAAATAAATATATGAAGACCACCAAGTCTGTGTAAAGTTTTAACGTGCCCCTTTGCATATACATACAAAAGATTTGCTATAGATTTTGAAAGCAAACATTGCAGAACAAATATGCACAACATTTTGACTGTGTGCAGCAAAGGTTATGTGTGCATTATGCCAGAGTGTTTTTTTCTACCCTATCGGTCCTGTGGAACCGCTGGGAACCTGCTATAGTCACAGAGCAAATTTACCTTCAGCCCAAAGCACACATGGTGGCTGTGAAACCTGTTGCATCTTTCGGGTTTCCGTCAACAGTCGGCCAGGCATCTGAGCGATAGCAGGGAGTGGTTAGCAAAACCTGCGCAAACGGCGACAGCACCATTATCACAGCCGGCTCTGGCAGGCTGCATGTTCGATTTGTTTCACCAAGTTTTCATCCCTTATCACTGTTTTACCTAATTAATGGAGAATATCCAATCACATTTGTAGGTGATCCCATCGTCCAGTGGCCTCTGTTTGGAGTTTGGGAGGGACAGCACAGCTCTGTGAGTTTGGAGTTTGGGAGGGACAGCACAGCTCTGTGAGTTTGGAGTTTGAGAGGGACAGCACAGCTCTGTGAGTTTGGAGTTTGAGAGGGACAGCACAGCTCTGTGAGTTTGGGAGGGACAGCACAGCTCTGTGAGTTTGGAGTTTGGGAGGGACAGCACAGCTCTGTGAGTTTGGAGTTTGAGGAGGGACAGCACAGCTCTGTGAGTTTGGAGTTTGAGAGGGACAGCACAGCTCTGTGAGTTTAGGAGGGACAGCACAGCTCTGTGAGTTTGGGAGATACCAGGCTGTGCATTTTGAAGAGCGCAGACAAACACTCTAAATACCCGCTAATGCCGCCTCTGTTCACTCGCAGGCTCCCAATCGACCACAGGTAGCGCTGTTATGTGAGAAGCTGGGAATTTTATTACAATATTTTTATGTACACAATCTGGTTTTTCCACACACAGCGTAGCACTGTTATACCTCTGTTATAGCTGGAACCAGGCTCCCATTTATTCCCCCTTCCCTCTGTGGAGCTTTCTGAGAGTGGTAATACACCACTGTTCATGTACGCTCTAAGGAAAACATAGACACACACACATACACATACATGCACACACACACACAGAGTCAAATATATCCAACTCCCACAAACACATACATATACGCAAAGACAAACGCACATACACAAGCGCAAACATTTGCTATCGTGCTTTTAGTCCTGCACATACATACACACCCTCTCTCCCTCTCCTTCTCCCTCTCTCCCTCTCTCTCGCTCTGTTTTTTCTTCTCTCTGCTCTGAGTCAGTCCCAGTTTCCCTGCGTAAATGTCAGCCTTATCTTAACGCTGCAAAGCCGAATTTTATCCCCAGCCCACTTCACTCCATCCACAGAGAGAGACGGGAAATTTCAGACCACACCCACCAGGAAGAACGAGAGTGAACTCCTCTTCCCAATTATTCCCCATCATAATTTAATTTCATAATGTATAATTGTATTTTGTAATGTTCGTAGCTATTCACAAAAGAACATATTGTGATACATCCACCATGAACCCTTAGCACAGTTGTGATATAAGTGGCACCGCTCATTGAAAGAATTCACCGGAAGGTTTTTTTTTATTTCCAGTATACTGCTTTGCCCCCACATTGATGCAGTACTTGGAGTCTTGGTCAGAGGCATGAGTTTAACATCTCTGATCGGTGCTGCAGTTCAGCGCAGCATTAACTTGTAAACAGCCCTGCTTGGCGTAATGTAGTTTCTCGTTGCATCTTTTTTTAAGACTATAATCTAACTAAACTTTATAATGTAAATTCTGTATGACGTCCAGGCTACCCACATGGCGGTCTATTTATACCAGTCTAATAGACGTGGCAAATTCCTCAGTTCATGTTCTCAAGAATAAGAGTATTCCTTTATGTGACATTTGAAGACAAAAGCCCTGTTCATACAGGCAAACTTTTTTAATATAAATGTTTGTCTCTTCACATCAGGCCTTGGCAAGTTATGTTTAATACGAGGCTTTATTTATTCACTTAGCTCAGGCAGTGAGATTTTTTGTACATTTTTAGCGTTATGGAGTTGTATGCCTTGTTATGCGGGGAATAGCATAGACCTGTTTCATATTTAGAGATCAGCTCAAGGTCACTTGGCTGTAGCCCCCCCTGAAACTCAAACCCATGTCCTTGTGGTCATTGAACTAATTTTGTCCTTAACAGAGTGGGGTCTAAACTGAGGGTCACAATCCGGTACAGCAGGAGCATCAGGATCCATTTCTTTGAGGCTCACAGTGTCTGCAGGTTTAACTCCAGTCCTGGAGGGCTGCAGTGTCTGCAGGTTTAACTCCACTCCTGGATGGCCACAGTGTCTGCAGGTTTAACTCCAGTCCTGGAGGGCTGCAGTGTCTGCAGGTTTAACTCCAGTCCTGGAGGGCCACAGTGTCTGCAGGTTTAACTCCAGTCCTGGAGGGCCACATTGTCTGCAGGTTTAACTCCATTCCTGGAGGGCCACAGTGTCTGCAGGTATAACTCCAGTCCTGGAGGGCCACATTGTCTGCAGGTTTAACTCCAGTCCTGGAGGGCCAAAAATATAATAAACAACTCTGCATCTGTAAGATTGCAAAATAAAATATTACCCCACAGAAACGAAATGATCTAGTTTAAATCAAACAGCAAATGGTTCCATGGGAACATTAGGCAGAAAAATAGACGCATACACTCATTGTGAAAGAAGAGTACCTTGGACTATCTGACACAGTGTGAAGCACCCTGTGACTGTCCGAGATCAGTTTGCACGCTCCTGGAGAGCCACAGCCTCATTTGTCTTCATGTTCTTTTACTGTTTTGCATCTTTTCACAACAAGATATCCAAAAACAGTCATGCAAAAACCCACTGCATGTGTGACTGAAATGTAGGAAAAACACAAAACAGAAAAGAAAGCAAGGACTGTGGAAGAACTGGCAGCAGCAGAATGATAGTTAGTAAACAGCGGTGCCCCTGTCGGGGTGTGCCTGGGTGAACTGCGTTGGCACCTCCCAAATCCGTTTCCAGGGGGACGGGAGAGAAGACTGTCGCTCATTTGTGAGTGGAGCAGAAGTTCACTTAGACAACCCTTGGGGGTGTGATCGAGCAGTGTGTGAGTGCTGTACTCAGCGCCCCCCCCCTCCCACAGGCAGTGTCAGCCTCACCCATCCCCCTGCCACCCCCTCCCACAAACCTGCCAGACTGAGCCTCATGGTCACTGAAAAACAGACATAAATCAACCACTGGAGGTGCTAAAGCTGACATTTAGACCAAAAACTGACATTGAAACACACTCATTGTACCACACACCTACCACACGCATACATGCATCACCCGTATACACACACAGGTAGTGCAGGGTTATTGGAAACAGTGTGCTGGCTATGGTGCTTATTTTTCCAGAGTTTACCGTATTTCAACAAACTACATCGAAAGCACATGAATTTCTGAAATATATTCTACAGGAATCCACACATACAGTCAGAAACACACACACACACACACACACACACACACACACACACACACACACACACACACACACACACACACACACACACACACACACACACACACACACACACACACACACAATAAACATACATGTAGCACAAAGCACTTAGCAGAGTAACCCTGCTGTGGAGTCTGGTTTGGGCTGAGATTCCTTCCCTGCCCTGTCTGTAATCTTAGCTGATGGGAGCTGGGGGGAAGGAGGCTCACTGTTCCACAGCCCAGAGGGAATGCCCAATCTGCAGCATCTAAAAGCATCCACAGAGGTTCATCGGCCCAATCTAGCCCCCCTCCCCCAACCCTCCTCTGACACCCCCCATTGCACCTGGAGCTACCACACCCACGCACGCAAACGCTGAGGCGTACCTCTGTCCTTTCACACTGGGTCATTAACACTAAAGTTACACACTGGGTCATTAACACTAAAGTTACACACTGGGTCATTAACACTAAAGTAACACACTGGGTTATTAACACAAAAGTTACACACTGGGTTATTAGGTTAAATCAGCGGACCCACTCCGATAATATTACGTACAGTATCTACATAAATAGACAGTTCTAGCCCTAACTGCAGTTAAAATGGCTGTTTGAAATTCTGCTCATCATTGGTTGCTTTTGCTGGTTGTAGAGGAGGTAACAAACCAGTTAAATATGAAATTCGTTCATGCAAATGAAATTTCAAATACTATGTATTCCTGTTAGTACATCTAAATAAAGTGTCCATTTTTCATTTTAATATTAGTGGCCCTTTTTCCTTTTGACGAGCAATCTTCATTGCTACCACTTGTTTTGTCAGGTCAGCACAGGCAAACATACAACATTTAATTTCCAAGAGTGGTCTTGTTGGTAAGTCTTCATTTTTTGACATTTTCATCATTTAAGTTTCTCCTTGTGCTGTGATACAAGTTAAAACTTAGTTTTTGATTTTCAGAATATACCTGATAAAGTATATTTATTGGTTGACTGGTTTCCTGGATGTTCCTCTAAGTTCATTTGTAAGTCACCATAACAATTGTAGGAATGATCTTATAATGTTATTAAGTTGTGTTATTTCATTGTATAAAATTTAATTTTGAATTGATATCACTGTTCATTTCATCAGAAAAGGTGATGAGTCTGCCATTTTCATGTAGACATTCAGAAATGTAATTCACACATGGCTCCATAGTGTTTTTCATGACTGAATGAGAACCTTTAAACAGCTGCTGCCCTTTTTTCATATTTGAAAGTGACTTTGACAAAACTTCTTTGGAACAAAAAAAAATGTTTGGAGATGCTTTGGAGAGGGTTGTCATCGCAATGTTATCTTTCAACTAAAATAAAGGAACATCTAACTGGAATGTTTCCCAACATTCTTCAAATGCTTCATTTTGGCTGGCATATGCCTACATCTCTGGCCATCTCATCAGAACAGAAGACGATCCCGTGCCCAAATCTTTCCTGCTTTCTCTGGAACTGCTCTAGAAAAGAAACGCAGCCACATTTTCATCTCTGTCTGCCCATGTTCCGGGAAAGTTAGGCTAAAGTTCCCAACATGCAAATTTTCCCAGTTTCTTGGATGTGTCTTTAAAGTTATTTGTATGGAACATTTAACTCGTTTGGAACACTGAAATGTTCTCAGGCTGTTTGGAGGATGTTTTTGCCGTAACATTATCTCACAACCAAATGAAAATTTAACTGAAACCTTCTGCAATGTTCTGGAAGTGCTTTCTGTCAGCAGGGAAAGATTCTCTCTCCTTACCCCCTCTACTCAAAGCTGTCTCTCTCTCGCTGTATATGTGTGTGTGTGGGTGCTTATACATATCTTTATATTTCTGTACAGATGTAATTACATAACTTATATCTTGGGTTTTAAATTTCAATAACAGAGATCCTATCCACTAGTCCTAACCCAGTTTGTATGATGTATTGAGATTTTTAGCAGACTTTAAGCACAGCAGAGATACAGTAAGTAAACCCGTTTTAGACACATTGCGCTAATACAGAGAACCATGTTAAAGATCATTGTCTTTACTGTGTGGCTGGACAAAGTAGGAGCCACAGACTCAGATAGAAACAATGTCCATATTTTTAAAGAAGTTTTTCTTTAAAAGAGATTATTCTTCCTTTAATTTTTATCTTGTTCTTGGTGCTGCCATTCTCTCCCCCCGGCTGAGAGCTCAGGCTGTGTCAATGCTGGGATCTCAGCTCAACACAGCAAGCCCCGCCCACAGTAGGACTGCGCAGCTCTGCACTGAGAGAACCCCTCTGCCTGCGCACACCAGCATCACAACTGCACAGCTAGAGCGGCTGCAGTCCCCTGGAGTAGAGCTGGTCTGTCTCTGCACTTCTTTCATTTGAGTCAGCAGTACTGTGGGTGCCAAAGCATCATGGGTATTTTTATAATTTATTCGTTTTAAACTGTTGCTAAGAGGAGCTCCAACATGCTGATCCCAGTTCCTGTGACCAGATGTATCGTCTGATGAAGGTCCTGAAAGTTACTCTAGAATAGAGCATTAACCAGATTAAGACATTGTGTTTAATGTGTGTGAGTCTCTGCGTGTGTGTGTGTGTGTGTGTGTGTGTGTGTGTGTGTGTGTGTGTGTGTGTGTGTGTGTGTGTGTGTGTGTGTGTGTGTGTGTGTGTAAAGGCAGAGAATACTGTTCGAGGCCAGACTAAGCTTTTTGTTTTGGTTTCAGATTCCAAAAATAGATAGAAACAGGGGGTGGTGCTGTTTTACGTGTGTGTTTAAACATGTGTGTGTTTGTGTTTGTTGAGTGTGTGTGTGTGTGTGTGTGTGTGTGTGTGTGTGTGTGTGTGTGTGTGTGTGTGTATGTGTGTGTGTTGTGTGAATGTATGTGGCATAGCAAAAGAAGGACACAATAAAGCTTATTAGCAGAGAAATATTTTTACATAAACAGCAAGGTCAGGAAATTCAGCCGTCTGGTCATGAAGCACACGGTCCTGTCTGCACGGAACAGAGAGAGGAATGCAGGGAGAGAGGAGGGAGGGAGGGAAGGGCAGAGGAGAGGGAGGGAGGGTGAGGGAGAGAGAGAGGGAGGGAGGGTGAGGGAGAGAGAGAGGGAGGGAGGGAAGGGGAGCACAGGGAACAAGGGAAAGGAAAGACTTTTACTTTTTGCATCAACTTTATGTATATTTTCCAATCACTTTTTTAATTTAACAAAATACTCTCTGTGAGCTTTTTCTTTCTCATGAACACATTTTAAAAAAAGGAAGACTTTGAGACAAAATAAAGCAAAAAAAAAAATAGCATGCCACCATTTGAATCAAATCCGTCCATAACTGAAGCAACTCGCCCCCATCCCTCCCAGTGTTGTGTCTGTTGCTTTGGTTGCCCAGTGACATGGCGCTATATGTCACCCTTAGGTTCCTCTGGATATCACACACAGTCATTTACAGAGTATCCAGCACTGCCACAAGCCTGGACTTTAACACTCTGAGGGTCTCTGCCTCAACCACTTTGTTGCGTCTGCTATGTAAGCAGTAAATAGATTAGGATCCATAGTAATTATGCTGTTAACATCTGTGTATACCCAGTGCATTCTGGGAAATGTTGGCAAATGGGGAGGGATGAAAAAGAGTACAATACTGCTGTGGGGGTATTCACAGGTGAGACACCATAAAACACTTACAGAATTATTACTAAAAACATGAACATACTATAAAAATAAAAATCAAAGGAATTTAACTATTCATAGCTATTCCAATATTGTTCTTAACAGTAACAATTGCTGATGTTTCATTTTATTTTTCTCCATGACACATAAAGTAGCGCAGCGATTTTCCGAGGTCAGGCTTGAAGCATGGAGAAACGTTCCCATTCCAGACATTCCGAGATGGCCCTGAGTGCATATGAGAGGAACAGCAGATTTGTTTGGAGTATGTACACCCTGGATGTCTCTTAAAATACAGAAACGAAGGCAGAGATTTCTGTATATTCTGGACCTGGCTGCAGATTCACATGTGGGATCTCCTGTACTAACATAGTCCGGCCCATGAGGGTTTTGTGACCATAGGCAGATATCGCTCTCTCTCTTCTCTTTCAGATTAGGGAGCCAGCCAATCACAGTGTGTTTGGTGCAAGATTTGGTGAGGGAGCCAATCAAAAGCTGGACTGGTGCATGATATGGGGGAAACAGCCAATGAGCATCCTCGGCCCATTCCCTCTCTGTTTCCTTCTGTCTACTAACTCAAGCTTTAACTCTTTTATATTTGTTATAATAGCGGGGTGTGTGTTGATATATGTGTGCAAGCATATATGTAGTTAATGTATTACCAATAACTATATTGACCATTGAGGGGTGCAGTCCTAACACAGAGACACACACTTGCACACACACACACACACACACACACACACACACACACACATACACATACACACACACACACACACAAACTAGCATAGCAGATTCAAGGAAACACACACGCACTGACACATACTTATATGGGTTAGAGTTAGGGTCTCATTCTGGGAGCTGCCTCTGCTCTGAGCCCCAAGGGTTTATACAGGGAGTAAGAACAGGAGAAAGAGGAAAAGGAAAGAGAGAGAGAGAAACGAGTACAGTAAGAACAGACCGAGAAAAACAGGTAAAGGGCTGAGAGAAAGGGACGAGTGCCGGGCTGTGTGTCAGGTCTTCTCAACAGGTGGGGGTGCTTTCTAAAGGAAGAGGAGAAAGATCTTTTTCTACAGCGAGTCTTTCTCAGTGCTGTCCCACCAGTCAAAAAGCACCCACCCCCTCCCAAAAAAAAAAAAAAGAAATAAAAACAGAAAAGGAAACAGTGAAGTCCCACCTCAGACTGCTCTATTTTCATTGGGCAGAACCCACTCCTTTGCAGCTGCTAACTGAGCTGTAGCTTCTGGAATCTTGTAGTGTGAGCCTCACTGGGCCAAGGGGTCCTACACACACAGATGGCCAATCACATGCACCCTCAGAAATCTCAGGACCAATCACGCAACCCATGCCAGAGGAGCTCAAAACAATTTTTTCCAGATGCTCTATCAGAGGATAGTTCTCCCATGGCTGAACAAAATCATTTGATTGGTGAAAATAAGTCAGTGATTGACAGCTGGTTGTAGCTCCACCCCTTGGTAAGTCAGGGAAGGGTAACTGTCCCGAACGATTAGCACCTAGCGTTGCTCAGTGGGGGCGCTTGGGCTAGGCCACGGGTTTGTGCTTGCTCTTTATCGCAGTGGAAAATGGAAACCCGTGCAGGAGGAGAAGCTGTGGCATCTGCCACCTTTGGCTGAACCCCGCAGCCATGTTCCTTTTTTCGGGGTGCTGCTTCTTTTTTTTTTTGATTTTTTTTTCCTCTGAAGGGCAGCTAACGGTCAGGAACCGAGGCTGAGCTGGCTCAGCTGGAGTCCTGAGCCTCTGCTGAAGGACAGCTTCGGAATGTGGAGAGGCCGATAACATTTAATGTCCTCCAATCAGGAGACAGCATCCTGGGTCATGCACAAATGTTTACAAATTGTGGAAAAGGTCATTATGTCCCTGTTTATGTACAACAAACATTTAGTATGATTGTTATTGTTTTGTAATATTAAAGCAATATTATAATATTTCATTCAGAGTTCTATGACACCATATGCCCTTACACTTCAGACCATTGCTACTGGCTGTAATCCAGGGATACTTTGAGATACCCACCTCTGCTTTAGAAGTGCTGTGCTCTCACACTGCCGCACAGAATGACTTACCTATGGAGAACTACACTCTGCAGTGTGTATGAGTGAGCGTGTGTGTGACAGTGTGAATGTAACTGTGAATGTGTGTATTCTAAAGAGGCGGTATACCTCTACAGCTGTCAGAGGCGTGGCATGCGCTGGCTGAAAAGCGGTGAAACGGGTTTATGATAGCAGAGCCACGGCAACAGAGTGGAGCTGCAGACAAACACAGATCAACAATGACATCATCGCCCGTGCCTCCACACAGGCTGGAGGGACTCCTGAGATACAGAGCATTTGCATTTTACAGAGAAATGAGTCTAAGCTTAAGCATTTTACAGAGGAATGAGTCTGAGCTTCATCATTTTACAGAGGAATGAGTCTAACCTTCAGAATTTTACAGAGGAATGAGTCTAAGCTTCATTATTTTACAGAGGAATGAGTCTAAGCTTCAGAATTTTACAGAGGAATGAGTCTGAGCTTCATCATTTTACAGAGGATGAGTCTGAGCTTCATCATTTTACAGAGGAATGAGTCTGAGCTTCATCATTTTACAGAGGAATGAGTCTAACCTTCATCATTTTACAGAGGAATGAGTCTAAGCTTCATCATTTTACAGAGGAATGAGTCTAACCTTCAGAATTTTACAGAGGAATGAGTCTAAGCTTCAGAATTTTACAGAGGAATGAGTCTAAGCTTCAGCATTTTACAGAGGAATGAGTCTAACCTTCAGAATTTTACAGAGGAATGAGTCTGAGCTTCATCATTTTACAGAGGAATGAGTCTAACCTTCATCATTTTACAGAAGAATGAGTCTCAGCTTCATCATTTTACAGAGGAATGAGTCTAAGCTTCAGCATTTTACAGAAGAATGAGTCTAAGCTTCAGAATTTTACAGAGGAATGAGTCTAAGCTTCAGCATTTTACAGAAGAATGAGTCTGAGTTTCATCATTTTACAGAGGAATGAGTCTGAGCTTCAAAATTTTACAGAATAGTATGTAGAGTTGTATGAGTTTTACAGAGAAACATTGCTAAACTGCAGAATTTTACAGACAACTATTTCTACGCTTTGACATTTTACAAAGGTGCATCTATGAGCCTCAGACATACACACATCTCAGAAATTCATCATTTTACAGAGGAAAAAATCACCAAAAGTAGCAAACTTGTGAGAAAAATTAAAAGAGCTAAATTGGGATAAAAGCATAATGTGTGTTTCTCAGTAGAAAATCATACAGTCACGAACACCATTACTCATGGAATGAAGAGATGGCAACTTTTAATTAGGTAAAATATGCATCACATGGGATTGGTGACAGAGATTAACAAAGTAGACAGTATGTCCTCATCATGTCAATTTATTGCATTCTTGTTTTTGTAGAAGTCATACCTACAAATCTTGCTCACATTTTTCTCAACAACCATTTCACGCCTCATGTCATTCCAGGGAGAATTTTCTGTTATTTTATTGATGCTCATTTGCAGTAATTTACGCCCTTTTGTTTACAATGAATTCAGTTACAAAATTCGAACAGGAAAGGTTAATAGGTCTCCGGGATGTTTTCCAGTAAGACGGTGTTGTTTGTGATACTGCCTTCATTCTGAATTTGGTAAATACTTGAGGGGAGGCAAATGTTCCCAGTTTGCATTGTGAGGGGTCTCAGAGTTTCTCCTGTTGGGTAAAAATAACTGAGCTGAAATCCTCCCAGTGGTCCTGCCTTAATGCACATGCTCACAGCGAGCTCCTGCACTCTACAGAGACCGCACTGCCCACAGAATCCTGAGCTCTATTCAAAATGAAGACAATCAGAACAGCTCAGCCCACCTGGGCAAATCATTTACCTGAACTCTGCACCTGAGCATCCAGCACTGTGTCAAGCCTGGTCTTCACCACTTCATGGTTCTCTGTCTCTTCGATGTGATCTGGCAACTAGCTTTTAGCCTTGGCAAGTCTCAGTGTAAAATAATATTTTCTGCTATCAGGGTGGAATTTACTCTTTAATAATTTCTATGTACTGCCTTGATATGTGTCTGACTTTCATTCATAAGGTAAAGGTCAAACAAAACCTTCCACCACATAGAGTAATTATTCTGCTAGTATAGAGTAGGATTAATTTAACAAATTGCCATAATTAGCTTGATTCAATACCTGAAAATGTGGTGCGTTTCTCATGGATGGATATCCAGCTATCATATAATGTTTCTATAAAATACAAGGAAAATGAAACAGCCATTTGGTTGTGAGATAACATAAGACCAACAATTATACTTTTCCAAGCAAATTCTGTAAAAGTGGCCAAAAACATTCCGCACAAATGTTTGGTTTAATTTTGTATCATTACCAAATCTTTGCACGCCTAAACGTCTTGTACAAGAGTACAACAGCAGTGCCCCACTTGAGATTTGAACTCACAGCTCCTAAGAGACAAAGCCTCCTCTTTCACCATTACACAATCATTCCACCACCAGCTTTGTCCTTTTGTAGTGACCGACAAACTCAACAGTGCGCCTTCTGTACTATCGAAAAAAGGGACTGAGGAAATTATTTTACACTTTAAGTTAATGGCTCTGAGGTAAAGGCAGATTTAACTAGTGCCTGCACTGTGTGATTGCTTAAGGTAGGAAATGAACGGGTTGCAGAGGAAATGTGAATGACTCACATTCTCCCCACCCTGTCAGTATCCGGTAAAAGAAAGAGGATATGCTGCCTGTGGCCAGGTCAGCAGAGGGCAAAAGCACTAAGAGAACAGCACACATGACTAGCTACGGGGGTTGCAGGTTTGACTCCTTTTCCAGGCACTGCTGCTGTGCTTTTGTAGGTGGTAAATCCAGCCATATAAATGGATAATTTGCTGTAAAAATGTGGGCTGTGTAAGTCACGCTGGATGAGGCTGTTCACTAAGCTCATACAGGATGTAAAAATACATGCTGCTAAAGCTGGTACACTCACTGAGACAGGATGGGGAGATTAGCCAACTTCTCTGTGTCGCAATTACATACCACTTCCACACACACGCAGGCAAACATACACCCAAACTGCCTTATACACACACACACACACACACACACACAGCACAATGTAGTTTTAAAGAGTTAAATGCAGCTCCGTAGAGTGAGATGGAGGAGTTAACAGCACGCTAAGCGAGAGGCAGACAGGAGGTCCCACAGAACTGCGGTAGCCATCTGTAATTTCCCAGAAATCCCCAGTCTTCCTCAGCAAATAATAATGCTCTCTTTGAGCAAGCTTCCTGTAATTTCCCCTTCACCTCTGTGTGTGTGTGTGTATGCATTTAAGTGTGTATGTGTTGTGTGTTGTGTGTGTGTGTGTGTGTGTGTGTGTGTGTGTATATGAGTTATAAGTACTTGTGTATATTTGACTTTGTTTTGGTGCTTTCCTTTGTGCATGTGTTTTTGATGGTGTATGTTTGTGTATGTGTGGACAGTAGAGCTCCATCACCAAAAAAGGTCTCCAGCTGTGCTGTGGACCCCTGTTCAGCTCAGATCTCTGAGATCTGACCTCAGACCACATAAGAACCTGTGTGTGGGGGAGAGAGTGTTAAACTGAGTTACGAATGTTGGGTCATGTGAAATCCCCTCCATCAGAGCTACACGCTACAATGCTAACTCCTGGGAAACACCTATACTTCTGGGTCCACATCACTAGATCTGGGGCCACAGTGCTTTTTTCTGGGGCCACACCACTCGAGGGCCACACTGTTGACAGTATAGTGAGTTACCGGGGGGGTACACATGCATTGGTGCCAAACTGGGCAAGCAGCTCCAGTCTGTTTCCATGTGCATAAGCAGGGTGCTACTTTACCCCCTTGTTTGGCACCATGAAGTTGGATTAGACAGAATCATTACCAAAATAAATCTGTAATGACCCAACAAAGGCATGTTAAATCAATCTGTAATGCCCTCACAAAAGCATGTTACATCAATCCATGACACCCCCATAAACACACGTTAAATCAATCTTTAACGTCCCCACAGACATGCCTTAAATCAGTCCATGACCCCCCACAAACACATGTTGAGTGAATCTGAAACCACCCCACAAATCCATAACAAATGCCATCAATTCCATACATTGTTCCTGGCGATTCCTGAAGAGTTAGGGTCAACGTTCTTGGCATGGATGTTTGCATGGTTCTCTTTCCTCAGTCTCTATCTGTTTTTGCCCCTTTATTTGAATATCACCCTCTCCCTACATCTGCGTGAGCCACTGTTTTTCTCAGTAGATATTTCTCTGTCTCTCCCTAAAGATTTCAGTCTTACCCTCTTTGTGTCCTTCTCCCCCCTTCCCTCGCTCTCTCTTTCTCTCATTTTCAGTTTCAATTTCAGGGTGCTTTATTGGCATGACACAGGACAGAGCTACAGCACTGCCTTCCCCTGAGACACAACACAAACAAAAACAACGACATGTCAAACAGATAAACTCTGATAGCTTTTAAAACAGCTAGACACTGACAGCCTTTAAAACAGCTAAACTCTGACAGCTTTTAAAACAGCTAAACTCTGACAGCTTTTAAAAGATACAAGAAAATAAGAGTATTGCTTATTGTGGTACTAAGGATACCAGCTAACAGGATGATAAGAAACTGCAATGGTGGCAAAGGCAGTGATTCTACAGTGTAAATAACACATACACACACATACACAGGAACTCTATACTGCAGTGACTCTACAGTGAACAATATACACTACCACTAACACAATGGACCTTTACTTCTCCCACTGCGTTTGTCTGCTTTGACTTATTAAACTGTGTGAGTGTGTGGCTGTGTATGCGTTATTTACACTGTAGATGACAACACTCCACTATGTGGAGGCTCTTTATAGGACTGTGTGTGTGTGTGTGTGTGTGTTTGTTTCCTAATTCCACTGGAATGTTCTTTTCCTGTGACCTGTTGAAACATATCCGTACGGCTGAGTGTGCAGGTGTGTCACCTCACCACACACAAACACACACTGCAATGACTCATACGCACAAAAATACATACACAAAGACACACAGCCGAAAGCCCACACATAAACAGTCTCACACGTATGGCACACTCACAAACACACACAGAGTCTCACACCCACCACACACACATTCAAAACCAAACTCTCTCCCTCCCACACACACACACACACACAAACAAACGCATACACACACAGCTCCTTCTATGCACACACACACAAACACAGTATGTGTGGTGCTCATCTTGGCTGTTACTCACACATAATGCCATAGATTAGAAGCACTATTGAGATTCAGGGTGTTTGTCTGTCATTCGGAAGCACTGGGGGAAAAAAAAACCTCAAGTGCTGTTTAATCCAACACTTAAGCTCCCCGCTCCCTGCAATGCACATAGCGACTTCCACTGCTGAGCTACATCAGAATTTCCCTTGGTGTGCTCTGCAGCGACAGTAACAAGCTGCATTCAAACATTTACACTGTAATTCTGTCACAGGGAAGGAAACTGAACCAGCCCTCAGACTAACCCATGCAGCAGCAAAAACAGACCATGCGCAATCTTCTGTCTTACACAACTTCCTCAAGTAAGTAAACACCACTCTGCTAGGCTGTGACACAGCGGGCAAAGCCAGGTGCTTTCCACCACAAGACATAAAGGATATATATGATCTAGTACATGTAACTCCTGGATTTTATGGTATTTCTTGTGTGTTGTTGAACTAATACGCTTCCTGTATGTGGGTGTGAATTATGAGCATCTGCGAAAATAACTAAAAGCATAAATATAAAATGTCCATCAGCGGATTGTTACTAGATTCATGAATAAAGTGGTTCTTATGGAGGTCTGAATAACTCTGTGAGACCAAACACTGAAGAATGTCACATGTTTCGACACATCATCACAAAGACTCAAAAAAAGAGGAGAAGAGTGAAATCCCACATTTTTTTTAACATTTATTGGGACAGTCAAAAAATACAGTGGGAGAACAGAGCAGAATCAGGAGGAGTGAGACTTGAATCCACAACCTTCAGGGTTCGGCATTTATGTGTTAGTGACATGGATTATTCTTGTTAACCCACACCTTTATCAATGAGAATAAAGTTAAAACATTTTAAATGATGAGACTGCTCATGAGAAAATATACACTAATATTGTTTAAGAAAAACAAAATCAGTGTTACACCCTGTAAAGATGTCTGGGCCATCTTGCCTTTTCCTTAACCCCGTTTGGACTGCCCTTCCTCTCCAGTGACCTCAAAGTTCAGACAGGAAGTGACATCACAAACAACCTGAGTAATTTATGGAATAAGTGTTACCCTCCAGCTAGTATAGCTAATATGTCCTGTTAGTTCAAGTACTGCAACTGCAGCTGCAAGTGTCAGAGATAGGAGATCAGAATTTTAAGAAAATTTTCATTTGTACCAGTGATTCTTATCCGTGGTCCAACAGTATGCGTGTGTGCAGGATTTCATTCTAACCTTCGATCTCTTGATTAATGAAGATCGTTGAAAGCATGTTCAAATTCCATAATTTTTGTGCTCAACTGGATTTTAATACTAGGCATGTTATGTTAGTCACATTATAGTATTTATTTTATCTGTGAACTGTTCATTTTCCACAAATGGTTCAGTTTCAAGGACCAATGCGCACATTCTGTCAGCGTTTACAACTTGTTTTGCTGTAGGTCTACCAATATAACATTTGATAGTAAAATCTGAGATAAAATCATTAGCTGTCTGAAAACTGACCTGATTGATGAAAACTCCTTGAATTAATATGGAATCTTAATTCTTTGAAATTATAATATCTGTTATTGACACAATGTTCCATTAAAACTGTTCATCATTCCTCACTAGAAATGAAGTGTCTAATTAAAATCTATTCACTGCCCTTTATATTTCTGAAGAAAACCTCTTTCCGACGTTTGAACAACACACTTTACGGGAACTGGGAAATACTTGGAGATACAATTATCTCCATAGAAACATGTCTGTTGCCTGAGGAGAGGAGAGGTGGGTGGGGGGGGGTGGTGTAGGGGAGGTCAAGGCAAGTGGTTGCCTTGGAAACCACACACATCGCTCAAGTGTGAGCCCTCCCTCTTTTGGTGCGGTGATGTGAGGAGGGCGCCCTTTAATTGGCTGGAATTCCGCCGCTGGGCTCGACACCTCTGCTTCCTGTCAGAACTCCATGCTCTTAAAGGGAAAAATGAAGGCAACCTTCAACCCATTCATTACATCCCGAGTTATGCGAGCGCCGCACGCGAGCATTTATGTCGGTGTACATCTCCCTTTTCCAATGCCATACAGAATCGCATATTTACAGCAAATATTTGCAGCATGAAATCTTGTCCACTCCACATATTACTGTCATATCTGTCAATTTTCTTCATTGTTATTATTATTATTAGTAGTAGTAATAGTCGTAGTATACAAAATCGTTAAGTCCGTAGGTCACTGTGGACAATGGAATATGGCATACACTTATTTTCTAAACCCACCGTCTTGCAACAATAAATAATATTAACAGCCAAAGGGATGCAAAAAAATATGCAAGTTCAATACAAGGGTGATTTGTGGAAGCACCCCTGCTAGTATTGTAAGGATATGTAACGATTGTTCACTGGTTATCGACTAGCCAACTGATTGACAGGAGCAAAACTGTCAGTATTTTAAAATTGCAATCCAAGAGGCTTCCCCAACCACACAGTACTTTAACAGTCGTTTGAATTTACACGGTTACTCGTGCGGTGTGTTAAATTCCTGTCGAACTGTGAAATAAGTGCATTTTCAGAAGCAAGGTCCCTTGAGAAACATTTAGATTGACCGATGGATGGACAGATCTTACCGTACAGCCCACGAGAGGAACACCACACCAGAAAACATAGCTGCAATTTTATTCAACCGAGGGATGGTCAATTAGCTGTGCTATTCGACTAAGAAAGAGGATATGCTACAAGCACATATTAAATAATCTAGTCTTATTGATGTTCTTTCACGACTGTCCCATAAGAAAATGACATTGACGGTAACTTTGCCGGTTAACGTTAGTGCAGACCATCCAATGAGCGTCACATCTCGTAAGTGCAGACTGAAGAGTTTACTTCGGCCGTTATAAAAGACTGGAGTGGGAGGGCTGAGGCGGGCGCTGGAGCTGGCAGCACACTATTCCCGTTTAAATTGATTACTTTGCCTTTAAGATCTGAAGGAATCTATCTGCCGCGCGATGAAAGCTCCTCCCTAACATTCTACCTACAAGTCCTCGTGCCACCGGAGCACCCGCGAGCGCGCAACGCCAGATCACCCGCAACTGCAATTCCCACAATGCTTTAATAATAGGTAGGTTTCCCGAAATTATCCCAAAAGCGGGACTTGTAGTTTTTATGATTATTAATTTGCTTCTTGCCAGATTTAGTCGTTGCTAGCCAACTGCTTCAACACAGCGTTGCTCCTAAGAAGAAGAAAAAAAGTTGACTCGTAAGGGAATAATCACAACTGTCAATTTTTGTCAATAACATAGAAGACAAGACCATGGATTTAGTTTTTTAAACCTTCCTCGTATAATAACATGTTGGCTACAAGAACACGTTTCATCAAAATTTCTGCGGAAAAAGTGGTATCTATAAACTATGAATATGTACAACATATTAATGTTGCTTTTGAGCATTTTGGAGTATTCCTCCTTATGGACATTTGAAACGTGAAGCCAGCATTCTTGTTTCAGTATGACCTGTTGCCCATTACAATTCGTGTAGCATAAACTACACAAGAGCTGGTCAGGGTGTAATTTTGTTTATTACAGTTTCACCCGTTGCACGTCACGTTATTCAGGAACAAATAATTCATTATGTATTCATAATGCAGGAGGACAGTGGACAGGCACATGTCCAACAGCAGTGAATTTAGTAAACGCTGTATTTTTGGTTGGTTGGCCATTCGCATAAGGGTAGTTTATTACCTGCCTTCAATTTCGGTTCCACGGACTTCCTGGCGTGCGATTTTGATGTTCGGCTCCGGAGATTGTTCAGCCGTGGTTATTTGCGGTGCTCCTCACATCCGCGCTCCCTTGATGTGGTTGTGGGTGCTGCTATCTCAGGTCCCACCGCCTTTTCCTGGAAGCGCCTGTCCTTCTTCCAGAGGCCCATGCAGCTAGCATTTCCTTTGCATGGGTGTGATAAAAAACATTGGTGCGTGCCTAAGGAAATAGCATCGTTAATACGTTTGTGTGGGGCGGAAAGGCATCAGCTGGAGAAGTATTTATTAGAAACGTACTGAGCAAGTCACAGAATAACATGAGCTCCAGTAGCTTAAAATGACAGTTACAAAAATACAGGTTGAAGGAAAAAATGTCTTGCAAGTGTATGACCTGTTTTAATGAGATGAAGCCATAACTGTGTTCTAATGCACGATAAACTCCCTTACTGAACTGTAACCTCTGAGCAAAAAGCCTAGCCCTCCAACTATTATACTGCATTGCAACTTCTGAGGTATAAACCCAGCTCCTTAATAATTATGCCACATGGTACAAACCCTGTTACAAGCCCAGCTCCCTGGCTGTTATACTACACTGTAACCTCTGAGCTACAAGCCCATCCCTAACCATTATACTACAGTGTAACCTCTGAGCTGCAAGCCCAGCTCCCTAACCATTATACTTCACTGTAACCATTGAGCTGCAAGCCCAGCTCCCTAACCATTATACTACACTGTAACCTCTGTGCTACAAGCCCAGCTCCCTAACCATTATACTACACTGTAACCTCTGAGCTACAAGCCCAGCTCCCTAACCATTATACTACACTGTAACCTCTGAGCTACAAGCCCAGCTCCCTAACCATTATACTACACTGTAACCTCTGAGCTGCAAGCCCAGCTCCCTAACCGTTATACTACACTGTAACCTCTGAGCTACAAGCCCAGCTCCCTAACCATTATACTACACTGTAACCTCTGAGCTACAAGCCCAGCTCCCTAACCATTATACTACACTGTAACCTCTGAGCTACAAGCCCAGCTCCTAACCATTATACTACACTGTAACCTCTGAGCTGCAAGCCCAGCTCCCTAACCGTTATACTACACTGTAACCACTGAGCTACAAGCCCAGCTCCCTAACCATTATACTACACTGTAACCTCTGAACTACAAGCCCAGCTCCCTAACCATTACACTGCACTGTAACCTCTGAGCTACAAGCCCAGCTCCCTAACCATTATACTACACTGTAACCTCTGAGCTACAAGCCCAGCTCCCTAACCATTATACTACACTGTAACCTCTGAACTACAAGCCCAGCTCCCTAACCATTATACTACACTGTAACCTCTGAGCTACAAGCCCAGCTCCCTAACCATTATGCTACACTGTAACCTCTGAACTACAAGCCCAGCTCCCTAACTGCTATGTACAATAGCCTTGGTGTAAACGTGTCTTGATGCCATACATGCTGCACCAAACACACCTCAGAGAATTATGCACAGCACAAATTCTCTTTTTGTGGTGGGACAGTGCAGGGCCCATCCATAAATAGGCCCACTGCCTTTGACAGGACAGGCCACCCACCACTCCAACCTAAATCATGTTTCAAGAAGTTATATCTTTCAGGACTCTCTGTCATTCCAGTTTTATGAAGTGATGCTTTTTTCATGGTTTGTAGTGTGGATAATTCATGGGGGGTCACAAAGTCAAGGCACACAATAGCAGGGGGGTAAGTGGAGTCAGGATCGGCAGCAGAACCGCATAGAAACATCCACCCATAGACCAGGATTCAGACTAAACACGATTTATGATCGGTGTGTTTACAAGCGTGCAGTGTTATTGTTCTTGTCATTTTAAACTGTCACTCTTATCGATATTATTTATTTATTTGGCAGAATCCGATCTTATCTGCAGTGACTTACAAGGCCGCCATGGGAAAGATACGTTCAGTGTGCGTGTCTGAGTGCGAGAGGGAAATACATAAGTGCTGAATAACAAGCGACTCACTGGTGATGAAGCATCCACCTTAAAGAATTTGAGTTTAATGAAACAAAAGTGCGGGAGAATAATTCTCAGACAACCCCTCAACCTATCACATCAACGTTTCCAGTCCCATACAAGTATATAAACAAAATGTACCTCATCTCCCTTCCTGCTTTGCATTTCTGGCATCCCCCCTCCTCCCCCATCTCCACCTTCTCTTTCTTTTTTAAAAAAGCAACCTGACTAATTCTGTTTCTCCCAGTTTCTTTTAGTCACCTATAGGAGGGATTCTTCCTCTCACCGCTGAGGATAGCTACTCCTCCTCCTTTGGACTCCCAGCCCAAGATAACATACTGTATCTATCTCAAATATCAATCTTTAACAATTAACCCCTCTAAATGCACTTTCATTGTCTGAGAATTATTTTAGTGAAAGAGCCAAGATGTAAGCGCACTGTCAGACTGCAATATTCATATATGGCACTTAAAAAACTATCATAAAATAAACCATAACAGCTACAGGCACCCTAGAGTCTGCACTGTGCACAAAACTGTGGCATAGGTTGATTGTGTCTTTTTAAAATTTTCATAATTCATTTATTTATCTGTCATGATTAAAAAAAACAAATACTTTTTGATTTTATTTTCATTCTTTGAAAATAAACAGCAAGCTGCTTCAAACAATAACTAACCACTCTCCTCACAGCCTAAATGTGACCAACGCATTTTGTGTCAACCAGTCTGAAGGTTTCCTGTATTTCACATCTTTCATGAGTATGCATTTGTGTTTCACTTTGTTAATAAAAAAGCTAAATTAAGCTCTTCAGGCACATATGTAAATAGAATGCTTTACAAGAAGAATCCAATTAAAACAAAAGTCTGTATGGAACAGGCAACACGTGTTTGAATGCTAGAAACATGCCTGAATTTGGTACCAGATACACATTCAATATCTGCAGGTTGCACTGCTCTAGAGCTGTAGTGTAATGAATGATGTTTCTCCAGCTGCAGGAGAATGCACTGTTCCAAATAACTAACTACATTTAGCATGATGTACTGTGCCACATAACTACATGTTCAGAGATTCACTGTGCTATGCTACTGACTACATTCACCACAATGTAGGCTACTGTGTCACATAACTGATTGCATTTACAAAGATCCACTGCACTGCATTACGAACTACATTTACAAAGATGACCTGTGAAACATGCACTGTCCTAAATCACTATTTCCCAAGATGCACTGCTTTACATACCTGACTACATTTCCCAAGATGCACCATGCTAAATCGCTAACTTCATCAGCAAATGTGCTAATCATGGCTACAGAGGCACAGTGTGTCTCAGTGTTGTGCATTCTCAGGTGGTCATGGGGAAATACTCATGTAAAGGCTTGATGCATGCAGGTAGTCCTGTCTTTCAGCATTAGGAAGTACCTGGCAGATGCAGAACGGCAGAGTGACTGATAATCACTCTCATGTTTATATAACTCATACATAATCCTGGTTTGTGCTACATGTTCCTATGGCAGAGGTGAGTGTCCACCCTCCACAGTAACTTTGAGAATGGGATATGAAAAACACTATAAATAAATGCAATCTTCATCCATTATTATTATTATTATTATTATTATTATTATTATTATTATCATCAACAATAACAATGTTATTGTTGTCACATTGACAATTCTGTGAATTTATACAAAAACATCTTGTAAACAAAGGAATAAAAAGACGGTTTTAGACGGGTTTCAACTTACAGCACACATTTTTTACCTGCTCATCTGTGGCTGCTCCTGCAGTCTTTGTGTCTGTCTGAAATCTGTCAGTGTCCTCAGCAAAACTGCACAGAGTTTAAGGAGCATTCGATAGCAGAGGGAATAAGGAACACCATTTAAAATACTACATTTTAAAATCATCTTTGTCTTTGTCAGTTGGTCCTGTATTCATCAAGCATGTCACAACAACAGTGCTGATCTAGGATAAGGCTTGGCCTGTCCATGTCATAATCATTTCCATTATGAGCTAAAAGGAGAAAACTGATCCCAGATCAGAATTCCTAACGAAAGATGCTTTATGAATTTGGAGGTTTGTGTGATTTCCTCCTTTATTATTTTTCCTGATACATTTTCAGTGTAAAAAAAAAAAAAGTTTTACATTTCCTGGCAGATGAAGAATTCATGTGAATTTTAGCTGCAGGACAATGGGCTGGGAGCGATGTGAGGGTTAACCGTGGGCCACAGCGAAATTTAGAGAAGAGTGGGGGGCACCATGCCAGCACTTATCTTTGGCATCCAATACAACTGCCTCAGAGAAGTGATGCGTGTGTGTGTGTGTGTGTGTGTGTGTGTGTTCGTTCAAAGGCTATTTCAAAAAAGCTGAAGTGTGTTTGTGCTGCCTCAGTGAAGCAATGTGTATGTGTGTGTGTGTGCATGTGTGTATGTGTGACTGCTGCTTCCAGAAGTGATGTGTGCATGTAGTTGTGGGTGTTCAAGTGTTTCCTCAGAGAAGCTGAGTGTGTGTGTGTGTGTGGGTGTATGTGTGTGCGTGTGTGTGTGTGAGCGTGCGTGTGTGTGTGTGTGTGTACGCGCAAATGCTGCTCCAGAGAAGCTGTGTGTGTGTGTGTGTGTGTGTGTGTGTGTGTGTGCAAATGCTGCTCCAGAGAAGCTGTGTATATGTGTGTGCTTTGTATGTGTGTATGTGTGTGTGTGTGTGTGTGTATGAGTGGCTGAGAGAGTGTATGTGACCACGTGTGTGTGTGTGTGTGCATCAAATATAGTCATATAATAGGTTGTATCATTAATCCATAACTTGGCAGTGTTTTTGATGCCAGCTCAAGCTGTATTTACAGTGGGTGCCAAAACCTGTTTTTTTGTCTTGTTTGTCTCCATTCTTGGAAGAAAACAATGACACTTCAATAATTAAAAAAGTCCAAAAAGGCAATTCTTCAATCTGTTAATTGTCATGGATTTTGCTTTTAATTAGTTTCATATTATTTTCACAGCTTAGGGTAGCTGAGCTTGCCAGGAGGGTTTTTATGAAGCTGTTCCATGTTTGTCACACAGGAACACCAGGGGATAGATTCAGTGCATTCAGTGAATGAAAAGTAAAAAAGTAAAACATGTCAAAAAAGAGCTTCCTCTCTCCAGTGGGAAGAATTCTGTTACCCTACATACCACAGGAGAGTATTATTTCCCTCTCACTCACCCACCATACTCACATGCACATACACACACACAGAAAAACATACGCACACACATTCAGTCCTTCACATCTACACACACAAACACACACACACACTCACCCACCATACTCACATGCACATACACACACACAGAAAAACATACGCACACACATTCAGTCCTTCACATCTACACACACACACACACACACATACACCCCCACACACTCACGCCATACTCACACACATACACACACGCTCCCTCACCCACACAGAAAAACAAACGCACACACATTCAGTCCTTCACATCTACACACACACACACACACACACATACACCCCCACACACTCACGCCATACTCACACACATACACACACATTCACAGTCCCTCACATCCACACACACATCCACACACTCCCCCATACACACACACACACACACACACACACACACACACACACACACACACACAAATGCATATATACACACACTCACTTCACACACACACATACACACTCACTCCACACAGACACATACACATGCACACATTCTCTCTCGCATACACATACAGACACACACACAAGTGCACACTCTCTTGCATACACACATGCACACTCTCTCTCTCTCACACACACACACACACACACACACACACACACACACACACACACACACACACACACACACACACACAGAAACACACTGAGGCTTATCACAATTCCAGTTTGATAGTCTCCCCTTACTTACACATGCTGTTATTGATTTCTTCCCTCAATGCATGGCTAAAGGAGGGAGCTTGTGTTCCCAGGCATTGTTAAGATGCAGCAGGGGTAGAGAGCGGCTGTCTCCCGCCTGGCTCTGATCTGAGACAGCGCCGAAAAATCTGCGCACCATTAGAACTGCTGCATGTGCATGATGCTACGGTAATTCAGTTCCCGCGCTCACGCGCTCGCCCGCCCGCTCGCATGCAAAGGGAGAGGGGAGCCGGGGAGGGTGGTGGGGGGGGGGGGGGCAGGGGGTGCTCTGATCCTCTTTAAAGCCACACGGGCTCATTTCCATGCACAGCAACATGCATATTACCAACTAACGCACATATGCAAGGATAACAAGACAATGAATAACAATGCAAGAATTCCCATTCTTGATGGAGGGTTTTCTCTCCCGTCTCAGTTTTATTTTCTGGGGCATAAGAATCCTAAAGAGAGAAAGGGCTTGCATACTACCCGTCTACAGTAAAAAGAGCGGGAGATTAAAAAAACACAACAATCCACAGCTGAAGTAAAAATATGATGCTTTAAAACTCTTATCTGTGTTTAAATATGCGTCAACAAAGGGGCAATGAGACTGAGTGAGGGACAGTGGCCCTGCAGAGGGCAAGAGAAGGGCCAGCACCCATATCTTTGCTGAGTCCCTCAAGTCAGACGGCGAAATGCAAATGCAAAAGAAACTAATACAATGAAAATATCCCTCACTGTATTGATTTTAGTAGCTTTGTTTTTATACAGTCCGTGACATACACATACAGGACATTTCTTTTAACAGGTGTGACCGTACACACTAATACACAATACTTATTTAAGTGGCTCTGGCTGTTGGTCTTGCTTGTCTGATTGCTCATGACCCTACAGTACTGCTCATAGCCTTATATTACAAAGAGTCTGACCAGGCTGCTCATAACCATAGATGGACCTTATTAACCAGCAATGGGCCAATAAGGTCACTGATGAAGGATAATTGTAATAATCTTCCAGGGATGTGTTTTGCTGTTAAACTTAGGTTAAATTAAGTCCTAATATGAATCACCATGAGACTGTGTGGGCGGGGCTCCATTTGCAGGTGGTGATTGATGCCAACTGAACCATTGGCTTAGGTAGTTTGGGCTAAAATGAGAACCAATCAAATTGCAGGAAAAACCAGTCTCTCTAACATTTCCACATTTTCTGTATGGGTGACAGACAGACAGACAGACAGACAGACAGACAGACAGATAGATAAATAGATCAGGTACAATTACATTTTCCATATTCTGGTTTCATAGTGGTTTCAGTACATACTGTATGACAACCTGTGACACATCAGTCACTGTCTCAGGTCCAATTGTATTTCACATTTGCTAAATTTGTTAGTTGTGGCTAACTGTCTCCCACTCAAGGCCATGCTGTAGTAATCACAGTAGTGTTCTGAAAACAGATCAATAAATCCAGTCTGCAGGACTGTGGATTTAGCATTGCACTGTGAGTATAACTGTATTCAGCACCATTGCCATGTCTGATTCCTTAGCGTGGTGTTGAAGAAACGCCTCTTCCTTGCAAATCCCCATCACTGCAGACTGCTGGTAGCCCTGTAGCTGAGAGAGCAGTGAGCTGAACGCACTGAAAAGTGTAATATCACCTGCCCAACAGCAGCTTTGGATATAAACCTGACCCAGGTGAGGCTTTGGATCAGAACCGGTCCTTGATTCCATGGAAACAAAGCAGCTTGATGCTCAGGCACCAGGCTGAGCCATATCCCACAATGCACCTTATGTGCTGCATATGCCTTTTAAAAACTGTTTTTTTTTTTTTTTTTTATATATAAAAACGCTGTAGCTGGAGAATTTATTTTATACAGTACAGGCCACACACAGTACTACAGGAGAGCCAGTGAATATTTTACACCCTACAGGCCAAACCCGGTATTGCAGGGGATCTAACCCCATACTGCTATATTCCTGGGCCCCCCATAACCCAAACATTGTAAGATACTGTGACTTTTGTCATTTTGATACTATTGTTCTATTGTTTTACTAAATACGCTACTAAAACATAAAACACTTGTACTATATAATTTTGAAGTTAGTGTGTAAGGGTGCAATTTGATCAGTATTAAAAATGTAAAAAGGATATTCCAGACAGTTCAGCTCTCAAGTCTCCGACACTAGCACAACAAAATTTTGAATAAAATACTGAACAAATATTCAAAATTAAAATCAACACAATATTATGAGCTTTACCTGATGAAGTATGGATACGTGAATAAAATATCTTTTCATTATTTTTTTTTTTGTAAAGACTCAGACCCTCCATTTGTGATGCCCCAGCAGTCCAGAGACACTCTGCTGCAAACTGCATCCCCCTACTGCCTTTTACTAATAAAAATCTGCACAGAAACTCTGACTTTTTCCTGGCTTTGCCTATTGGCATTTATGAACTGTCAGAGAGAATAAACATGCATTCATTTAAATCTTGGCGCAACATGTCTGTCAAGTACAAACGTGTGGCCTTCGACACATATATCTGACAGACTGCAGTCCGTTGATCAATGAGAGCTTTGATCTGTTACTGTTTTTTCTGGAAAAGAATTTTGGTATAATATACATAAAGTGAAGTATAGTGCTTAGGGAGCTGGGCTTGCAGCTCCGTGGTTACAGTGTAGTATAACGGTTTGGGAGTTGGGCTTGTAGCTCAGAGGTTACAGTGTAGTATAATGATTAGGGAGCTGGGCTTGTAGCTCAGAGGTTACAGTGTAGTATAACGGTTAGGGAGCTGGGCTTGCAGCTCCGTGGTTACAGTGTAGTATAACGGTTAGGGAGTTGGGCTTGTAGCTCAAAAGGTAAGAGTGTATAGTAATGGTTTGGGAGGTAGGCTTGGAACTCAGAGGTTACAGTGTAGTATAATGATTAGGGAGCAGAGCTCATAGCTCAGAGGTTACAGTTTATTAAAATGGTTAGGGAGCAAGGCTTAAAACAGTGTGTGTGTTTGTGGGTATTTGAGTGTGAGCATGTGTTTATGTGTGATTTTGGATGGTGTGTGTGTGTGTGTGTACAGTGTGTGTGTGTGTGTGTATTTGTGTGTGTGTGTGTGTGTGTGTGTGTGTGTGTGTGTGTGTGTGTGTGTGTGTGTGTGTGTGTGTGCTAGCTGCAGAGAGAAACATGGGGTTTCTGGCAGTAAGCAGTTTGGCCATTGATCACTTGATCATTTTCCTGTCTGTTCTGAGGGCTGTTTGTGCTTTCTGCTTTTGCTTCTCACCATGATAAACCATATGCAATTAATAATAGATTCGTAATAAACAATCAGAAATGCCTAATTATTCATACTGTAGTTGCTTGCATCTTTTGCATATATGAAATGCTACCTTAATGGCAATGAGTGCATGGGTAGCTTGCCATTGGAGTGGGATCCTGCAAGATTAATCTATTGTAACTTTAGTTATATAGTTTCTGCACAGAAACTGTATGGAGCAGTAATACAAATTACCATTATTGCACCTTTGAAGGAAAAATGAACATGTGTTTACTGGGGAACGGAAATGTACCTTAACCGTGCTCCTTTTTGAGATTGAAAATAAGACCATTTTATTTTATACAATGATGTGGCATGGGTGGTATTGGCTGCTGTTTCGAGTGATTAACATTTCCATCTGTTGAAACAGAAGTCCATCCACTTCATAATATTTGCACAAATTGCAACAAATCTCCCTATTAAAAGCAGTCATTTCATTATTCCGTTATTTATCTAAAAAAAAACAAGCTTGTGTGATGATGGTATCGCAAGAAAGACTTACTCAGTTCAGATTACACAATTTGTAAAATATTTAAAAAAAAAAAAACTTAAAAAATAACACAATTCTGAATTTATACAAATATGTAGTTTCACATTCTTATTTTAAACTTCAAGAAAATATTTTTAACCACGAGGGATTCTATATAAGTTTGTATGTTTCCGTAGTTTACTTCCACTGAAACCGTTCAAATATCTTGGTTTCTGGTCTCAAACATCAGTTCCCCGCCCCCTTACTTCTTTTCTTGGGAGAGCTTGGGGGAGGGGGAGTCGAATATCACCTTTATATGCGAATATAACAGATCTCAGAAACGAATGTTGACTTACACGAGATACAAAAATCTTATTTCCAAATTCAGCTACTGCTTTGCTCTTTTCTGGTCGAGAAAAAAAAGTTCCTAAGATCTCAGTACTGTTCATATTCGTTAACTGACCGAGCGCTCTACAGCTCAATGCGTCTCGTGAGAACATTCCAGTTTGGTAAAGTCAGTTTGTTATTTGAATAGCACAGAAGAACCGCCTCTCTCTGATTGGCCACGACATCCAACTGGAGGATGGGCTTTCATGTCACTCATCAAGAAACTCTGATTCTCGTTGGAGGAGAGGGTTATGGGCGGAAACCTCGTCGAAATATATAAACTCTGGCGAAGCATTTCAAGCAAATGATTGCTTGCCCACATACAAAGGAGCGAGGAAGCAGTATTCAATGTTTCTCCGCAAACGTCTCAAGCCTTCGCCCCCGAACGAAATACAGTGATTTTCACTTAAAGAACGCCCGTTTTCTTCACCTGATAAGTGGGTAAAAGAAAACGCTTCGATCATGATCAACACGATGGAGTGTGCGGTGGACGCACAGAGTCTAATTTCGATATCTCTCCGGAAAATCCACAACTCCAGGACGCAGCGAGGAGGAATCAAGCTCCACAAAAACCTCCTGGTCTCCTATGTCCTGAGAAACGCCAGGCAAGTCTACATGAACGAGAAGTACGCGGAAATTTACCGGATGCAACAGTACGAGGAGGTAATGACCGTTTGTAACGAAATTCAGGAGCTGAACCCTCTGGATTTGGCCGAGGACTGTGCGGAGCAGAGCGAGGAGTGCTGCGGCAGCAGTGGGAGCGAGCCGGCGAGCCTCTGCTGTGCGCTACTGCCTACCAGCCAGCTAGCGGCGGCACAGCCAGCGCACATCCAAGCACATACACCCTGCTCCGCGCCTCTGTCTCTCCAAAACGAGGATGTCTGTAAGGAATCAGATTCTTCTTTCTACAGGAGCTGTTGCGCAAACGCATACCCTGTATCGAACTGTGACTTTTCTCCCAGTAATAACATGTACTGCAACAAAACGACGGTGTTGGACCTGGACACGCACGTAGTGACTACTGTAGAGAACGGATATCTCCACCAGGATTGCTGCGCGCCGCTCCAACAGTGTTGTCAAGGCGCACAAAACCCTGCCAAGAAGCGCAAGGTTGACTTTGAGTATTACGTGTCGGAACCCGAGGAGATACTGGATTTTACGCCTTGTAAAAGGGTACGATTGGAGGAGTGTCCGTGCCCATACTCGGAGCAGTTTGATACTTCGAACATTTCTAACCTGATCTCGATCTTCGGCTCCGGGTTTACTGGGCTGGTGAGCAAGCAGGCGGACTTTGAGCAAGCCTTAAACGGACAATTCTGTAGCAAACAAGCCCTTGCAAGCCTTGGGGCATGGACTAGAGCGATCGTAGCTTTTTGATTCTATGGTATATTAGAGACAGTTTATTAAATTGTACAGTTTAAACAACAAATCTACTTTATTTTTTAGTAAAAAAAGAAACAAAATGCTATTTAAACATTGGGCGGTTTTTGTTCGTTGTTTCGTTTGAATTGGGAGGGGGAGAACTGTTCTACCACATGTGATGTGCTGGCTTTCCATATTAAATTGAAAATGTCGATACAACATATGAACATTTTAAATGGTTGTTGTGAATTTTAAAACGAAGTTGGTTTCGTTGCCTTAAATCCAACGCATACTGCTAGCTATTGCTACAAACATTTAAAGTGATTGAATGTCTCGCTCTCGGACTTTTACCCCCTTTTTTCATTTGTACATTTGGCACAATTGTCTCAAATACGCCACATAGATCACACTACATTAACAATATGTACAAATTTTGGACCATATAGCTGGTATATGCTTCAAGACGTCTTTTCTTGACCCCTTTTGTGTGTGTATGTGTTTCTTTTTTTTTTTTTTTTTTTTAATTGTTTTAATACACACCAAGCAACGAATGTAGGGTAATGAGTTTTTCCATTTCTGCTCTTAATTTGGCTTTTACTTATTTTAATGACATGAACATCAACATGAACAGTCATGGTTCAGGCAGGCAGCTGAAGAGTTTCTTAGCATGTCTGTCACATGGATACAATCTACAGCATCGTTGTCTGAGGAGGCTCAGGATGCAAACTTTTCTTCCTTGTTTCTGAAAGGTGTGTGCTATCCAGCTCAAGAAGGGTTCCACTTTTATGTACAATGACTTCTGGGTGTTGAAGTACAGTACTGATTGATGTCAGATAGCCCCTGGTGCCAATCTTCTCAGATCTTTTTACTTGAGCAACGAATTGACTACAACTCCCAGGATGCATGAAGTTATTGCACGAGTCAGGTTGTTTGTAAATTACAGTTTTGTCTGAGTAGTGGCCACTCTTCTCTCCCCATTCGCCAACATTTCTGCATAAAGTTATTGATCCCATATTCACCGTAACCCCATAATGCAAACTTTGATTTTATGAAATCTTACATTTTATTTTTCCATTTTTGACCTTTTGTTGTAAAAAGGCTGTACTTTAGCCATACGTCCTGCGCACGTTATAAGCACTATGTGTACTGAAATTAAAATGTTATTGGGCGTTTTCTCCATATTTTTGTTGCCATTGTATTTTTGTGTATATTAAATTGTATATCACCGGGTAAACTGTTTTAGAAATATTTGTTAAAGTTTATAATCTTAATAAAAAAAACATTCAAATAACTCTTCTTGACTGGCTTGACTCTTTTTCATGTAAGGTCAAAACCACCTGTTGCCCAGAGGAGGCAGATTAAATGGGTGACTTGAATGTTTTCAAACTTCCACGAAGGTCATATCCTAAGGAGACCTTCTGGAATCGTGTGCTCAAGGGTCACTTCAACAATATTGAAGTATGATTCCCCAAAAGCACGGGATAAAGTGACAGTTGGAGCCAGTTTCATTTTAACCCCCATCTGAATGGATCCCATCATGTAACTACTAATGACTGATTTGGGGAGAACGTTTTATTTCTCCATAGGTATTGGTTGCTTTGGTGGGTTAGTGACTGGACATTGTCACCAACAGCACTACTTCAGCACTATTTCTGTAACAGTTTGTAAACAACAATACAATGTAGAGTATATCTTATCTATACCACCCTTATAACACATTCCAGGTGATATAACCACTACAGCTGTGAGTTGTTATTGTTGGCTAACACAAGTCCAGCAAAGGGCGGAACAAAGTTCCAATTTCTCCAAGATGTCTGCAAGGCGTCTTTGAGTAGGTTTGCTGTGCAGTGAGTGGACAGCAAATAAAAGATGATGGTCAAGAGAAATTTGGTTTTAAAACTTAAAATTTCATTATTCAAATCTTGACTTTGTTGCCTGACTAAAAAGGTGGTTAGCAGAGACATTGATTATGGCTCGATGATGTTTAGGACCAGAGCATGTCTGAAAAAATCTTTATTAAAAAATCAGTTTATTTTCAAGCAGAGGGTGGCAGGATAAGTATAAATTTTAATGGAAGCACAAGGATGGCTGAAGTATCTTGGAAACATAGCCGATGGGGTACTGCTCCACAGTTCCAAAGATTTCACAACACCCCTGTTTTCAGAAAAGCTTTAGGGGAGGGGCTGTATATTCTGAGATATATATATATATATGTATATTTAAATGCATAGCACTTTGGTGCGCCTCTGACAGCTGCTCGCTTGGTTGCACGCGACTCCTTGGCGCACGTTCTGGTGTCTGTTTGTGTGTAGCCTGTGCGCTCTGCTTTCTGGGCATTTCACCCATCTAGCAGTTTGTTATCTCCGGCATATGCCACTTGGTGGTGTTCTTCAAAATCAATGAATGAAGGTATTAGAGAGCGCGTGCAGCAGCAGCACCTCCGGCTGACCTCGCCTTCGCCCCCCTCCCTCTCTCCCTCCACACTGCTATTTATTCCGACTTGAGACACGCAGCCTAGTCGGAGAGAGAATCCGTTACACACGCAACAGCGCATCAACTAGCTCTGCTTAATGTTTTGTCGGTCTTCTCATGAAGAATGGTCCATCCATTTATTTTGTTTGGATTGTATGTAGATATATCTGCAATACATCTGAGGGCAGATACGACCTGCTCCTATATTAACCCACCATCGGTGAACTGATTTGAATTTGTACAGATTCGAAGACATTTTCTTGTTCTTTTTTCCTGTGTCAGTTTGCAGCCTAATTTGCAAATGTGCACTTTCTAGCGATGGGCGGTGGACTCTTTGTATTCTACGTTTTACTTTGTTTATTTGATGCACGCTGGTTTAGACGTCCGTTTGGTCATTTACCCAAAGGCAACGTCGCACTTATCCGGGATAATTTCTAACAGCTCAATGACAGCATTCTATTTTACACAAATGTTAGAATGTTCCTGATTTCTCGTAGATTGAGAAACGCTAGATACGCTGAATGATGTAGAACTATCTCCTCCCTGTGGTAAGAAGGGGAACTGCAACTCTGCTCAGATTCCGGTATAAGGAAAATGTATTTAATGTAGTTCTTCCTATACATGTGAATAGCTCGTTCTTAAGACACAATGCTTCATTCTTGACCGGAACTCATAGAATGTGACATATGTTTATGAACGTGTAGTGTATTTCTAAGCCGCATTTCGTCTAGCCCTAACAACTCAATGATAACACGGTACGCCCTTCTTGTCACTGCGGTTTCTTTTAGATACCCATTCCACATTTCACTGCAAGTATCGTTTGGGTTTCATGAACGTTAATACACAGCACCAGTGATTAGTTTTCGTTACTTGAATTGAGGTGTGAGAGTTGTGCAGTTCTTGGGTGAAAAGGGAGGTTTTTTTCAATGCAGGAGTTTCGCTCTCAATCCCACCGCCCCTCCAGGACGGTGTACACACAACAGACCGATAGCTCAGAAGAGCTTCTCGTATACCTGGATAAGGAGTGGCCACGAACTGCCTTATCGGTTTCTTAAATGCAGACCACCTTCTTCTGTTAAGTCTAATAAGAATTATTTACGGTGTCTTATATTTGGCTGAAGATTGCGCTTGTCTCAACAGAATATTGGCAATTTTACTGCGGTCTACACCAACAAGACTTTAGTGATCTGTGAACTAATTAGTTAAGCAAGGTTAATTTGTGGAAACAAATACCTGCACACACGCCAGTCCCACAGGGCGAGCAGCCGCACAACTTGGCACAGGAACCAGTACTGCTTTGTTGTACAGACGAAAACGTTATATTGGGTGAAACAAATTAGTGACTGACACCAAATTGAAGCCCTACCCATTTCTGGTGTCATCATACCTGAATCAGTACCAGAGAAATCAGCACGAGGCTGGAAGAGCTCGATTGATCAGCAGCCCGTGGAAGCTGCTAATACAGGCTTTTAAAACGATCTGGTGGGGTAATTAATGACTGCTAGCTTCTCCCCATCTTCTTCAGGTCATAATGTGAATTCATCTCGGAAGGGCCCCTCTTACAGTTGAATTATGCACAGCTGGCCCGACTGAGCTGAAGAAACGGTCGCCAATAACAACAAAAATTTTCTTGGATTTTCTCAAGTTTTATTTCTGCTTTTTTAATCCAAATATTGTGACTGAAAGACATTCAGTCCAGTTGTGCTCATTAAATGAACTTAATGAATGATGAATTGTCAGATAAAATGTAAAAAACAAAGGAAAAATTCTAAACTCCCTTTATTTGAGCCTTGGATGATTTCAAGTTAATTTAGTAAATATGTTTTGTTTAATCTTCCAAGGCCATCAACTGTACAGCTGACACTGTACAACTTGCACCAGTGACAAACACTACCCAAAACCTGTCAAAGAAAGCCCTGGGGAAAGAAAAAAAAAAAAAAAAAAACTCACCAATGGCTTCCCCTTCTGCAAATCACTGAATGCTGCTTTGAGTTGATGGCATTTCTGAGAATGCCATTTTGAGTGTGGTTGTCCAAAGGTGTGCTTTCAGTTACCATAGTGATTGAGGGGATGGTCTCAGCCTTATCATGCTAGTATTATGTAGCCTACAGCGTAACGCAGATTCTACAGATCCACCAGATACCAATCTCTACACTCTTTTTCTCCCCCATTTTGCATACCCCGAGCTCAGCCCAACCGACTGGTCTGCTGCAGCCACCTGCTTCCTTCCTGGCTCAGGAGAAGGATGCTGGGACATGAAGTCCTCCAGTTCATGTGACAACTTGCCCTTGCTTCTTTCAACACGGCACACACGCCACCAATTACGTACATGCCACCTATGTTGTCTGAGGATGACAAAGTCAGCCATATCCTTGGTTTTTGTGTATCAACAAGTGCTGGCTGACCAGGAGTGGCCGTTTGACAGTGATGAGTAACACACTTAACCGGTTTAACCTCATCATTCCCTGGCGAAGCTGGGCCAACTGTTGCCATGCCAATGGGGACCTCTGGCCATAGCCTGTAATGGCACCGCTGGAATTCGAACCCCCAGTCATACGGCGTGTGCCTGTTTCCTAAATGAACGTCTTACTGCAAGAGAAACCCCGAGCCCCTTCAGCTCTGTATTTTTCACAAAGTTCTATCTGTGTTGCCAAAATGTTTTAACTGGTCGCATCTTCTAAACATTCATCAAGAGGCAGGATCCAAGCAAGGTACAGGGCCGATGGATATTCTGTACTGTGAAACAGCAGTGAGAGCTTCTATGCAGCAGAGAGGACAGAGAGAACAGAGCATCTGCTGAATCTACAGAGAATGTGGTGACATAGGACAGGGTGAATCATACAGTATGTGGTAGAGCTGCAACGATTAGTTGATTAATCAATTAATCGATCGAAAGAAAATTGATTGCCAAATATTTTGATAATCGATTAATCGTTTGAGTCATTTTTGAAGCAAAAATGCCAAATATTTGATGTTCTGAAACATGAGAAATCGCTCCTTTTCTTGGTCTCACATTATCATAATTGAATATTGAATATTTTGGGGTTTTGGACCATTGGTCAGACAAAATGACATTTAATGATGTCAGCTTGTTCCTCGGGAGACTGTAATGAGCATTTTTCAGTTTTCTGTTGTTTTATACACCACAAGATTAATCAAGGAAATAATTGGCAGATTAATGAATAATGAAAATAGTTGTTAGTTGCAGCCCTAGTATACAGACACACATAAAACACATGTACATGAAACGTCAAGATTATTGCGTTGTCCTAAAAACAAGAGGAATATTTTCCATAAGGGCAGTCAGTTATCGGAATCCTCCGGTCTGTTCTGTTTTTCCTCGATCAGGTGTTTGCAATTGTCTGGTACAGCCAACGGGGAGGACTGCAAATTTCTGGGGAAGGCAGTCGGAAGACTCAAAATGTTTGGACCGTTCTTCAGACAAAAATCAAGGGCACGGACCACAACAACACCAGGCAATTTTTCCCCCACAATTTTCAGCGACTCTATTTGGCTACGCTAAGGCATTTGTTTATAGTCGTCTTGAAAATTGTTATTCCATTAGCTGGAATACAAGGTAAGCTAACAGTCTAACAATCTATTTTTCTGTTACATACACAGGCAAGAATAGATGCATTGCAACTACAGATAACTGCTATTGTCCTAAACTGTCTTAATGACAGTCTACGCACTGAAAATACACATTTCAATCTTCATAGAAACACAAGGGCCTAAAGAAACATACTTAAGATTGTTAAGATCCTAAGTAATGAACTTGCACTCCACCCTCCCTCTCCTCAAAGTGCTTTGTCAGTGTGCAACTACTAACACACACATGCATTCGAGAAGGCTGAACGTTAGTTTGCCTTAAGCGTTCGAAAGCAGATTCTACCTTTTTGTCACGCTTGCTACAATTGTTTGCAAATGGCAGACAAAAGAAGTCGGAAAAGGAAAGTCCCAGAAAAAAAAAAAGTCCGCCGGAGAAAACACCAAGAGAATTATCATTTTAATTTTGGTATCATAATTAATTTGTCCCTAGCTTTTATACTTTTATAACCAATCAAGGACTTCAAATCAGAAGTAGTCTGATTAATAGTGACCGTTACATCAAAGGGAACAGTTTGCAGCAAAAGCGGACCTTCTGGAAGGCACCTCAGTTTGCGTCAATGGAGACACTGAAACACAAAGCGGAGAACACCAGACCACCCAAGTTTTCACTCCGTTAAGATGCGTTTATCTAGGCAAGGCTTGTCTACTGCATCTAGGCCTCACTGGAGGCAGTTGTACACGTGTACCCTGACTGAATAAATACACATAGATATAAATAAGCACACAGCTTTGGAGACTGCCTGGCTTTCCTCTACCGCTCACACATCACACATACAAAATGCCTTGGAGGATTTGGATACAAACTTCAAAGGAATCACAACAGTAATAAAAAAAAAAAAAAAAAAAAGGCAAGGCCGATTATTCGCATCTTCACAAGTCAAGTGCCACACGAAGCCCTCTGTATGGAATGGCAGGGCAACTGTATGTTGCGTTTCAAGTATATCACCGAATGCTTCACAGAGAATACTGGAAATCAGGTTTGGTAATGTGATTGTATGATTCAAAGCAAGTCTTCATAACTCAAACACACTCAATGAAATATTTAAAGAGAACTGTTTCAGTTCTACTTAAATAACTTTAAGAAGTTAACGGATTGTTATTGAAGATGTACTTTATTACGCATGGAATCATGTCTGTGTCAACTCCGTAGGTGAATGCCTCGTCACTCTTGCTTGGTTCTTGTGACTGGATGATTGTGTGTTTCACATGGTGTGACTTGTGAAGGTGCAGATAAAGCATTACCCCCCCCTCAAATAAACCCATTAAAAAAGTCCATAAATAAAGGGAGTGGGCGTGGCTTTCTGAAGCTCTACTGGCAAGGCAGTCCTGGGGGGAGGGGCTTGTTCCTAGCGATGTCACAGTGAGATTTCCTGCAACCAATCACAGCCAGAGCTGCAATATTCTATCGGTGACTCACTGGCATGAACCAATCCTTGCTCTGCTGTGGAGATTAAAACCTTCAGATTGGTTCGAACAAGTCAGTGATTGACAGCTCATTGTGGCTCCACCCTTTATAGGGTTCATGAAACCTTACTCTGGCATCGCTGGGCATCCCGTGGCAGAAGGGGGAGTGGAGATCGGAGCTAGGGTTTTGGGGTGTCCCCCTGCCATCCCCCTTGGGGGCAGATAGAGGATGGGAGGGGGTTGGGTACGTGGCGCTGCAGGGAGGTCAAATGTGCCCCCTCCTCTCTTCCGCTTTCTATCAGGGTTTCACAGGCTGGATGGACAGCAGGCTGCCGAACTTGAAGTGCTGAATCACAGGGAACTTCTCCAGGCACTGTAAGTGAGAGGACACAGAGGGAGATAACTCTGAGACACATTCAACTAACTCCTCACAGGAGCATGGAGCTCTGGGAAATGTAGTGCAGAGGAGGAAACAGTTTCATTCTGGGTGGCCATCGGTGTCTGCCATTTCAGGAGATCACACATACAAGTCCATAATCTTCTCCAAAGTACAGGCTACCAGCTATTGCAGTTTTGTTCACTTTAAGTACACGTTTTCCTGTGATCTAATATCCAAGTGAAGCAGCTACAGTGCATGCAGGGCGCAGGCCGGTGCTGTTGCTATGGAAACTGGGCGGGGCTCTTACCTCGGCCTTGTACATTCGGATCAGGCCCTGATTCACCTTGGACCACGTGGGCACAGCACTAATGTTCCACAGCTGGTTTGAGTGCTCAGCAAACGGACCCGTCTTCATCTGCCCAAAAACACAGAACCCCAAACGATGAATCACCAAACCTTACAACAAACCCCTCACTGAACCCTCAAACTCTGTACCGAACCCCAAACACTGATCCACTGAATTCGGCGCCAGAACCCACACGAAACCACCAACCTTCGCACTGTAATCCACACTGAACCCTACCCTGAGCTCCAAACAGAACCAATTCAGGTCAAACCAGTCAGAAACATGCAGTGACACACGATTCTCTCCTTCCTCTTCCAGGGTATGGCCCACTAGCAAAATAATGTTTGATTTTACTTCTGCTTTATTCATTATTTTGTTTATTTCAATTTTGTACATGTGCTACACGTGGTTGCATGCAAAGTGCTATAAATAAGTCATTATTTCTGTTTTTTACTGTTGTTACTGCTGTATGAAAGAGGCAGAGAAAAGCTCTTGCTCAGTCCTGTGACTCACTGCAGCATGTGAGGAAGAGGAAATGAGTCACAGGTAAAGAGAAAAAACACACACACACACACACACACACACACACACACACACACACACACACACACGGGGAAAGACAGAAATGACAGGGAAGGAATGTGAAATCGCGAGGGGAATAGCTGGAGGACTCAGAGGCCAAGAAGGAGAGGGGAAAAGGCATAAAGTGACTGAGAGGAAGAAACTCAGAGGAAATCCAGTCAGCAAGCAGCCCCCTGCCCCTCCCCCTCCACCACCCTGGGGACTGAATCACTGCACTGGCCACTTCCTGCTCCGTCTGCCTGGGAGGAAGAGGATGTCACAGCCCCCCTTCCCAGGCCACCCCCCCCCAGTGAGCTCAGCAGTAGGAGAGCTGATGCAGGATCAGGGCCCTTAAGCTATATCCTACCCTTACCCCATTTGAGCTACAAGTAAGAACAGATACTAGACCAGCTCTCCTTGGTGACCTCACTAACAGTACCCTCAATGCTCAACACTATCTCATTAATAAATGGGATCCTCAATTCATTAATGAAAGTGACACTCACCACGTTAACAAATGAGACCAACCTCGTTAATTAATGTGCCGTTCCCCTGTTGCACCACTCACCTCATTAAGAAATGGAACACATATCTCGTTACCGAAAGGGACATGCAGCTCGTTAATGAATGGGACACTCCCGTCGTTAATAAACAGCTCATTCTCCTCGTTAAGGAACAGGGACAGTGACCTTGTTGACAAATATAACGCTAACATCATTAAAGCAACGCTCACTTCATTACTTAATGTCATACACACCTGGTTAATTAACACTGTGCTCACCTCGTTAATGAATTTGATACACTCCAGGAACATGTAGTCCTGGTGATGTTCGTTAACTGCCTTCTCATCCACAAAGTGCCTTGGTTCCAGGGTTGGGTGATCTGGGACAAGGAGAGAATGCAGTTACATCAGTTCCCCACTAGGTGCCACTATTTCTCCCACCAAACACAGGAAGGGAAAAGAAGTTACCTATGAGCTGGGAACTGCCCCAGATAAAGGGCAGGAACTGGAAGTCATCAAGTCCCCACACACCCTGGCTCCCTGCTGGCTCCATCCTGTATGTCTTCTGCAGCTTCCTCATCACCCGTAGATACCTGCTCAGCGCAAGTCAAACACACCTCATCTCTCAGGTTTTACCTACTCGCTTCAGGTAAAACACACTAATGCCTGTTCAGCACATATAAACACACTCCTGATCTCTAAGATCTTTCTCTGAAGGAGAGAACACAAGGCAAGAGGCAGACACAGACAGCGTACCTGTCAAACACCTTGAAGACTATAGAGAGCTGGTCCTCCACCCGAAGGGCGCCGATCTTACACAGGCAGCATAGAAACGCCGCAAATGCTGCCTCATGACCTGGAGGGACCAGAGACCCATTACAGCAGCTCCAACACACGCACACAGTCCTCTGACTTGAACAAAACGGCACTACATCTGCTTCAGTGTTGAGCTGTGATTACCATTTCAACAGCACCCTCTAGTGGACAACAGCCAAACATACAGTAACCAGTTAAAAACAACACACCACAGATTCGACTCGGCTCCCGCATTCATTCCATCCTCTCTGCTCTCCAGCTACAGAATATTGTAGTAGGAGTTCTAGAATACTACATTGCAGTTTTGAATGACACAGTATTGCACTTGGCTTTGTTTCAGATGGAGTATCTGGATCAATAAAATCTGTTTTGACTGTGCTGTGCAGCCTATCCCGATGAAGTAGGCAGTTACCTGTGCCATAGTCTATCCTAGTGGAGTTCCCCACAGCCTCTTTCAGGTACACAGCAATTTCTGGTGCAGCAGCACTGCGGTCAGAGGGAATCACAGCAGCTACCAGCGCCTCTGCCTCCTACACACACATGCACGCACACAAAATGACAACAGCATTGTGGTTAAATTCCTCAAGAAACAGAGTTTGTCTGTAGGTCTTTTTTTTTGACAGCCCTCTGGTGGACAGAGGAGGGAAGCACACCTGGTCCAGCTTGGCATACCAAGCCCTGTAGGCCTTGTTGCCAAAGCGTGAGGGCTGGTCCACTGGCGGGGTCTCATCAATCCAACGGTCCAGCGTGTCCAGCAGAGACAGCAGCTTCTCAACAGTCTGCCGGGAGAGAGACCAGCATGCAGAGAGAGAGAAAGAGAGAGAGATTTTGTGATTTTGTATGTTGCTTTGGCAATATGACTTTTGTTGTCCTGCCAATAAAACATTTGAAATTGAAACTGAAATTGAGAGAGAGGGAGAAAGAGAGATCGGCACAGGGAAAGAGAGACAGAGAAAGATCAGCACATTTAGAGGGAGAAAGATCAGCACAGAGAGATCGAGAAAGCGATCAGCAAGATCAGCATCATATCACAGGAACTTTACTAACCCCAGTGAATCCATTGGACAATGTACTATGTGCTATTCATGGCGTACTGTGCAATTTACCAATTTCACTGTCGACATGAAAAACAACTGACTAAGTGCGAGCACTGTTTCATTTGAGAGTCTACTGAAACTGCAGGTAGTATGCTTAAAACTGCATGCCACAATGACCTCCCTGTAATTTCTATAACCAGATCACTCAGCCATGCTTTTTATATGGAAGTTGGACATTACGATAATAACGAATGATACTTCACAAGCATCTTTGAAAAGTGTGCAAAAATGTGCAGTACTTTCAATTCAGACCCAAGCTCTAGACTTATGAATTTTTGAACCTTTGTGCAAACCCACCTCTGACACAGAGTATTCACAGGTGAGCTTCTTCCCTTTCACTCCCTCGTTCAGTGTCAGAATGAAGCCCATGTAGTCGGCATAGGCCTTGGGGAGAGAGGGAAAGAGGGAGAAAAGGAAAGATGAAGTATGAGGCAGGCTTCCCCTTTCTTCAGTCCACTGCTCTCTGTGGCAGTTTGCCTGCGGTGCTGGGCACTTTCCTCAGTTCACCTATTCTCCTACCAGGGAGCCGGCCAGGCCAAACACTGATATTGATGCGTTTAAGCTCAACAAAGCAGCGTATGAAGAGAATACCGTGAGGTTCATTTTTTTTTATCAAAGCCTGACTACTGCTGGTTTCATTCTGTTGAATACTGCTGCTACTGCCCCCCTTTTTCCAACCCTCCCCCACCCCCGCCCCCAAATCTCTCACTCCTCTCCTTTGTTGCATAAGGCTTTGATGTTCATGCCGCGCATTTATTGAGCGAACGCGAGGCAGCGTTACTGATGGAAACTAGCCCCGGGCGGAATGTGCCTCTACACACAGTGTGAAACGCCATTCATTTTTAAAACCTGATGAGCGCATGATCAAGTAAACAAACAAACAGCGCTCTCCATGCGGCAGGGGTTATGAATGGCACAGGAAGTGGACGGAGCTGTGGGTGTGGTGTTTTTCCTCCCTCCTCCGTGCTCACACCAGCACTTGGAGTGTCCTTGTTTTTGAGAGAAGGGTTCAGCCAAGGTCAAAATCCACACTAAAAAACACACTGTTTAGGAGGTTGCCAAGCAGCACATAGCACTAACTCACGCCTTTGCAGTGCAGTGATGAGACCTTCAGCCTCCACAGCACCCAGCCCCAATCAAAGTTTATGTATGCTTTCATACAGCCTTATTCTGAGCGATGTAGGAACCAGTCTAGACTCAAGCCACCAGATGACAAGAGTAAACTGTGCAGGACCAGCACTGGAGGCTCCTATAGAAAGCAGAAGAATTAGCATTGGCATTTCATTACTAATGATGAAAACCACAGCAGAGGCACCTGGGAGCGTTTCCACTTGCCCATGTCTGGAACCGTGCTGATCTCCTTCTTCGGCACCATGAAGTTAAGACTGAACGGGAGGGGAGGCTTGTCATCTTCGGGGGAGGAGCCTATGGAATGCAGAAGCAAAGCTTGAAGGGTATGTGCACTGATCTGGGATTGGACCACACATCGGTGTGAGACTGAGAAGACCACGCCCACAGCACAAGAGGAGGAATCTTTTGACAGAACTCTCGAGATATTGTTGCCATGGAAAAACATGTAGGTCTACAACATATATGCGCCACTTACAGACCTACATAATATAGATTCACTTGTCTAAACTTGATTCTGCAGCTGAAACAGTTATGATGGTTGGTACTACTTGCCGGCAACATGTACTGTGAAGTTGCACATATTCCAATAACATGCCCCATGCCCTAAGGCTAGAAATGGACCAAATCCATTTCACAGCCGGGTAAACTGTTCTGAAACACAGAATAACAATAAAATGAACAGAATAAACTTAACCTGCGGGGTAGTCTCAAAACCACACCCTAGATAAATAATATATGAGCCCTTTTATTCATGCTGCACTTTCAACCAGCTATGTGCACATAAAAGGTGGGAATTTAATATAGTAAAGTGTTATGCACGGGCAGCTTAAAACACTATGAATTTTTTATAGAAGTTATGCAAAACAGATATAGTATGTGTTGACCATAGATTTTCCTCTCTTTTAATAAAATCAAAAACACAGTGACCAATAATACCACATCTTTAATTAAAAGTTAGGAGATTCAAGCACAGCGCATGCATTTAGACTAAATACACAATCTTGACAAATGACAGTGGCAGATCTCTCACATACTACTGCTTTTAACCCTCGGGATCACCACAGTTCGACTCTACATCAGAAATTTAACCCAAAGATTAGTCAATTCTTCAATGACATTAGATAACTTTACAGCCAACCATTTAGCTGGGGCCACCTGAGTACAGAATACATATTTTCTTGTAGACACTGCAACCATCACTGGTTGTCTATATTTGCGTGCAACTTTCTATCACTGGTCCTCAATCCTAGCCCAGGGCAACCGCAGGGACTACTTAAAACTTGGCTGAAGGTGGGGAGTGTTGTAGTTTTAAATAAACTATTAATTTAATTGATCAACTAAGAGCTGAGTAACAACGACAAAAACGAACCCCGCGGCTGTCCAGGACCAGGGTTTAGGACACCTGATCGAACATAACAGCATTAGGCAGCTAATAGATAACACGCCAACAAACATGGAAAATAGCTCCGGGAATGTCCAGCACGTATAAACCAGTTAATGTTAGCTGTCTGTGGCAATATTCTATCGAGAAACCTATATTTGATCTGCCCATGTTTTTAACCATTAGGTCGGCTAACCAAGCGTAAAAATTAGAAAAAGATGCTAACTGTGCTATTACTAAACAAGTCATGCAACTAATATATAAAGTCCAGAAGCCGTTAGCTGTTTAGACGGCCACAAACGCATTAGCTAGATATCACTAAGATCCCTGGCTAGATCCCAGAGAAGTGAATGGGTAGCTAATTCTAGCCTATACAGTGGCTGCGGCTATGTACCCGCCACCCCAGTTAGCAGGCTAGCTACCTCCCGCTTTTTGATAGCTGCTAGCTGCAGCTAGCTCGCACGACTTTGATAGGAATCAATCACCCACTTGATAATTTCACTAAATACAGGTTTATGCTTCCAATATAATTTGCAACCTCTAAGCGATAGAGACTGAATCCAAAAAAATCAGCGCTCTAGTTACCTGACTGCTGCTCAGTCTCCGCCATGGTTATCACGAACAGATGGGTGTGTGTTCACAACATCACCTTTCAACTTTGACCCCGTCCCCAACCCGGGCGTCACGTTATGTCATCATTTTAGCTCTGTAGGTCATAATTTGAACCTTTTATTCCATATAACCATAAGTGCAGGAAAAAACGTGTTAGTGTTAACAATTGGTACATAAACCATTATTTTTTTAAAAAATCTGACATTTACGAAGAGGCATAGAATAAAAGTTGTATACCTTTCTTTGGAGATCAGTGCTGCGCGAGGTGTCTGCGTACTTTGCTGATCTGTATGTAGCATTGATAGGCTCAAGTCATGTTTTTTTCCTGTGTGCCATTCCTTTTGATAGGTTGTTTGATTATTCTGCGCAACTCCGTTGCAGAGATGAACATAGTTACTTTATTTTCATGCAGCAACGTGCATGTAAATTCCTTCCTAAATAATGTTTCGCTATACGTATATCCTTTTAAACAGCTATCTGTTGGATAATGCGAAGTTCATTTTTGATGCAAATCTCTGCAACAGACGATTAGCATAACGTAACCTTTCTCGCTGTCTGTGTCGTGTTTTGCAATGAAGGCGCATTGAGGGTGTGTTTTGGCACGTTTGACTGGTTGGATCTAATGTTCGATCTCAGGTGTGACCATAAGGCATACCAATTCCTTGATTGTAAGGCTTATGCAAAGGTGTCTGGTCCAGGGAAATAACAAACTGGCTGTCGTTTTCAGTATACAGAAAATTGCTTTCGCACGACAAAAAGGATATAGCTAATTATCGTAATGGGTCTAAAACCATACTTATGAGGAATAGAGTTCATCGACGTTTCTATAGCTATCTTAAGGCAAGCCTTGTTGCTTGCAGGCGACAATTTGAGGGAGAGTAATGTGCAGAGTGGAATTATCTTTTTCCGAAAAGATTGGCAAGTTTGCTAACCAGCCAGTCGAACATTAGTCGCCAGGCTACTTAGTGTCGTTTTGCGTCGCTGGACAAATGTAATGTTTGGTTCTGAGGGTCTTCTGAAAAGGGTGTAATTCCTGAAGAATTCATCTTTGCAGGTTGATACACCTCATCATCCGAGTTCGACATGACAGTTCGACTTATTAATTTACTCTTCTGAGTTAGGCCTGTTTTTGGGGGCGTTTCTGTGAAATCCAGGATGTGGGGACTTCTAGGCAGAACTATGGTGAGTAACGTTCGCTATGTCTCAGCTCGCTGTCTCAAACCGCATCTCTTACGGAATTGTCAGCTTGATCATCTTATTTTCCGGATCCAAGAATACCACTAACGTTGTTTGTTAAGTTAGTTAATTTTCATTCTCCAGTGTTTTGGCTACAGAACCGCTGAATTTGTTTAATAGGCCTTGTAGCGATTGAACTTTGGTCCTACTAAGAAAAGATACAGCATAAATGGTTAGAGTTAACCACGTACATGACAGTGAAACGTTGGAGAAAGGATAAGAATTTGTACAATTGATATTAATGTAGCAACATAGTGGGAGTTCACGGTCACGGACATTAGTTCAGATAGCAGTGAAAATGCGGACCTTTGTTTCAGTTGGGTTTGGCTGGTGATACTGGCGGTAGTATAAATACGTTAGCTTTGTCATCAGTATAAACATTAAGTCTTGTTGCGCTTCGTTGATCAAAATAGTTGTATAGGCTATCAGGAAGTAGAGGACTGGATGGAGGTACTGCATTCGGGACCAGTCATGGGTGTGGGTCCCTTTTGTCCTAGATCTAGTGGCTGTGATGCCGTTTTTGTTTTCATACCAGGAAAGGGAAGCATGCCTGACTTACTGCGGGTGATAGTGTATGGAAAATTAGAAAAGCAAGGTGTCAGCAAAAACACTTTGCCAGCATTAAGTAGACTGTATGTAGATGTATTGCCTGCAACTAAACGAATGCTTTCTTGTCATGTATTTTAAATGTAGTACACTCAAATGTATAGAGTGCAGTACACTCCACCAGCTTCCCTGCTTTCATTCATTGTAACCTGTATGACATCACTCCGGGACTTGTGAATTGCCTTCTGTGGGTTGTACGACTACCACCCGATTTGTGCTGTTGAGGTGACTGACCTGCTTGTTTTTCCTAGGCAAAGGTGAGCATGGTGAAACCATCAACCCTGGTGAAGCCGGTGTCATTGACGAAGATCGCCGGGCGTTACCTGGCCCATCAGGGGGGCCTGCCCAAGCTGCCCGTGCCACCCCTGAAGCAGACGTGCGAGCGCTACCTGGCCATGCTGGAGCCAATCATTAGTGAGGAAGAGATGAGCCAGACCCGCACCCTGATGGCCGAGTTCCTCCGGTCCGGTGGCGTCGGGGAGCGGCTGCAGAAGGGTCTGGAGCGTCGCGCACGCAAGACCGAGAACTGGGTAAGGGCAGGGGGTGCAAGACCTGGTCTGCGTATGTACACATTTCCCTACAGTTCACATTCAGCGATATTTAGTCTGAAAACTGTTTGAAATGTTCTGCATCAATCTTAAACCTGTTTACTCCGGTTAGGTGGGCCAGCTGTGGATTCTTTGATGTAACCACTGAAGCAGCCCAACTAACGCAGGGACTGACTATTTCAGAATCCTTGTCCACTGCACAATGCACATGGTCAATGTCTGTTTCAGCATGTTCACACTTTAGAGCAGAATCCTGAAGTGGAAAATAAGTTGGCAGTATTATTTTTTTCCCATTTTTTAAAAAAATATTCAACATCTCCCAGTTCTCTTACCAGTAAAGCTGATATAATGCCAGGATAACCGTTCTTAGAGACTGTAAAAGCACAGGCTATCAGTGAACTCTGCAATGCAGTAAAGTGACATTTGATAACATGATTGCCTTGCATTGATAACCTTTGGTGTAATGCCAGGTTAGGTGTTTTCATAAGAGATTGTGTAAGTGTATATCTATTTTAATTTCCCAGGGTCAAAATTCTGTTATTGAACAATCGAAGAGATCATAATGAGTTCTTAGAGTGACTGAAAGCTACAGTGCTGTTTTGGAAGGTGTTCTAAAATTGAGTCATGTTGGTATCTATCCTGTATGTGTCAGACATAATGGGTTATCCATTTTGTCATAAGAACTGTGTGAATTCCTTACATGCATATAATGACTATTTTTATTATTTCAGGCAGGATGTAGTAACTGAACACTGAAAATGGTAATCTCTGAGAACGCTGCACATTTTGTAAACTGTATTAATTCTTTCCTGAGTGAAGTCAAAGTCTGCTACTTGTTGCCGTCTCAACTTGAACTTGGAAATGCAGTCTCATTTCGTCTCATTTAGTAATCAGCTACTTACTACATTTTGTGTGTGTTTTAAGTTTTTACCCAAGGAGCAAGCTTGCTTACAGGATTTCACACTTAATCAGTACCTTTGAAAATCATATCCTGTCGCCAACTCAAGTTTATTTTGTCTGTGTTTACTAAATCCATAACATGCCTGTTTTCTGTCTTAATGAGAACAGGCCTAGATTGCCGCCTTGCATATTTGTGTAATGTGTGGCTTGGATGTGGAACATGGACTGTGTTTGAAAACACAGTGAAGTCCAGTGGATTGATGGGCTGTTCATTGCTGCTTGCCTTTATCAGCATGTTAGCAGAGTGGGTGTGGCATTTTACAGGGAAACTGAAATGAACCCCTTCCTAACATTGTGATTGGCTACTGGTTTCCCCATGTTTCAATACAGAGAACAAAAGTTGACAACTCTTCTGTGTGGCTTCTCTTCCCCCTCCATATGGTTTTTATTAACATGCATTTGCAGATGTTAGGACTGTTTGCATTTGCAAATTTTTTGATAAAATACAGTAAATACACTTTTGTGTATTTAGTGTTTTAAGTCTGATACTGTAAGTCTACAGCCTGCCCTCTCCCGAGCTGATGGGGGATGGAGCAATGATGATTGTCATTGGCTGCAGATTCAATGGGAAATCCCTCACTGGCGGTCAAAAACGGGTTAAACTAGTTGCTCAAGGGGGGCCACTTTGTATGACAGTCCAGCTGAGCTTCAAACACTTTTGTTAAGATGTGTGTGTTGTTGGCACGGGGCAGCTCTCGGACTGGTGGCTCCAGACGGCGTACCTGGATTATCGGATGCCGGTGGTGGTGTATTCCAGCCCTGGTGTGGTGCTGCCTCGCGTGGAGTTCAGTGACCGACAGGGGCAGATCAGGTGAGACACTGAGTCTGACCTTGTCCTGCCAATGGTGATTGTGGTATTTGAGCTTTGAAAACCCACAGAGCGGCCCTCATAATTAGATAGGGTTTTCTGGGCTAAACACAATTGTAATGTGTTTTATGGACAATTTGAACAGTTGCGTGGAACACACACACACACACACACACTGCTCATGTGTGTTTACTGGTGGCAGCGAGCCATTCTGTCACAAAGCCCTCTCCCCAGCCAGCGTGTCCCCCTCTCTCCCCTCACTGTTCAAAGCACATTGGCTGAGCACAGCGTTCAGCGGCTTTGCAGATTGGCCCCATAAACACACAGAGGCCATTGTGCTCTCATCTGATCTGAGAGGGCCAGGACAACCATGTTTGCTGTGTCATCGCCTGTGTGTGTGTGCACGTGCGTGCGTGTGTGTGTCTGTGTAAGTGTATGTGTCTCTTTAAGTTTGCATGTGTATGTAGTGGAGGGTGTTTGTGTTAACCTATGACTGAAATTAGCTCAGTAGTGAGGTGTGGTCAAGCAGAGACAGAACAACACAACGTGATAAAACGCTTGAAATGTTTTCAGCGTTTAAACATGACATGCATAAACTTGCAGCTATGAAATGCATGTCATTGCAATGTAAACCACATTTTTCCATAGTAATACTACTCCAGATACCTTTGCACAAACTGTATGTAACTGTTCATCTAAATGCTAAAAAGAACACTAAGCAGTATGTACTGGTCAGGTTAATAGGACTAAGGAGTTGGTGACCTACTTTACAAACCAGTTTGGTGGTTTCACCTTTTACCCAGTTTGTGTTTGTCTAGTAGTTTTGGGTGACTTTCACACTGATCTTTTAATAACTGTTATAATTCTTTTCTGGAACTTTCTTTCCAGGTTTGCTGCAAAACTCATTGCAGGGGTCTTGGACTTTAAAACCATGATCGACAAGTGAGTGACATCATATCCTGTGGAGTTTATTTTAAGTCCACTATTTAAAAACAGGACAAAAGAACTATGCAGAATGTATTTTTAATTTCGCACACTGCCTCTCACATACATGGAAAGCTTTGTCCTCACATCTCCAGATCAAACTCTTCTCCATAACTGACATTAAGCTGTAACTGACAGCTGTAATGATTTGCCTCTCAAAGGCTCATCAGCAACAGGATTTGCATTCTCTATGACTCACACATCACTTACACCAGCACTGTGATGCAAAACGCTTGTGGTCAGACATAGAACCTGGGGGGGGACCACTCAGTTATGAATCTCTCCCTGAATTAATACTCAATCTCTGTATGAATCAGTCCTGAATATCTCTCTGAACATTACTGAAACTGTATATGAATTCTTACGGAGACTCTATGAGTCAGTGCTGAGTCCATCTCTCTGAATCATTTTGGAAACTCTATACGAATCATTACCGAAAGTCTCTGTGTGAATCCGTACTGAATCTCTCAGTATGAATCAGTGCTGAATCACACCACAAAACATTGCTGAAACTCTAAATGAATCATGAGTGAAAGTCTCTGTATGAATCATTACTGAATCTCTCTGTATGAAGTGGCAGTAGAAAGTGCTCTGTTCTCTGTGCAGTGAGACTCTGCCAGTGGAGTTCTCGGGGGGAAGCCACTGTGTATGAACCAGTACTACCAGGTTCTGTCCTCGTGCCGGATCCCTGGGCCCAAACGGGACACGGTGTTGAACCTCGCCCGCAGCAAGAGGCCCCCACGCACATCACAGTCGTGCACAACTTTCAGGTGCGCTGTGTGTGTGCACATTCGAATATGTCAGACTGTGTGTGTGTGCGTGCATGGTTGGTCAAGCCATGGGTGTGGGTGTGGGTGAGTGTGCATGTGTGTGCATGCATGCTTGGTCAGGCTATGGATGTGGGTGTGGGTGAGTGTGCATGTGCATGCATGGTTGGTCAGGCTATGGGTGTGTGTGTGTGTGTATGTGTGTGTGGGTGTGGGTGTGAGATTTGGGGCTGTGGGTAAATCCTGCACTTCCCATCCTGTTAAGGTCTCTCTCTTTCTCTTTCTTTAGTTCTTTGTGTTGGACGTGTACAACAGCGATGGGTCACCACTCACAGTGGACCAGCTTTACATACAACTGGAGAAAATCTGGAACTCCTCCCTCCAGACCAACAAGGAGCCAGTTGGAATCCTGACCTCCCAGCACCGAAACACCTGGGGGAAGGCCTACAACAACCTGATCAAAGGTAAGGGGCGGAGCCAGCAGCCAGATCAAAGCTGAGGGGTGGGGTTACCACAACTTCATCAAAAGGGGCAGATTATGAACTTGGCAACAAATAATACATGGCAAATTATATTTTGCACAGACATGTGGTGTCATTGGTTGACTGTAGTTGTTGGCTAGGCATGTGTGTCATTCTGTTTTAATCTTTTGAGTTTTGTGTGCAGGTATGTTGAGGTTGTATGTGTATTTAATGTGCATCTAACTTGGTGTGCTAGATGAATAAGAAATCTGTATGTATGTGTGTGTGTTGTTGTAGATAAGGTGAATAAGGACTCTGTGCGGGCAATACAGAAGAGCATCTTCACGGTGTGTTTGGACGCCCGATGCCACGGGTGTCAGATGAGCTCTACCGCAGCCGTGCCGCTGCGCACATGCTCCATGGCGGCGGGAGTCGCTGGAACAGCGGAAACCGCTGGTTCGACAAAACCTTGCAGGTGAGGACAACTCCGAGCAGGTGAGGTCAGACGGAACACCCTGTGGTGTAAGGTCATTTTTAATTCACCTGCAGTGTCCAGGAATGTTTTGCAGGTCAGGACTTGGTGTTGCTGTGCTGATGTGTTTCACTAGCCTCCTGTTTGTTTTTGTGGCTGTGCACAGTTCATCATTGGAGAAGATGGGTCATGTGGTCTGATCTATGAACACGCCCCTGCTGAAGGCCCGCCCATCGTGTCATTGGTGGATCACGTGGTGGAGTACACGTAAGCATGACCAATCAAAGTGATGCAATGAGCAGTGCTTACAACTGAGAATCTCATGGCTCTTCCATGAAAAGTAAGGGTGTTTGCTCTGGTGACCTGGAGGTATTTCAAGTACGTGGTTTAGTGGCTATTCCGAATAAATTAAGTCAGAGTAAGTGGTAAACCTCCTAAAAGAAGAGCCCTATGGCTTCATTCTCCTAGCAAAACAAAGCCATAGGGCTCTTCTTTTAGGCAGTTTACCACTTAATCTGACTTAATTTATCAGGATTAGTCACTAAACCACATACTTGGAATACCCCCCTGGCCTGTTGTTTGTGTATACGAGGGGTGTAAGTCGTGTGGTGTTTCCTCCCCCCATGTTCCGGAACAGGAAGAAGACAGAGATGGTGCGCACTCCCATGGTTCCTTTGCCCATGCCGCAGAAACTTCGCTTCAACATCACGCCTGAGATTAAGAAGGACATCGAGAAGGCCAAGCAGAATATGAACATGTGAGGCTCTTCTGCAATATTGAAAAAAAAACTGGTTTGTTTTTATCTTCCAGAGAGTTGATTACTCTAACCTTGCCTGCTATCTTGCTGGCTTGATATCAAGTCAGTCAATGTAGGGGTGTAGTGGTAGTGTAGATAATATTGTTAACAATATCATTCACTCAGTGGTGCTGTGTTGACTGTCAATACCATGTGCAACTGTATTTCATTCAGAAAAAAATAAGGTTTCAACCTGTAAAGATTGAAAGATGAAAGTGAACGTGATTTTAGCATGACCCAAACCTTTTCCCGCCCACAGAATGGTACATGACCTTGACGTGAGGGTCATCGTGTTCTCCCACTTTGGGAAAAATTTACCCAAGTCCCACAAGATGAGCCCAGATGCCTTCATTCAGATGGCTTTGCAGCTGGCCTACTTCAGGTGTGCTGTCTTTAGGATCCCCCAGCTGCATTATGGGTAGTGTAGTTTCAGATGTAAGGTAATTAACTCCTCTCAGAGCAGTATGGGTATTGTTGTCATTTAGCCTGTTTAGATTATGTGAAAACACTGTAAAACAAACAAAACAAAAATATGTATGACTGGAAAAAAAATTGCCCAAAATTAGAAAGACTATCTACCAATGGGATCAGAAAGAAGTACTAGCTAAGAATATAATATAGATTTTTTAAAAATAACATTGGTGTTAAAATGTTTGGTTAGTACGTTTTTATCTGAATTTAAGTAATACTCCATAAGATGTCATTTTTGCAGTGAACATGAGCACTGTGTCACAGAAGCTGGCTGGTTTAGAGGTAAAGGAGTTTATGGCATAATGTTTTTGTCTGTGTAGGGTGTACCAGACATGCTGCTCCACATATGAAAGTGCCTCCCTGCGCATGTTTAGGCTGGGCAGAACCGACACCATCCGCTCCACCTCCAGCGCCTCCCTGCACTTCACCCGCGCCATGGATGACCCTACCCTGCAGGTTGCTGCTTCACTTTGTTAGCAGCGTTAGCTGCCGGGCTGTGTTAGCTGCTCCACAATGTCAGATGTGTGTTAGCTGCTTTACTGTATTAGCTGTATTAGCCTCTCCACTGTTTTACCTGTGTTCGCTGCCAGGGTGTGGAAATTGTTCCACTTCACTGTGGTTCTACTGTTAGCTCCTTTGCTATGTTAGCTGCTGTACTGCGTTAGGTACTTCACCGTGTTAGCTGTGTTAGCTGCTCCAGAGAATTTGCTGAAACACTGTCAGTGATGCAGAGCGTGTCGTTTTTTTTGGACAGAACACAGAGAAGGTAGCGTTACTGCAGAAGGCTGTACAGGCCCATAGATCATATACGGACATGGTGAGTACGGTCTGTCGGGCAGGGCTGGGGCGGGGTGAAGGCAGAACAATGCTGGCTGTGGTCTGGTTCTCATTTGCTCTTGTTTTCCTGGTTGCCAGGCGATCCGTGGCCAGGCGATTGACAGGCACCTGCTGGGGCTGAAGATGCAGGCCATCGAGGACCTGACCTCCATGCCGGAGCTCTTCATGGACACGGCCTATGCTGTGGCCATGCACCACAACCTGTCCACCAGCCAGGTACCCCCATGCCACTCACCCTCAGAGTTATGGACCTACCTCAGAGTTAGACTTGCCTCAGAGATACAAAATTGCCTGAGAGATATGAACCTCAGATTTACAGACCTCAGAGATACGAACAACAAAGTTACATGGGTTACTGCAGAAATATGACTGGCTTATATTATTATACTGGGGTTACATACTTATGAAAATAAAATACTGAAATACTGTTAACATAGACAAAGGGTCTTGCCTTGCCTTTTTTTTCTAAAGAACACAATATGGATAACTGTTGTGATCAAGTAGAATGACAGAATAAAATAATTTGGCAAAAATAAGCTTTAGATTTTCAGGTCAATGGCAGTGGGAACTGTTTGGAAAACTGATGTAGGATATAAATTATGCTCCCTTCCCGTCCATTCTCTCTACCTCTCATTCCTTCCTCCCCATTCCCCGCCAGGTCCCAGCAAAGACGGACTGTGTGATGTGTTTTGGGCCGGTGGTCCCTGATGGATATGGGGTATGCTACAACCCCATGGAGGAGCATATTAACTTTGCAGTGTCAGCCTTCAACAGCTGCGAGGAGACAGACGCCACCAAGCTGGCCCTAGGCCTGCAGAGGGCGCTGTTGGACATGAGAGACCTCCTGGAGCAGACGCCCAAGGCCAAGCTGTGAGGGGCTACCTCCATCAGAGGGTGCCAGACCTTCAGCCACAGCTGAGCTCGTCTAATAAACAGTGTGCTTTTGTTTATTTTTTAAATGTGAACATTATGGGGATCTACAAGTGGAATACATACAAGGAGCTTAAACGGTCCAGTATAGTCAAACAGAGACTGGAGGAGGAACTTGTCAGGTGAAGAAAATCCATTTATTGAGTTTAACAAGACTTGCATATTCCAGAAAAGGTCAGTGGGTATGGTACTTCAAACAGAGCCTGCGATAGATTATTGAAATGGGTCATGACTGCTCCCCACTCTGTTCTAAAAATATGGGTAAAATATTGCATGTGCACAAGAGTCAGTCACTGGAACTGGAGTCGCACCCTCCATGTGGAAAGGCCATTTTTGGGGTTTTGGATTTTAGGACAGGTGGGTCAATTTCAAGGTGAAAGATACGTTAATTACACAGAAGGGACCATCCCGCAGAGCTGAGGCAGAGCCTTGGTAAGAAGAGTGTTTTTATTTTTTTATTTTATCCTAAACGAAAAGACATCTTTAAACAGGCGACAACTGCCTGTGTATAATCTCCATGGTGACTGCAAACACAACTGACCATTTGGAATTCTGAGATTAGTATGAACATTTTGAACAGCTGCTTGTGAGAGTGACCAGTGCTTAAGTGGACACCTACCTCCGGACAACCTTTTCAAGTTAAGTTTCACTTTTAACTGTGTATCTGTCATTTTACTCACCATACGGTCAAAGACTCTGATTTTCCCGTTTTGCACCCAATTGTCAAAGGAAAGTGATTCCCCCATATGCGGTGTTATAAAATGAGAATGGACGGACTGGAATTTTTGAAGAAAAGAGACTGCGTGGATTCATGTGTGCGTGCGAGCACGCGCATTTTCCTTGACATTTTTGAATGAGTGGAAAATATGCAGGTGATTTGGTAAGATGCCAGAGGTCTTGTTGTGTCATTAATACAGAACTGTGCACTTGCAGCCATTTTAAGTACCATTTGATTGTAAGTACTGGTATACTTTTTTATAAGCACTTACATTTATGAATCCATTGTACTCATCCTGTGATCTTTTGAACCCTGTATGGGTTCCAGCTGATTCACATATGTAAACCTATAACTTTGTTGTCAGTCTGTAGATTTGTAACAGGGTTAAAACCCAGTTCATGTGTGCAGTGGTCTATGAAGACAGAATCATTGTTGTGGGTCTTAATGGAGTATGGAATGATAAATGTAGCCTGGAACTATGCACCAGTGCTAAGGTAACTTAAGTAATAAAAGTAAGTCTTCTGTAAATGATTTGCAATCTTCTGCTTTGCTTGCAGGCGTAAACCACTTAGAATGCTTTTTAATACACCTGCTGCTCCATATTTAAATGCTTTTATTGTGAGTTTATGTTTTCTGTTTTATTTTGTGGAGATATCATGGATGTGGAAAAAAAAATGATGTTATGTCAGAATGTAATGATGAGATTATCACTTTTCCCCTGCTTAAACCTACAATTCTTATTTAGTTTGTGCTGCAGTTTAATTGACATGTATTAGTCTACTATGATACCTGTCCTTGGGTTCAATTTCCATCTACTCTCTGGAAAAGTCTTTGTGCTCGACTGAGAAACTGAATGTCTGTCAATCCTGTAACACTAAAGATGGGTTGTCATGAATATCAATGTTGACTTAAACTGTGTTTTTGTCACTAGTAGTATCTTGTTGGAAGTATTGCACACCCAGTATATAAAAGACTTAATTTTCCCTCTTTGCCTGGTGATTGTGTGCTCAAGACAAATCCTCCGGTGCAAGCAGATATAAGCCTGTGGTATTTAATATGAACACACTTCTGCCTCTCTGTAAAGTGGTAACGTGCAAACAAATTAAAAAAAGGCTGAAATGTGTAGGGGTGCAGATTTGGGTCATTATGTGAAATTAAACAAGGAAGTGACTGTGTATTTCTGTCTGCGTGCTTGAGTGAGCGTATGAGAAAACAAAGAGGAAGGACCCGTGAGAGTCCGATGCCTACTGGTTTGCTCTCATCATCTTTGATGAACAAGACATGCATTTTGTGTCCTGAAGAATAAACTTGTGTGTCCTCCAGGCTTTTCATAACACCTTGTTCCAAATAGTCCACTGGAGCGATTCAGATTGCCTCACTCAATATCGAAGGTTGTGTCAGGTTAGCACCTGTCTATTCAATCCGCTGTTTACCATTCATCGCTCCTCTATAGCGAAGGGGACAGGTTAGCCCAGTCGTACCTTCAGTTATGTGATGTTACTGGTCGCACTGCACGCTGTGATCTCGCAGGGCACGCCCCCCACGCTGAAACGTAAAAACGCTTCGTTCCGGAAGTCAGGTTGGGGATGTCGTTTAAAAATGGCGACCGATAAAAGATGGATGTTTACGGGTATTTTGGTCTTTTTACTACTAATAACAAACAGCCACTGTAGGCTACACCATCTCGTACTCAAGGTAAGTAAACTAGGTAGCATATTGGTTGTACTTTTCCAAATGACCTTGTTTGCCCTCGCGTTGTTTCATCAGTACAGTGTGGACACATATGAAGGTAGCTAACCTTAGCCAGTCAGTAGCGATAGTTAGCATGGGATATACCCCGGTGCTTGGGTGCGCTACAATGACTCTTAAGATGTTTTTGCCTTTTATAGAATCAGTAGCTGACTGTATCTGAGTTTTCGAATCATGATACTCTGCTAAAGGCAGAACATTTAAAATATATTCGACAACGTTAAGACTGAAGATAGCCAAAACTAGTAATCCCATCTAGTTAGTACTAGCTTAGATATTGTAGATGGCCTTTGATAATAAGAGCTCGCTCTATATAGATGGTCACTGATTTCGACCAAGGTGAGGCTATTTCCTAGCTGAAGCTAAGGATTTTAATGAAAAATATAAATCTTTAAAACGCATACCTAAACGTTAGTTAGCGGTTGCATTAATTATCAGTTATGCTAACCAGCTACTCTGCGAAGTGACAGTCACTCCTAGTAAGTTCGCCATAGATGGTACATAAATGCTTTTGAGACAGTTGGCTAGTCGTGGGTTAGCACGGCTGTATACTATACTATGCTAATACTGCAAACAACATGGCTAATCACTGGTTAACAAGGCAGTTTGGTTAATTGCTAAAACTTATTTTGGGAAATGCAAGACCAGTTGGCTCACCGATGGTTGCGACAGCTAGCACCCTCTCTAGTTCCCTCGACTGCAGGGCACAGATATCCCCCGTTGAAAAAAAGGAGTTTTGTTTTTTGGATATGTTGAAGTAGATCGAGCAGCTGAAAAATAAATGGTTGTATAACGTGCGGTCATTTCTCTCAGGATGATGTCAGACAAAAGGTCCACTTGAACACCTTCGGATTCTACAAGGATGGTTACATGACCGTGAACATGAGCAGTCTGTCCCTGAACGTCGACCCTAACAACGTCGACAGCTCCACGGTATGAGTAATCTCAGGTGTCGCTAAGATATAGATACTCTTGTGTATGGATATGTTGGTTTGTGGTTGCCTTCCCTTGTTTTTTTGCAAAGACACTTTGCTCATCTGTCTGGTTAGCAAATTAGTATAGCAGTCATGGAACTGGATGTTTATTTGTGTGGTGAATCCAAATCCTCAGTACAACTAAGGTATTCATTCTTTTTGAAGATCGGATTCAGTCTGGACAGGACAAGCAGCAATGGCTTCTCGACATACTTGGTGAGTGACTCACTGACTCCTCAGTACCTGCTGCAGTATCATCTCTTTAAAATCCTGTCATCATGCACAGAGATGTTTTCCCCCAAAAATTCAGCAAATCCCCCACCCATTTTATTTTCTAAAATCTTTCATTTTAATCTTAAGATTTGGGGAGCATCATCCTCCATGGCAACCCTAATTATTTGTTTCTTTCCGCACTGCTGATGCACCTCTTATTACTTGGTACCTACGTTGTCAGAGGATGACAGGGTCAGCATACACTGAGTACATTCATCTTCGGGTGCTTGGCCAACCAGGAGTGTTCACTAGGGAGCGATGAGACTAACAGACTTAACGGACTTAAACTCTGACTTTCTCTGTTGAGGCTTGACCAGTTGTTGCCTTGCCAATGTGGACCTCTGAGGTGCGTTCAAATTCAGCAAACTGAGGCGAGCGTTCCAGGCGACCGGGTTTTCAATGAGCTTTTGATTTTGAATCTTTACGTGTAAACACTCCAAATTGTTTGTTGCGCACATCTCCCTTAGTCCAGCGTCCATGCTTGTTCGCCAAGAAGTACCTCCTCAGACCGTTTGTGTGTGTTCGCAAACGTTTGCGGGGACTCAAAGCAAATGGAAAACGTTTGTGAACGTTTGCCTTTGTTTGCTATTTTGGACGCACCTCTGGTAACGGCGGGTTGGTAAATGTGTGGTTGGGATCTGAACACCCAGTTGTTCTTGTCTGATTCATTGTTGAGAGGCTGAGGCCTGCATGGAGGCCAGGCTCTGAGCTGCTGATGATGGACTACTCTTGTCCATAGGATGAGGAGCTGGATTACTGCATCCTGAAGAAGCTGCCCAGCAGGGACATGGCCGTCGCCTTGCTGCTGATCGACTTCCACAAGAATGTGTGAGTCTCATCGAAGTGTCCGCCAAGTAGAAAAATGGGTTTGGGATAGCTCGAGGAAAGAGAGCGACTGCCTTGGTCACCGGTTTTGTAGACTAACCAGATACTCAGCTCTTGTGGTCCTTCAGCCCTCTCTGCTAGGCTCTGGGTGGTAATAACTGCTTTATGGTACAGAGCATCTGTTTCCATAGTAATGTATTTGGTCACGCCCCTTAGTTCATGCTATCATAATGCATCAGATTGGAATTTTGCAACATCAGTGGTAGGGAATAGGGACTTTGAATGTTAAGAGTACTGAGCCAAATATAGGGTGGTGCTGTAGTGAAATATAGTGAAAGCTGTGCTATACAATGTGTGTGCACAAGCTGCTTCTTCATTTCCTTCTGAATCTGCCTCAACCCCTTCCCTCCCACTTTCTGTACCATAACTGGTTTGTATTTGATTCAGCAAAGAGGGTCATGCTTGGTTAGTTTCACCCTGCTGGGTCCGTTCTTTTTCATTTGGGTTTTATGTTGGGATCCAGTGGTGAAACATACAATGTCTGTGTCTGTTACACTGTCTTCTGTTCCATCCTGTACCTGCTAAAGTAATGCGTGCGTGCGTTCCTGTATTTTTGCTGAACCCAGAGTGAGGAGGAAGACCTCTGCCGAGGGGAGCATTTTCCCCAACATCGTTTCGGGGAGGGCAAGCCACCCCAGCCTGCATCGGACACGGAGGATAAGGGGCAGGAGGGAAACGACGAGACCAAACCCAAATCAGAACCACAGCCCACAGTCAAAGCACACGGTGAGCAGCCTCTCCTGGTTCTGCTCTCACCACTTCTTTAAACAGATGAAGCTGGATCACAGCAGCAGCTCTGAATCTCTCCGGAGGGGCATGTAATGGCACAACGCGCCAAATGAACAGCCTGATTTTTACAAAAACACAATTTATTTAACTTGGATATGACTAAAACTCTGTGTTTGTAAAGCATGCATTTTACATTTGTGCAGTACATTTTTAAAGTGCTTTGCAGGAGTTGAAATCCCAAAATGCTGCACAATACATCTTTCTGTGTGTATGTTTATTTCAATCACTGTGCATGAAGCCATGCTGGTATGCATTCATTATACACACACACACACTCTCTCTCTTCCATCTCTCAGGTACTGGAGTTCAGTGAATCAGCACTCTGGGTTAAATACCAGCCTGTGTCTGTTTTGCCTGCTGCCATTTTCTGTCTGGTGATAATTTTATTGGCATATCTGATGCCCTAGGGTTGGTCTTTAATACTTGTCTTTCTTTATGACAGAGACAGCAGCTGGTCAAGGTAAAGCCAAACGAGATACCTCTGAGGTGAGTGATCTTACCTGTTACCTGCATTTACACGTCTGTGTTTATGTACGTAATGTCTGTTAAATGTGCTGTTTAACAGAGTCGGAGGCAGGATTGCAGCAGTTGTGTTTATTCACTCACACTGATTCAGTTGTGTGCTTAATCCCGTGTAGTGATTCAAGTGAGTTTATTTGCTGACACTGATTCGGATCTGTGTTTATTCACTCGTACTGATTTAGGAGTGTTTATCCACTCATTCTGATTCTGTTGTGTGCTTATTCCCTTACAGTGATTCAGGATTCCTTTGAGTCGCCTAGAATCAGAGGCATGATAACTGACTCAAAGTGATTCAGTTGGGTGTTTATTCATTCAGTGATTCTTATTGATTCTCAGGTGAATACGCCCGAGGTGTCCTATCCCCTACAGAATAAGGGTGGAATCTACTCCTTCCAGGTGAGCTTGTGGTGCTGCTTACATAGCTGCAAACCAATCAGAGCCAGCATTATTTGATATTTAAATTGTTATAGTTATTGATAATATACTGTGATTTTTGTGTTGGTGTTTTCTTAACAATTCCTTTTATACAGAATGTTTGCATTTGGATTATATTCACATTTTTCCTGTTCATACAATGAATTCTAGCATAAGTAGTCTGTCCTCTTTAGACTGACTGCTGTCCTGTGCTGTTATCATTGGCAGTTTCACTTCAACGTCAGCACGGACGACCAGCAGGGCCTGTACAACCTCTACTTCCACAACTGCTACGGCAAGGAGGCCCAAGCTGCAGGGATTCTCAGCTTCAGCATCGATGTAAGAGCACTTCCTGTTTTGCACTTCCTGTTTTCTTGCATCCTGTGTCGTTGGACTAAGAGTGCCTGAGACTGTCTGAAATGTGAAATGGTGACTGTGATCCACAACAAAGTGCTTAATATCTGTCTGCACAGCCTTAGAAGCCCTGAGCTCCAAACTCCTATAAAACAAACTTTACCCTGACACAGATATTACACAGTTAGGGCTTTCAAGTAAATAATCCTCCAATTATGTAATCTAATATGGTCTTTTTTTAATCCTTGCATCATGAGTTGGAACAGGATTATGTGAGATGTAGGAGATCTGGGATTTCAGTGAGAGATTTCAGTATCTGTGTGTCTCTTGCATTTGTGCCAGTCATGCCCCAAGGTTGTATTATAGACCCTAAACCAATGCGGATGTTGCATGTGACTCTTGCGCAGATCAACATTGAGGAGAAGAACCCCGACAGTTTCCTGTCTGCAGGGGAGATCCCGCTCCCCAAACTCTACATCATCATGTCTATCTTCTTCTTCCTCATCGGGACGCTCTGGGTGCACGTGCTCCGTACACACAGGTCAATATATAAGATGTCCAACATGAAAACAAACGGGGCCTGGACCATGTGCCCGGATCATGACAAAATGCCTGCTTTATGCCAGACAACCAGTAGAGGGCAGCAAACACCCACTCATTTGCACTGTGAATTTGTAGCAGTATCAGGTGTTCTTTGTGAGAAGAACCAAGGATGCACACATTTTTCAGAGAAATATATTTGTAAATTATAAGGCATTAATAAATTCTGTAAAGGTTCTTTATAATTAGTTGCACTTGTGAGTGTTAAGTATGTTATCAGCTTATAGCTGATATATAAAAATCTAAACAATAACAAAGTTCCTAGCCTTAAGCAAACATTTTAGACTTTCGTTTTTAATCTATAACATCATGGTAGAAAATTTCAAATCTATGTAGAACCCCCCTCCCCATAATTAATTAGTAAACAAGATGATGAGATTTTAAGGTATGAGTGGGATTGCAGGTACAGTGACCCCGGCTTTGGGAGGAGGAAAGACAGTGTGCATCACACACCCATCACACACACACACACACACACACAGTACTGATCTGTTTCCCTGTATCTCTCCCACACACAGGGCTGACGTGTATAAAATCCACTGGCTTATGGCGGCTCTGCCTTTCACCAAGTCTCTGTCCCTGGTGTTCCACGCTGTGAGTGCTGCCTCCTCTCTAACTAACAACTTGTGACCTGCAGTGCTGATCTAAGATCAGTTCAATCTTTTACCTCACAATGGATGAGGATGGGTCATGGACAGGGGAAAGATGATTCTGAATAAGCAATCCTACTCTAGAGATGCTCTCTGTTTACCGGTAGGGATTTCATGGGTGTATGTGGTTAAAGTGTTTTAACTGAGGGTTTGACCCAGTTCTGGTACTGATTCAGACTCTTCTGCTTAGATCTCAGTACAACTGTTGGCCAGATCCTGGCCAGATTGTAATTTTTGCAGATTTCGTACATACTCACCTGTGTGTGCCGAAACGGACCAATGACCTGCCTCTTTGTCTGTGAACAGGAGAGGTGGAACAATGATCTGTGTTCTTTTGCAGATCGACTACTACTACATCTCCAATCAGGGCTTCCCTATCGAGGGATGGGCGGTGGTGTACTACATCACTCACCTGTGAGTATGGTCGCCAGGGCACTCCTGACTAGAACCCTGACACTGAGTCCTTTTAGCTGCTGCTGCTGAGGCCAACTAAATGGAATTAAATTAAAGGGTTGTGTCCTCTCCGTTTCCAGACTGAAGGGGGCGCTGTTGTTCATTACCATTGCCCTGATTGGAACAGGATGGGCCTTTGTTAAACACATCCTGTCTGACAAGGACAAGAAGATCTTCATGATCGTCATCCCACTTCAGGTGAGTTTTGGCCTCACGTTGTGATCTTTGTCACCTTTATCTTCATCTCTTCTTCTCCTTTTTTTTGCCATGGATACAGAGATTTTCTAACAGGCTTGTGGCCCCACCCCTCTGTAGGTGCTGGCAAATGTGGCATACATCATCATCGAGTCAACAGAAGAGGGCAGCACTGAGTACGGCCTGTGGAAGGAGGTGCTGTTCCTGGTGGACTTACTCTGTTGTGGAGCCATCCTGTTTCCTGTGGTCTGGTGGGTCTGATACTTCCTGTTTCCTGTGGTCTGGTGGGTCTGATACTTCCTGTTTCCTGTGGTCTGGTGGGTGTGATACCCTTTCCACCCAACAATGTACATCAGTCCACGAAAGTGTCACATAATCCCCATATCCCCAAGACCCAGTCAAGCAAATCATCAAAACTTTCCCACAATTAATCTTGATCTTCCAAATCTCATCATATATCTTTAGCGGTGAATATCAATCCAGCAAATGTCATCCAGTGTCTATCCAGCAGAATGTTAATCATGCAGATCTCACCGGTACTTACCCTACAGCGAATACCAATCAACAAGTCATCCATCCTGCAATGCACACAATTGGAGAAGATCTTTCTGCAGGAGCTGTTTGTCACAGGGCTGCCCATGTTAGTTATCTGAGAGTTTACCCCATTGCTTCCTGTTGTTAATTATGACACTGCATGTAAATTTATTGTTGATCTCAGAAACTGCATTTCCAGGTCATGAGACCTGTGGAGTGTTCAAGTCCAGGCTTGATGCAGTGCTGGTTGCTCTGTAGATTAGGTAAATTTTGAGGCTACTGGGCTAAATGGCCTGTTGTCCTCGTTAACAGTTTGTACGTTCTGATAGCCCTGTTTCCCTTGCAGGTCCATCAGACACCTGCAGGAGGCATCTGCTACAGACGGCAAAGGTAAGATCTCGGCGCTGCTCTCTCGCTCTGTGTGTGAGCGTGGTGCTGGATGGAGGCTGGCTGTGAGGGCGTTTTCTCACATGGTGGGAGCTTTGTGGTGGTTTGGGTGCCAGAACCCATCCCACCCTGCAGATGGTTACTACAGTATATGTTTATCAGCAGAAACATGTATATACTCCAATTTCCACCGCCTCTTTACCTCTTGGAATATTCATGTTCATACTGGCTGAATTGGAACTTTTATTCCCTATGATAATAATTAAGTTAATGACCTATTTCACAGGGGCAGTGTGAAAGCAGGTGTTCTGCTTCTGTTCTGCATCGCTCTTTCCCTCCCTCTCTGAGGTGCGGGATTCTATGGTAGTGTGGGTGACCACTGACCTTTTGACTTTTGTCTGTTTTTCCCAGCTGCCATTAACCTGGCCCAGCTTAAGCTGTTCAGGCATTACTATGTGATGGTAAGAGCCTACCCTCTCTGCTCTGGGTCTTTATCTGTCAGTGGCTGGTAGATGTTCTCATTTTAAAAAGTAAATTTCCCATCCTGCACCCTGCTCTCTCTCTCTCTATGTCCCGATGTTTCTCATTCTCTCTCCCTTGTTCTCTCTCTCTTCTCTGAATCAGATTGTGTGTTATATATATTTCACACGTATCATCGCCATCCTGATCAAGGTCATTGTTCCGTTCCAGTGGAAATGGCTGTACCAGGTGAGGGTTCTTTACTTGTCTGTGCCAGACGAATTGAAAACGTAACATTTTTCATTCACCCAAAGTTCATGTTAATTGATTAATGTTTTGATTTATTGATTTAAATTCCTGGAAGAAATTGTGTCATTCATGGATTTGATTTGTTAAATGACATGATTGGTTGTCTGGTTGGTTGCTGCGTAGATATTGACTATTGATTGGTTGGTTGGTTGGTGGGTTGATGTTATAATAAAGTGAATGTTGATTGGTTGGTTCCAGCTGCTGGATGAGTTGGCCACACTGGCGTTCTTCTTCCTAACGGGGCACAAGTTCAGGCCGGCCTCCTACAACCCCTACCTGCTGCTCTCTGTGGAGGACGACGAGGACCTGGAGATGGAGGACGTGTAAGAGTGGGGGGGGGCTTCTGCAAAGCACACCTGAATATGACGTCTGTACATCACACCTGTATATGGTACCTGTTTGTCTGATCCACTGTGCCAAGCTGTCCCACGTGTATGTGTATCACAGACAAAAGGTCACAGCTAAGCTTTAGTTAGACAGTGCTTAACTTCAGGTGCCAGGTGTGTACCTCTCTGCTACGTTTGTGTGCCAGGTGTGTACATCTCTAGTATCAACCATAAACCTCTGAGAATCTGAGCAGTATCTGAGGTGTCACTCCCTGGTAGCAGTTGCTGCTGAAGTAAGTGCTGACCGCAGACTGTAAAGAGAGAATCGTGATCTCTGGGTTTCAGTGTGTCTGGGATCCGAGAATAGAGCGCACTGCACAGTCTTTTTAGATTTCCAGCTAATGGCTCCCAAAACACATGCACACTCACAGACAGAATAACAAAGCAGAATGACAACCCATCATTAAATACACAGCATTTAAACTCATACATGGAGCAAAGGGACAGGGGGGAAAAAAAAAGATTATTGCCTCTCTCTCCCTCTCACTGTCAGTCTCTCCTCCCTCTCTCTGTGGGCGGTTGCCATCTTTAGTTTCCACACTTCCAGAAATAGCAAGCGTGGCTGGGCACAGTGTGTCCTTATCCCCCCACCCTCAGGAAAGCTGGGCATAGTGAGGTTTCTCCCTCAGACCTGTCACTACTGAGCCACACACTTTCAGTCTCAGACAATCAGCCTCTTACACCGCACTAGCTCACACATGACATGTGTCTATAGCATAATGGGTTAGTGAAAATGATGAAAGAATACATCTTAAGAAATTTTTTTTTAAAGATATTTTTTTGGGGATTTTTCCACTTTTTTTGACAGTTACAGTAGAGAGGTAGACAGGAAATGCAGGAGAGAGGGGAGAGGACATGCAGCAAAGGGCCCAAGCCGGATTGAACCTGGGCTGCTGAAAGACCAGCTTAGCCACCGGGGTGCGCCCATCTAAGAAATTTTAAGCCTTAATTTTTAAGCCTTGATTGGGAATCATTGCATGTGTTACTGTCACCTTGATTTTTAAATGGCGGGCCTCATTGTTCTACTTTGAACCTGTTAATTGACTGAACCGACAATCTAACCAACGGTAAACAGGATCTCAGGGTATCATTCTTTATTGCAATCTCTTTGTTCAACTTTACAATTTATACGTCTGTCATACTATGCTACTGTCTCTGGTGTCTTTTCTGAGCTGATTTGATTTTATAGTTCTGGCCCTTGGTGTCAAACAGTGTTGATCATCCCACTCTGCATTTGTGGTTTGCATGTCATTGGTCTGACTGGTGGTGCCCTTTTCTCTGCAGGGTAACCACCTCAGTGGGGGTGACTGAGGGAGTTAAGAAGGTGAAGAAGATTTCAAACGGGCCGTCAGAGGAGCGAGAGACCGTGGCGTGATGAGGGCACGGCTCCACTAGGGGGAGGCTGACACCTCTGGACCTCTTGGCTCACTGCGGTTTTGTTTTGTCTTTTTTTTTTTTTGTTTTTGTCAGACTGAAACCATTTCATCTGCTGAGAAAGAGTGCAGAACAGTACTCTAGCGCTAACCCCGCCCTTGCTCTGCTAACCCCGCCCCTGCTCTGCTAACCCCGCCCCCCCTGCTTTGCTACCCCCTGCCAAGAAGAGCAGCCCAGCAGCCTCATTTGTTTATCTGTATATCTGCATATGTTTAAACAAGGAAATGAGGACGTCTCGATACACAGCTTTTTCACATCAACTGTCTTCGGCCAGATGTGGACTTTCATTCTCTTCCATAATTGGTCTGCACACTCTGTTTTTAGTGGAGTAAGTTATGTTTCACCAAATATACCCTTTGTTACGTTTCTAGGTTTGTGTTATGTACATTTTTTTTTTTTTTTTTTTTTTCCATTTTTAAGATGGTTTGGATTCTCTCTGGATTCCTTACCCATCAAGCACCTTTTCCCTCACCCGGTACACTCCACTCAGTAACCATAAGAAGACAACCTGTACACTGTATTTTTTTTTTTCCACCCCACCATTTTTACCATTTTGTCTCTGTGTAAAATCATAACGAACTTTGTACAAAGAACTTGGGACTTTAAAATGTGGCTCTCACAGCCCACTGCACTGCAGACTGACTTCAGAGAATTGCTGTTTTGTTTATTTGTTATAATTTATGCGATAAATGCAGTCAGTGTTGTTTCAGTGAAAAGGTGAAACTGTTGTAATCTCCATGGGACAGTCGCGTACATTGGGTGTTACCAAGGCAACCAGGATACGGGATCGGTACTGGAAACAGACACAGTGGCATTCCCACGCCAGCTTTCGGGGAGCGATGATCTGCACTCAAAACTCACTATGATGTCGGTACTTAAGGCCACGTGTCATTACTGGGGGTATTTTGATTGTGATGTGAATATAAATTCGCTTATTTTTAAAAATAAAAAGTGTATAAAAAAAAAAGTCCAAAGGAGCTCAAGGAATGGCAGTATTCAGTATTACATCGGTCGTTTATTTTATTTCAGCTTTTTCCTTCTTTTTTGGTCAAATGTCAAGTTAACTTGTGGAATATTCTGCCTGCTGGGCAGAGACTGTCAGACATTCAGCTGACCTTTGACTTTTTGACCTGTATCATGATGGAGGAATTATCGCCCTCTAGTGGCAGAGGAATAGACTGCATTGTGCATGCATGCAGCGGTAGAAAGCCTTGGTGACCAAAATGAAAGCATTTACAGGGATCCCTGCCTCTTTCTGGGGCAGAACTCCAGTGTTGGGTCTCCTAGATGTACATGTTTTAATTTTTTTTTTTTATCATTTTAACCTAACACAGTATTTGTTTACTTTTTAAAGTTTGCATTTGTAAATAACAAGCTGCTTTTGTTTTTCTGTTTGATTTAAAAAGAAACCAAAATAAGGAACGTGCAAACATTGTATAGAGTGAAACAAAATGAGCCGATATCTTGTGAATGTTTGGAATTCATAAAGAAGACTTGTAGAAACCTATTGCAGTGGGAGTGAGTGATTTGTCAAATACCGGTCCGTGTATGTTTGCGTAGGTGAATCTATGTGTTTGTGTTCATGCATGCATGCATGCGTTGTGCCTGTGTATGTATGAGTTTCTTTGTGTGGCCTCCTTGACTACGTTAATACCCCTCATTCTCACATGTGCCAGTGGCTGCTGTCCATGCTAGTACAGTTTACTTTGTGCATTTTTGAAACTTGTAGCTTTCTGGACTGTTCGGCGTAACATTTTTGGAACGCTTTGTTTACTCGACTGGTTCACAGCATTGTGCAACAGTCTTTGTGTCGTGTGCGTTCCTGTTTTGGAAGCCCGCCGGCCACGTTTCCATGTGAAAACTGGCGCAACCAAATGACATATTTTAGAATCCCTGGCACGCACCACACAGCCCGCTGCCATAGTAACAGAGCTCTGCAGCCTGAAGGTTCATCAAGCACAGTCTCTGCTCAGAAATATTTTCACATTCTGTAGAAATGAGCAAACTGCAAGACGACCCTTCAACCTCAGCCTACAAACAGATATATTGCAAAGGCTATCATGCTGGTGTCTAAAAATAGACACAATTTGTTTGAGGGGACTTTGGGTATGATTCAGGTATGATTCTGCTGTCCTAATGACTGTAACTGCACACTGACTGGTTCTGCTGTTCGTCCTCCTCCCTTCGCCCCTGATAAGTGAGGGTAATTGAAAGAATGTGCATGAGTAATTGAAGTGACGTGCGATGTCCCCTCATCCAGATGTGCCGAGGCAGAGTGCCCTAGCTTCCATACGGCAAAACCAAAATGAGCCTCAGTCAGGTTGTCCAAGCGATACTGACACTGTATAGGAGTTTCGTCAGACAGGCTTGTGTGTGCGTGTGTTTGTGTGAGAGCGTATGTGTGATCCTGTGTGTGTGATCCTGTGTGTGTACATATGCCCAAACTACAGTGAAGTCTTTGTGTTGATTTTAATGGTTAAGCAGTTACCTAATCATTTTTTTTTTTTTATTTTTGTTTGTCTGTTAATCTTCACTCACCAGGTAAATGTGTCCGCCCCCCCACCCCCATACAATGTTTGGCCCCCTGCTTTTGGTTCACACATTTCAGCGGTGAACATAATCAGCCGGAGCCTGTTAAAGAACAGTAATAATTTACACCGAAACACGATGCCTCGATCTGTATCTTGGAGCAGGTTTTTCCCAGTGTTTTCCATAACTTGGAGAAGCAGATGGCTCCTTTAATTATACATGTGAAATGTGTCTTGCGGCTTGCTGTGTGGGTGGGCTGTGCTGCCCTGCAGGCTGGCTGGAGCTCAGCGTTAGCCTTGGTGCTAATGGCCCTGAGGACTCCAGTCTGGATCTCAGTGTTAACCTTGATGCTGCAGGTCCTATGGGCTGTTTGCTCTGGACTTGAGCTCAGTGTTAGCCGTAGTGCTAATGTCCCCGTGGGCTCTGCTCCAGGCTGGAGCGCAGCATTAGCCTCGATGCTAATGGCCATATGTGGTCTCTGTGCTGGAAATCAGCGTTAGCCTTGGTGCTAATGGAATTGCCACTGATTGCTAGTGGGAACTGAGCAGTGTGGAAGGATCCATAAACACAACTGCATTCTGGGAAGGGCAAGAGGAGGAAAAAACCTGTTCCTTGGACAAAATGTTTTTGCCTCCTCCAAATGTATGTATTATAATGGGTATAAAATATTAACACACTGATCAGAAGAGAAATGTAGTTTGTCCTGTTGTTTAAAACAGGGAAATCCATACTATAGTATTTGAGTATATTTTTGTTCTTAATTTATTATTTCTGTGCTTTTTTTTTTCAACAAAAAAGCAGTAATTTTAAAAGGTAACAACCAATTGTTTTGTGGTGTTTGTCTTTAATTTAATTCCAAATACTAATGCTAAAACATTACTGGAGAATACGAACATGAACAACAGAAGTGATTATTCAGAGTAATTATTTCCGAATAAGATCATCTTTCATTTTTATCTTGTATATTTATCCTGTACAATTTAAGAAGTTCGATCTTTCTGAAAAATAAAATGTGTTTGCCTGAATCTGTACCTGAATTTTTAGCGCCTCTCAGTTTCCCCCTGTTGTTTACCTCACGTGAGAGAAATGACTTACGGCAGGGAAAAGGTTAATACCAGCGCTGGACTCAGGTGGTGCTGAACGCGGACAGCCAGTGATGTCAGGGCGGCGCGCAGTCCCTTGAGCCGCGCCGCGCTCGCAGCCGAGCGACAGACAGTGAAAGTGGGAATCGCCAGCAGCAGGGAACAAACTACGTGTGGACTAAATTCATCGTCTGCGGAGCAAACTACCATTCTACACTAGAAAGTGATCTCCTCTTTTTACGCACCCGGGGCGGTAAGTAACAGCGCACTATTGCAAGGAATAGCTGCTCGCACTTGTATATACGTAGGCATTGAAGCTCAAGGAATCTATTGGTGATGAAGCAGAATAGTTTAAAATGCATTGGTCGTTATGTTTCAATTGACCATAATAGTTTTTAAGCTAAACCCAGACGAAGCAACTGCGCAACTTACCAGTATACCAAGCTCGATGACCCTGCAGTTTCTAGAACCTTACATTTGATTACAAGAACGAGTAGGCTACTTAAGCCAAATAAACAACATACTACATGAACAAAATTCCAAATGGAGAAACGCGTAAATTTAAATTGACAGAAGAGGTAGCTGTTAAACTCTATAAGTAAATACCTATTACTCAAACTACCGAGCTATCCCACTCAGGCGGGGGTTGGAAACTACATTTATGATTCATTGTGTTGAAAGGCGTTTTGGTTTATGTCCATGTCTTTTGGCACAGAAAGCCACTGGGTAGTTAAAACCAGTAAAATCCAACGTTTTGTATAGGACACACAGGGTTTTCATTCATTTCAAAAGCATATTGTCTTTGCTCTGTCATTGTGAAACCAGTACAGCCCGCACGTATCATTCAAGTTATCAGGCTGTAAGGTAAGCATTGTATCATCTTATCAACCACGTTAACTGGAGAACAGCAGCTCGAGATGGATGTAATTAATAATATTAGATATTTATCCAAATGGTGGTGGCGAATGGTCAAACGTTCGAACTTATATTTTCATCGCAGTGTTTTTTTTTTCTTGACAGTTTGGAATTTGACAATTTATCGAGCTCTGCCGTGCGAGTCTGCATTCAGTCAAGATACGCTCGTGTGATTCGCGTGTACTGACAGACGATGATTGTGCGTGTGTGTTGTGGAGAGATATTGGGTGACGTCGTTGTCCGCTGCGAGGAATTTTACCGGTGCGTTTTTCTGTGATATGGCTTGTTTGATTTTAGCATATTTGTAAATACATGACTGACAACCCCTTCAAGCCGTCTTCCAATAAGAGATCAGCTTGTGTAATTGAATTTTTTGGGTAACTGATCTTGTTAATTGGAAGAGACAGCAGAAAGTGCAGTTCCATTCACAAGCAGAGCAGAGGGGGATCCTTCGAGAGTTTACATTGCTAACTTACTGGAGAGGAATTAATTTAGCATCAGCCGTTGCGTGGCCCAGACAGATATGGTGTGTATTTAAGGCGGTGCTACCTCACAGTCCCAACACATGAATAAAACAGAACGGGAAACCCCCAACCTTAGGTTCGCCAGTCTTCTCATGAAAAGTTTATTCGGACCATGTGATTTAAAATGGTTTACTTAATAGAGGAGGCGAGAAGCTGTAAATCTGACGGTGTCCCAACCTGACCAGCGAACATAAAAACGGGTTGGTAATGCTGTTCTTGGTATGTGGCCGCTGCGTTTGTGCCTGCTCTTCAATCCCATGGTAATCTCGTCTAAATGTTTTGTTCCCACTTTTTTTTAGAACTGTCTTCATTCAAGTTGTCTCTATTTTAAACTCGCTTTACCCATCTCAGAGGATTAGCCTTGTTTTCTGCTCCATAGACTTTAGCTGCAAATGTGCACTGATCGTATTACGACACTAATGATGCGACGTTAAGATGGGCTCAGTCAGTGATAAATCGGAATGGGGCTTGCCTGTTACTGAAGCTGTTGCTTGACGCGCCGCTCGCGTAGTGGACTCCTGATCGTGTTGGGAGGAGGCAGGATTAGATAGCGATGACCTTACTGACCACATTAGACAATTTTAGCTCAATGCGAAAGGGCACTGTTTGCAGATTAGGCGGCAGCCATGCGGGTGAGTGCATCAGAGACACAGATGGAATCGTTTCCCCGCTTGTTACAACTACCCCGTCCCCACCCCGCCCCGTCCTCTGCTGCACGTGCTTTGGCTGTGTCTAAACAGCGAAACGATCGCCCCTCATCACTCTCACCCTCATCCGCAATCACATTCGCACAGCGTTACACTCATAAAGTAGCACAGAAACAAACATGAATTAGAACAGTCTTCTCTTTAATGTAGCTGGAGGACAGCGCAATATTGATTATATATGTACATAACCTTTTTTTTGCTTTATCTGTGGTGCTCTGGTGTGTATTTGATTGGTAACTTGTGAAAATCAGTATAAATGGCAGAGGGAAACGTTTTTGTTTCATTTAAAAAGTCAATCGTAGTGTATTATATTTAAAAAGTGGTACATTTATGAACAATTTTGCTTATGTTTTTTAGCAAAATTGCTACCTTAATTTATATGAATTACAAATAATGAAAGCAATTTTACAGAACTTTGAGGCATTTTACTCAGATGGCCTAAATTAATTCTTTCACTCAATGGAGTGGAATGTCAGGTACAATCCTGAAAAAGATGAGCTCAAATGCTGGTATGTTGATAGCACAGCCCTTTAGCCCCACAGGCCTCATGAAGCAAATGCAGAAATGGTGCAAGTTACAGTGTGGCTCCTACTGCATTGGTCTGTGGCAGCTTAGCTTTATTCCTGTCCGTTTTTGTGTGCTCTTACTGACAAGAGTCGCTGCAGTTGTGATAGGCTCATTTGTGATCAGTCTCCAAGATTCACATCTGACTGTATATTTGCTGTTTGATTTAAGTCTTGACAGTAACTGGATCGTTCAAGGACGTCTGTGGTGCTCTTTTGAAATTGTTCCAGTGTGGCTCAGAGTCAGTGTCCTGCAGAAAGGTGAGTTTGTGCCCCAGTTTTAGTTTCTGGGTCAATCTGAATAGGTCTCTTCTGGGATTCCTCTGTTTTTGCTCCATCCATTTTCCCCCTTTCATCTCCGTCTTCCCATCACAAATACAGAACTGTGTCATGTGAGCTGCTGGCTGTCATCTCCCCTCACTCTTCAGTCCATTTGCTGAGCTGCGCAGTCCCTCTGCAGTTCCTCAGCTGAGCTGCGCAGTCCCTCTGCAGTCCCTCAGCTGAGCTGTGAGGTCCCTGTGCAGTCAGCCTCAGCTGCAGCTCAGCTGAGCTGCAGTCCCTCTGCAGTTCCTCAGCTGAGCTGCGCAGTCCCTCTGCAGTCCCTCAGCTGAGCTGTGAGGTCCCTCTGCAGTCCCTCAGCTGAGCTGCGCAGTCCCTCTGCAGTTCCTCAGCTGAGCTGTGCAATCACTCTGCAGTCCCTCAGCTGAGCTGCGCAGTCCCTCTGCAGTCCCTCAGCTGAGCTGCGCAGTCACTCTGCAGTCCCCCAAGTGATCTGTGCAGTCACTGTGCAGGAGAGTATTTTATGTGCAGCTGGTGCAGGTAGACACTGTAGGTGCAGTGGGAAACTAGGATGTCATTAACGAATTAGACCGCCCTTCCCAGAACAGAAACTACAGCCAATCACAAGCCTCCCTGCAAAACGTACACAACCGGAACTAATATAGTCAGAATTCCATAGCAGACCCTGGGCCTTATAACAGGACAAACCAACAGCAGCCCCTAATTTCAGAAAGAAATTTCTGGGAAAAAATAATTTTAAAAAAGCATAATTGTGCCATAACGGAGATGCCGTAAGTCTTTAAATAATCCTGCAGCGTTTCTCTTATTTATTATTTAATTTGCTTATTTTTTCAAAGAAAGGCCTTCGTATTAAATTTAGAGCATGTTATTAAATTAAGTATTTTCCTGGTGGGCAAGTTTTCCTCAGTTTCATTTAAAGCCAATTAAATGAAAATTTCTCATTATGAAAACCAGTGGGGTGCTTTGCGGGCATTAATTGGCTGCCAAGTTTGAAAACAAATTCTCTACCCTGCACATATCCAATGCCTTTCGTCCTAAACCTCAGCAAATTGCATAGGTTGTTTCCTACACTCTGTTTACACACATTGATAGACTTTTTATGGACCATTCAGCATTCATGGCTGCAACATTTCATTTTCCAAAATCGTTTATCTCTTCCTTTCTCTTTCATTGCTCATTCGCAAGATTGTCTCAGCTTCATGACAGCCTGCTGTCGTTCTGTATGTTACAGACATTTTAAGAAGCAGAATTCACAGCATCGTTTCTGAGGACATCACTCTGTCAATGTAACTTTTAAACCCCTCAAAAGAGATTGTTACCCAGCTGTCTCACAGAATCCAGGAGAAAATTCACTGGAGTCACCGAGAATCTAAGACTGGCTCAAATTTCAGCTTCCAGACAGACAGCATGAAGCGTGAGACAAGTCCATACAGTAACAATCTAAAACTGTTTGCTCCTCTTAGTTATTTGATATTTGTTATATTTCTAGTAGCACTAATTTGCTCACATTTTTCAATTTACCACTGCTATTAGCTCTTCTCTTTGTGTGCATTGTGTTAATGTTTGCATTGTCTTTTCTTATTGTTGTGCATAACTGCCTCAAGACCTCCTAGCCCTGATTGAAATGAGTGATAGAAAGTGAATGTCCTGGAGTGACTCCACTCGCAGCAGGGTGCGCCCAGTGAGACTTACAGATTAAAGTCCGTAACTAAAGTAATCCCCGAGGATCGCGTCAGAACTAGAATTACTTTGCCAATATAAGAATTACCATGTCAAAACGCTCAAAGCTGGTGAGACTCACCTCAAAAAAGACTCACCTTAGGTAACTAACGCCAAGCCCTGACTCAGGGCACTGAATCATTATTGCTAAATTATTAATTATTGCTATTGAATAACATTATTATTATTATTATTATTATTATTATTATCTGTGGGTTGCGGGGCTGAGTTTTTCTAGATAAAGGGTTAAATGCTTGGAGAAGGAAACAGGTGTTAAACATGTTTGAATCCCAGGCAAGATACAAATGTGTATATCCAGACTTCAATAACCAATCTGTAAATATGCGCAATTACAGAACAGGCATAACATAAAATCCGAGTACGTGTTGTATAACGGTTATGTATTACATCATAATTTACTTGCATGTTGGTGACTTGCTCTTAAAACTTACATGGCTTTGGTTGGCCCATGCTATAACGATTCTTTGACAAAACAGCTAACCAGGATTTCAACTAAAGCGTCCTTTAGAATGAAAACAGTATCCTGCATTATCTATGGAGTACAATACACAACGGAGCAATTACCCCGATTCGCAACGCAGTTTCAGAATGAAACCTTACGATTTATGTAGCAGGACAACTTCACTTCTCGGGAGTGGGTTCCACAAAACTCCCCTAAAGCGTATAATTTATATGTATCCTTCACTGGGATGCAGAAAACTCGTTTAAACTAAACGACATCCACAAGTAAGTATTTCAACTCTAACTATTGCACGCACGGTCTAACAAAAAGACGCACATGAAAGTAATTTTTCAGTATTCCCAAGGCGACGTTCACTGAGCTAAAATTCTGCGCTTGCAGAGTCGATTTTGAAGGGAAAAAAATCTTATTTATATGAGACACTCATGCGTCACTGCATGTATCGGCCTGTAAAAAACGCGCATAGAAGTGGCACACATCCGGATTTACGTTTATGTAAATTTCACCCCATTTAGCCCGTGGTTTATCAAAGAAATGACGTGGTAAGCACAAAACTAATAAACATATTTTGTCGAACACAGCACGGTTATCAATCATGAAAATCAAGCCTGTACACTGCAATTGTGCCATTAGGCTTGTGAGACATTAAATACCAACTCAATTATACCACACAAAAGCAATGCCGATATTAAACTTAAGAAATACAAGACTGTTTATTTTATGAATTATCAAGGGACAATGTACAATACTAAATATACATTTGATGTACCAGATTTAGATCATTTTTCTCAGTGGTCCCTTGACAGGATATAGTTAAAATTAGAAGGGATGATGAGATGAGTTGATGAGAGATGAATTGTGGAAAGATATATTTTTCATGTACATTTCTTTCACATATTACAGACGTTATGTAGCTTACCTTATTGTGAAGTTAGTGAAACAATGAGGGGGTGATACTTTTCCTACTAGTTCTGTGAACTCCTGTGCCACCACACTCAGCTTCAAAGAGTTTTTTTTTTTTTTTTGAGTAAAATCAGGTTTTAAATTTGTCTGGAGTGTTTTACAGGTAAAAGCTGAGAGGGTGAGGCAGGAACATGTCCCATTTCTGGCAAAGCTGGTGCAGAATGACCCATATGCAGCTATTTTTAAAGCCACTCTCCCACCTGCAAGGTAACATCTGAGCCTGCGATGGTGAAACTTTAAAATAGGAACTTATATTTAGAGCCTTTTCCAAACTGACAAAGAAAAACAGGCCGATGTTGTGTGTGGAAGTTAGGCTGCAGGAAGGTAGAGGACCGCATAAGCGAGTGATCCTTTAGGGGATTTTATGAGTCAGCATTTTGGTAAGGGCAGAGCGGTCAGCACATTAATAAACACGTTTGCATGTGTGTGTGTGTGTGTGTGTGTGTGTGTGTGTGTGTGTGTGTGTGTGTGTGTGTGTGTGTGTGTGTGTGTGTGTGTGGGTGTGTGTGTGTGTGTGTGTGTGTGTGTGTGTGTGTGTGTGTGTGTGTGTGTGTGTGTGATTGCAGACGTTCAGTTTGACTGCAGAGTAAATGTATCTGTTAATGCACGTATCCGCTGTTATGCTGAATTCAAGCCACGGAGTACAAGAGCGTCACAACGAATGCAGCCGAGACCAAGGAGCATTGGAAAACAGCGGTGGAAAAACACCGATCAGGAGGCAAATGATTCAGGTTCACTGAGTACCCATCTGAGCGTGGCAAAGTCCACCAGTACCTCTATTTACTTTTTTTTGACTTTACCATAAAGCAACAGAATAATACCCCATTCACAAAAAATAAATATATAATAATAATAATCCTAATAGCGGTTTGTAAAGTGCTCCTCAGGTCATGGGTTGTAGGGGCTACCTCTCATCAGCACAGGGAGGGGGGTGGGGTGGGGGGTGGGGTGGGGGGCAGATGGAGGGGCAGATGAACAGAACAAAAAGCAGGCGAATCCCAGAGGAGGCCTGCTGAGATTGACCCAGAAACTAAAACTGGGGCAGAGACTCACCATTCTGCCGGACACTCACTCAAAACTCACCTTTCCGCAGGACACTGTCTGTGTCCAAAATCAGTCCCAGTTCACTATACAGTGAACTATGTATGAAGCCAGACTCATAGGTCAACATGTGTGACTCCCTATTCAGTTCTGTATATGTATAGATGAAGATTTAATGTATTTTTTTTTTTGTTGTTAAGCTGGTTTGTAATGTTTGTTATTGGCTCTTTTTGAAGCTCAGGTGTGCCTGTCTGGAACAGTGAAGCAGGGCCTTCCCCCTCCCAGGAGGGTAAACCAGAACAACCAATCTCCCCACCATCCATCGGTGTATGGACAACTGGAGACACCAGGACTGTAAGCAAGCCTATTAGAACGCGCTGCCACAGCTGGAGTGTTAGGGAGTGTGGAGAAACACTCTGACCACAGCTGGAGTGTTAGGGAGTGTGGAGTAACACTCTGACCACAGCTGGAGTGTTAGGGAGCGTGGAGAAACACTCTGACCACAGCTGGAGTGTTAGGGAGCGTGGAGTAACACTCTGACCACAGCTGGAGTGTTAGGGAGCGTGGAGAAACACTCTGACAACAGATGTAGCATTAGGGAGCGTGGAGAAGCACTCTGACCACAGCCAGAGTGTTAGGGAGTGTGGAGAAACACTCTGACAACAGCTGTAGCATTAGGGAGCGTGGAGAAACTCTCTGACCCCAGCTGGAGCGTTAGGGAGCGCAGAGAAACATATTGACCATGGGGAAGACCAACAGCAAGCTGAAACCTGAGGTGGTGGAAGAGCTGACTCGCAAGACCTACTGTGAGTGCTTACTATCTCTTAGCTTACTACCTTATCCCTGTCTCTCTCTGTTTGCCCTTTCCACTCTCCATCTCTCTCCCTTTTCTCTCTGTCTTTACCTGTTTTATATCCATTCATATATCCTCTTAATTAGACTCTGAGAGCTCTTTGGTTGCAGGGCCTACCCAGGCCTCCACCTGTACCTCTAAACCCTCACCTGAACCCCCCAGGGAACCACCTGTGCCCATAAACCACTGCTCCTACCCACAATCCACCTCTTCCTCAGCAATGATCTGTTAATGAGCTGGTAGGCACAGCCACAGAGGGAAGTACAAAGCAACGAAGTGCAGGAACTGTAAAGAGATGGATGATCAGAGTTTATTCACCAACAGAGAGGTGGAAGCGACTGTTACTTTTCTGGTCTGGATACTAAGTGAGAGATCTGTTATTTATTTATTTTTTTGAAAGCAGTAGCTCCCAGCTTGCTATTATTTTTAATTAAAAAAGACAGTATTGTGGCTCCCTTGCTAATTTGCAAAAGAGTCAATCTGTTATGGTAGAATTTGTCTGCCATATGGAAATCCAGTGCAAATCGTGTCATTAATTTGGATAAACTAGGCACATCATCCTCGCTAGCTTTTATTAGTATCACGGAATTACTTGCTTCTGTAAATATCCTCCTTTGTAAGTGGATTGAGTGTAATATATTGGTTAGTTGGACAGGGTTTCTCTGTGTGACGGCTGTGGATGAAAGCAGCATGGCTCTCCACTGGAGTGCCCTGCTTTGAGAGCGAAGAGGGAACATTGAATTAACGGTGATGTGGGAAAACCTGCTCTTATTCCACCCTCAGCCCTGTGCCGCATGCAGTTTGAGCCTGATCAACATTTCACATCAGCATTAGCTTGGCCCCTCTAAGGCCCCCTTCATCCTGGCAAATTGAAACAGCTGTTTTAATTTGGAGGGGGTTCTTTAAATCTTTAAACTCAACCTAAATTAGAGCCTCTTCAGATTAGAGGGGAACAGGACTGAAATCAGGGGGGGGAATGAGGGAGAAAGCAAAACAGGCAGTGAAAAAAGTGAAAGCAAAAAACAGGCAGGAGCGAAAATGGAGAGATGGAACAAGCGAAAAGGAGGGACGGAGAGAAACAAAGAAGAGAGACAGAGAGAAAAACAGGAGTGAGGAGATGAGTTGAGAAGGGTTAATTCTCTGCTCGATTGCTGTGGAGTGAGAGGGCTTGCTTTTATGGCCCTGCACACTGGAGGGCTGTGTGCTCTGTAACCCTGCAGGCATGGCAGCAGGGCTACTGCTTTCCTGGAGCTCCTCATCGCTAGCACCCTGTTAAAAGTTCCTGTATGCTCCATCTTTCACAGAGGAGAACTGCATTGCTGCCTCACCCTAAAATGGGGCCAGTCGAATTTGGTGGTTTTGCTGATAATTCTGTCCTGGCAGTGTATTGCGTGCAGGATTTGTACACATACTGTAGTTATCTGCCTCTGATTGAGACATTAAGGGTCCAAAACAATATTTTCTAATTAATCCGGGCACAATCAGGAAACAAATCACAAACCAAAATCTCTAGACTTAAAACCTCTAAACTTAAAAGCTTTCAACCAAGGCTGAATATCCAAAGTTAACAGATTCAAGGTTCAGTCAGCTGTGTTTACTCACGTGAGAGAGTTAGAGACTCAGGGTTCAGTTAGCTGTGTTTACTCATATGAGAGAGTTAGAGACTCAGGGTTCACTTAGCTGTATTCACTCACATGAGAGAGTTAGAGACTCAGGGTTCAGTTAGCTGTATTCACTCACATGAGAGAGTTAGAGACTTAGGGTTCAGTTAGCTGTATTCACTCACATGAGAGAGTTAGAGATTCAGGGTTCAGTTAGTTGTATTTCCCTTTGTTAGAGAGTTAGAGATTCAGGGTTCAGTTAGTTTTATTTCTTTTTGTGAGAGAGTTAGAGATTCAGGGTTCATTTCGCTGTGTTTACTCATGTGTGAGACGAGTCATAGGGCCTGTTTTAGACCCCTAGGCCAAAGAGCAGCACGCTGTTTTCATGCTCCACATCTCACGCTTTCGAAGGAATACCAGGTCAGCTGTAGTGATTGATTACTTTCCCCTCTTGTTGTTCTCAATACCCAGGGGGCTTTGCCAGGGATAGCTGCTTTGGTAACCTCTTTTGTGTGTGCATATGCATGTGTGTGAGTGAGAGACTGACACGGTGTGTATTTTAAAGTTACATACCAATCCCTGGGGCTACCAGATAGGGCAGTAATCAATTCAATTGCTGATATTGAGGTTGTAGCTGTATTGGAAACAACCGTGTATTTTTAATATTTAATACATGGGAAAACAGTGATTGAGGAAAAGGGTGTAAAGAGCCAGATTTGTAGATCTGTGGGTGTCTGTCAGATTGCTGGGCAGAAAAGCCCTGTTCAAAAGAGTTATCTAAGTTGGTCTGTCAGAGTGAGAGCATCTGGAGGCCGTGTGAGATTGCGTTTATGTAACAGTCTGTACCCCCACCCCCTCCACTCCACCCCACCCACCCCCCCATCTGCCCATCTGCTCCAGGTGTTCCAGAAAGGGGTGGGGGGGGTGGGGATAAACACTCTTTTATATCTCCAATGTGAGAGTGTAAGTGGTACCATAATCCCCAGAACAGTGCGTAAATACGGCCTAACAGTAGCATCTGCTAGGATGCAACATGTGGGTTTGAGCACTGTGTGTCAGTGTGTGTGTTGGGGGTTGTACCTGCCACAAAGCACATCAAGGCACATCTGGGGGGGTGGATGTACTGTACAGTACGGCTTAATACACTGCTACATGTGGCGCTCAATACAGCTCTTTACGTAAGCAGTGCTCGGGACAGCTAAGGACATTCACCCCTCTTTCATTCTCTCTGTCTCTTCTTCTCTTTATCTCTCTCTCTCTCATTCTCTTGCTTTTTTGCCTGATGTCCTTTTCACGGCTGGGTTAAAACTGAAAAAGTAAAGGGTTGATAAAACTCAACATGCTCATTTAAAACCCTCTCTGTATTTTTCTCTGTCTCCCCCATCCTCTCTCTCCAGCTCAGGAGACTGTATCGGAATGGCATGTACACATGCATTGCAACAAGTATGTGCTAACAGAAAAAAATAACAGCAAAAAATGAATTGCAGAAAAATCAATAGAAAACTCCCTGGTTTCCTGATGGTCCCTCTCTGTAGGCAGCAGGCAGATTTGGCATCGGCACTGGGGTGTTTATGGGATGGAGCAGATGCACAGTGTTTTTAGTGAGCCCGTGACCCCTCTCTGCCCCGTGTGAGAGTGCTTTAGATTACTGTCTTCAGTCTGCCTGAGCTGTGAGCCCTGCATTGTTCTCTGTTCTCTGATACATGGCGAGGTCAAAGGGGTTACCTTCCATGGTTCAAACATGGCCACAGTAACACTGTGTTGCCACAGTGACAATCAGTTGCCAGAGTAACACCCTGTTACTGCAGTAACATTCTATTGCTGCAGTAACAAGCTGTTGCCACAATGATGCTGTGTTGCCACAGTAACACCCTGTTGCCAGAGTAATGCTGTTTTCTCTCAGTAACACCCTGTTGTCGCAGTAACTGTCTGCTCTCTTTTCCCCCTAAACAGTCACAGAGAAGGAAGTGCAGCAGTGGTAAGTCGTGCCTCCTTTCCTCCTCTCTCCTCTGTCTCATTCACTCTCTCCCCCTCCCTTTCCTCCTGAGTGCTCTCCCTTTCTGTCTCTCCCTTTGGCTATGGAAAGATGGATGTCTGAGAGCCTGTAGGGCGCTGGGTCTGGAGTGTGTCAGTCTCTTATCTGTGAGACTGGCCTGCTTCCCCTTTCACCTTACATTGTAATTACTCAGATATCCCTATAGCATATACCTACACACACACACACATGTGCGCGCACACACCGGCACACCTCATATCCTATTTTCTGCGACTGCTACTATATTAAAAATCCATGCAGCACAGATTATGTTCATGGTGGGGCCTTTATGTTTTCCTTTAGAAGGTTTCATCGCGTATGGGGTAGTTGCTGTTCACAGAAAGATTGAGAAATTCAGAGGAGATGGTGACGCATTGGTTGATTTCTGAGGGAATGACCCACATTTTTATGGAATTTCTGTTAAGGAGCGAAAATAGGTACTTCATAGCTTTTACTAACCAGTGAAAGTGAGTGGATGCGACTCGGTATTAATTGTACTAATTTAAAAGTTGAAATTCAAAGAAAGTAAGATTCAAAGTAAGTAAGTATTTTGCTGGAGGGTGGTTTTTATTTTGGGGGAGAACAGGAGGTTCTCTGTTTCTCGGGTAACTGATGACACCAGAGCTTGTGCTGGTGGCAGGGGTCCAGAAACGGGCTGGCCCAGATAGCAGGCTAAATCTGAGCCACAGCTCTGGTACTGTCCTTCAAATGGGTCAGTGCAGCACTGCATTCTGCTAACTATAATCATTATACTACACTGTAACCTCTGAGCTACAAGCCCAGCTCCCTAACCATTACACTACACTGTAACCTCTGAGCTACAAGCCCAGCTCGCTAACCATTGCACTACACTGTAACCTCTGAGCTACAAGCCCAGCTCCCTAACCATTACACTACACTGTAATCTCTGAGCTACAAGCCCAGCTCCCTAACCATTACACTACAATGTAACCTCTGAGCTACAAGCCCAGCTCCCTAACCATTATACTACACTGTAACCTCTGAGCTACAAGCCCAGCTCCCTAACCATTACACTACACTGTAACCTCTAACTGGGAGTTCTGGCACAAAATAGTTCCTCCGCATCAACGAGCTGGTGTGTCCAACACTTTGAGACCATGAGATGAAAGGCGCTATACAAATGTAGTTAATCATTATTCATTATTTTCTTTCAGAGCCTAGTTTTTCTTTCCTCTCCGAGTCCTTATCTCTGTCAGCTGGAGAATCGTGTTCATATTAACAAAAGCAACAATGCTGCTATCTGTCAAGTCATTCAAAAAGACATTGTACCATCATAAAATGAAGGCAAGAAGACAATCTCTGTTTTTCAATAGGCCGGTCCACTCTTTCTTGCTCCATTCTTTCAGTTTTTCATTTCGTTAGTTGGATCTGTCTGTGTCAATTTTCTCCTCTCAGTTCATTTCACCTGCATTCTCTCCCTCTTTCTTTTTGTGTCTGTCTTATCACTCTCCCCCATTTCATTTCTCTTCAAATATCTCATTAGCACTCTCTTTCTTTGTTCCTCCGCCTCATCTCTTTCTCTCCATCTTTTGTGAAATTGGATAATTACCATCGACGCTGAGGCCGGAGAGATGACAAAAGTAATCAGTCAGAGTTTGATTGAATTTAATAACTAAAAGCACCCAACCTGAAACACAGTTGTTATATGAACCCAAAGGTTTAATATTAGCATGGTACCAGTTAGTGTTCATTTGAATAATACACATAATAATAATAATAATAACACACCTTCATGTTATGTTATGATATGATATGACAGGATGATGTCATTGCAGATGTTTCTCATTGAGAGAATGAGGCTCAGTAAAAGGTGCTTCCTGAAAACTGCAGGTCACTCTTTCTTTCTGATGTTATCTTTTCCTATTTCAATGTGTCTGTGCCTTCTCAGTTTTCTGCCCTCCCCAATGATAACATCTGTCGCTCTCTCCCTCCCTCCCTCCCTCCCTCCTCTCTCCCTCCTCTCTCCCTCTCTCCCCTCCCTCCCCCTCCCTCCTCTCCCTCCCTCTCCCTCCCTCTCTCTCCCCTCCCTCTCTCCCTCCTCTCTCTCCTCTCTCTCTCCCTCCCTCTCTCCCTCCCTCCCTCTCCCTCCTCCCTCTCCCTCCCTCTCCCTCCCTCCTCTCCTCCCTCCCTCCCTCTCCCTCCCCTCCCTCTCCCTCCCTCCCTCTCCCTCCCTCTCTCCCCCCCTCTCCCTCCTCTCTCCCTCCCTCTCCTCCCTCTCTCCCTCCTCTCTCCCTCCGTCTCTCCCTCCTCTCTCCCTCCCTCTCCTCCCTCCTCTCTCCTCCCTCTCTCCCTCCCTCTCCCTCCTCTCTCCCTCCCTCCCCCTCCCTCTCTCCCTCCCCTCCCTCCCTCTCCTCCCTCCCTCCCTCTCCCTCCCTCCCTCTCCCTCCCCTCCCTCCTCCCTCCTCCCTCTCCCTCCTCTCTCTCCCTCCCTCTCTCCCTCCCTCCTCTCCCTCCCCCTCCCTCTCCCTCTCCCTCCTCCCTCCCTCTCCCTCCTCCCTCTCCCTCCTCTCTCCCTCCCTCTCTCCCTCCCTCTCTCCCTCTCCCTCCTGTCAGGTATAAAGGTTTCATTAAGGATTGCCCTAGTGGGCAGCTGGATGCTGCAGGCTTCCAGAAGATCTACAAGCAGTTCTTCCCCTTCGGGGACCCCACAAAGTTTGCCAACTTTGTTTTCAACGTCTTTGATGAGAACAAGGTAGACTAGACTCTAACACTCTCTCACACACACACACACACACACACACTTCAGAATCTTCACTGAGAGCAGGACAGCGCACAGTCCCATGCACACTAAAACCTGCAGTCCCTCATTTCACACACACACACACACACACACACACACACACACACACACACACACACACACACACACTCGCTAACTCACTCCCACACGCACTCACAAGTCTAATATATAATATATACACAGACACACACACACAGGCTCATGTTGCCGATGGATGACCTGTTGTTCTCCCGTCTGACTGTGTGTCTGTCTGTTTGTCTGTCTGTCTGCAGGATGGGCGAATCGAGTTCTCAGAGTTCATCCAGGCTCTGTCGATCACTTCTCGGGGAACTCTGGACGAGAAACTCAGATGTAAGGAAGATAAGCAAGACGCAGCCCACACACACATTCTCTCTCAGTATAGAAGAAAGTGCATCTCACACAAACACTTGCACTCACACATACAGACATGCACTTCACACGCATGCACACTATCAGTCTCTCTCACATACACACACATGCACAAACACACTCACACGCACACACAGGCCAGGCTGTGAATCTGAGAGAAACAGAGATAATGGTCTCTTCTCCGTCTGTTACACAGGGGCCTTCAAGCTGTATGACTTGGATAACGACGGCTACATCACCCGGGACGAGATGCTCAACATCGTAGACGCAATCTACCAGATGGTGGTACGTTCCTCTCATCCTGATAATGTATCAGAACTCTCCATGTAGCGCTTACTGTCTGTGTTAGCAGAGTGAACTCTCCATGTAGCGCTTACTGTCTGTGTTAGCAGAGTGAACTCTACATGTAGCACTTACTGTCTGTGTTAGCAGAGTGAACTCTACATGTAGCACATACTGTCTGTGTTAGCAGAGTGAACTCTACATGTAGCACTTACTGTCTGTGTAAGCAGAGTGAACTCTCACATGTAGCACATACTGTCTCATGTTAGCAGAGTGAACTCTACATGTAGCACATACTGTCTGTGTTAGCAGAGTGAACTCTCCATGTAGCACATAATGTCTGTGTTAGCAGAGTGAACTCTACATGTAGCACATACTGTCTGTGTTAGCTGAGTGAACTCTACATGTAGCACTTACTGTTTGCGTAAGCAGAGTGAACTCTCAATGTAGCACATACTGTCTCATGTTAGCAGAGTGAACTCTACATGTAGCACATACTGTCTGTGTTAGCAGAGTGAACTCTACATGTAGCACATACTGTCTGTGTTAGCTGAGTGAACTCTACATGTAGCACATACTGTCTGTGTTAGCTGAGTGAACTCTACATGTAGCACTTACTGTCTGTGTTAGCTGAGTGAACTCTCCATGTAGCACTTACTGTCTGTGTAAGCAGAGTGAACTCTCAATGTAGCACATACTGTTCTCATGTTAGCAGAGTGAATTCTTCATGTTTTGAAATCATTTTACTGTATTTACCCACTATAATTTATGCATTCAATTTTTTTTTAAATATGATTCACTTATGAAGATTGACTTACATTAGTAATACTACCCAATACACTGAAAAAATGCCACTGGAACAAAACCATCAGCAGAAATATTTGCACAGAACAGCCAGTTTTTGAGCAAATGGGCATCAAAGAAAAAAAGAAAAATAAAAGGTTAATGGGAAAAAAATTGCCAATTCTGTGTCAAACAGGACAGAACAGCAAAATTAATGTGGAGTGCGCTAGAGGAAATGCAAACAAATAATGATCTGTTAAGTGAAACAAATGACCAGCACAACATGCCAGACAGCACTAACACGCTAAATGTTAGCTCCATTGTACTTTACTGATAGCACTGTTCAGTAGCCTGAAAGCTGTGCCATACATCAGGGCAGTTCCATGTGTGAGCCAGCATAGATGGAATCTAAAACCTTTATTAATGAGGACAAAAAATTATTTATAATCCAGAAACTGTGACAACAGCCTGGTAAGCATCATCTCAGTGTTGGCAAATCCCCTGCTACTGACATATTAAGTCATAGCTGCATGTATTGGACACTCTTTTCACATTTGTACAGTTCATCTTTTAAATCCACTGCAGTAGCTGTGTGTTTGGCCCACATGCACAATTTTTAATAGGAATCTGATCTCCAGGAGTGGCTAGTTACACACTGCTCTGTGTCAGAGTTAGCCTCTAGCGATTGTAACAGCTGTGGCCGCCATGCTGTGTGGCAAATGGACAAAAGACAGAACAAAACCAAGTGTGAATTAGCCAATGGCTATTCTAGTCCCGTTGACAAAGGGGAGCTAACACAGAACAGACTGTGCTGCAGGTAAAACAACAATGACAACAATAACAACAACAACAACAACAGAGAGCAAATGGAAAAATGCTTGCATCCATTGTTATCAGTGTGTGTAAGGAAAGAGTAAGACAAAAGTGTCATTATCAGTCTATTTATATCTTATTCATCCTATTTTATTTATTCCTCAGAAATTCTGCCATCATCTGCATGTATCACTGTCACTGTCTAGACTCATTCAGTGACTGGGTCCATTGTTTTGCCCTGCCCCTTATTATGTGTTATTATAATGTGTACAGCATTCTGTGTCTTGTAAAATGTAACTTGTTTTAATCTAATCAACCTCATAAAGCAATATTTAGTCACACGTATATGTAGTAAAAATGGAGTAAAATGGTCAAAATAGAAAATACTTCTGTGCTCTGTTTATTGAAAAACTGGCTAAATCTGGCTTACATTCCACACAAATCAGGTATGTTTCTGCAGTGGGTACATTCCAAGACTGTTATAAAATGAAGTTTTACCCTGATACAAATATCACAGAAATCTGTGTTTATTAAGTGATATATATAATCCTGACTTTTTTAATCCTTGCACCATGACTTTGGGCTGTCAAAATGCAGCTGTTAGTGGCTGAATGTCTGCACATGCTTATTTCAGCATACACAAATGTTAAAAGGTGTTTCCTCAGGAGTGATGATGAGGTAATATTGTAGTCATAGTGGATATGGGTAGAATATGTTTGAGAGAAAACTGATCCTAGATCAACACTTATTCCCTGATATGCATTATGAATACATCCCAGCCCTGATCTAGGATCAGTTTGTCCTTTAGCTCATAATGGATAATTTTGTGATATAGACAGGGCAACCCTAATCTTCGATCAGCACACATTAATACGGCCCGGGCAGCATGCACTACAGCTGTGCTGCCTGTAGGTGGGGCTGCTGCTGTCCGTGGTGCTGAAGGTAGGGACTCTCGCACTGTCAATATGTTTAACATGAAAAGCATAAGTCTCATGTTGTCCTGAGAATTCTTTAAAACTGAAATAAATATACGCTTGTGAAACTGCAGCATTTTGAGGTAAAAGTAGGTCAACTTATTAGTTGCATATTCCACAAATATTTATAATTTTTTCTTTTTTAAAAAATATTCAATAATAAAACCTGGTCAATTGGATTAATCATTGTTATTTTAAGCACAGAGCATGATCCAAAGTGACCAATCACAAAGCATCAGATATCATTTCACCAGCTTTAGACCAAACCACCCAGGACTGAATAGAACACAACGGTATGCGTGTTTCCAGGGTAACAGAACGGAACATTGTGTGTTGGTGTGTTTCCAGGGTAACACGGTGGAGCTGCCAGAGGAGGAGAACACTCCAGAGAAACGTGTTGATCACATCTTCGCAATGATGGACAAGGTGGGGGGGGGGGGTGCACCAGACTGATGCCAAAACTGTACACAATAATATAACACTGAAGAAGCGGTGCCAGTGATGTCACACACTGTTGTAGTTGTACAACTCCATTTACTTGTGCACATTCGAGAAGGAGCTGGTTTGTAGAGAATTGTTATTGAAGTAGTGGTGTTGTATTGATTAATAACTCCATTTGACCCTGAACCATAAAATAACTTAATTTTGAGTTATTTTATAAAGTAGCATTTAAAGGACAAGTGTAAGAGATCGCCCCCCTGTGACCAGGAGGTCCCTGCAGTCTTTCTCCTCCCAGACAAATAAGAAGTTAAGCTGTTTGTTTTTTCCCAGAATGCAGATGGGCTCCTGACCCTGCAGGAGTTCCAGGAGGGTTCAAAAGCAGACCCCTCCATTGTACAGGCCCTGTCCCTCTACGATGGACTAGTGTAGTGGGAGGAGCAAATAATGGGTGAGTCCTGTTCGTATTGTAGAGCCGGAACCAGGCTGGCTCATTATACCCCCTTTCCCACTGTAGAGCCGGAACCAGGCTGGCTCATTATACCCCCTTTCCCACTGTAGAGCCGGAACCAGGCTGGCCCAATATACCCCCTTTCCCACTGTAGAGCTGGAACCAGGCTGGCTCATTTTACCCCCTTTCCCACTGTAGAGCTGGAACCAGGCTGGCTCATTATACCCCCTTCCCACTGTAGAGCTGGAACCAGGCTGGCTCATTATACCCCCTTTCCCACTGTAGAGCCGGAACCAGGCTGGCTCAATATACCCCCTTTCCCACTGTAGAGCTGGAACCAGGCTGGCTCATTTTACCCCCTTTCCCACTGTAGAGCTGGAACCAGGCTGGCTCATTATACCCCTTTCCCACTGTAGAGCTGGAACCAAGCTGGCTTATTATACCCCCTTTCCCACTGTAGAGCTGGAACCAGGCTGGCTCAATATACCCCCTTTCCCACTGTAGAGCTGGAACCAGGCTGGCTCATTATACCCCCTTTCCCACTGTTAAGCTGGAACCAGGCTGGCTCATTATACCCCCTTTCACACTGTAGAGCTGGAACCAGGCTGGCTCAATATACCCCCTTTCCCACTGTAGAGCTGGAACCAGGCTGACTCATTATACCCCCTTTCCCACTGTGAAGCTGGAACCAGGCTGGCTCATTATACCCCCTTTCCCACTGTAGAGCTGGAACCAGGCTGGCTCATTATACCCCCTTTCCCACTGTGGAGCTGGAACCAGGCTGGCTCATTATACCCCCTTTCCCACTGTGGAGCTGGAACCAGGCTGGCTCATTATACCCATTCCTAATGTAAAGCTGAATCAAACAGGTGTTTTTCTGTCTTTTTATCCAGATATTCCAGATCATCCAATGAAGTCCATCACACTTGATCTCAATAAGGAGCCAGCCATGGGAAGTGGGAGTCATGGGAACTGACAAAGGGGTGGGCCCTTTGCTGTCAATCACTCATCTCCATGGTCACCAGAAAACAAAACACCAATAAATCACAAACAAAAAAAGAGATAACAAAAGGAATTACTAAGAAAGACAGAACCAGCGGTCTTTCAGGGAGAGTGTCCTCTACACAATGGAGTGAACTTACACCTATGAGATGCTTCTCTGTAGTAAAAGAGTGAAGAGAGACTAAATGACATGACGCAGGTGTACCTGCCGAGTGAGAAAAAGAAACCACTGCAGAAAACCCTGAGGGGCAAAACCTGCAAAGCATTTTGGGTACATTGAACAACACCTGCAATGCTTTCTGGGTAAATGGGACTCATTCTGGACACTTGGAACAACACCTGTGATACTCTCTGAGTACATGGGACAAAACCAGCAGTGATTGTTAGTGCACCTTTTGGCTTGGGATGACAAGTGACGCGAGGCCAATGGGTTCAAAACTCTGCCATGAGAGATTCTAGCTGCCACTGTCTCAGGTGTGCTCAGAAATATATTCATACATATAGTGGCTTTTTAGATTTTTTAAAGTCTCCATGACATGAGAATCTGCAGTGCACATTCACATGAGATAGATTTTAAGGAAGTGTATTTTTTTTTCTTTTGTACTGATTGCAGTGTTACACAATAAGGCTTTTTTAGAGTGAGCTCTCTCTTTGTGTTTCTGCGTCCTGTCGCTCACAGGGCCTTGGTCTAAAGTGGGCATGGCATGTGTGTATTTGTGTAGCATCCGTGTGTTGCCCTGCTGTGTGCTCATGTCAGCTGTGTACAATCTCAAGTAGCACATAAGGTTATTTATCTGTTTGCTATTTTTTGTATACATTTTATATTTACATCCACATTTACATTTTGCAGTTTAGTGGATGCTCATGTCTTGAGCTATTTACAGAGATTATATTGTTTTTTTATTTATTTACTTAAGAGATTCAGGTTTAGTGGATTAGAATTGCACTGCCCCACCTGGGACTCAAACCTGCAGTCCGAGTCAGTGGAGGTGGAGCTACATTCATATTCCCTCATTACGTCAGCATGCATAACTCTCAGTCTGGTATTCCCTCATAATTCAGAGAAGTGTGTGCATTTGTATAGATTTGAAGTGTGGGTATTTCCTTGGGACTCAGACTCTGCATGTCACAGTGTTTGTAATCAGCTCTCTGCTTCCCCCTGCTGGACGTCACCTATCCATGCTCTCACATTGTGATGCTGACACGAGCCATTCTTTTGTTTTAAACAGCTTCTGTCACTCAAATGTTGAATTAAAAAAGAAGAATCGTTTGTTCCCTCTCAGCTTTTTAATGGATGTCTGAATCATCTCCAGACTGCAGGAGGATTTCTGTTTTGGCTGTCTTCCAAAAACACAGTTTTCTCCTCTTTTCTCCATTATACAATTTGAATTTCTCTTTCTGTCTGCAGGTGCGTTTGCTTGATTGATTCCTGAGTTTGAGTGTTGTCTTTGAGATGAAAGAAGCTGTTGTGGAAGGCTTTTATTTTGGGGCAGAGAGGAAATAATGAGAGCTCTTTGCCTCTGTTTTCCCACGTTCACATCGGCCTATTTTTACAAAACAATTTCACACCTCTGACAACCTTTGGCAAATGCTCTCCAGCATGTTTTTCACATTCACTCTGCCCTCCTCATTCTTGCAGCCCAGGGTGCAGATTGTGTCACAAGCATTATAAGTGGCCATCTTAAAAACCCACACCTGCCTACCAATGGAGAGGTTTGTGCGTATGTAAGAGAATGTGCAAGTGTCTGTGCATGTGTGTGTGTGTGTGTGTGTGAGTGAATGTGTGCAAGTGTCTGTGCATGTATGTGTGTGTCTGTGAATATGTGAGTGTGTGTATGTGTGTTTGTGCATGTGTTTGTGTGTATATATGTGCTTATGTGTGTGTGCAGATGAGAGTTTGTATTCCTGTGTGCTTGTGTGTGAGAATGTGTGCATGCATGTATGCATGCAAACCGGTTCCTGGAAGGCCAGTGGAGGTTTTTTTGTTTCGTTCTGGTGTGTCGTTTTCCTGTGCCAGCATGTAATGGGTTAAATGGCATTTTGACATCAGCCCGGCCCATTTCTGCTGAACAGCACACCACACCACATCCTCCTGTCTAGTACTTACAGTGGGCCTCATCCACTAACATTTTATTCAAGTTTTCCTATGTTTTTCTTGAGAGAAATTAATTTGAAAAACTAAATAAGAGATTCATAAAACTTGGATAGATAGCTGACTCATCATTATCATCATGTTTGTCCATATGATGATAATGATTCATGTTATTTGTTTTTAAAATGTATGTGCATGCCTTTTGATCTCAATTAGCATAAGTGAACGCTCCAACAACTGCATGAAATGGAAGTTTAAATCAGTATTGAATGCAAACAAAGAACACAGCTGATAAAACAAGAGGACGACAACAACAAGAAACTGAGACACTGAGCAAGACAAAAGGAATTGTTCAAGTGCTGACACTGAGGTATAGCTGCATAAAGTCAAAGAAGAATTTTATTTTGAAGTTTGGTCAATGGTGTGACTGGCCCTGGGAAGACATTGCTGACACTGTCAGTGTGGTTTCAGCAGGCAGCTATTTGCTCATGTCAAAAAGAAGAAATGAAAATGACAAGCGTTACAGACAACATCATTTCTAAATGAGAATATTTGGCAAGAACAAATCCAATGAAGAGAAAATACATTTAACTCAACAGAAATGTTTCAGAATTAGCCTTCTTGCAGACTGCAAGTTTGGAGGATGTTGTGAATTTAATGAACTAATGTAGAAGGTGGTTCTTTACTAGGTTGATGTCAAAAACTAACAAACATTTAAGTTCACAATTATCAATCTAATTCCATGATAGTTTTTTAGTTCTCTATAGCTCTACATTCTAGATGATCAGTCAGACAAATATATTTTTCAGTGTGACATTTTTTATTATGTAAATAGGTTATGTTACAAGCAAAGCACCACTTGTGTGTACAGACCTGAATTGTCTTAGCACAAGGAAATTTCATTCTTTCCAACAAACAAATGCCATTAAGGAAATATTGAATGCCAAAAAATTGTTTCAACTGTTGATAAAATGCACGGTTTATGATAAAAGTGTGTACACATGATTCATGAGGCCCTGTGTGTTTTGTGTGAAGTCTTCAGTGTTGACAAGCTGAGCTAGCTCACCCACACACATATACAAGTTCCTCTGGGTTAATGAGTGAAGCTGAACTAACTCATATAGACACACACAGGTTCCTTCTCAGTGTTAAGAGAGCCTGAACCAGTTCACACACTCACACATACACTCCCAGGACCTAAAGAGTTTGGCACTTGTGACCTAAAACTACAGCATGAAGAGGTCATTTGATTCTTAGATGGAGTTTGTTTCTTTATTTCTTAAGACAGAACCCCAGTCTTCTGTCTTACTCGGTTGGTTGATTTGACCACTCATGGAATTACAGCCTCCTCTATACCAAGGAGGACCAGAGGAGCACCTCTTCTGCTTGCCCCTTCAGTTCTCAGTCTGCCTCCGTCAGGAAAAATGCCTTGAATTCATTGCTCTGAGGATAGATTTGGGTCCTAATAATTAAATCGCAATGTTTTACAAACATGTGCCTCCCTTGTTTTCCCTCTCGATGTTTCCCTTGATAAGTTGTCAGAGCTGCTTCCTCAGTGTATTAATAACCTGAAATTGTAATGAAGATACAACTCTCGCATAGTTTTACCAAATACACATACTGAAGGAAGACACGTACCAATTACACAGCTGTTCAAATCTGTCCCAATATTAAAGTTACGTCAGGGCTCAGGTAGGACTCAGACGTGGACATAAATACTAAGGGGTTTATTAACAGAAGCTAAAGTCAAAAATCCAGAACCGTAGACAAAAGGTCATGACCAGAGAGTCTCAAGAACAAAAATACAATCCAAGACAATGGTCAAAAGCCAGGCAGGTGAAATTCACCAGAAGACACGGCATCAGTACAAAAACACAAGGCAAAGAATCAAAAACCAGGTAGGCAGGCAGGCAGTGGTCACTGAGACAAGCTCACAAAAAACAAAAGACAAGGCAGGGTGTAAATACAGACTAATGAGCAATGAGACACAGGCTGAACAGCAGGGCAGGTGAAACACATGAATAATCCACGGAACAGGTAACAGGGAAGGCCGGGCTGACACGAAAGGAGAATGAAAACAAGGCACATAGATTGGGAACGAAAAAACTCGGACACAACCGAACAAAGCCGACAGTGAATACAAGAAACAGGACTACTGACATATGATCCCACAACAGATATAATTTGTAATGCAAATAGAAACATTTTAAAACGGGAAACATATCCACAGGTACCTTGCCTTGTATTCCCTATAGGCTTTGCTGGGTTGTTTCCGTGTTTTCATTCATCCATTTTCGTCATCCATGTGCCCTGTTTTCTCTCAGTGTTTTTGTACCTGTTGCACTATGAGTCTTTCTGTTCCTGTCTGTCTGCCCGTTATTGTCTCTGTCTGTTCTCTGGTTTTTGATTTCCTGTCCTTTGATTTTTTTGTACTGTTGCCGTGTCTGCCTGTTGACTAACTTTTTCTGCCCACATTTTTACTTTGCCTGTGAGTCCTGACATGCAGTTTGTCATAGTAAATCCTGTGTTTTCCCCATGCAGTATGAGTGGAACCGCCTCACTCTCTTCCTTTGACCAAAATAGCTTTGCTATCCATGCAGTGATAATATTAATGACTTTGGCAAACACTGAATTTGCAGGTGTGGTTTAATGCTACACATTATCAAAGGAATCTTAGGTGTGTTATAGATTGGTGCGTTATTGCGTAAGACGTGTTCCAGGAAATAATCGCTTTAAAGAGCCTTTGGTTGGGTGGAGCTCCTCTATACTACAGAGGAACTGATGGTTTCAGCCAATCGCAGCATCGCACCAGTCACTACTGAAACTTGCCAGGAGTGTAGAGGAAAAATAAGACACAGTACTTCCTCAGGCTGAGAGATATCAGAGCCATCCACAGCGACTAGCAACCAGCGACCAGAGGGGAATGACTGCTGCAGGGGGGTTTCAGATCAGAATGTAGTTGTCAGGTACCCTTTCATGCCGTGTTTGCTTTCCTCTGCTCTTTCTTCCCTGACTCCTCTGGTCCCATCTTTCTTTAAACTTATGGCTTCATTTTAACAATGCCAGTGTCTAATAAAGGGTACAAAAGCAGTCAGTTGTGGGTTATATTTAACCATTTTTCATATCCTTTTTGCTTAATCTTATGTAATCATTTTCAGGATGAACAGTTAGTAAGAGCGGAATTGAACAGAATGTTAGAAACCTTGAATCTTGAACAAAACCTAAAATATTCTCCTGTGATATCATTTAGTATTGGAGGATGACTGTCTAACAGAAGTGCTGATGCTTTTGAACGCCGCTGTTGAGGGTTGTATGCTAATGTGTAAAATAGTGATGGCAGCATGCTAAGAGGTTTAACTCTTTAGCTTCTTCTGAGAGCAAATTAGTTATGACCTGATCTCATTGAAACTTATTTGTAAAGTTTTTTTCAATGTATTTATTTCTTCAGACCTCCTGATACTGTGCGCTGTGTTTGTTATCTGGGGGAAACAGCATGAGTGCCACCTGCTAATGCCATGAGCCAACTCGCTAAGAGGCTGCTGTTTGCAGCTGTGTGCATCTGCTCCTGTTACGGTTTCCTTAGATACGGTTTCCTGGAAACAGTCACCTTTTACATGTATGGTCCACTGTCCAGTAATGACCACATGAATGAGACACAGGGTACCAAGCCCGACCAGAACCGGAACCGGAAAATGACCCAGGAGGGCACAGTCGTTCCGGTGAAGGATGGCAAAGTGTTCCTGGTGTCGGCCTTCCTGGACGAGCGTTTGGCTAACGGGACAGTGCGGGTAATTGGCATCGCCAAGCGCAATGGCGTCCCACCACTCTACTGCCACATGCTAAACGGATCGGCACTGTTCGCCGGGCCGGCACAGGTCCTGATACACCCCGACCATTTCGGCTTCCCCTTCGGCACGGCCGACTTCCTGTGCCAGGTCCCACAGGGTGTGGGCCCGGTGTTAGAGGTGTCCATCACCACACAGGAGCTTCCAGACCCCATTGACCCTTTCCTGCAGATCCAGGATACAGTCTGGCAGGACACAAAGCCTTTCCAACGGCAGTTCACAGTATGCATCTCCACACTATTCGGTAACTACAGCAACGTCCTGCAGTTCGTGCAGGCCCTGGAACTGTACCGTATGCTGGGGGCAGGGAAGGTGGTTGTGTACCAGACGGACTGCTCCCCACTGCTACAGAAGGTTCTGGATCACTACGAGGCACAGGGCCTGGTGGAGGTGGTGGAGTGGGACGTGGGGCGATACCTGCGTGTTTCAGAGAGCTGGACCCCGCTGCTTGCCCCAGGGGACCTGCACTACCACGGCCAGACCGCTGCACTCAACGACTGCGTCTATCGCAACATGGCCGCCAGCGAATACGTGGTGCTCACGGACATCGACGAGGTCATCCTGCCGCGACTCGGCACCACCTGGGGTGACATGGTGGCGTTCCTGGCGCGCCAGCACCCGGGGAAGGTGAGCTTCTCGTTCGAGAACGCCGTGTACCGCTGGGACGTGTTCGAGGACGACGGGAGGGTTGTGGAATGGCCGGACGTCCCCGGCGTGGACCTCTTGCGGCATGTCCATCGCGAGCCCCTGCGACCAGGCGCATTCAACGCGCGAAAGCTGGTGCTGAACCCACGCTCTGTGGTGTGGACCTCCGTCCACAGCACACTCTGGCATCTTGGAGACCCGCTGGTCGTGCCCGGATCCGTTGCCCGGGTACACCACTGCCGCTCTCCCGACGACAAGACGGTGCAGAGAAGTGAGCTGGTGCGGGACATCACCATCTGGAAGTACAGCAAGAACCTCATCCACTGCGTAAACCGCACCCTCAACCAAATACTGCAGAACTGAGCACTTCAGCCTTCAGTCAGTCAGTCTTTGTTTCTGTATAGAGCCATTTACAAATATATAGACCAAGGGTTCAGCCAACAATTGGCCGAGCATTGTGCAATTGTTTGATTTTGTGTTCACCAACATCCTGTGAAAACGTAATCCAACGAAGTTCAAACTGTGAAAATGGTATAGTTCAACATTCACTTTCAACTGCACACTCTGTTCATAACTGAAAATAACAGCTGAAAGTAGCTCCATCAAATGTTTTCACTTTTACGTGTTTGCCATTCGTCAGGCACGTTGGTCGCATTTGAGAGCAGAAACACTCCTGCTGCACTTGGCTGTGGTATTCAGTGCTATAAAGTACCATTTCTTCCTCCACTGAGCTGCCCCTGTCACAGTAACTAACTCACAAGAGCAGCAAAATATTACAATCAGCAAATCAATAACTGTTATGGAAATGAAAAAGGAAAATAGTTGACTAATAACAAAAGCAGAAGCTCCATAGCTGGTTTTAAAAGGTGGAATATCTTGAACAGTTTAAAAGATGGGGTGTCTTTAACGGTTTAAACCAGAGATCTTCACCAGGGGGTCTGTGACCCCTAGGGGGTCCTCAGAGTTACTGCAGGGAGTCCGCCAAATTATTTGATACCAAACTTTTTTTTTCTTCCAAAAATTATGTCCAAAAATACACTAACATAAATACAACCTGTAATAATAAAAACATTACATGTAATGCTCGAGAAATATATGAATCTGCCAATAATTATTATTTTCATGCCAATTATTTTATTTTAATTTAGCATTGTTTGCACCATTACAAAGTACTTTTATACATGGCACTATAGGCCGCCCTACACATTATTTTTAACCAGATTAAACAGATCAGAGTAAGGGTTCAGGGTCTTGCAGAGATGGGGAGCTTTGCAGAGCCCTCAGCTTCGGCAGCGTGACCCTGAGAAAGAGTACGGTCTTGACTCTCACTCTCACCTTCCTCAGCAGCGTGCGGTTTCAGTTCTGCACAACAGGGTGGGGCTGCAGATGGTGTATCCTCCGATTAGAGTTTCACACGCTCAGCCACTGATGTGTGGAACCCAAAAAAACTGAGCACTGCAGCGTGTTACTTTACACAGAGAACAACATGGATTTGAAACAACTCTGATCTGTAAAAAAAGTGTTCTCAAGTGGTTTTTTCTCTTTTCTGCAACTTCCACGTTGTGTTATAAATATTTTTACTTACTGTACTCTAGTATTTAGTATATTTACTGTAATTTTTTTAGAAACATACAAACACACATATATACCATGCAACTGCTATTTATTTGCATAGTGTTTGTGGTCTGAAGTATTCTGGGTGTGTCATGTCAAACATGTTCATACAGGAAGTGACTTTTTCTTGTTTTCTTGTTTTATCTTTGAGCTCAGAGACTTCAGTCACAGTGACAGTTCTTCAAACCAGTAATATTTAAACCAGCGCTCGAATGAGTAGAGAAGTTCGTTCTAGTTTAGATTAGATATTAATTTAGATATTTGATACTGATATTTTCTCATTTTCTGGATGATGTTTTTATTTTAAAAGCACTAGCTGTTCCATTTTTAATTGAGTTGTTTAAACAGGAGGCATGCTCCTGATTATAAACATATGGTTTTTCAAAAAAGTGTGTGTGTGTGTGTGTGTGTGTGGTTTGTGTGTGGTGTGTGTGTGCGTGCATGTCCTAGGTTTGTGCAGGTTTTATGTCAGGTTTTCAAATCAGGGAAGTGGTGTTGACTGCAGGTCTGTTGCTTTAACATTTACACACCTGTTTAAAGCCTAGTACTCAATTTTTAATTCATTCTGCAGTGTCCATAAATAGCTATGTACATCTTTATATCCTGATCATACACCATTCACGTATCTGAGTTATCAAATGAAAGGCAAAACCTCATAGATGATCGCTGGATTAGGGTTAGGGTTGGGATTGTATGAATGTGTAAGTAGAGGGACTTTCCATTCAGGTTTCCTTCAGCGAGTAGGATGTGACTTCAGAGATGAAAGCATGCCACATGTGTTAAACTCTGCTCTCCTACACGTTAGAAGGAGTGACTGAGATATATAAAGATATATATTTCTTGGTACTGTTTGATGAAGTGTGAAAAAGCCCATGATGAGCATTCAGGCCATTGACTCATTTCAGCCAATCAAAATATTTTCCCCTTCAAAGCAAAACAAAATAAATCAGTTGTCTGACATGACACCCTCCCATTTGGGGTGTCATGAACCCTCATTGTACCATTAACTGACACTACACAAGAAAGAACGTGTGTGCGTGTGTGTGTGTGTGTGTGTGTGTGTGTGTGAGAGAGAGCGGTTGTGACCTTGTAGGTCATAGGTTACAAGTTAAATTTTCAGGTAAGGCACTGCAGTTGTGCAATGGTTTTTAACTTCAGTTGCTTTAGTAAATATGCATGCGTCAATGGGTATTGTTTAAAATGTAATCGATTCCCTACTTCTGTAATAATGGTTTAAAACATGGATATTACATGTTCCTTACCCCAGGATGGCCTATACATAGTCTCAACATCACTGAGGTGAAAGCAATCTCCTCATGACCCCCACCCCCAAAAAAAGACAATGCATTGGTTACATAAATATGTCTTTATTTTAAAAAAAAAATCCCACCTCATTAGAAAGTGGAAGCTAAAGCTTGAAATCAGTGGAACTAAAGACAGATCCAAAGTAATTAAATCTGCAGAAAGAACACCTCTTAGGCTTTGAGATGGCTGGATTCTCCCATGCTGGATCCGTTCTGCGAGGGACAACAGTAAAACATTAACACCATGGATATAGGAGGAGTCTGCAGCTGCAGCTTGTCACCTCCTTTAGCATGTATGATCATTGTGATAAATGGTCAGAATAATTAGACAAACAAGCAGAAGCTGGCAATGAATATCCCAACTGAGACAGCTCTGGTTGTGTACCCTGGAGTGAGTAACACAGCCATCTTGTACGCCGTAACACAAATGAAAGCATGTTTCTGAGAAGTTTGAGGTGTGTTTTATTCATTGCTGTAACACTGGTAGTCTTCTGCAACCTGTGGTACCCTGCAGAGGTTTTCACCCTTTGGAAATAAATACTTTGGAAATTTGGCAGGCAGTAGAGGTGGCTGGTCAGTGGTTTTAACTGCAGAGACAGATGCACCACTTCCTGGAACCTAATTAGCCGAGTAAAAATCTTTGTAAGCCTGTTAAAACCCCAGCCAAGTGTGAAAACGTTGCTTTTGATGTATGGATCAGGTACTAAACCAGCAAGGTTTCTAGATTTAATACAGAGGTGCAGCCTTGCACTTTGGCACTAGGACAATACAAAGTTCTAACACAATAAAAAAACTACCTTAAATCTTTAAAAAAATTGTAAAAGGCTAATGTTGTAATGTAATGTTGGCATCTAGGATATGAAATAACTGTGCAAAAAGCAACATCCAATAAAATAAATTAAAAGTACAAAAATCTTGCCTGTCTTATGTACAAATCGAAAATCTAAAATGAAGGAGATTATGCAAACATCTACATTGATCAAAAATAATATGAAAGAAATGTACAGTAAATTCCACAGACATATCAAATACCTAAATCAAACAATGTACAAATAAATATAGGTTCCCCTCAAATGTGTGTATTCCCCTCAAATGAAAACGGTTCCATATGTGTGTGTACGTCAGTGCTAAAATGACGCTTGATCATGTAACAATATTATCAATATACATAGTTATAATATAATCAAACCATAAGGGTGAGAGACAGGAAAGTGGGGCATTATCACAACTAAAAACTGGACAGAAAAATGGAGCCAAACGAGCACACAAACAGATGCAGGAGTTCCAGACACACGGCAGTCTGAACGGGACTTTGATGGACTGCGTTTAATGCAGTTTCCTGAGTGTGGTTCCTGAGCAGTAATGACCTGCTTCCCTCCCCTGTCTGCTGCTGACCTCCTGCACAGAGTTTTCTGCATCAGTTGAACCATAATATAACCCCACTTCCCTGTCTAAATCAGTGAGCTCCTTTATGTCACACATTCACTCATTAGACTACACGACACGTAAATGTTGTTTTATTTACACTACGTGTAAATAAAAAATCATGATTCTTTTTGAAGTAAAAAATAAGGATGATAATGCTTTCTACTTTTTTTACTCAAATGATAATTTTGGCTTGTTAAAAATATGTCAAAAATGACAATACAAGGGTCATGATTTATAACAATGCATATTGCTCGCTCTGAGTTTGATGTGATGTATTTTCAAACAACGATGATAAAAAAAGCAAGCTCTGCTTGGTATGAGTGATTCTGCTGGATTTAGGTTACTAGTTTCATGGTTTTCCTTGGGTCTTTGACCTCATCAAAGACAGATCACTGGTTTACCGTCACACCACTGTCATGTCAGCCCCGTACTTGCAGATGACTGCTGCTTCTGGCCTCTAACACCACCAAGCTTCTGCTTCACCATAATTCAACCTGTTTCCCCATAATTTCTGTTAGCTCCACACAGCCGGATGGGTTTGGCACAACCGTCGTTGTCTGAGCAACGGCTACTCAAATGACATCAGGTTGGCTGGAGTCTGCAAGACGGAAAACCACAAGACGGGGGTTACAGCCTGAGCTCCATTACTTACTAAGAACACATACAGTGTAGCTTTAATGCTTAGAGCTGGACTTGTAGCTCAGAGCTTTCAAGTTCAATTGCGAGGTAGGAAAGTTGTTCAGCTACTCTCAGCCATGTCTCTTTTCTACTCTGTTAACACAGGTACAGAAATTAAGTCCCACACTCCTGGTTAAACACAGGTATAGTACTGAAGTCCCACAATCCTGGTTAAACACAGGTATAGCACTAAAGTCCCACACACCTGGGGTCTGCAGCTCCTGCAGGCTAGGTCCAGGCTCCTGTGCCAGATTATTGCAGAGAACCGAGATCCTGTCTGGAACTTGTAAACGTTACCTGTAAAAATACACATACATATTACTGGCAGCCAAAAATTATGAGCTGGTTACCTTGACCCCCAGGTGAGGAGGGATTCTGTGGGTACCTGAATTTCCAGGTGACCCTGCAGCTCACCTTTCTCAGGGTCGTTCAGCTGGAAAATGCCAGGCTTCCGGGGGTCATCAGGTAGCACCACCATCCAGCCGGCCAGGGACACTCTCTTACAGGGAGCTGATTTATACTGTAGGGAGGAGAGGACAGGTACATGCCACACAGGTACACACTGGCACAGGTAAATATCATCAGCACAGGTAGGCGTTCTGCACTAATTGGCTACTTCTGGAGGGCCACAGTGTCTTCAGGTTTAACTCCAGTCCTGGAGGGCCACAGTGTCTTCAGGTTTAACTCCAGTCCTGGAGGGCCACAGTGTCTTCAGGTTTAACTCCAGTCCTGGAGGGCCACAGTGTCTGCAGGTTTAACTCCAGTCTTGGAGGGCCACAGTGTCTGCAGGTTTAACTCCAGTCCTGGAGGGCTGCAGTGTCTGCAGGTTTAACTCCAGTCCTGGAGGGCTGCAGTGTCTGCAGGTTTAACTCCAGTTCTAGAGGGCTGCAGTAATTTGGTGTGGTTCAGATTAATTCACAGGCCTTCTAGAGTCCACATACATTGTTTTCAATGCCTAAGTTAGCTGCTGATTGATCCTTCGATGTCAGTTCTTCCCATCATTGTGAAGCGTTGGATTGTTCACCCACTAATAGGGAGCGTGAGCTGGGATTAGACTGTCATGAGACAGGTTTGTTTTACCCTACTGATGACATGTCACCGCAACAGTAATCCTAAAAAGACACTGCACCTGATTTTGTGGTGAAAACAAAAACCAGCTACTCCACATCACTCATATTCCAGTACTTGTTATTTATTCCCATACCTTCTCATAACTGGATACATACGTGAGGCGCAGCAAGAGGGCATGCTTATTTTGTGGAAATGCACACACATTAAAGGACAGTAACACCGCTTTAGATATGGTGGTGAGAGAGTGGGGCACACACACACACATACACACACATGTACACACATGCACACGCACACACACAAGTCTGTGCAACCTTCCTTTCATTTCTCAAGTGCAGAGGCTGAAAAGCAGGAAGTTGCAATATTGACATCTGGTTCCCAGCAAAAAAAAACAAAAATTGTAGCAATTTTCTAGAAATACTAACACCGTATGTTTTTAAGGATGTATGCATTTGTATTTCATTGTTGAAAATTGCAATAATTCTGAAATGAAATGAAGAAACTGCAGGAACCCACATGCTTTCGCTCAGAGGCCATGAGGCTTTTGGAGCCATAGAACGTCAGCGTCGCTCCCGAGAGAATGATCCAGAACCTTGTCCAGGAAGATAGCTATGACAAAACAAACAAGCAAACAAACGAACAAACAAACACAACTATTAGCTGAGAGTGTTATCATTATCATTATTATTATTGTTGTTATGAGGGCAGTTTGACCACGTGACTCACTGTTGGTTTCCTGCCACCCTTCAGCACTGTCTTCCTGCGCAGGGGGCCCTCCATCGTGGTCCCGCCCAACTCATTTCCTCCCTCAGGGGGACTGACACCTGGTGGGCTGAGTTGTGGCGGTTGGGGGTTGGGGGGTGGCACATTTATTTTATTTCAATATTCATTCACTATTTTAATATTCATCATCGGCATGGCGGCCTACTGCTTAGCCCCATTTTTTGCCATTCAAACCAAGCAACACCTATGTAAACATTAAAGAAACAGGAAAACTCAACACACTAACAAGACAAAAAAAAGCCATCAATAAAAGTGGGGATGAAAGGTGGCTGGAGAGAGAGAGAGAGAAAGAGAGAGGGAGTGGGGGAGACAGACAGAGCCATCCCAGCAGGGTTAGTCTACCTGCACAGGTAGCTGCTGCTCCTTGGGGAGTTCCGTCGCGGGGAAACCTTCCAGTTGGGCCCCAAAGTGGCATACAGGCGGCTCCTGAGGACAGGTAACAATCAGACCCCTGTGCCAGTCACAAGCCAGCATCACTGCAGCGTGGCCGAACTTTGCAGGTTGTGTGACTGCAGTATGCTTTTACACTTCTATAGAAATGACCAGTATGACATTCTATGTTATTCTATACCATCAAATCAATGGCCAGTTACTGCTTCTGGCTAAGTATGATCTCTTGTAGTTGAGACTGAAATCTGAAGCAGATGTTTACAACCAGAAAATTATTTTGTGGCTCTAGGTGCCGACATGGGCAAACCTTTCAGGGTCAAACAGATCTACTGGCAGAAATCTGAGGACACCAATAAGCTTGCAGGCAGCCCATGCGTGAGAAAAACCAACACACTCCTGACACTCTTTGAGAGATCCAGCACCTGGAGTAGAGACCCTAACAGTGTAATCACAGTGCAAAGCAGACACACACCATCCCATACCTTTCCACCATCCCACCAGAGAGGTCCTCACTAGCAGAGCTCTGAATGCTGCCTGAGATGAAGAGAACAGAGAATAACACGACATCCCATAATATACAACAACCCACAGGCAGCGTCCGACAATCAGCCCACAGTTTGGTCAGCATGACAACATAGATCAGCAAGGGGCTGAGTCACAGAAGCGTGAATCTGCTGCCCTCTGCTGTCAATGCAATGAACTTGATAACCATACCCTCATACGCTGTGGGCACTACGTGATAACATTATATTACAGTACAGTCATTTAGCGGTGGCTTTTATCCAAAGTGGCTTCCAGTTGATTATGCTAACAAAAGATAACAAATCCCACTTGGGAGAAATGTGGGGTTAAGGGCCCAGCAGCAAAGGCGTTCTTGCTGTGGCTAGACTGGGGCTTGAACCACCAACCACAGGGGTCCCAGTCATGCACCACAACCACTAGACTACAGGCTGCAGGAAAGGTAAGGTCCATTCAGCCTCCCTCTGGAGGGTGACATTGTCCACAGGGAACCTGGCAGCAGCAACTAGCAAGAGGTTAACAAGTAACAATCCAACGGTATAGGGAAGGAGTGGTTACCAAGTGACAGAGCATTGCAGTATTGGTTACCTAGTAATAGGCCATTGGTGTAGAGGTTACCTAGCGACAGACTGTTGGTAAAGCGATTGCTTACCAACAATCTTCTAGTTACCCAGAGACAGGTCATTGGTGTGGTGGTTAACCAGCGACAGACTGTTGGTATAGCGATTAATTTGCTGGTTACCCAGTGACAGGTCATTGGGATAGTGGTTAACCAGTGACAGACTGTTGGTATAGCGATTAATTTTCTGGTTACCCAGTGACAGGTCATTGGGGTAGTGGTTACCTAGCGATAGGCCGTTGGTGAAGACAGAGCTGCGTGGAGGGTTCCAGGATGGGCTGTGACATTCCAGAAAGCTATCGTCCAGCAGGTGGCGCTGTTTCTCTATGGGGAAGGTGGCGCTCTTACTCTCTGCTAGGCTGAACATACACATCATACTGGGGGATGGGAGAGGGGAGAGGGGGAGGATGACAACCATTAATTCTGTCTCTAAAGCATAAAATCGACAGTGATATCATTAACTTTACTTCAGCAATAATGTATATTGTTGTCATGGTATTGAAGCATAACTGAATGCTCACTCTGTGTAGGAAAATAAATCCAGAGGAATTTTAAATTTTTAGAATGTTGGTAATTTAAGTGAATTTCTTGATATTTGCTGCCCTCTGATAAGAGGGATTTGCTGTCCTGAGATAGGAGGGAATCACCTGTATGAAATGCTATGGGATGTTTGTTGATGGTTTGGCAATGGCAGTGTTTGGGCTGTACTAGGCATTACAGTCAGTGTCCAGTGTGTAGCATTTAGTAAAGGAAGTGTCCTGTCTCTAGGGGGCAGTAATGTCAGTGTTCTGCTGCTAAGGGGGCAGTAATGGCAGTGTTCAGGCTGTAGGAGGCAGCGGAGGCTCTCTCACTTGTTCCCCAGGCTGTGGCTCTTTCGGTGGCGAGATGGGGGCGGGGTCGGCAGGTGAGAGCACACAGAGGTATCCGGGCAGGTGGGGCGGCGGCTGTACCTCAAAGTGAGGGACAGCTCTGAGGGTCCTGAGACAGCAGGGGGAGGAGAATATTTCAGAATGTCATCAAAGACTAAAAGTACCATAACTGGCAAAACACCGACAGCTTCCGAACATGCTGTGAGTGTATGCAAGTATATATTTGTATGAATACGTTTGTATGTATAATGTGTGTGATGTACAGTCTAAACCAAGAGTGGGCAACCTTGGTCCTGGAGATACACAGGGTATGCTTGGTTTTGTACTTACTCAGAACCTTTTTGATAAGTTATAGCTGCTTATTGCTTTTAGTTACTGTGGCTTTTACTTGTTGTGGTGACTGACAGGACACCAGTTTCTGTGGAGCTGAAAATAAATGTATCACTTTATACCTTTTTATAGGGTTGCTCAGGTGAATCTCAGCTAAACTCACAGCTCCTTCCCAGATGTTCTTACCTGTGCTGACTAACTAGCAGGGTGAGTGACTGACTGGATTGCTACCTGACTGGCTCTGGTTTGCCCCTGTGCTCAGACTATTTCCATTGGCAACCAATATGTTCCACCAATGAGGATGCAGAGGGGGTGGGGCTTGCAGATGACCATGTTCCCAGGGTGGAAAGAAAGGTTGTGGAATGTCTGTGCACTTAAGAGGAGGTGAGTCTGGCCAAAAGGCCTTAGCCCCCAGGAAAATTCCCATTTTTTGGTATAGCAGAGCTTGTGGATTAAAAAAAAAAGAAAGAAAAAACACATTTTTTATGGGTAATATTAACGGGATTAGTGTTTTATGAGCAGTTGGCTCGGATCTCCCCAGCCTTCCTGCTGTTTTAATGCTATAATGGGTTTACGCTGAAGTTTTTCCACTTTCAGGAAGAGGTTTGCTCCACATTCTACCCTTCTCTTTTAAAGCCACCCCTTATCATGCCTCGCTACCTGCGCTAAGCACAAAAAGTATTCCCTCTGTGCTTACCCATGACATTGATATTTACCTTTACTTACAGATACAGTAGTTGGGGATGTTCAATTGTGATTCTGTCTTATACATAAAAAAAACATCAATGCAGGATCCAGGGCCAATCCCAGACCAGTGTGTAGAGTATGGAAGCCAATCACATTTCAGCTGAACTGTAGCATTCCACCCAATCTCAAAGGGGAACAAATCAGCGAGAGGAAAACCCTTCGGTAGTTTTCTTTTATCTGATCCCCCCGTCTCACCCCTGCCTTTCCTCACTGCAGCCCCCTGCTTCACCGCAGCTCAGCTGAACACAAGCATCTGAGGCACAAACGCAAGCCATGTTCCCCCGCGTGTGCAGCTAAGAAACGCAGTAAACAAACAAACAAACAAACAGGAAAACCTGCTTGTGGTTTCTGTACAAATCATCTGAGTGCTCAGAATCATGGGGAAATCTCCATTTAATCTCACATCCCCGGTAATAATTAGTTAGCATGGGAAAATCTCTTGGTTTTATGTTTTTGTTTTAGAACAGATTGAAATTACTATCTGAAACATGGCAGATTGTATACAGTCACAGCACAAAACAAGTCTCTGACACTGGAAATTTCCAGTTGCACTCCATGTAGATATTAGCATGTTATTCTGAGATCTTAATTTTCCATTCATTACTATAACACTTCTCCTGTTCCCTTGTAATAAGATATAATAATTTAATAAACACAGCCTGCACCATACTGGAGGACTGAAGAAGGCATGGAAGCAATGGGGAGGAGGGAGATGAAGAATAAGCATCATCATCATCCATCATCATCATCATCATGTGCGAAGATCTGACACCTTTGTTCCTGTTTCCTTGAATGATCCGAGTTTCTGAAACCAATCTGTGCATGTAACTAATTATGCTGTATGACAGTGCAGTTTTCTGCTGTCTCAGCTCTTTATTCGGTTCACGTAAGCAGATCTAAGGATCAGTGACTGGGTCGGAAATCCCCCCCCGAGGCCACTCATTTGTTAAATGTGCTGATCAACCCTTAAGTGGGTCAGAGCCCAAAGACGGCGGATGACCGTGCAATTACAACGCACCTCCTAGGGAGTGTGTGTGTGTGTGTGTGTGTGTGTGTGTGTGTGTGTGTGTGTGTGTGTGTGTGTGTGTGTGTGTGTTTGGGTTACCATGGCAACCATTTAAACCATTATACATTTTTTAAAAATAGGTCAGTGGGCACATTGGTGACCTGTTTGTACATTTTTATTTTTTAATTTTTTAAGGACAGATTGAGACTGACACAGCCAGTCCCCCTGGTGATACACACAAACACACACAAATACACACAAGCCCACGCAAGCACACACAAGCGCACACAAACACACAGGTTAGCTCAGCGGCTGAGCCCTGCAAACTCTTCCTGGTGTCCATGGAGGATACTCATTCACAGTAATCAGACTTGATGATGGTCTTGCTGTGACCTTTGACCTCTGAATTCCCAGCTTTCCATCACTGTCCCTGCCTGATGAGGTTTGGTTTGTTTTTTTCTCTTCCCCCTTTCTCTCTCTCTCTCTTCCTTTTTTTCCCCATTAAAAGGGGGATCACTTCCTGTCCAGCCATATTCCACCCCCCTCAAGTTACCCCAGTCCCTCCCGGCACAGGGTAATTACACAAGATAAAAAATGAGTGAGTTTATGAATGATAGGGGTACAACAGGTCAGACCTCAGACACACAGCCACACAAGCACAAAAGCGCACACACACATCCACATACACACGTTCAATCTCACATACGTGCATACGCACACACATTAACATAGTACATGAAAGATGGTGCTGCTGGTTAGCATACACAAACTCACACACACTCACAGTCACCGGTGGTGTTAGTGAGGACAGAGGCTGGTTAGCACTCGTTGGGCTAGTGCCTCCCCCTCAGCTGCACTGAGGTGATGATTTAAACAGGCGCCTTTTACAAACCTTTTAAAAACCGTGCCATAACTCAAGCATTGCCTGTTGGGATAGCTGGTCTGTGACATCATTATTCCACTGCTTAAGGTTCAAGTGGGGCCCAATGGAGAAGGTTAAACCCCCCATAAAAACACACACACACACACACACACACTGGGGCAAACTGGGACAGCTATCTCAATGTTTTAACCTACACCCACTGTTAAAACCTGACTCAATCTGGTACGCACACACATACACACGCAGCAAAGCAGGCAGTACCCAGGGCTGAGAGAGTATGAGTGCATTTATGTGAGTGTGAGTATGCTATATTACCAGTGATATGTGCTTGTGTGTGAATCTGTATGTTTGTAGGAGTGCATGCATTACATTAGTACATACAGTTGGCATTTCTTTGTGTGTGGGGGAGGATTGAATGTGAGTACGTGTTACATTACCCCCAAGTTCTTCTTTGGAGGAGGCCAGGCTGGTTCCAGGTTCGATTTTCAGGGACAGCCTGCAACACAGACAGGCAATCAGCACATAGTGGGTGGAGCTGTGCTACCCAAGCACCCAATCAAATAACACATATCGTCAAAGTTCTAATTAAACCCTCTGCAGCTGCAGTCTACTAACCCTAACTTGGCAAGCTGTTGCAAGAATTGAGAACTCAGTGATGACACATCCTGCTGATTAAGAAGCAAGTGCATGACAGTAACTGCTTAGTGCAAACATGGCACTCAGAAACGACTTTCACATGACAGCAGAGCCAGTGAAATACTCTGCAGCCAGAGAAGCACTTCACCACTGTCACAGAAAACTACACAGAAAAACTTAAATAAGTTTTTCTGTGTAGAATAAATATAATGCTATAAAAAAGCAATCTACAGGTTATGAATATCACTTTATAGCTTTTTGATGAGAAGGATACTGTCTTAGCAAAAAAATAATGTTTGCAGTTTAACTGAATCTGTCCCTACAGGAATTAAAACTCAGCCCTGCATACCCATGACTGCCTGATTAGATGAGACATGCAGAATCAATTCGACATGGGTTCTGGAAACAGCAGGGGGAAAAAATTCATCCCATGTCTCAATCCAGAAGGACCCAGAGCGGGTCACAATTAAGCTGCAATGTGTCAAAAAGCTGCAGTCACAACAGGAAAAATCCTCCAGCGACCCTGGAAGCTGCATTGCTCATAATAAAGTCATAATCATTTCAAAATATTTTCCACACCCCCGCCTAATTTGGAATTGCAAGGACTTCTCAAGTAATTGCTATATCTACAGGCCACTTCTGGAGTTAAAACTGCAGCATCTGAGTTACAGAACCCTTTCCCTAATCATCATCCCACACAGTGGTACCTGTAACACAGGTAATATTTAAAAATAATGTATTTTATCAGTAAAATAGTCACTGGTTCTTCTGTAGTACTGTGTGTACGATAGAAGAACCAGTGACTATTTTACTTAAATTATTTGTTAAATTTCACTGCTTCAGTAGATCCAGCTGTATAAATAATTGAACCTGTCTAAGTCACTCTGAGACACTGCTAAAGCACTCTGAGCCTGCTAAGTGCATGAACGTCCACTTTTTCCCTCAGACAAGAATGGAGAAAACCCTCAGCCATGTGAAACGGTATCCTGGCAGTATTAAAAAAATCTTAAATGGATTAATTAAAAAAAAAAACATGGCAAAAAGTGAATATGTATCTGATTTTGATGTGGAGCCCAGAGAAAACAAACTAATAAAAAAACCAACCAACAAACAAATGATTAGTTCTCTAAAGGTTGTGCTAAGCCCAGAGAGTGGGTTATCATAGCCACACAGTAAAACAATGGCATTTGGGTTATCACGCTACTCTTCTCAGGGCCTTCCCTCTCTGAATCACAGTCCCAGGTGAGACCCGCATAAAACCAGGAACTCATTACAGCGTGGCTACCGAACTGGCTAACGTCATAAAGTTTCAGGCTTCATATACATGTGTTTACGTATACATACACACGCCAACGTGCAACTGGATGGCGTTTACTCGGGTTGAAAGTCTTATTCGAAACATCTGGAGGGAATAGCCACAGAGAGAAACTCTGCTCCTGGAAGTCAGCTTTGGTGAAAGTATAAACACACACACAGAAAGAGAGGAGAGACCCTAAGAGATGTGGGGGGGGATGTGGTCACTGCTGTTTGATAACTTAAGGGAGAGATGGAAACCAAATGCTAATAAGAGCATAAAGAGACCCAGATCCCAAGACTCTTCATCCACTGTGCTTGGAAGTCTGGAGGGCAATGCAATTCAGGAAAACACACAATTAAAAAAAAACTGAAACCCGAGAGGAAAAACAAGCATTTGGTGATTTGGTGTCCACCAACGAACCAATACAACTGAAGAAGCCTTCATGCAGCCATTATGTGTGTTTCCTGAGTCCGACGTCTGCCTGATGTCTGACGGGCTTTTTGTGACCAGCGTTGGTTGCCGATCTTCTATAAAGCCACGCAGAGCTCCAGACCAAAGGAACACTGAACCCTCTGCATGCTCCCATCTCAAATGTGGCTTTAACTTCCAAACCTGGCATTTATGGCTCAGCTTACACTAAGTACTAATTAACATTTGCATGCAATCGGATCAATAGGGCTTTTCTTTCTCTTAACTAGTTTTTTTTTTATGTGATGAAAGATTTTAATTCCATATTTTCAATACGTGGTTTTTACATACCATTGGCTTCCCACACACCCACAAAAGCCTTTGAGAGAGAAACATTCCAGTGATTAAACGTTAAACCAGAGGAGAAAATCTCCCAGGCGGAGGCCGATGGTTTTAATTAGGGTGTCAACATCCCTAACAAAACACAAACTTTTCATAATGAAAATGAAATACAACAGCTACATCACAGCAAACCCGCCAGAAAAGTCATGCGCCGCGAGAAACTTCTCAGCTCCATTTGCACACACGTGTTTTTAGGAAAACAAGGCACATGGGGTTTCCTGCGTGTCAGATAAACATTTCTGGGTCAGTTACACTAACTGACTGACAGCTACTATACCTGAGTTGGGCTTGACTTGTGATTTAACCAGTGGAACATCAGAGAGAAGTCAACTGGGAAAACAGGGAGGAGCGAATAAGTCCCGCTAATCAAGAGACATTCAGGTCAAAATGTCTGGCAACGGCACACTGGTGTCTTACTGAATGATCAAGGGCACAGCTCATGCGGTAAACTTCGTTAGCATACGAGCGTACTGCAATTCACCTGGCTACAGGTGAGCAGCACTGATGCAGTGTTTGTGTGAGGCGTATCTGCCGTCTCTCTTTCACCGGCGGGTTATATCTCCCAGCACCGGCATCATCCAGTAAAAATGCTGACGTGCCGTTCTGACTGAGTAACCAGCCTAGCTGAGAGAACGAGCCCTTAGAACCCCTGATGTTTATTTAACATGGCTGAGGATGAGCGTATCCTCCCTAATGAGAGCGAGCAGCAGTGACCTCATCAGTCATAATGAAGATTTTCGTATGGTCCAGTCAAAGTGTTCCGCTAATTGTCTGCAGTGCTTAGAGGATTTCCGTCTGTGAACATGTAAAACCCCTCTTTTTACATTAAAAAAAAATGGCTTGTTTTCGGGAGAGCTCACTTTCTATTTTTTGAATGTTTGTTTTATGTCCAGGCAACAGTTTCCATAGTAAACAGCGACTGCTGACATTGACCAGTGTGTCGGGATGTTTTGAGCGTTTGTAATGGCTCAGTATTCTGTGCGCTGGGTGAGAAGTGTCCCTGTCGGCACGGGCATAGCGTTATTGCATTGTGCTCCGCATCACAAGCGTACAGTTTTCTGTTTTATTTACCGATGATCCTCTAAAGAAAAGAAAGTATTAATCTTTGACTATGAAATTTACTTCAGAGGCATCCTCAATTAAAACGTTATTCTGCAACTTTCTAAATACCTGATTAAAAGCGCTGTAGTGGTCAAAGTCAAAATTCTTATTTTTTTTCTTAGGTTTTTCTGTCCAGTTGTTTGACAGGCATTGTATTTTTTCACAAATGGTTTTCCATAAAAACCAACTGCTTTTAATCAACTACTATTTTCAACAGTAATATAATAGGAAAATTGAATGCCACTGTAAGCTTGTCACTCCTCTCCTCACTGCCTCGGTTGAAACATTCTGACATATTAGGTCATACACCATCCAGTCCGTACCACAATTCTGTCCAGGACATTGTCCAGCATCTGGAGAGCATTTCACAACATGGGTGTCACCTCATTCCTGACCCGCAGAATAAACCAGAGAAACGGACTGCTGCTGTGACAGGACACTGGGGCGACGGCTGGACTGAAAGGTCTTTAATGAAAGTGAAAAAGAGAGAGAGGGACGTAAGACCGTAACGGGGTCAGATGAAGAGAAGAGCCGCTTGTTATTTTTTCCCTGCAGTTGTTCACAGCTGCAGCTTCTCATCCGCGGCACTCTGGGTATCAGCAAATACCACTTTCACTAAAGTAAGCTCTCTCAGGGAGAGGAGAATGAGCCGGACACTTTCACACAAACTTCAGAGGTGACATCACAATCCTGCAGCCAGCGCTGGCTCCTGCTTCAGTCTCCTTAATCAGGGTTCCCAAGTTATCGCTCAGCTGTAAAGATATGGCTATTATTTAATACAGGACGACAGACGGACTTCTGTCCCTCTGAGTGCGAAGTTTAGAGGATGTCATGAATAAGAGACCACACCGACATCCACGCACGCGCACACACACACACAACTGCACACACATACACACACTTACAAACACATTCTTGCACATTGACTCATGTATTCACTCACACACAAATGCACAAACACACACACAAATACACAAAAACACACACAATGGTGCACTGTGGAAATTTCAGTGTGCTGTTCTCAGTCAGTGAAAATGATTCACATATCTAACATATATTTGAATTACTTTACAAGAAGCTGAAAGTACTGTCAGATTTTGTGTCATTAAGTTTTCCTGGTAGGGGTGCATTCTGTTTGATGCTAAACCTTCAGTACTTATAAATCGGAGAGACTGCTGAACTGCACTCTGATTGGAGGAAACAATACAATATTTTGCTTTGATTGAAGCAGATTCTACTGTACCACACCCTGATTGGTGCACTGCTGTATCTCACTGTGATTGTAACAAACACTACAATACCACTCTCTGATTGGAGTATACACTACTACACCTTGCTCTGGTTGGAGTAGACACTACCATACCTCATTCTGATTGGCGGAGGTATCCCAAGGTTCTTGAGGATACCTCCGCCTTCAACCCTAGCTAAGATTCTAAAGTGAGCCTGTGGCCTAACCCAAAATTTGGCTATCCTCTGAAACTTGGAACCATGGCAAACATGGGAATAACATGAGCGGCAGGGGGACAGGGGGGTAGGGTTCATTTGTGGGGGGGTGGGGGGGGCGGGTTGCTTTCAATGGGACTCATCAGGATTCGATGACAGACATTGTGCTTGTTAGGACTGGAGCCAAAGGCGATGCGTGTGTTGAAATCTGACCCAAAGATGATTTGCTTGTTAGAATCAGATCCAAACACGACACGCTTGTTAGCATCCGTGCGCTGGTGGAAAAGCTCCCAGCCGAGGCAGACAGCGGGACGGCGGTTTTACGGGCTGCGTTTCGGTGGCTCTGTCACGGGTGGACAGATGACATGCTCATATAAACACTGGGAAAATGAGAGTCTCACTGTGCCCATCCTATTGCAAACCATAACCAAACCAAACCACACACACACACACCCAGCCCAAACTGCCCATCCTAGAACAAGAAACAAACACAAACTACAAACTACACACACACACACACACACACAGCTAACACTTCCCAACTCAACACACACACACACACACACATACACGAGTACCACTTAATGCTGATCATACTCAAGGACACTTAAAGGACACAGAAAGAGACGCTGGTCTCACTTGTAGTTGTCATCCTCCACAAACTTCTGGAGCTCCTCGATGTAGTGCACAGACATCAGACACTTCTGCACATGCGACAGCGTCACCAGGTGATCTGTGAGGGGTGCAGGACAGAGCACATTCAGAGGAGCACCCCAAAATCTGTCCACACCTGAGCCAAGAACCTTATTACCTGCCTGGCTTATCCAAGCACCCCAAAACCTGCCCATAGCCCAATCAGACATCCTAAAACCTGCCTACAGTCAGGCCAAGCACCCCAAAATCTACGCACTCCACAGGCCGCACACTGTGCTCTGAGACGGATTGGGTTCTGTGGTTCTGCTCTCCAGAGCGGGCCAGCTTCATGTCCAAGAGTGCCGGATTCCTATGACAGAGAGTTTATGCCAAACAACCACAAAAATGCTACAAGGCCGCAGTGACTCTCATTAATCACTGCGTTTAACTGCAGCTCATCCTGCCGCCTCACTGCTAATTTTATCCAGCCTAACGTCACTCTGGGGCCTGGGTGCAGCACTGGGGTTTATAAACATGTTTATAACAAACGGCACATCATAAACATGTCCATAAAACAGTGTATAGATGTGCTTATAACATGGCATGTAAAGGGTTTATAATACAGTGGGTATGATGAATAAACATGATTATAACACAATGTATAAACATATTTATAACAGATAATAAAGAGAGCTGGTCAATCAGCCCATGTAGGGTCATGATTTACCTTCAATCACTGCAACAAGCCTAGAATGAACGACCCATGAGTCCCTGCTTTGACTACATGACCTGGCAAGCTCTTTCATGCATTTCCATAGAGTAAGATAATGACATAGGGCAATAGAATATTTGAGAAATAGTGGGTGGGGGTACCCTCTCTCACAGGAGCATACGCATTAGGGCACTAGAATGCTGAAGGAGTAGTGGGTGAGGGGCAGTGGGTGTGGGGGTAACAGAATGCTGAGGGGGTAAACAGAATTTGGGACAGACACTGACCGTAGCTGCAGGAGACCTGCAGGTCAGAGATGGTGCGGAGCAGGTTGTTCATCTGATTGGCCCTCTGCTGCGTCTCTATGATACTGTCTGAGGCAGGGTAGGCCGAGTCGATGTAGGTTATATCCAACAGGTACATACCTGCACAGGTGGGGGGGAGAGAAAGGGAGAGGGGAGAAGAGGGAGAGACATGTTCAATGTAATCAGCACCTCATTAGCAGACATGGGACCAACACAGCTGCAGTCTGATTCAGATAGGGGAATTATTTTTATTCCGGGGGAGGGAATTTCCACACCTAAGGGTGTCAGAGGCTGCTGGTTCTCCATCACAACAGCGGAGATTGGGGGCCTGGGGGTATTGGGTTCGGGATCTAACTTGGGACCTAAATAGAATGATGAATGTGTGTGTGTGTGTGTGTGTGTGTGTACGGTTCATGTGCCTGTGTGTGCACTTGTGTGTGTGTGTGTGTGTGTGTGTGTGTACGGTGTGTGTGTCTGTGTGTGTGTTTGTGTGTGTGTGTACGGTTCATGTGCCTGTGTGTGCGCTTGAGTATGTGTGTGTGTGTGTGTGTGTGTGTGTGCCTGTGTGTGCACTTGAGTATGTGTGTGTGTGTCTGTGTGTGTGCTTGGGTGTGTGTGTGTGTCTGTGTGTGTGCTTGGGTGTGTGTCTGTGTGTGTGCTTGGTGTGTGTGTGTGTGTGTGTGTGTGTGTGTGGCATCCTAATTTCTGGCAGTAAACAAAGGCTAGCTGTCTTTGTGGGAGCACAGGGAGATGTGTCAGACATAGCTGAAACCCAGAGATGGGTTATATCACAGCTTAACCATTAATGCGGAGTGGAGAGTGACAGGCCGCTGGCACAGGGTCCATGGGGGCATTTTACACAGCGCTGCTGTTGTAACACAACACTGATTATTCACACAGATGTTCTTTATACTTCAGCTTTTTTTGTATGTCACTTTTTTTTTTTTTACAAATACAAAACTTGTGTTTTATACACTACTGTTTCATTCACCAATCAGCCAATCTGTATGACCTCTGTCTCTCCAGGCAGAAAAGGAGCTGGGTGCGAATGTTAAGGCAAGCAACCTGCATGAGTGTTCAGGTCAGTTACCTGCGCAGGTACTGGGGTGAGGCACATTCATATGAGTTGAGGGTAAGGTTTCAATGAAAGTACCTCAGTAAAGACAGTAAATTCTTCATGATGTAGGTTTTGAAGATGCCAATCTCTCTCTCCCTCTCTCTCTCTAGCCTTACACTGTTTCTACCTCTCAGTATGCTGAAGGCTAGGCTAGCAGCACACTGTTTCTCTCTCTCTCTGTCATGATGCTAAAGGCCAGGCTATTCTCTCTCTTCCTCCAGCTGGGAAGCCAGAAACATTTAAAAATGGCAAAAACGTTAGAATCAAACACAGTGTGACAGTGATAGGCTGAGATCAGGGAGGCAGCGAGACCTGAGACACCCTGCCCAGTACAAGAGCAAAACATTCTGAGGTTTCTGCAATGCCAGGTCCTCTGAATCACAACAACGCTCTGTAATTAACCGATTATCCTGCAGCATAAAGTCACTGTGAGCGCGGGGGGCCAAAGAGGCCATCTCACAGCAGACAGCCCGGCAGAGTCGGCCATGTTCCACCACACTCTGCTCCTGGATTTCATTTTTCAATATTACATAACAACAGAGGAACGCAAGCATGTTCACCAATGAGAACAGGCCATGAAGCCCATCTGTTTATGGTAATTTTATTACTGACATACAGAATTACTGTCAGCAACAACTGCGTAGCTACATGAAATTTCATCGCTAAAATATCTTGAAATACACACACACACACACACACACACACACACACACACACACACACACACAACATGAGTCATACAAATTCATTGATTTTAAGGATAAGTCCTGGTTCCAATATATCCTGTGGCAATACACAATTTTGTCATTTTCTGACACAAACTGGTACAGTACCAGACACGTCTTTAAAAACAGATATCTTATTACCTATTTAGAATAAATTACTATGACCTAAATATCTCCTTGAAGGCATTTTACTCACCATTAATAAGTTGTAAACATATATTAAGAGTTTCCAAAGAACAGAAAGGGGTCTTTAAAGGAAAGTGTAAACCAAACTGGAGGCCTGTCGACTCTCCTGCCACTGTCTCATTGGTTTATTACTGAGGCGTTATATGGTAAATGAATGCTCTCGTTATTCTCATTTGGACAGATGTGTGTGCTTTTCCGTGGCTTTCTGATGGTTGACTGATATTTCCCCAGGGGCTTAGCAGTTATCTCAATACTTTCACCTCCAAACAAACAACAAAAACAAGCCAAAGCAAAATACAAAACATGTGTGCAGCCAATTACAGAGGACAAGGCTGAGTTTGAACACGGATGAAGAAGGGATTTCTCAGCAATAACAGATTTTTAGACTCTACTCTTGTAATGTAAGAACCATCCAATAGTTTTGTTTATTATTTAAATCTGAAAGTGTCCAAATAATGGCAAAATTGTATTTCAGTATTTCTGAAATGTAGCAACAACTTCTAATTTTCTTGCCTCACCTCAGGTTTTTTGTTACCAAAATACAATTATTTTTTATGTGTTCTGCATCACAGTAATTTCTGTGAAAAAGTAGAGGGAGCAATCAACTGACCCCTGGGGGACATCATATCCCACAATGCCCTGCTCAGACATAGTGCCTCTTACCAGTACTTTTTGCAATCTATAGAGAAGCTACTTCTGAGCCTGTTTTGAGGTGGCTGCCAATACATTTCAAGGTTGATCATGCTGAACATTTCACTGGTGTGGCCAGCACCTTATCAAAGATGGATCATTATTCATAGTCAACACTGTTAAAATGACTGTAATGTAATGTAAAGATGGTCTCTTTTTGTGTTTGTACTTAGGTTCAGTTACACAACAAAACAATGATAAATGAGTTTCACCCTTGGGAATTTACAAAAATGTTATTTTCCAGAGTCAGTGTAATTTGCACGGGCATTAGGCTGTCCTGCATGGCCTGTCCCTCCTTATGCTGTGTGACTCAATTCTTCAGCACAAAATCAGATTATCTGCGATTTCCATTTTAGACTTTTACAATAGATAACTCGTACTGTCAATTCTTCATGACTCTGCAACTAATTAAGTTTATTCAAAACAGCATGTGACTAAAACTTGTCTGATGTAACTTCATGTCAGAAAACAATTCTTCTTGTTGTTCAAGATTCTGAGGTTACCGCATCCAGGCTAACTTGTAATAGCTCATACTCCCACTTCCACAGATGAGGTCTGGGCTAAAAAGCTCTTTCCTCGTGGTACAGCGGCCATCTGGGATTCAAACGAACCCACCTGGTTCCTGGACCATACCACTGACACCACAGAACCAAAAGGTGTTGCTCATTTAGCAACAGACACCCCCCGCCCCCACCCCTAAACAAAAATCTGACTGGTAATAAAATAAAGCTCATATCCTCTAGAGGGTCAGTGAGTGAATTAAAGCTAATCAGTTTATCCAGCATGCTAATAAAACACCCATAAAACACACCCCATATAAGCTGCACAGAGAGGGGCAGGGTTTACTGGGCTCCTTTACAGTGCACCCCAATAAATCTGCTACTCACCCCTGCAGAGGGCCATGATGAACAGGGAGTAACACACACACACCAACACCACACACACACACACACACACACACCACACACACATACACACAAAACACATACCCACACACACATGCTCACACACACAATCACACATACAAACAACACACACACCCACACACACACACTCACACACACACACACACACACACACACACATACACACACACATCACACACACACACAAACACATACCCACACACACATCACACACACACATAAAGACACACACACACACACACACACACACACACACACACACACACACACACACACACACACACACACACACACACACCATCACACACATACATACAAAACACATACCCACACACACACACACACACACAATCACACATACAAACAAAACACATACACACACTATCATATTACTCACACACACACATCATCACACATACACACAAACACAGCTATGTGCCTTCTAGGGTCTCTACGGTAACCAATTATCACCACCTTTCGGCACTGGCTGATCCTGTCCAGGTGTGCAGCTGTTTTCTCTCTGATTGGGACATAGCTGCGCCCGTCACACAGCTGTTAGCCCAGCTCATTAAAACATCATTAAATAGGAGTGCGTGTGCCACACACGTCAGGTGACACTCCTGTGGCAACAGGCTTTAATTGCACATAAAGTGTGCCTGCAGCCCCACAAATGAGCGAGCAGACACTTAATGCTCCACAGATGGCTGCACAAACTCAGACATGCAAACAATCTGCTACACAAACACTCAACTACACGTTCTCAGCTACACACAAACTCAGCTGCCATTCACCACACCGGAGCCTGGAGCAAGAGCCTTGAACCTTAAAGCTACAGTAAACAAATACAGAAAAATTAAACAGCAAATATGCTTGACTGGCTGAAGGTATCCTTTAAGGGAAAAGTGGATCTCACCTGAGGACAATTCTGGATTTTCTGAATGACAGTTGAGACGCAGCGGTCTGACGGAGGACACAGTGACTGAGGGGTGTTGGGGAAGCAGAAGATGGGACAACCTGCAGGGCCCAGTTTGATTCTGTGCACTAAAGCAAACAGTAGGTCCAGCACACAGAGTAATCAGCTGCTGTGACTTTAAAATATTCCCAAAAAGCTAGACCACAGATATCCAGACACAACGAGGGGCCCACCCCCAGTCTTCCAATCACAGCACTGATCGCCCACATAAGACTGTAGATCATTGTACAGATCTGAGATCAGCATGGTCAGCGATTGGCATGCAGGTCTGTGATCAGTGTGTAGGTCTGCGAGTAGTGTACATGTTGTTTGTGATAAGTGTGCAGGTTTGGGATCAGTGTGGAGGCCTGGGATCCAGGCGATGACATCAGTAAACAGCAGTACATCACGCCCCTCTGAGCTTAACAAGGGGCTCGTATGTTAACGAGGAGCCGATTGTTCCCTCATAACGAGCGTCGTGAATCATCCTGTCACACCATCTTCCCCTGCCCTGATCAATCAGTGCTCCACATGTTCCCCTGATTTATGCCGCTGTTGATTTCGCTCTGCTGTGCTGTTTTATTTCGCAGCTACATTCCTTCGCGGAGCAATAAAGGATCTTTGCATTTCCCACCTCCAGAGTTTAGCTTTCTGCAAGTATATAATATTCAGGTGGTGGGTGATTGCAATATTTGTCATTTTTGGCACTTTATTTTTGTACTTTATTGTTACTGTAGTGTAATGATATATCTGCAGTATATAAGCAAATCAAAGGAAACCATGCCATCGGTTTCTCTCTCTCCTGGACCCGTGGCAGTGGGATGCTGTAGTGCGGCTGTAAAATTTGGTTCGGATAGAAAAACGAGGAGGAAAAAGTTTAAAAAGGAGAGAGGTACAAAAAAAAAAAAAAACCCCATTTATCATCGTTAGGAAGATTAAATTCACATGGTCTCCAGTGGAATGACTATTTACCATGACCTATTTCTGAAAGCATTTAAAGCAATGGAAAGTGGGTATTAAAGACCTTTCAAAACCCAGTCTGGACCTTACTGAGATATCTACGTCGAACGGACCCATCCGCACGCAATTGCTGCTGTCGTGTCCCAAGATGGAAAATTCTGGAAATCAGCACCCGCAGTCACTAAAGCACAAAAGTCCCACAAACAAAGGGCACAAAAAACGCCCTGCTGCCCTATAGTATATACGCTGACCTTAGAATATAAGATTTCTGCAACCCAATGTCACAAAAAAACCGCAAGCTCCCTGTGATTATACTTGTGAAGAGAATATGGTTAAAATATCTTTGATTAATCTGCAAGGAGATTATGTGATTGGGGGAGAGGCTGTCCTTGTCCAGTAGGGTACAATTTGAACTGGTTTAATAACTTCAGAGTTAATATGTTCTTGGGTTTAATGACTGCCTTGAAATTCTATGCAAGTTGATTTGTGTGTGTGTGTGTGTGAGTGTGTTTGTGGTCAACTGATGACCCTTAAATTGCTACATCTACAGTAACCTAAGACTGCAATGAAACTATAAACCATAAACATCTTGATTCTGATCAAAATCTGGCTCCTATTAAGAGGATAATATCACTTCATCATAAAACAATATTGAAACTAAAGAGACACTCTGTTTCATTGTGGTTTTGTAGCACATTCTTCTGTTACTGTTTCCCATTGCTTCACAACTACCACTAACTACAAACATGGCACCATTGCCACTGTCAAAGAGTATCAGTGTTTGTTGTTACAGTTTAACAGGCATTTCCAGATCAATGATAGATGGCTAGTCCTTTAGTTGTATTTTATTAGCAAGGCTACCATAACGATCCAGCAGCAAAGTACTGCCTTTAATCTGCATCTCAAGTGACCAACACCTAAAATGCCCTGTAACCAGTTACAAAAATCAGCATCAGCTTCAGTCTTTAAGCTCCAGAGAGAGCAGTTGGTTCTGGGTTTTAACTCCAGAGAGAGGGGCAGGATCTGGGTTCTAAGCTGAAGAGAGAGAAGTTGGCTCTGGGTTTTAAGCTGAAGAGAGAGAAGTTGGCTCTGGGTTTTAAGCTGAAGAGAGAGAAGTTGGCTCTGGGTTCTAAGCTGAAGAGTGAGCAGATGACTCTGGGTTCTAAGCTGAAGAGAGAGAAGTTGGCTCCGGGTTCTACAGAGGGCAGCGGGCCCTGAGTCCTGGCTCAGGCCAACAGAACGTGCTCATGTTTATCCGTCCAATCAACAAGCTGGGCCATAAATACCGCCACACTCAGACCCGCTGCCAGGTGGGCGGGGCGCCAGAGCGCCATGTTATTGCCCAGCCAGTGCCGTGTGACGGCTGCAGCATCCATGCTCGCTGCGCCTGTTTTTCTGCTCTTGCATCAACACCGTCTCGAGGGTTCGGCACTGACACAAAACAGCTGCTGAGAGAGAGGAGCTCCTCACTGCTCACAAAACTGTTATTATTAATTTCATTAATATCATTTAACGGGCTCGTATATCTTGCAAACAGCCATTCTGAGCAAAAACACAAGAGTAGGCCGATATTAATCTTCAGTGAAGCTCCCCCCGCCCACCTGGGTCTTTTTCAGACATATCTGATCTTTGCACTGAGCACACACCAGATATCCCAACGGCACAGGAGAGATTTTAATCCCTCGCCATGTAGAGTTCTCCATTTCTGTTCTTTACAGGAATGTATTTGATCTGTCTGTTACTGAATGCACGGTGCACTGTGACCTTATCTCCTGTTAATACCTGGCAGCCCTTGTCTTAGCTAAAGAGAACCACGGTGGAAATACGAGTTACGACTTTCTTGTGTGTGATATCCTTGCATGTCATGGTGTATATGAGGTGGTTTTTATGTCATATATAATAAATCAAACCAAATAAAAAACAACTCATCATACTGTTTTCTCTGCTGTAACCCCTTGATAACTTGCTAACAGCAGTAGCCTTTGTGGATGCACTGTGAGGGGAGAAAATCTACAGAGATCATTTAGAGCTAAACCTCAGCAGCTAGGTGCTACAAGTCCAACTAAAAACATTTCTTACATCCTCAGGTCACCAATGCTTTCCCCAAGGCAAATTTTAGCTGGAACCCCCAGACTTTAGGAGAAACTGCTCTGTGACTTAAATAGTGCTCAAACAATTTACTCCTACATACAGAGAGATTTACAGAACCCATTCTGGGTCAGATACCTCACTAAATTTTGTAACTGCTCCATCTCACTTGGCGATCAAACCCACAGGCCATGTGTTTACAAGCCCAGCAACATAGCGTTGCCAAGATGAATCTTTGCTTCCTTTATCGGACTAAATCCATATCTTTGCAAGGCCTAAAAAACCAAAGCCTCCCCTGACGCTGTTGGACAAACAAACTCGGCTACCAACAGTGACGACCTCTGAATTTCCCTCAGCAGCCTTGCCAGCTAAAACTTTCCGAAACCACTTCTCTTCCCCGGCCTGCTTTCCCTCTCCTTCACTGGTGCGGCTCTGTACGTTTCTACGATATCAGGCCACTGTTAGCAACGATGATGGCGTCAGACTCAAGGAGAACGACCTCAGAAACGAACTCTTTGAAAACCACTCTGCTCTTGGACCCCTGGCTGGCGTTACCATAGAAACAGCCTGTCCTCCCACCACAGCTGCCGAAAAACATGCTGCCCTGAATGTTTTCATCCATGCCAGATCGGAAGGAAGCGCTGACCTCATCCAACATCCATAAGTGACAATACGGAGTGGGGGACGCATCTGCAACACTCAAATGAGATGTCCTTTGGGATGAGAATGAGAGCCAAATGAGAATCGAGAGCCAAAGAGTCGAAGCAAGGGGTCTGACAAGGATGAGTCAGAGAAAAGGAAGAAAAATAAATGTAAATCTGATTTTCATAGAAAAACCTGGTACGTAATGGCATTGCGTGGCCACTCTCAAAATAGAGGATATTATCAAATTTTCCACCCCCTCCCCCATGCTTCAGGTTGGTAAGACCAGCAGGTCCCAGAAGACACACAGATGGGCCAACACATACTGGCGTGTGTTACGTAATGCCTGTGACTGAGTAATCATAGAGGCTGTAAGGCAGCATGTCCCTGTTAAACAAATCCATATCCCCCTCTCTCTTCAAAGAAGGGACCACGGCATACCTATCCCCTGTCTGCAGGGAGAGCGAATCACTGTGTCTACAGACTCAGCTGTCCCCTCTGCTCCTTCGCTACAGACGGTTCTTGTTGGTAGCACAGGGGTTTCCGGTGCTGCGTTACACAGCACAGAACATCCACTGCCACAGTACTGCCCTCGGCCACATCCTTTCATTAATCAAATTGGAATGTTTTGGCTTCACTGGTAGTGGAGCAGAGGTTTTCCGTGTTGAAATTACAGAGCTAAGTATCTGGTGTGTGTATGAATCTATGACAGAAACTTTCAATGTTAAGAACACAGAGTTGAGCATCTGGTGTTTCTATAGAATTCGTGGCATAACTTTCAATTTTAAGAATACAGAGCTGAGTATTGTGTGTGTCTATAGAATCTGTGCCTCTATGTGCAGTGGCACAGACTTTGGTCTTTGGCCAACATTATAATAAGCTACAAACATCAATAATAATGGAGACAGTCTGCAGCAATCACTCCAGTGCTAAATTTACCCAGCACATCTATTTTCCTGTTATTGCCTTGCTAAATTGTGTCCTGCATTTTATCATTGTATTTCTTTTTTTTTTACCCTGATTTTTTCCCCTTTTTCCCAAGCTGAACTTGGGAAACTGCAGTGGTTGACCTCGCTGCAGCACCTGCTCTGAAAGCTTTGGGAGGAGAGGTCGAGCATGTGACTCCTCCGATTCACGTGATGACAATCTCGCTTCTATTCACGCTGCAGCGCACTACTAGTTGCACACTGCCTATGACGTTGGAGGATGATGTGGTCAGTGTACCGTCAGTGTGTCCCGCCACAGGCACCCAACATAAACAGAGAGGGTGCTATGGCGATGAGGCCAATGGACTTTAGCCGGCTTGCCCGTACGAATCCCAGGTGAGGCTGGCCAATTGTTGCCTTGCCAAGTGGGACCTCTGACCATGGCGGCAATGGCGAGGCCAGGGATCGAGCCCCTGACCTCAGGGCCCAGGGCCCCCTGCATTTTATTTCTTAATGTCTGCTTAACATGGTGGATTAACTTTAGCAAAGACTGAAAGTGGAAAGCAGGAGGCTGTGTGATCAGGCAGCCATGAGGAGAGGCATTAGGTGGCCAGATTTAGTGAGCCAGATTGGGAATCTAACCCGCACACTGTCTGTAGGGAAAAGCACATAAATCATTTATTTAAACAATCTGGTTATTTAACAGGCCATAAACTGTAATATTTCAGCTTAATGGGTCCATGTGTTTTCCTTTCTCATTATGGACATGGGAAAAGGGTGTGCTCTGGAGGAAAATAACTAAGTTTTCCTCTTACAGTGATTCCATCTCAGGTCCATTCGGGGTTCATGTCTGACCCCAGTGGCTTCCTAAAGGAGATCAAAATGGGTTCTGTTAGCACCTGGTTCTGATCCAAACCTTACAGAGCCACCTTGACATTCCTATAAGTTCAAAATCAGCCATTGTGGAAAAAGAACTAAATTCAGCTATTGCCATGAGTTTTCCATGAGATTTTATCAAAGCATTTGTTGAGTTTCAGTTCATGCTGTTTGAAAAGGCCTGAACTGGATAGTATCAAATGAAACCGAATCTGATCCAGCTGAGGTGAGATTAATTGAACTGGGCTTGATGTGACTGGAATGGGTTAAATTCACATCATCCCTCTACTTTCTACCAGTGAGGACCCATCCTACCCTGAATCACACACACACACACACACACACACACACACACACACACACACACACGCATGTGCAAACACATGCATGTGTACACTCTCTCTTACACTCAAGCACACGCACATAAGAATACTCTCTCACCCACAGGCACTCACTCTGTCTCACACTAAAACACACATGTGCAGCAAAACATAAGCTCTCTCACGGTCTCTCTCTCTATCCCTCTCTCTCAGCTGCTGCTGCTTCCAATGTTCCAGGACTAACGCAGTGTGGATCCGTCCCAGAAAGATCGCTGATCTCTCTGTAACAAGGCACAGGATTTCAGGAGTTGTGAATTAGCCAAACACTGCACATCATAAATACTGCTATCAACATCACAACTCTGCACCAGCCAACATAAACCCTGTTACACTGCAGAGATCAGAGCACTTTCATCAGCAGTGTGTTTGTGTGTATGTGTGGGTTTGTGTGTGCATGTGTGTGTGTGAGTGTGAGAGTGTATGAGCGTATGTGTGCATGTGTGTGTGTGTGTGTGTGTGTGTGAGTGAGTGAGAGAGTGTGCATGTGTGCATGTGTTTGTGTGTGCATGTGTGCGTGTGTGCATGTGTGTGCATGTGTGTGTGTGTGTGTGTGTGTATGAGTGACAGAGCGTGTGCGAGTGTGTGAGCATGAGCATGTGTGGGTGTGTGAATATGACTGCATATGTAAATGTGTCTGTTTGTGTGTGTGTGTGAGAGAGAGAGAGATACTGTGTAAGTGTGAGTGTGTGTTTGTGTGTGTGTGTGAGAGAGAGAGATACTGTGTAAGTGTGAGTGTGTGTTTGTGTGTGTGTGTGAGAGAGAGATACTGTGTAAGTGTGAGTGTGTGTGTGTGTGTGAGAGAGAGATACTGTGTAAGTGTGAGTGTGTGTGTTTGTGGGTGTTCGTGTTAGAGAGAGAGATACTGTGTAAGTGTGAGTGTGTGTGTTTGTGGGTGTGTGTTAGAGAGAGATACTGTGTAAGTGTGAGTGTGTGTTTGTGTGTGTGTGTGTGAGAGAACTGTGTAAGTGTGAGTGTGTGTGTTTGTGGGTGTTCGTGTTAGAGAGAGAGAGATACTGTGTAAGTGTGAGTGTGTGTGTTTGTGGGTGTTCGTGTTAGAGAGAGAGATACTGTGTAAGTGTGAGTGTGTGTGTTTGTGGGTGTTCGTGTTAGAGAGACAGCGTATCTGCTTGTTTACCACTTTCTGTCATTACCACATCATGGATCCGCATGACAGGATTTACTGCGGTATTGCTATTGTTACTATCGAGCATGATTGCAATGCAGTGAATGGAAGAGCGAAAACAAGTCATCACCAGCACTCTCACTGCAAGGCCTGTCTATTACAGATCAAACATGGCCTCATCCCTTCTGCCTCTCGTGCTTTACAGAGCTTTTAAAGATCACAGCCACAGGCTTCACACCATGGATTTATGGATGCGCACACATTCACACAAGCTCAGACAAAAACAAAAACAGATATTACAGAGAGCTGTGAGAGACACTCATAAAGCTACACGAGATACTCCACATCTGCGCGGCGACAAACTGAAAAAATCCCCCAGAAGTGAAGGAGCGTCCAAAAGCTCCTTCTGTTTCTATTACTCCAGTGTAAGATCATTAATGACTGGGCACCAAACGTTTCCCACGGCTGTTCCCAAATTCTCTGGGCCTAAGATCTGCATTAACGCATGCAGCTTGACATATGTTTGTGTATGTGTGTATGTGTGTGTGACTGAATGGACACAGAAACTAGTGTGTAGCATGTAACAGGTGCATGGATTAAAGTTACTACTAAGAATGTCAAAGGAAAGTGTGCTTACAGTACATACTAAACCCATATATTCATAATGGGTTTAGTATGAATATAATTAATATATATCCATAACATTCATATGGTGGAAAAACAGGTGGGAAACAGTCCAGGATATCTCTGGGAGTACTCAATTAAACATGCAATACATATGAATGATTCATTTTGTTCTGAACAGTGAAGAAGACAGATGTTGACTGCAATTTTGCAAGAAGCTCAAGGGTCACCTTTTCACACATGCGCACACACACACACACACAGTGTTTTCTTTATTATGTCTACTTTCGTCTGCATGTGTCGGGAGTTCTTTGCACAAATCAGGCAGGAATGTACCACTAAAAGCTGTGTTTTTAATAAAGTGCGAGGGTGAATGAACCTGTATTAGATTCAAAGGAGAGATTCCTTCTCTCTGAGGTGTTTGGCTAATCCCTTCATCTGGACACTGTATCACACCAAACACAAATTTCAATTTGTAAACCAAAACCCCAGGAACCTTCAACTTCCTTGCTGCTGTGTTTTTGTTTCTGATAAGCAATGGAATAACACATGCATATTGGCGTGTGTGATGTGTGGAGTGTGTATGTGGGTGTGTGAGGATGTGTTGGTGTGTGTGAGTGGGTGTGTGTATGCGTGTGTGTATATGTGGGTGTTTGAGGCTGTGTGTGCGTGTGCATGCAGGTGTGTGAGGCTGTGTGCATGTGTATGTGGGTGTGTGAGGCTGCGTGTGAGTGGGTGTGTATATGTGGGTGTGTGAGGCTGTGTGTGTGTGGGTGTGTGTGTAACCTTAATGGAAGCAAGGCAAGCTTGTCTGCGAAACACAAACGCCATGATTGCAGCTGTCAGCTGCAAGGCCTTACAGATCTCACCGGTAATCCTGCAGGAATGCCACAGATCAAACCACAGGATGATAAAATCTGCTTCTCCCATTGTGGAGAATGCTATAGGCCCACAGAGAGAGACACAGGGACTGTGTGTGTGTGTGTGTGTGTGTGGTACATATTCAGAGAGGAAGTATGTGTGTGATTGTGTCTCTTGTTTCGTCCCGCTGGAGAAAGCCCCTCCTTATACCCGTCGTATTGCTGTCACATCCTACACAGATTCTGGGGGAACCTCAGACCAGCAAGCATGTCCTCCGAGGAGTGTGGCACCTGCCTGCCACTTCTTCCACTCTACAGTCCCCCAGCTGAGCTATGCAGTCACTGTGCACTGGGTAATCACTGCACACACCTGACTGACCAGAGGAGGCGCTGCTGAGCCCAGGGCAGACCCCCCTCTTCTCTAAGCAGCAATGGGGTGAACTGTGCATCTCGGCTGCAGTCAATGCTGGCGGCGGACTGTAGGGCACACTTTTCTGTCACTGGGAAGTTTTTGTGTTTATTGCTCCTGTTTTGCTTAGTGATGATGGTAATGTGTAGTTACGCATGCTACTTCTGGGTTCATATGAGCTCAAACAACCAATGGAGTGGTTAAACAGAGGTCTATATCTCGGAGGTTAAACTGAAAATCAGTATCGGATATATGCTACTCAAGGAGATTAAAGGCATTTATAGAATCTTTCCACAGTTTACATAATACATGTGAGTCCCATCACAGAACTGGAGTCAGACTGCCACGTTCTCATGTACAAAAAATATCTGATGGCGAGCAGTTACTTTACAATTTAGTAAAGGAGGAACTGTTCTTCACCCTCAGTACAAACACACCAAAACACCAAAACACAACAGCGTGAGGGAAGATGAAAGGAAGACATTACAGACGTATATTTAACGCAGCAACTCACAGAGGTTTAATCGCTTGAAATACCTTCCTTGACAAGCAGCAACGTCTGTCTGTGGCCGCGTCACGGATGTAATCACATGTCATTAGTGACATCATGCTGTAATTGCTTTTGAGGCATTCGGAGAGAGAAGATAAAAAAGAGGTGCTTTATGATTTTAGCGATTGCTTCCTTCATAGCCTGAAAAAGTCAAGGCGATTTAAACATTGTTACTCCCTGACTCTCCTCTCCACAAAACAACTGTCACTGAAAAAAACACTCTGTGGCTCTGGTTTTGTTTGAGTGACCCGCTCCCCTACCCATATTTTCCAGGTTTAAATTTTTACAACCATTCTTTTCCAAGAATGCACACACCCCCCCCTAGATATGGCACATTCAGCCCCCCTGTGTGAGGTAATAAGAGGGCATAAACCTATACAGTGCCCAACAGGACTTCCTGTTAGCCTAGAGGCCAATATGACCTGAGCAATGGTCAACCATAAAAAAAACCATTAAAATGTAAATAACAGACACAAATTGCAGACACTGCAGCCCTCCAGGACGGGAGTTAAACCTGCAGACATAGCAGCCCTCCAGGACTGGAGTTAAACCTGCAGACACTGCGGCCCTCCAGGACTGGAGTTAAACCTGCAGACACTGCGGCCCTCCAGGACTGGAGTTAAACCTGCAGACACTGCAGCCCTCCAGGATTGGAGTTAAATCTGCAGACACTGCGGCCCTCCAGGACTGGAGTTAAACCTGCAGACACTGTGGCCCTCCAGGACTGGAGTTAAACCTGCAGACACTGCGGCCCTCCAGGACTGGAGTTAAACCTGCAGACACTGCGGCCCTCCAGGACTGGAGTTAAACCTTCAGACACTGCGGCCCTCCAGGACTGGAGCTAAACCTGCAGACACTGTGGCCCTCCAGGACTGGAGTTAAACCTGCAGACACTGTGGCCCTCCAGGACTGGAGTTAAACCTGCAGACACTGTGGCCCTCCAGGATTGGAGTTAGTTCTGCAGACACTGCGGCCCTCCTGCTGTAACAGGCCTCGATCCTCGACACTCATCTCACAGCAAACATCAGACAGACAGTATAAGCTCTTTGCTTAGCACTTGGGGTGTGTGCACTTCACACGTGAGCAGGGAAAACAGAGAAGTGGTGCAGGTTCTTTCTGGGATATGGTCTGCAGTTTGGGTGATGGAGCAGACTGCAATGGAAAACTATGACTCACCAGGTGAGTTCTGACAAGCCTTAAATTTAGTCTGAAGATTCAGGCACCAGGAGAAAAAGTCCTTCAAAAAATAAACAAATTAAAACAATAAATAACAAGAAAATGCAACAAGAAAAGACAGGCTTCCAGGTGCAACTATGTACATTAAAGATATCATTTAATGGATAAGAATTACATACCATGAGAAATATTCTACAGAATGAGACAATCTGTACAGCACTGGTACCATTCAACTGTGTATGTATGTGTGTTTGAGAGAGACAGCGAGGGAGACAGAGTGCAAGGAGGAGGGGGAACACTACTCCCCCCAGCTCAGTTACCCCCAGATCACTGGCCCCAAAACCCACGACCCCCCCAAGGGAATATTAGTGTTCCACTGCCCCCAGACAGCAAGTCAAACAAAGAGCTTCTCTCACCTCCTGCAGCTGTCAATCAACCACAGCAACAACATACAGGGGAGCAGCACAGGTCAGAGTGGGGGGCAGGAGACACTGGGGGCTTTGTGATGGAGGGGCACACAAGACATACATCTGTGTGCAAAGCCATGCCTCAACTCACCATTAAAAAAACGCAATTACATTTGCAAATGTACCTTTTAGACATTTAGCAGATGTTCTCATTCAGAGTGACGTACACAGATTTATGTTTTTGAGCATTTAAGCCCTATCCATTTATACAGCTGGATATTTCCCGAGGCTACTCAGGCAAACTGCCTTGCTCAGAGGTGCAATGGTGGTCCGTCTAAATGGGATTTCAACCTCTACAACCTCTAACTGATACACTGCACTGCCACCCCTAGGGAGAGAGTTGAATTAGCATGAATACGACTCTGCATGCTTCCTGCCCTGCTTTTCGCTGCGCCTTCTGGAAAGAGCGCTCGGACCATGCTAACATGCTAATGTACTTAAAAATAATGTGAGACAGAGTGCAGTGAAAAACGTCTTTTCCATAGACAGTGCTTTCACATGGATGACAGTACCTCTTATCTATAAACACGCTCTTTCATTAGGCATTTCAGCAATAGTCATTGCAGGTGGCTGGACTTCTCTCTGTTTCTATCTGACAGACAGAAAAAGGGGACACAGCCATGACTAAGCAGATGTTTGGCAAATCTAACTTATCAATGCCCTGTTAAGGTCTGCCAAACGCCTGAAGACACTGGCACTGACGGCCGGTCAGGAGCCTGAACATACTCACAGACACTGCCAGTCTGAGCGGGAAAACAGTTCCCGGCAAACAGTTTCTGTTTCCCAAAACATTCCCAGAGAGTTGCAGCTTATGATCCCAACACCTGGGAGATAATTCACAGCCCTCTCAGATGGGCTTAGATGAAATTGTTACGACATGCTATCCATCAGCATGAAATCAAAAGGACAGGGCTGAAGATGAAAGGTGATACATGCCAGACACGGTGAAGAAAGCTGTCTGTGATCATGAATCTCTTAATTTTCTCTTGTAATTTTGTGCTCATCCAGTTTTCCAAGACTGAAGCCAAACAAAGACCACAGACAGAGAGAGAAAGACGGAGACAGGGAGAGAGAGAGAGAGAGAGAGAGAGAGAGAGAGAGAGGAGTGAGGGAGGAGAGACAGCGGCAGGGAGAGACAGAGCTGTCATTCACTGCACAGTGCCACACCACACTGAGCATGCTCAGAAGGAACAGCTGATTGACAGGTAGTAGCAGCTTCACGCTCACTCAATATGACATGATTGGCGCAGGTGGCACCAAAAACATGGCAGGAACGGAGCACAAACACGCCAAGAACATGCAAGGGACATGCCAGAGACAAGCCAGAGACTTGACGAGAGCCACGTGGGCATGAGCAGTTACATCACCGCATTCAACGCCCCTGCCAAAAACCATTACCCAAAATGGCAGATTTATCCTCATTCTCGCACTCATTCTCTACCAAGCCCTGACGTGCCGCAGACTTCAAAGACCAGAATGAGTAATTTGCTACAAATGCATTGCGTGTCTGTCAATGTGTGTGTGAGTGTGTGTGTGTGTGAGTGTGAGTGTGTGTGAGTGTGTGTGTGTGAGTGTGTGTGTGTGTGTGTGTGAGTGTGTGTGTGTGTGTGTCTGATGGGAAAGCACAGTCTGATGTCCTTGCTTCTCGACCATCGTTCTCTTTGAGGGCGTTTGTGGGACCGCACTGGACCCCGCCCCGAAGCCTCAATACCAGCTTACATCCCAAAGGGGATCTCAAATGGAAACAAGATACATTTTTTTATTTCTCTCTTTCTCCCCTTTTTGCCAAATTTCCGAGGGTTCTGAGGGGCTAAAATAAACGTATTCATTTCCAGTAGCTGTAATGCTCAGATGCTGATGTAACCCAATAGCGTGTTGCCTGGTTAACTGAACGCAACCTCAGCAGCTTTTGGGGGAAAGCGTATGTTTTTAGGAAAAGCAAAGAGAGCCAGACAGCTGGGCTCGCCTCCCCCCGGGCTGTGCCGAGCTCCTGGGGTTACCGCCGAATTCGCTCTAATAACGCACCAGGCGCCCACAGAGTCGCATTTATCATCAGTGCGAGTGATGAGAGATTTCTCTTCTGATCAGAAAAATACCATTTTCAAAAAAAAAAATGAAATTAAAAGTCCAAATCTTCCCACGATCACACATATCATAAAAATCATAAATCACAAACAAATCTGAAGTTCTAATATCCTTAAATCCATCCAGTTGGTTTAATCCCAGACCTGAAGATAGCACAGAAGTGAAGATTCATGAACATATTCATTCAAGAACTGCATGAAGCAATTCAGGTTTGGGAATTTAACAGTGGTTTAACAGTGCTTAAGGCTGTAGTTGTCTGGCTCTGATTGGTTGTTTGGTGAAAGGTTCCGGAACTCTCCCTCTCCCTGTATTCCAGCACCAGCGGCCTACCATATCAGCACAGTTCCACCTCTGTGTTCCTGACAGAATAACAGACCAAAACAAGACTGAAACCACAAAATAACCACCAAGCTGGTCACAACTTCACTGCTTTAATGGTCAGGAGGGTTAGAGGTCAACATCTCATGCATGAATGACCTTTGACCTTCGGTCATTCCAAAGCATCTGGCAATGTCATGATGTCAGCTCAGAGACAGGAAGAAGATAGAGGGGGGTATAAGGATGTTTGGGAAGGTCAGATTATTACAAAGGAATTCTTAAAACAACTGTTGACTCAGAACTGAATTTATTGATGTTTATTGTTGAGTGGAGGTGTGACTGAAATTAGCTTTTAATGGGCCAAGAGATACATTAGCTCTGAACTTTCAGGAGTTCAGGGTAACATTAGCATTTAGCATTCTTCAAGAGGCAGAAAATACCGTCTGCATTTAGTAGTCTTTAAGGGGTTGAACATCGTGTTAGTATTTAGCATTCTTTAACAGGCCCTGTACAACAGTAGCTTTTAGCACTTTTTAAGAGGGTTCTGTTCAAGACTGGAGTACTCATCCAGGGAAACCTGGTACAAACTCACACTGTACACAGCCAGTGTGTGTGTGTGTGTGTGTGTGGGTGGGTGTGTGTGACACACACTTTCCACTCTGCAACTAACTAATGTGGACATTTCCAGAACATTTTGTATTTTCTACATCAGCATGCATCCTGTTTATACTCATTCCAAGACCAAAAAAATAATGAAATGAACTAAATCAGGCCAAGTATGATCCAATCCTCCAGAGGAGTCCAGTGAAGGAGAACTGGTAGTAAATGTCCAGAGCACGGCTCTTAAAACAGTTTCACTGAATCTGGTACAGTAGGCACTTTCATTTTTATTTTTACATTTTTCGGTATGTTGATGAAATTTTTCACCAGGTCTCAGCACCTGTCAGATGTTCCGCATTTACCAGGTAACAGTCGCCTGGGTGACATGATGAATTGCGTGGCGACAGCACCTCATGGACCCCCCATGAAAGTGACACTATTGGTTTAGGTGTGGCCCCTCCTCCCTCCTCTCCAACACCACCCCCGTCCCCCTCCCCCCAAAACCCCTGACCCCCCAGCGGTGATGTACTTCACCCTCTGGCAGTGCTGTATGTTGTGCGAAACCTGTCTTGTAATTCAAAATGATATTATGTATTATTTCAATTGTTGAGGCCCAATCCAGCAGCCCTTACTTCATAATTTTCCGCTAACAAATGCTTATAAAGGAGAAGCAGACGCTGGTGGTGATGCAAGAGAACAAGAAGTAGTTGGAAAAGCATAACTTCATGAACAGGGTGTCTGCATCACATCTGAATCATGTGCAGGAACATATATCACAGCGTTAGGGAAATCATTTCAGGGGGAAGACAGAAAATTGACTTTTTGAGCCAAAATACTCACACTTTTTATTTGGCATGTCAGTCTTTGGACCTGAATCACTGTTCAGAACTATTTTCAAATTACAGGATCGGGATGTGATGCATAGCTGAAAGCTGAAGAACACGAGGATAAGTCAAACAGGCCTTTAAAAAGGGAACCCCGCCCCCAAGGCTCGCCCCACCCATGCTGTACCCCAACCATTTTCCTCCTCCGTCCTGCTCTAATGTGGCCTAATCCCTCCACAGTTCTAAGGGAATTAGAGTCATCCACAGGCTCGCAGCGCAAATCCCAAAATTTTATGGCATCCGACGTTCCAATATATCAGGGCAGACGTTATTGTGTGTCACTGGGAAGGCTGCCTTCTGTCACCAAAGAGGAAAAAACAAATACACAGTAAGAAATGAAACCTGACAAAGGCATGTGTGATTTATTTAAGGTGGCATTTGGGCAAAACATGTGATTTATTTAAGGCGGAATCAGGGGCTCACACTGCCAAAGGATGAATGAGGTATAAACACCACTAAAGGTCGAGTGTGACTCACCTGAGGTTCTAACCTGCAACTTTTTTGAATCACACCTGTGTGTTTTATTATTCCTGGCTGCCGCTGAGCACACAAACCAACTCCTTACCTCTTCCACAAACACGAGAGAACACAAAAAAGGAGTGTAAATGGAGGCACGTTGTGTAAATATATGTTGGCTTAACACCTTCACCTTCCCGCACGCGAGGCAGAGCTACCGTTTTATTCAAAGAGAGGGGGAAGGAGGGAGCAAAGGAAGGAGGGAATGAGAGAGGAAGAGAGATGTGACATGTGAAGAGGGGAATTAAATCGATTTTTATTACATTTTTTCTGCTTTGTATCCTGAGAGGGAGAGGGGTTGGATGGTGGGGGGGTGGGGTTTGGTTGTTAGAGTTCATGTACTAAAGACATGACAGTTTGGTAGCTCTGGATTACCATTGTCAGGCTAATAAAGCCAGTCTGAATCCGCTCAAATCCCCTGAGAAACAGCCAGATTCCTGTGCATTATCCTCACCTCTGCAGCTACCAAGCTTTTGTCTCTCCTTTTGTGTGATGCCTACATGTTTTGGAAACTTAAATGTATGCTTGACATGCCATAACCGAGAAAGCTATGAAAGAGAGAGAGAGAGAGAGAGAGGAGGGGGGAAGAATGGAAAGTAAAAAAGGAGGGGGATCCATAGGAGAGCTCTGACTCTCTGCACTCATGTGGCAGTCATACAGTCCCCCACCCCCACCCCCCACCCCACCAGGTGTGCACACATAAAGCTCAGCGAACAGGAATGCAGGAGTACAGAGGCAGACACTGGTCACAGAGAGGGCTTTGAGACAGATGTATTTATACCTACCCCATTAAAAATAATAATAATAACCTTTCATTAATTTATACTTTTATAACCAAACACATAATGTGAAGAGGGAGGGTCAGTAGCACTCCTATGGAATAGCAGTGTGACTGAATGTTATGGGACAAAGTAGCATTTATAAAAGTTATTTTCTATAGTTATGAAGCATGGACAGGTAATACCCAGAAGACTTTCAGACACTTGTAAAAACTATTTTGAGAAAAGAAATAGAGAGCAAAACTTTCTTTTGGATTTGTAAAACATGAAAGTAATAATGAGGAAGGTTCTTTTCGAAAAATCTGAACAAAATAATCACTGAAGCTGTATTTCACCCAGTGAGAGGAAAGAAGCTGTGTGACCCTGAGAATACAGAATGAGAGGATCTGTCTGAGAAAGAGAGAGAGAGAGAGAGAGTGAGAGGGGATAGAGAGAGAGAGAGAGAGAGAGAGAGAGAGAGAGAGAGACAGAGAGAGAGAGAGAGAGTGAGAGGGGATAGAGAGAGAGAGAGAGAGAGAGAGAGAGAGAGAGAGAGAGAGAGAGAGAGAGAGAGTGAGAGGGGATAGAGAGAGAGAGAGAGTTGGGGGTGTATCTCGTGGTGGTTTCCTTTGTGCCAAGAGGAAAGGAGGGGGAAGGGAGGACCCAGCAACAAACTAAAGAGCCAGAGAGAGAGAGAGAAAAGTGAGAGAGCTGTGCTGAAAAGCTTGGACCCTTTCGGCCGTGCGGCAGTAGTGAAGTGCTCTCCACACAGAGAACAAGAGGCGCGTAAGAGGAGATTACCGCTGTGCGCTTCCTCCGCGGCGCACCACAGCCGCGTTCACTGCCATTCTGTGCGAGCTTCAATCAGCGCACTCAGGGTGCAAACTTTGTGAAAAACAAAAAAACGTGTTTCATGTCTAACCTGGACACAGGCACCTGCGAGGGAAACAGGAGTTTACAGACGTGTTTGGATATCGTTTCTGGGAGAGGAAGGAAAGTGCTAAACAAGTAGAGGATCCACCTGATCACTTCTGTGTGAAAGAGAGAGCAAGAGAGGAAGACAGAGTAAGAGGAGAGAGAGAGAGAGAGAGAGAGAGAGAGAGGTGTGAGGAGCAGAGGAATTAAACACTGTGGAACAGAACTCATAAAATGAAATGACCGCATTTGATTCCAGTGCATCCGGACGGCGAGAGATTTAAGAGGAACAGCAAGCGAAAAGGACTAACCCGGTAAGGTGTACCCCAACTATGATTCTGGGCATTATTCAAAAAAGGGTCTCTGTAAGGGCACGTGCTGTTTAATTTTAAAGTGAAATACTGTGATTCTGAAAGACAACACACTCAAAGAAAACAATGTTGTAATGTAAATCATTTGCATTTTAAGGGATGAATTGCCTTTGATTGAATTGATTGAATCAGCTGTTGACATTGTACCTGTGTGTGTGTGAGTGTGTGTGAGTGTGTGTGTCAGGTCCCCTGCCTGGTTAATAAATAAAGACAGATAAAGCTTGTGTTGTAGCTGCATGTCTGGGGGGCATAAGGGCTGGGATCTTAGTGTCTGCATGGTGTACAGATTAGGAGGGTAGGGTCTGCAGGGCATACAGGGTGGGAATATAGCGTCTGCAGGGCATACAGGCTGGGAGAATAGTGATTGCTGTGATTACAAACTGGATCGGCACGGGGGATGCAGCGTTGCCGGCTCCGTTGCGGTTACAGAGACTCAGCCTCGGTCACCACGGCAGCATGCCCATGGTAACAAGGTGTCACTGAGGACAGCTCTCTGCACAGGTGTGTGCCAGATCAGGGAGCGGGCTTGGACACATGCAGCAGACATTTAGGTGTTGAGCAGAGGCTCTTAACAAGAGAGAATCGCAACAGATTAGCTTCAAATTCAGGTGAAGTACCTTACTCAGGGATACAGCAGCAGTGCCCTACATGGACATTGAACCTGCAACCTCTGACTTAAAATGGATAGGTTCCTATCCAATACACCACACTGCTTTCCCAGGGAACTGTGGCAGTTAGGACACATGGACAAAGACAGAGTTTGGGCATCGTTTGGAGTTCGTTTTACTGCTTAATACTGTTTGCACAGAGGGGTTTCCTTAATGAGTAAAAACTGCAGAAAGAAAGCACTGTAAACATTCACTGTCTGGGAAAAAAATCTTTCATGAAAGAATAAAAATACCGCCTCTAATGCTGATTCTAATGTTGACCTAAAAAGATGATGATGATGATGATGATGAAGATGATGATATTCAGTCAACACTAAATGAAACACTCATACACTACTACTGCTACGACTACTACAAATAAAATAAACAAATAATAATAATAATAATAGTGACAGGTACTACGGTCATGTTTCTCAGGTGTTTGATTGATGGGTCAGTAGCCTTTTAACAGCGCTGACCGCATGGAAAAATCGTCACACACTGCGCCTATGTGTCTTCACCCTGTACAACCAAAACAAACAGGGCAAGATGAGTGAGCCTGCAGGGGGTGCAGTCTTTAACTAAAGCAAACAGCACTTCGCACTGTTTTGGGTGAGCGCAAAGTTATGTTTCACGGCACACTAAACCGCTAAATAAGGCATTACATGGCCTGGGGAGAGGTCAGCACTGAGAATGTGTTTGAGAAAACTAGAGCTGAGCGATGGGAAGCAAATCCTGCTTCACTTTACTCTGCTCTTATTCTGTACTCCTACAAGTACTCTACTCTATGGTTACTGTTTCCCTACTCTTACTGTGTGCTCCCTGGGAAAAGCAATCCCGTGACTAGTGTAGTGTTTATATGAGGTAACAAGGTTAGTGCTAACATTAGCAGTGCTAATATGGGTTAGCGTAATTGTTTAAAAACAAGACAAAACCATTCCCCAATGTCTGGGAACAGCCACTGGGAATTCCAGTGATGGGGAAGTTTATTATAGATATTTCTCACCTTCCTAATGTATAGAGGGACAAAACATGTCCTCCCTCAGTCTCCTGCACCAGTATGATGAATCAAACTTTGAAATAAGCTCTGAAAACCACCATAGAGCACCTTTCAGCCCCAAAGAGAACAGCAAACCCTGGGACAGGGCTCTGTGGGAGATTTATATCTGCATGCTATAATTATCTGTGTTTGGGACTGTCCCCCAATGTTTGGGGCAGCGACCGCACATTGGGTTTAAGGAATTTACAGGAAGGTTCTCTGCAGTGGGCTCCAGGGGCGTCGAGACGGAGACGCTCTCCAAAAACTGCCGCTGGATGGAAACAGTCCGGCCGCTTCTCTTTAGCAACATGGGACTGGAATCAATCAACGTTCCTCACTTTCGCTCGCGGCCGAATTTACGTTTTTTTTTATTCTTCACGCAGTGTGGTTAGATCAATTATCGCTCCAAATTAACCGGCCTATCAGTGTTTGTGAAGGAGGTGGTGGGGAGGGGGGGTATCGAGCACTTGCTTTTAATTTGCAAGCCTGAGTTGAGGGCAAACTTTGATTGAATCCAGACCATACTTTTCAGAAGCTTCAATTAAAGAGGAATCATTTTAAAAACCTCATTATGGCCAGCATGGAAAAGCAGCTTTGGAAAGGCATTTTGGTCACCAGTGGGGTTTTTTTGAAGAGATGAAGGAGGGCATGAAACAGACAGTTAAAGTCAGCTAAGATCCATCTGATTAAAGAGGAGAGAGACCACACACTCACCACAGCGGCTAATGAGGCACGAAACAGGGTCGCTAACGGAGCGTGACCGACACCTCGGACAAAGCCAGGCAGTTTGCGGAGTTAAAGTTTAACTGTGGGGCAGCCTTCCACCCAAAAATGGAGGGGGAGTCTGCTCATTTTAGGAGCGGTTAAACTGACGGGTTTTAATCCCCCACCCACTGAACATCGCTGAGGCCTAGTGTTGGACTCGATGCAAAAATAACAGCCAAGCAATGAGATTTATATTCGCAAAAACAAACACAAACATGACAAGGTTTTTATCCCATTCAGGAGTATGTACCGAGTATACCTTTCCTTATGGTACAGAATCCAAACACAAAGGCATGAGACCTACTCCTCAAAGGCCAGATAGCTCTGACTCTTTGAGATACCACTAGCCTTGGCAGAGCGTGTCTGTATTTGTACCAGTCTGTGCCTGTACGCGTGTCTGTGACTGTGTCAGTAACTCTGGCAGTGTGTATGAGTGCTGGATGTGCCTGTCTGTCTGTCTGTGGCTGTAGTTATGGTCAGTAGTATTGAGTCACATGAGATTGGATAAACTGCAGTGGATGAGCTTCTATCTCTTTTCTAGCATTTTTGTCATCACCGTATTCAACAGTGATACTCCCCCCACCTCCGATACAGTGATCCACAAAACTTCACACGCACACACACACACACACACACATACACAACCACATTCTCTCTCTCACACACTCATGCACATTCCAATACACACATACACACACACACACACATTCTCTTTCTCACACACTCATGCACATTCCAACACACACACACACACACACACACACAAACTCTCAAATAAGGGCCCATTATTCACAGACACGTTAAAAATGGATTTAACAAGCCCCATAATCACTATAAAATGCCCGTATCATCACATTTTCAGAAGTCAATGTGAAATAAATAGCTCATATTCCTGTATAACCAATATTTACATAAACTGTTTCTGTGTTTTTTTTAGGCACCACAAAGAATTTAATTTTCTGTATGTCGAGTGAACCGTACAGGGTTTTTCATGGGAGCGGGAAACGTTGTAATAAACCTTATGGAAAAATGGCTTTGACTCAGTCTGTGGATTCTGAGTGTTTAAAATGTGTGGCCCAGTGTGACCCAGACCAGACCAGGGCGTTGGGGGGGGGGGGGTCTCTTCACAGCCTCTTCACTCTGCTGTTATGGCTTATTTATGGACCCAACGCCCCTTTACCTACAGCAGCTTTCATTGATTTGATTAGATTTAATATGTTTCTATCTGGTATTAGGCGCCCTTCTCAACTACGACGATGGCATGCCGTACCTTTTCAGTCATGGATCGCCGTGCCATTTGTTTCACATGCCCTATACAGTCAAACTTATGTGTTGGTTGAATATCTTAAAGTGTGTTTCAGGTGGGTATGACTCACAGTTTTGCCCAGGGTAATAAGGTCTGTGTGCCCGTCTCACAGTCGAACAGACAGTGGATTATGGGCACAGACAATCAGAAGGTGCCAGATCAGTTATTTGTATTTCTGTAGTCGTAGCGACAAAGCAAACTGAACTCGCTACAGAACACTGAACATTCCCTCTGTCTCTGCCCCTCCCTCTTACTCTCACTCTGTCTTTCCACAGACACAACACACTCTGTTCAGGGCAACGCCCTGTTGGACACACCCGGCACCTTCGTTGCCATGGCACTCTCCACAGCTACGCTGCTGATGCTGCTGCTGGTTTCTGCGGTGACGGACAGCACAGTGGAGGATGACACGCCGGAGCAGGACTTCCTGTTCATGGGAGGAGGGCGGAGCGGGCGGGGTAGGCGGGCGGTCGACCCCCCAGAGGGAGACAAGTGCTCGTACACCTTCATCGTGCCCCAGAGAAAGGTGACGGGCGCCATCTGCGTGAACTCCAAAGAGCCGGACGCGGTTCTGGAGAACCGGGTCAGCAAGCAGGAGCTGGAGCTTCTGAACGGGGAGCTGCAGAAGCAGAAGCGGCAGATCGAGACGCTGCAGACGCTGGTGGAGGTGGACGGGGGTGTGGTCAACGAGGTGAAGCTCCTGCGCAAGGAGAGCCGCAACATGAACTCGCGCGTGACACAGCTGTACATGCAGCTGCTGCATGAGATCATCCGCAAGCGCGACAATGCGCTGGAGCTGTCGCAGCTGGAGAGCCGCATCCTCAACCACACCACCGAGATGCTGCAGCTCAGCACGCGCTACCGTGACCTGGAGCACAAGTACCTGCACCTGGCCGCCCTCGCCGCCAACCAGACCGCCCTCATCGCCCAGCTGGAGGAGCACTGCCGCGTGGCCCCGCCCCTCGTGCCGCTGCGCCCCGTCCCCCAGCCTCCGCCCCCGCCGGCAGCCCGACCCCCCGCAACAGCCACCCCCGGTCCCCACCTTTCCACGACTCCACAATCAGATCACAAACGAGATCCAGAGCGACCAGAACCACAAGGCCATACCGCCACCGCCACCTCTACCCACAATGCCAAGCGGCACACACAGCCCTTCCACCACTGACAAGCCCTCTGGTGAGTATGTATGTGTGTGTGTGCTGTGGTCAAAATGATGTAAAATGAATGACTACATAACTGAACTCATTGCTCTTATCAGGAAAATTCAGGAACATAGACCACCTCTTTTCGTATTTTTTTGCTTGCAATTTTGCTTCTGTTTTTGGTTTTATAGTACCAACAAGTTTGACAAATCATACTGAACCAAAATAGTATTTTGGTACCATGGTGAAATGAGATGTTGGTTGTTGTTCTCCCAAAGTAAGCAGAGAGATTGTGTACACTATAGTCTTGGCAGTATGGTCACTCTGGTTTTAGTGGTACAGTTGCTGGTCATTCTGGTCTTGTACATGTGCCCCCTCAATCCAAACCTACCGTTGTTAGATCACTGGACTCATGCGTGCTGTGAGACCAGGCTAACATTCAGAAGGTTACGGGTTCAAGTCCCTGGTGGGGCCATTTAGCTGTTTCTCCGGTTACGGTTGTCTGTCAAGCTAAATAAATAACAATAATTCATAATTTAAAAAATAATAAACAGACTGTAGAATTATAAACACTCCAGTGGAAAAAGGAGAATTTCCAAGGGGTAAGTCTTGTTGCTATGGAGTCCCATGAGTTCCTAATCTGTATGGGTCACTGAGGGAAAAAGAAAGCAAGACAGAGAGACAGAGATTCCTCGATTGACTTCAATGACCAGCTGTGACAAGACCAGACCAGCTCTGATTAGTGTCAGTACATATTCTTTGGAAAGAATTTAAAGTTGTTTCTCTTTCTCTCTTCCTCCTCCCGTTCTCTTTCCCCTCCCTCCCTCCCACATTTTCCTTTGTATCTTTGCCAACTCTTTGCCCATCTCACAGAAGTGATTCAACTAAACATCACTGAATAACGGGGGAAAACATCCAAAAACATGAGTGCAGGGTCAAGCAGAGAAATTTTCCGTTGCAAAATAAGGGATTCAGATGTGTAGATTGATGCAGCTGCATTAAATGTGTGCGGTTTGAGAAAATGTGTTCAGGTAAAAGACAGACTTACAGCCCTCTACATGCTTAAAAGAGCCCCTTAGCAACAAATATTTATTTTATTTAACCTATCATTAAGCAGGAAGTCCCAAGAGAGAGGGTCTCTTTTACTAGTGAAATCCGACTTTACTAAGAAATCAGACTTACAGTAAATACACAGAGTAAGCAGGACCGGATTGAAGAAGTGTTTCCCACCATCCTGGCACATTTCGGCTGAGGCCACAGATAGAGCAGCAGGAATTAGAGACCCTGGGCTCAGCTGATCGCTGTGGGCCCAGATGCCCACTGACACTAATCTGCAACATGTGACACAGGCAACTGCAGCAAGTGAGGACAGAAAGCAAGTGAGAAAAATGCCTGTCTTTATACAATGGTGCTGTACTGCTGGAAATGTGGGGATCTCTCTCTCTCTACTCGGTACATTCTACTGTTTAATGCAGATTCAGGTGAGCTGAAAGGACATCAACCTCATGAGAGCATAGAACACACACACACACACACACACACACACACACTCTCACTCACTCAACAAACAGCTGTAACCACAAATCAGTGTAAAGAATGGAGTGTAATGGCCGTGTAAGATCCACCTACATGTGGAAAAGATGACAACAATTCATCTGCTAAAACTTCTACGGTGTCACCATTGCAGGAGCACCCCAGCCTCCCCCAAAACGGAAACAGCTATTTGAGGGTTTCCTCTGGAGGGGGGTAGGGGGTGTTGGACTGCCTCTGCGTTATTGGGCCCAGGGGACCCCCTCTTTCTCCCTCTTTCTCCCTCGCCCGTGCCTGTGTTGTTCTTGGCTCCACTGCGCTCGACAGCAGTTTCCCCCCCGTCCAGAAAAGCAGCCAAAGTCAACAACACAGAAGCACTGAGCCACACTCTGACAGACTCTACTGCACTCTGACTGTCTGGTACTCAGAAACGGGCAGCGAGAGAGGGGGAATATAGTCACTGCCCAGCACTCAGATATTGCAGATAAAGTATTACTAAATTAATATACTGAGTGAGAGAGAGAAGTGGGGAAATTTGTGACATTTGCAAAACCTGTGCTCTTTTCCCTCCATAGCTTCATAGCTTCCCTGTCATCCCCCTCGCTCACCCTTCTGCTCAGTGGCTCCCCCTGCAGGCAGGTTTAACAGTGCTGCTCTCTGGCTCCCCCTGCAGGCTGCAGGAAGGATTTTTAACCGCGCTGCTCTCTGACTCCCCCTGCAGGCCCCTTTAAGGACTGCTTGGAGGCGCTGGAGGAGGGCCATGGCAACAGCGGGATGGTGCTGCTGAGGCCTGAGGGCAGCAACCGGCTCATGCAGGTGTGGTGTGACCAGCGGCAGGATCCCGGCGGCTGGGCCGTCATCCAGCGTCGCCAGGATGGCTCTGTCAACTTCTTCCGCAACTGGGAGACCTATAAGGTACGGCCAATCCCCACTAACGTAACTCTGTCCTAAGAGGCATGGTATCCCTCCCCACCTGGTCCTCACCTCCCTGATATCCTGCACACTCTGAAACCTACAAAGGTTTGGCCTCAGCCAAAGCCATGCCCACACAAATCTGCCCACTCTCCTCTCCTCCCTTAAACCCAACCCTGCCCCCATGACCTTCCCACCCATGACCCCACCCACTCCTATATCACTGCATCACTACAGAGCTATGACCACAGAACAGGACAGAGATAACAACTACAGCACACCTGGCTCGCAGGATCGTATGGCAAAGATTGAGTTATTATGTCATAGGGGCTGCTACAATAACCACTGCCTTTGCTCTGAACTGTGAGGTGGTGTGGGTGGATTACGATGACATGACCGCTACCATGACAACAGCCCCTGCCTTAGTTCTAAACAGTGTGGTTGATTGTGATGTCATAAGTGCTGCTCCAATGATGGCTCCTATGAGTACACAGGATCCATCCGTTTCTCTTCAGCCATGGAAGCCAAGGTCTTAGTCTTAGCACACACAAAACACATTTCCTACAAGAGTAACAACTACAACAAAACACATATAAGGGAGAAATACTGCATGTGGGAACATTATGACGAAAAATGCAGTGAGGTAACATGGTATCAGCCATTATATGACAAGTCTTTTCCAAGCATGTGGACCGCATGAGATCTGCCAGGGGAAGGAACAGCACAGAAACTTTTACAATCCCAAATCCATCCAATGCACGTTGTTACATAAGCTATGTCCTTCTCCAAATAACAGACTCCATTTTTTTCTTTCCAAAACAAAAGCTTGACGAGTCTGCCAAACTGTTCTTCAAAGGGCACATTTGATAACATACACGCAAAAAAAATGTAATCTTCCAAAGAATAAATATTCAGACCTCCAGCTGGATGAGCAAACGCAAAGTGCGCTGCAGAGGAAAGTGTGCAACCAACTGGGGGGCAGATTTACACCCCTCTCAAAACAGACGGGGACACACAGGCTTGTGTAATGCAGGCCGTGTCTTGGGGAAGCCGGAACATGCTGGAAACACTCTCCCAAGCTCTCCCTCAGAACACCTTCAAACATGTGGGAGCCGCAAATTAGCAAAGCGCCCAACTGGGAGAAGCCAACAGGGCCGGCTGTGTGACTCAAACCACGTGTAGGCTAGCGTGAGCCGCGAACGGAGGGAGTGAGAAATAAAAAAAAAAAGAAAGAGAGAGGGAGGGAGGGATAAAAAGAGCCGTCTCAACCATATCCTGTAATTATGTCTCGCCTCTCTGTTTCCCTTTCTTCAGTCTACAGAAACAAGGTGTTCATTTCTGTGGCTCATCGGTGGAAGTCTTTTTCCCTGAGGGTGTGAGTCAGAGGCTCCCCAGCATCTCAGCGCTGGGTGGCAGAAGCCCGATTCGCATAACAGACCGCTATTGCACGTTACTACCTTAATGCCGCGTAGTGTAGCTAGCTTCGCATAGCGTACCATTGCCTATGAGTGCTAGCACAGCATAGCCTAGCGTATCTTCTGACAGCTAGCGTAGCATGGTGTGAATGTTAGCTGTCCATTTTCCATTGCTGCTGGTGGCTGCTTAACAGAAGGTAATGGGATTGCTCTCCAGCCTGAGAGAAAATCAGGCTGTTTCCAAATCAGTAGCGGTGTGCAGAGCTCCCAGAGCCCTCTTTCATATTAAAGCGCCATCACGTATTACCTTATTCATCCCTTCAGGCAAAATTCCATCCCTCTGTTAATATGTGGAAAAATCTCAGACCTCACCCACATTTCCACTTATCATGAAAGTAGAAACCAGTCACCTTATTTCAGGTAACACAGGGCATTTGCTGGTAGTTTCAGGTAAAAAATAATAATGTTTGCTGTTTGTTAAACCCAGAAATTCCCAAATGCCAGCTTTCTCCTCACATTTATCCCCATTCGCCTTCAAAAATCCCCAATAGGTAGAGGATTTCCCCCCCAACTTGGCCACCGTAGCAGCGGAGCTTTAAAAACTGAAGGTTCCATGGAGCTGAAATGCATCTCTCCCACCTTACATTCCTCCCTCAGCCCAGAGCTGCCACAGGCAGTCAGACAGACGCCAGGTCAGGGAGACCGCAAACCCCGGGGGGGGGCTTCTGTGATTCACATTCATCAGCAGTTTAGACTTACAAGGGAAAAATGAGAGGTTCAGCTTAGTTCTCCCTCCCCTCTTTCTCTCTCCTGGTCTCTTTTTCTGTCTTACTCTCTGTTTTTTTACTTTTTGATGTTTTTTGTGATCTTGATACTCTGTTGTGTATCTGACATTGCACAGGAAGTTCACTCATAGACCAAAGCTCCTGACTTAGTCCTGTCTTCTTCTCCGCCCCTCTTTTCCCCTGTCTCTCTCTCTCTCCCTCTCTCTCTTACAGCAAGGTTTTGGGAACATAGATGGTGAGTATTGGCTGGGCTTGGAGAACCTGTACTGGCTGACCAATCAGGGGACTTACAAGCTGCTGGTTACCATGGAGGACTGGTCTGGCCGAAAGGTGTTCGCTGAGTACGCCAGCTTCCGGATCGAAGCCGAGGCCGACTTCTACAAGCTGCGGGTGGGCCGTTATCACGGCAACGCCGGGGACTCCCTCACCTGGCACAACGGCAAGCAGTTCACCACCCTGGACCGTGACCACGACGTGTACACAGGTAAATGAACGCCAGGTCTACAGACACACAGGTAAACCTGTGGGGTACACCATGAGGCTTGCTTACCAAGGTTAGCTGGCTAACTTTGGTAAACATGCAGAGGTGAAAATATTTTGCACTGACACCTCACACTGATACTCAGTCTGCAGATCAAATAAATGATCTTGACACTCTGGCACAGACTGTGAGATGTGGAAATTCTAGTTGGGTGGAAACAGAGCTGGACACACGCTGTGCAAACTACTACAGAGCTGCACAAAGCTGCGCATTAAAAGCACCGGTTGGCTTCTCCCAGGGCCTCCGAGCTGCACACGCTGGCACAGAACAAATACAGTTTTCCATGACAACGATGCCAATCCAATAATGGGGCAAAAACAAGGAAATATTACAGGGTGCCTAAAGTGACACTGTTCTCTGCCCCTGGAGCACCCTGACCACGCCGTCTACAGCAGGGTACTTATCTAACCAGCGGCTCCAGCCCTGCCAGATCCTGCCATCTAATTAGCATCCTTTACAGGCCGAGACCAGTCAGGGCACCCTGTGGACAAACAACTGGGCACAACTAAATAAACACTCAGAATGTAAGGAACACACCCTCACCTTCTCTGTTCAGAGAAGATACGAACCATGGTCTGGGTCAAACTCGGGTCAAACATCACACATTCACTGACAATTTACTTCAAGCAAAAAATTACTCTGGTCATTACTGTAAAAGAGAATGCATTAAAAGTCAAATTACGATGTAAAACTTCAAGAAAGTGCCTGACAAACCACATTTAATACAATTATTTCCACCCATCATTATTATAATTATCATCATCATCATTTTCATTAACGTTATAATTACAACTACAATGAAGTGTACAGGTAGTGTTGTTTTTGGCAACACAAAGACCTTTATATGTTGTTTCCATGGCGACACAGGTAACTGCGCACACTACCAGAAGGGAGGCTGGTGGTACAACGCCTGTGCGCACTCCAACCTGAATGGCGTGTGGTACCGCGGTGGACACTACCGGAGCCGCTATCAGGATGGCGTCTACTGGGCCGAGTTCAGGGGAGGGGCGTACTCCCTGAAGAAAGTCACCATGATGATTCGGCCGAACCCCAACACCTTCCACTGAGACCCCAATGCCTTAAGCTGAGAGCAATAATAACGAGAGAACTTTAAAACACATCAATTTTTACCTATACCCATTCTGCTCAGCCCTTTACCACTTCCAGCAAAGATCAAATACCATCTGTATATTTCAGCTCTGTTCTGCTGATTTGTGTGTGTGTGTGTGTGTGTGTGTGTGTGTGTGTGTGTGTGTGTGTGTGCGTGTGTGCATGTGTGTGTGTGTTTGTATGCGCATGTGTGCTTACCTTACCTATATTTTTGTGTTGATAAATATAAAGTTGATGAACTGCAGGGATGCAGTTGGTTGTCTGGTTACCACAGAGACTCACAGGCGGTTTTATCTGTGTTATACCGGCTCCTGGAGACTCCACAGATTCTACAGGCCCAGACAAAAAATTGCCAGGATTCCCAACACCCCTCAAAGAGGACACCAGCAGGGAGGGAGGGGCTGTGGAATTTCTCTGAGAGGACAGAGAGGCCCCGCCTCAACCCCCACCCCCACCCCCTACCCATGGACCTGGCACAGAGGTACACCCTAATGCCAGCAGCACCGCAGAGCCACACCAGGCCTGCTCTGCTCCTCACTTTCACCTGCCTCTGATCAAAGTGCCGCCAAGGTAGACAACGGACTCCGCCGATTCCCAATTCCAGCCTTGCGACATATGCCGCTTCACCTTCAGTGGCCTCCTGTTCCAGCCCAGAAATTTCACGGACAAAACATTCTCTTCTCATGGAACGAGGGGTAATTGAGTTTGTTATTTACCCTCTAGCCACCATAACCGAAGGAGACCAGGGGGAAAACTCCACAAACGCAAGGAATTTCAGCCACTCAAGGCCCTCTCTGCCACAGCCAACCCCACGGAGGAGAGCCCTGAAAACTGTGCTCCACACAGTGTGTGCTTAACTCAGCCAGTGATAAGAAAAACGTATGAATGTACAAACGCTTCCTGTTCTAAAAACAATAAACAGCTTATTTTAGAGCATGCTTCACAGTTTTTGATCTAACAGCATAATCTCATACTCCTGATATACTGTATATAAATACATTTGCGAAGGAATGAAAGACACAGGCTTGGAATAAACCAAAAGCTGTTCGTCTGTTCAATCAAAACAAACACTACATCACAATGCAATTTTCTTATTTGAGGTAAGCAAACATGTCATCTAGTAAGTGTTCTTTTCATTCTGAAAAAGGACAGCAAGTCAGATTTGATTGAACTGCACATAACCCAAAAGAGATTAAGCGGGTTTGATTGAATCCAGCCCGGAGCAGATTACACATCCGGTGACATTGCAGTATTTAATCTGTTTGTATAAGTGCATCCAAAAGCGAGAGGAGCATGAGACAGAGGGAAGGGAATCCATGTCACAGAGTGAGAAATGCAAAGCAAATCTGGGTCATGTCCTTGAAGGCTTTATACACCAACAAAATCCCTGAAAAATTATTAACAATTTTCAAAAAATATATATATATTTCCATCAATTTTCAGAACATAGTTCTCATTTTATATGTTTGTATATTTTGTTAATGACATGTTTTTTTTTTCTGAAATGTGTGAGGGAGATCTGCAGGACTGGTTTCAAAATGTACCAACATCTAGAGTTAACACATCTCAGATATGTGTCTGACCCAGGCTGGGCCCTGAGTAAGCAGTATACATTACTCCAAGTGTAAGATACTCTGCATTAATGATACTCTGAGTGTTTTTTGCACTGTCCTGTTCGTGCATTTTAATGCCTTTTCACAGTGAGATTAACTGTGAACAGCAGTCAGACTCACATTTTTTTAACTTAAATGAAAATTAAAAAGCTTGTTTTTTTTTTAAAAAAAATACATCTAATCAATTTACCAGGCTTTATATTTGCTTAAGTAAATTCAGGTGAGCATTGTGTTTGAGTATGCAATGGCAGTATCTCCACCAGGGAAATGAACCTGCAACCTCTGATTAACAAGCTCTATGGCCTTTATACACTGCTACCCACTGAGCTATTTCAATCAACGTTTGAACACGCTGGTGTATGTGGTGTATTTGGCCCTGAAGTAAGCCCTTCAAACATAAACCATATTTGTGTCACTGGGAGGAACAGTACACCTCTGCACTGTACATATGTCATATCGCTAACGTCTTTTTTTTGTAATATATCTCATTGTACCAGACTTGTTTGCAATAAAATATGTGAAGCCACTGTGGTGTCTGTGAGCTTTCCTACTCACGTATTCACTCAGGGGTGCAGATGGCGGCGGGGAAGGGGGGGATACATCCCCCCATTTTCATAGGGCCCCGATCCATCCCCCCCACTTTTGAGAAAAAAAAATATATTGCATAAGTTTAAAAGTTGAGACCTTTTGCTCAGTTTGGTCCCCCCCCACTTCAAAAATCTCTCCTGCACCGCTGTATTCACAGCCAGGTAATGTAGTACAGGCAGCAATCCTTGGTGTGTTCAAATGTAGGTCTGACAAAGTACTGGATACTCTTGAGACAGCTTTCCTTACATAAGACGATCTTCAGTAATACTTTTCAGGTTGTCCCTGAGGAGGGTGATGTAGAACATAACTCAGCACTGCTCTGAGCTCATCGGGGCTCATTGGGTTGAGACAGCCATGATGAAATGAACAGCACAGAGCACCCGCTCTCCCGATCCGAGCTGCTCGTTTCTGGATCACAGCACACCGTTGCCCTCCGGAAAATTTGAAGGCGAAACTTCAAAGCCCTTTCAAGCCTACCTGGGAGAAACCGGCATCAACACTGTCTGTGTTTACACCAAACACAAAGCAATCGTGCCTGATTTAACTTACAGAGGTGGACAGTGTAGCAAGGATTACAGGAGACCAATCGCTTGGGTAAATATCAGTCAGTCAGACAGACAGACAGACAGACAGACAGAGAGCAAGGCTTTCTGCGAGTGCTTCATGAATCTACCCAGAAAAACATCAAGATCCAGCACAAAACATGAGGGTCAATGAGCAGTATGAATAAACAACCTACCTGTGCAACAACAAGGTCAGACTGCCACAGTGAGAGAGGGAGTGTGAGAGAGAGAGAGAGAGAGAGAGAGAGAGAGGATGTAAAACAGAGCACAGGTGCAGATTCTTCGTACAGGTGGGAGGGTTGAGAGAGATCGCAGGTGTAGATACTGTGTACAGGTGAGGGATGTGAGAAAGAGAGAGTGCAGGTGTAGATTGGGCTCACAGGTAGGGGATGAGAAAGAGAGCACAGGTGTAGATTCTGTAAACAAGTGGGGAGTATGGGTGTAGATTGGGTATACAGGTAGAGGATGAAGAAGAGGGTGCAGGTGTAGATTCTGCATTATCTTCATCCAAAACAGTTCCAACCATTGGTTTTTCAGGAAGGAGCTGTGGAGCTGTCAGTCCAAACATGTTGCTTCGCTCAGTTCCCACACTGTCCCATGCAGGGAGAGAGGGGTACGGAAACCTCATTACGCCAAACCTGCGCAGGGCCACCGATCACCGACAGTGAACAAAGCCCTCCCATCGTCATGGTGACAGGGGCCCTGCATGCGGCCCCTCTCATTTCCCAGAACCCCCTCCTCCTCCTCTGCTCTCTTCTCCTTCCTGCACTCTTCTCCAGTATTTTCTCCTCTGTGTCTTTCTCTCTCCATCTTTTTCTGTCAGATTAATTTTCATCGTACTTGTGTCTTTGTCTTTCTCCCTCTTCCCTTTCTCTCTCTTTCCTCTCCTTCTCTCAATACCTTATCTTTTCTCCTTCAACCCTTATTTCCACACTTTACCTCTCTCTCTCTCTCCCTCTCTCTCTTTCTGTTTCCTTATTTTCCTGAATAATACAATACTTATTTTTAATGCTCCAAAATTTAGCAAAAAAAAAAGGTATTTTAATAAAACACGTTTAAACGCTCAAGTTGTAACTCTTACGGATTTTTCTGTGAAATGTAACACCCGGTCACAAATCGTCCAGCAGGGTTGTTATGCATTATTAGTTTGTGAAGTTGCCTGTGTAAAGGTGAATGAGCACAGCCCTTCATCAGTCTAATGGGGCAGGGCTCATGGGTTTGGCAGGCTTCATATCTCATTAACGTGAACACAAGCCCAGCCCCGCCTCCCACCCCACCCATGGCAACAAAAATCCACACTTACGGGCTCCTGCTCTATTTCTCAGAATGCCTGCAGGACCAGAATCTCTCCCAAACTGAAAGCTACAGATGAGTGACCTGACTGGCTGTAGACTGTGATGGCTCTTACAAGCACATGGGCCCATGCAGCCCACAAATTCCGCAGTTACTGGCCGTTCTTACGCAGTTCCTATCCAAGTGCCAGCTGGAGCATGGAGGCTTCCAGTAAAGCCATGAGTAACAGCCCTGAGTAGAGACACACTTTTACTACCCCCCTTCCAAACCCCAACCAAACTCCACACCTTACAGGGCCTCTGTGTATTTACTGGAATCCCTGCCACATGACCAGATTCGTAGATTATCTAGTGTTTACTCCTTTTCTTCAGTGTTAAAATCTTTAGTGTTAAAATCAGTCTTCTGTTGTTATGTGATTCATGTTCAGTTGATACACACACATTGTTTCAATTGTTTTTTTTTTTTTTGTATTTTATGTGTAAAAGATGGTTTCAGAATGTGACGTCTCTGACTCTGGAAATTCGGTCTCTGTATGATTTCCTTTACTGTTTGTCATCATGAGACAAGTTTTGCCAAATCGAATACGCAGACCGTAAGACACGGAGCGATCGCTAACTGCCGCTCGCCGAGAGGAGCAGGAATGCACATGTGCAGAAAGGACCTCCTCAGTGGCCAAGATGAAGACCTCCTCAGATCGCCATTTCTCACCCCCTGCTGGGACTGCACTCACCAACATGAGCCAAATCAAGACCGTCACTCAACACCGCACTGTCACTCTGTGACCTCAAAGCAGCAATGACACTCCGCTAACTCACAACAGCACAGTCACTCCGCTAACTCACAACAGCACAGTCACTCCGCTAACTCAAAACAGCACAGTCACTCCGCTAAATCAACATAGCACAGTCACTCCGCTAAATCAACATAGCACAGTCACTCCGCTAACTCAAAACAGTACAGTCACTCCGCTAACTCAAAACAGTACAGTCACTCCGCTAACTCAAAACAGTACAGTCACTCCGCTAACTCAAAACGGCACAGGCACTCCGCTAACTCAAAACAGCACAGACACTCTGCTTACTCAAAAACAGTCACTCCACTCGCTCAAAGCGGCACAGTCACTCCGCTAACTCAAAAAACAGTCAGTCACTCCGCTAACTCAAAACGGCACAGGCACTCCGCTAACTCAAAACAGCACAGACACTCTGCTTACTCAAAATGGCACAGTCACTCCACTCGCTCAAAGCGGCACAGTCACTCCGCTAACTCAAAACAGCACAGTCACTCCGCTAACTCAAAACGGCACAGACACTCTGCTGACTCAAAATGGCACAGTCACTCCGCTAACTCAAAACAGCACAGTCTTGCTGCTAACACACCGAGCGCCAGTCAGGGCCTGTTTCTCCCTGCCCTTTGACCCTGAACACTGCTCAATGCTGTCAGGAAAGAGGGTGGGGCAGTAAAACCAGCCAGGAAAACCCCAGACCCACCAGGTAGAGGGACCCCAGATTCACCCAGGCAGGGGAACGTCTAGGGAAAGGGACCCCCAGACCCACGCACGTGGGGGGGCCACCCAGGGAAGAGGACCCCCAAACTTACCCAGGTAAGGGATGCAGGGCACCATACTCAGGGACTGGATGTGCTCTCTCAAGCGCGTGTAGTTCTCCTCTTTAGACGTCAGATAGTCCAGCTTCTCCAGGCTGGCCTTGTCCTTCCGGCTGATCAGCTGTCAATAGTAAAACAAACATTGCAAAAAAAAATCCAACCAGCCAACCAACCAATGAATTAATCATCCATAAATCAAACAGTGAGGGGGTCAGTAGATGGTGAGAGCAGTTTGTTTTCAGGGCTCTATTTCAGTTTGAGCATCGATATAAATGTTACCCTCCACCTTCCCCCGTCAGGACAGATTTACAGGAGTGACAATCAGTGACGTAAAGACCCAGAGGTTTTCTATCCACCCCACGGCTTTTCCCCCTGTTTAAAACAAGGCTCTGACTCGTGTGACTCTGAGGAAAATGATACTTGTGTTTCAGCTTTTCCCCTGTTTAAAACACAAGTGTGACTCTGAGGAAAATGATACTTGTGTTTCAGCACAAGCGCGAAGAAAAAAAACCTACAGATGGGAAAATCATGAGAGAAGGCATGTAGTGTGGCACAGAAGCCGAGCCTCAGAAAGCCTCCCGCAGAAACAGCTGCCTGTCATTTTCCCCCTCCTCAGAGAACGCTTCGCTTAATAAACTCAATGAAACTGGAAACTGGCACTGGTGACGTGTTTTATCGGTGATGCATCCGCTCGGCCCAGCTGGCACTGCTTCCAGGAGGACGTCTGCACCCTGAGCGATGGCTTTGTGTTTCCTGGCAGAGCGCCAGAGCCTGCACGCGCTCGGTGGAGCCCCAGGCCCTAACGATCAGCCGTGCGAGGCTCTGTGAGTTTGGGGAGACCCCTGCTGAGGAGCTGCTGCTGCTCCTCCGCTTCTCTCTGCGTCCCTGAGTGGCATTTCTCCTCCGATGTGTGAAACTTACTCAGCCAAGCCTCCACGATGAGACGAGAACGTCAACAACACAGGGGGCCCGAAGAGACACACTTCACAACTACCCACTGCTGTGCTTTGTGTGTGTGTGTGTGTGTACCTATGGTATTGCATTTATATTAGGCTTTTGAGTTAGAGCAACTTACAGACATTACAATTTTACACACTATCCATTTATATAGATACATATTTACAGAAGCAACTTAGGTTAAACACAACAGAAGTGCCCAATCAGGTGATCCAACCTCTTACAAGCCCAGCTCCCTAACAATTATACTACACTGTAACCTCTGTGCTACAAGCCCAGCTCCCTAACCATTATACTACACTGCAACCTCTGAGCTACAAGCCCAGCTCCCTAACCATTATACTACACTGCAACCTCTGAGCTACAAGCCCAGCTCCCAAACCATTATACTACACTGCAACCTCTGAGCTACAAGCCCAGCTCCCAAACCATTATACTAGCCTGTAAGCTCTGAGCTACAAGCCCAGCTCCCTAACCATTATACTAGCCTGTAATCTCTGAGCTACAAGCCCAGCTCCCTAACCATTATACTACACTGTAACCTCTGAGCTACAAGCCCAGGTCCCTAACTATTATACTAGCCTGTAAGCTCTGAGCTACAAGCCCAGCTCCCTAACCATTATACTAGCCTGTAATCTCTGAGCTACAAGTCCAGCTCCCTAACCATTATACTAGCCTGTAATCTCTGAGCTTCAAGCCCAGCTCCCTAACCGTTATACTACACTGTAACCTCTGAGCTACAAGCCCAGCTCCCTAACTATTATACTAGCCTGTAAGCTCTGAGCTACAAGCCCAGCTCCCTAACCATTATACTAGCCTGTAATCTCTGAGCTACAAGCCCAGCTCCCTAACCACTATACTACCCAACCAAAACTCTCTACACATCCTGACCTATGTGTCTCACTCTGAATCTCACTGGGTGGCTGAGGAACATGTTCATCCGGCACACTCAAACTCAAACCACCTCTGAGCAGCTTCCTGGCAGTGCCTGCGACATGGTTAAGATCGGTCCACGCGGACATCGCTACGGTTACTGAGCTAAACACAAGCAGGTGGAGTCAGCCTCCTCCCTCCACAACATGTGCGGAGGAGAAAAAAAACGTTGCAATATCGAGGATTTCACACTACAGCGAGGACAACTGCTTTGTTGCAATGCGTCACCCGCCCAAAACTCCAGCGTGGCGGTCCATGAGTCAGGGAGCTGCGCCTCTTCCAGGACTCTTTAATTCAGCTTTTATTGCATCTTTGATGTATTACTGTTGCACAAACCTTCATTCGGTCAGAGCCGCGATCTCAGCATTACATTACAATCTTTTTCCCCCGAGAGAAGCCTCGTCCAAAATAGAAACATTAATGTTTTACACATGAGAGTCTCGCGATGGTCCTGGAGAGCCAAAGGGTCCTCTGGCTTCTGTCGTCCCCTCAAACTCAGAGCACAATTCGGACTCAAAAACCCGGGGGAAGCGAATTAGCCGCGTAATCAATTGTTTTAAATGATCAATTAAGTGCTGATTAAAGACAAAACCACCGGTACACCCTCCAGCTCTCCAGGACGGGGATTTGGCGCCCCTTGGATGTTCTGCATCATTAAAGGCACAGCAGCTTTCAATGCAGAGGTAATACATGAACACTTTTGATATGATTATGCCAAAGTCATACAAAATGCTCCAATTTTTTTTCCATGCCTACAGTGAAATAAACTATGACAGTATCCTTAATTCAATATCACCAAATAAATAAAAAACAAATGGCTGTGCCGTCAGCATCTTCTTGTTAGTTCTGGCGTTACAAGACAAACTTTTAAAAAGGAAAGGAAAAAGAAAAAAAATGTAAAACCGGGGATGGCACGGCATAAGATTAGTGGCGGGGTGGAAACTGTAATGACGAGCTGGCAGTGAAGGCAAGAAGAGAATTATCTGCTTGCGTGTGTCCAAGGATTTCTATAACTATACTCACAGAGAGACATACACAACCTCAGTAGGTGAGTCTGTGCTTCCTGGTGTGAAATATCGGTATGAAATATTAAAATCTGAGTGGTAAGCTTATTCCTTCTTCCCAGCATTTGTCTCACTGTCTTCAGTGAGGGAACCCCTCTCAAGGCAAAATTAGGTAATACCAGTGTAGGGGGTTTTCCGGAGGAAACTTTACCTCTGCAAACTACATGTTCTGTAAAGCTATTCTGCACACCCATAATTCTCTGGGTAAAGACTTCCTCCTGATATCTGCTTTAAATTGACCCTTAACTAATTTCCGTCTGTGCCCTCTTGGTTCCGCTAATAGAAGTCAACCTGAAAGACCTTTCCTGCGGTTGATGTTTTTGTGAAGGTACATTTGTGTAGTGAATCAGGAGCTGGCTGTGATCCATGGCATCTCCACAGAAAACTGGCAAAAAAAATAAAAAATACCATTAGATTCGAGTGGTTAGAATTCACTCTGAGCTCCACTTACTGCGTCTAGACATCTTAAATGATTGTTAATACGGAAACTTTTGGTAATTTTTCTTCAGTGAACAAGTCTACATGACCGACAACTTTTGAAATGTCCACCTTTCTATATTCACCTTAGGCCGCTCTCCCCCACCAACCTCATCCAACAGCATGACATCAAAACCCTTTTAACCAGAATTCCAGCCTTTACAGACAGCTGCCATATATTTGACCCATTTAAGGAGAGGACCTCCGGGGTGCGGGGGGGGGTCATGGAGAATCAGCCAGGAAAGTGAGGCATGTCCTTTTAACAGGCTGGAACTAACAGCACGCACAATTACACGGCTCGCAAAACCATCCTTTCCCCAAACCCTGCGGGAAAGCTCTTCCCTGAAATCGATGACTGGGACCCCGAGACACACTCTTCCAGGCATTTACCGAGTCTTCACCGGCAAGCGCAGAGCGCTCGCGAGGAAGGAAGGGGGGGGCCTTGTGGAAACCGTGACGAGAGCGGAGGAGGAGCGGATGTGGACATGTTTGTGGAGCTGAGTCACGCCCCGCTCAGCTCTGGTCCTGAGGCTCTGCGGAATTCACCATGAAGTCATCTCACTCTCTGTCCGTCTGCGATTCGTTTCCCTCACCCCCCCCACCGCCCTTTTATTTTTCCCCGATAAGGACTTGCCAAGCATAAACACTGCGGGAGGAATTTGGTGTTTCCATGTGTATGCATCTTGTTTTGTTGTTTTGAACAAGGGGGGGGAAAGAAGTTTTGAGTTTTCTGGGGTAATTGATGTGTGCTTCATTTTAAAGAGAAGGGATCTACTCCAGTGAGTTCTGCTGTTGAATTCTGCAACCTGTGGCACACGGTTTCAAACAGCAGACTGTTCTCCTCTCACACTCCTCTCACCCCAGGTTGATCTTACTATAATCACTGTTACCCCAAGGTTGATGACTTTAAGACAGTGTTAAATGAGCCTTACGCAGCCCAAGCTGCGCAGATCAAAACATGTCACATGACCTAGACTCCCATCCAGAGGCACTAGGTGAAGAGGCAGGGGCTACCAAAAAAATAAAGGCTTGTATGGTTTACCCGAGAATATTTAAGAGTTCCACACTGTAACCTCTTTACAAGCCTTTCAAAGACTGGCTTTTAATTGTATAAAACCTGTCCTTGTTTTATTTATTTACTTCAGTATTGTATCCCTGTAAGTTATTATTGTACAAACTGTGTTTTCAATATTGGTATTCTCCATGTGTTCCTTGTTTGATTTTTTTTTTTTTTTTTGTGAATAAATGCGAAATAAATAATAACAGCAGAAACATGTTCCCTTTTTTTTAGGAGGCAGGTCACGTTTCAGGCTGGGAGCTCCAGGGGCTGCCCCTAAAAGCAGACAGATCATTGTGTAGAGACTGCCTGGCAGTGTGTGGTGTAGCCGCGTATGCCATTACTCCAAAGCCAGATGATAACAAATGCGAGATTGCAACTTAGCTCAGCATTTAATCGCTAGCGTAGCCACAACTGAGAATGAGGCACTATTCACTAGCGTAGCCACAACACAGACAGAGGCGTTCCAGGAGCTGCCAGCGGGCATTCTTTCCAGCGAGGCAAAGCTGAGCGAAACCACCGCTGGAGGATGTGGAAGGTAGTAACAGTAATTCTGTAAGCAGCAGCCTGGGGAGCTGGAACATGCTACTGTACGGTTAGCCCGAATCTTGGAAGCTGTATGCTACTGCAGGGTTAGCGCTCAGCCTGGATGACATATGATGTTGTGTGGTTAGCATGGAGCATGGACACCGTATGTTAATGTATGGCTGGCATATAGCATAGATGCTGTACACTACAGTATGGGAGAGAGTCAGTGACTATTTTATATCCTACAGGCCACACACAGTTCTACAGGAGACAGCCATTGGCTATTTTACACCTAACAGACACACAGACAGGGTCACAAAATCCCACAAGATTTATACAACCCTGATAAAGATATCAGTAATTTTAGCCACCTACGGGAACTGCTCTTAATGTGAAAATAAAAACTCAAACTCAAGTCTTTTGTACGGTTCTCAAAATCAAACGTTAAGCACAAAGTGGGATGACACCAAACAAACCACAGTCTGTTCACTGGTTTCCACCAAGCCAATACGGACCTGTGAGGTAGTGCATGAAATGTTTAGTTCCACTCTACCAAGCAGTACTGAACACGATCAGATTAGGACTGGAGACCGCTGTAAACCCGCAGGCAGGTGATTGGAGAGCACCCAGCCACCGTGCAGACAGAAACCCATCTTTTAGCGTTTTACTTTCTCTTCTTTAGAGATCAAGACAGATCCCCTACGGTTGCACTGGTGGCCGCAGCACATGTCGAGGTAAGTTTAAAGCCTCTATTTATAACTTTTAATTTAATCATTCATATTGAACTAGTTATGGAAGCTGTGCCGTTAAATAGCTCCCCCAAAAAAGGGGGATTAATAAGACATGAAAAATTATCCAAGAGACAAACATGTTGTTTTAATATTAATTCTTGATCTTGCGTTTGAAATATCAAGAAATCGGTTTCAGATGTTGAAGCCTTCTGTCATTTTGCTGCGGCGGGCCGATAACTATCTACAAAGCCCCTGTGATGTCTTTTCATTTGTTTTTATGCATCTGCATATTGTGAATTTTAATGGCCCTCGTAAACTAACCTTGACCGTTCCTGGAACCCAAAAGGAGGCCGTGGATCAGTGTCCAAAATTCCGCCACGCACTTCCTATTCCAAACGAGGGCTACGTCTAGCGTTTGAGCGCCCCGCGTAAGCTGCCAAGCAAAAATAAAACTTAAAAAGCATTACAGCATGTGTGTGCTGGGAGGTTAGAAATCACTGCACAATCAATAAAAAAACAGACCTGGTCCATATTCAATTGTCATTAAGAGACAGGATCCCCCCAGTCCACATACAAACCTTATCCATTTTGAGCCAAAAGGGAAAACTGATATGTGACTGGAACTCCTACTCAGAAGATACTTTATGAGTACAGTCCCTGATCTAGGATCAGTTTTGCCCTGTAGTGCACACTGGATACGTTTAGGCTATGGATAGTGGGAACCTGATCCTAGATCATCGCATCCTGTCGCCAAACACAGTAACACACAAATTCAAACAGTGTATGCTTCCCCTGCTATTGACTCACTTTTTTCTGTGACTTTCGGGGGCAGTTCATCACTGTTATTCGAACTCTGTTATCTGTGCTTACTTGCATTTTGCTCTGGATAAGGGTGCCGGTTGAATGCCTAAACGCAAACGTAAATGTTGATGTAGACGTGCGTGTTTTCTATTCTAGCCAGCACATCCCACAGCTCTGTTATTAAGAGGATGGAAAACATTCTCCGCTGCACACTAGCAGCATCCATTTTACCCGTCTCTCCCAGTTGTGTCACACTGAAAAATGAGGGCTGATATTAATATAAACACAGTAGCGATGAAAGCCCAACTAAAACAGGCATCTGACAGATGGCGGTGGGGCGACGTTCTCATATTGCTGCATTTTCCCGCTGCTTCAGCTTTTACAGGACTTTGACTGGGCGCTGGCCGCTTCCAAGCCCACCACAGCTAGCTGGGTGGGAGAGGGGCCGTGCGATTCCCATGGAGCTCACAGTTACGGCATTAACCGAAGCGGTAACGGCTGAATTGGGGTACCGATGGAAGTGGATGCGGCAGTACCATCGGCTCTGAAAGCAGCAGTATCAGCTGTAAAACATCAGCTGTAGAATTAGCAATAGCTGCAGCAATAGCAACGGGTGTGAAAGCACCAGTGGCTGTAACAGCGGCAGTAGAACGAACTGAAACTGTAACAGTATTCGTAACAGTATCATTATCTGTAACGGTAGAGAAAGGAGTAACATGAGTAGCAACAGTGGTAACAGTTGTCATGGAATCCCATTATTATGACCGTTCCCTAGAACGGTTTATACTTTAATGGGATAGATTTGCTGGAGGCCATTAAGCCGCTTTAAACTCCATCCTTTAGTCTCTCCATGCAGTATGAAATCACGCAACAATCAAAGTCAGTTTCAGTGGGATGTAAAACAAAGGAAAGAATTTGAATGCAACCCTCAAAAAGACAGTGTTGGCTTCAGAAGGAGTTTCAAAAAGGAGTAAAACACATTGTAATAAAGAATAAGGCTGGGCCATCAAACAGTTGACAACATTGCTGTGCGAGTTCCTATCTTTAATCTCTCGATTAATGAGTGGTGGGGTGGAATTCCCTTTCAAACGATCAAGTTAAATTAAATTATGGCTGTGAATTTTTTTAAAAATCGCGTGCAAGCAACCACAGTAACAATGGAAATTCCCTAATCCTTACCCCCACCCCCCACTGCCCGCCCCCTCCTCCAGTTGTGTGTGAGCTCAACACTTAAGTGCTAAACAAACTGAAAAGAAACGAAATGTACTGTGAAGCCCAGACCCCCCAACCCCCACCCCCCACTGCGCTCTTACCGCCCAGGTCTTGCTCAGTCTGAAGATCGGAGCGCTCTGCAGGGCCGACACCACAGACACCAGAGAGTGCAGGTTATTGAGCTCCAGGAGCTTCTGTGCAGGGGAGAGAGGGAGCACACAGTGTTACTCAACAGCAGTCATAACATTAACAGCAGGTGTGCTGCGGTACAGCCCAGGGAAAACGCCACAGTCACTCAATAAGGGTAGTTACATATTAGTAACAAAGTAATTACACATTAACTATGCTCTTATACAAATCACAAACCTAAACTCTACATTGATAACCCCCCTGACAAGGTGTACCTATACACTAGTTAAGCACCATGCACACATGAAATTAAAAACCTCCATGTTCTGTTTTGCAAAACCCTCTTTAATGTATTTATTACATTCAAAATACATACTCAAAGCTAAGCATAGAACCACAAAGACCTGACAAATTGCAAAGGAAGCAAAGCATTTCAAAATATTAAGAAATATTTTCCTAGTGCTTGGGGAAATTATAATTGGGAGGAAATATGGCAAAAGCAGCAGGGCAGATTGCCTGGCTGTGCCTGTGTACACAGCTCTTACAGGGTGATGAACTGGAGTGCATCGGACGTCTGGTGGGTCAGACAGCTGTGAGTCTCGCTCACCCCGACCCTCTCAGAAAGCCTTCGGATGTAATCACGCAAACTCCTTTTTCTAGCTCTGCTTGTTTTAAAATCTTTCAAGACATTTTAAGCAGTTTGTAAACAGCCTCCAGTCTTTGTTTCTGGAAGGGTGATGTCATAGCTCTGCCACGCTGTAACAGCGCCTCCCTCTGGAGCATCAGTGAAGCTGTCACAGTGGGCGGGCTCTCGCAGAGAGGAACCTATCAGGACCAGGCTCACCTAGACTGGAACCAATAATGAGACGGTCTCATTGAGAGGAGCCAATTATGACAAGCCCCAAATCCCACACTGGAGCCAATCAGGATGAGCTCCTCCAGACTGGAAGCCAATCAGGATGAGCTCTTTGGTTTTGCCATTCTGACAGGACATTGAGCTCTGCGAGACAAGTGTTCTCAATAATACAGCAATAATAATACAGCTCAATAATACAATAATACAGACCATAATACAGTGGAAACATACATTTACAGCAATAAAAATTGGGCAAAGATAAGTTTGCGGTGGAGCTGTCTTTTATGAATTCACATTACCACATTCAGAAATCATACAGCCCTTTTCCAGGTCTCACACATCACCCATCACAGCAACACAAGGTTAAGAGTCAGAGTGGTTAACAGGGGAGCCGTATCCACAAATACTGATCACACCTACAGCACACTCACTTACACATAATTACAGTGTTCTGTTAACAAGCAGAAAAAATTAATATTCAGTATTCAAATGCCAAGAATGCACATAAAACCCGACTAGTTCTATACACTCCTTCATTAAAGCTACTTCCAGCAAAAAAAGTTTTACAATTTTGCATTAAATCTCATTTTTTAAACATAAAATCCCTGTGAAAGCTGGCAGGACAAATGAAAATGAAAACAAAAACCATAAAGCAGAGCAGCTACGTGCGAACCTTTGCATGAATCTGGAAGGGGAGAGACGTGTAGCACATGCAGCCGTTTCAACGGGCAGAGCAAGATGGAAAATCTTTGCAAGTGAGGGGATTACTCTGTCAGAAAAGTTTGACAGGTCGTAAGACCAATTTCAATAGCAATCAGGCCAACTGACAGAACAGGAACTTCAAAGTGCAAAGCACAGCAGAGTGCACCATTTAACTCAATGAAAGCACAGACGGGAGAGCAGGATTGATCCTTTCACGCAACCAAGCAGTGCAATGAGTATTTGCTATCTTAAACTAAGGTACAGCTGCAAAAACAAACAGTCCTGAAGTATTTCACCATTTTAGCTATACAGTGCCTATATACAGTATATATATATTATACTATACATCCCAAAATACTGAAAACATCTGGAATTTGCTTCTTTTTTTCCCACTTATTTTAATTGACTGAACTCTAAGAGGGAAAATGGATGGAAGGATTCTGGAGAAAGAGAGAGAGAAAGAGAGAGAGTGAGAGAGAGAAAGAGAGAGAGAGAGAGAGAGACTCCATCACTAAATGCGGACTCAGTACCAGCAGTGATGGTGTTGTGGTGTGATGCTTAGTAGTTTAAATGGCAGGTCTGAAGGATGTAAAATGGGCAGAACTCTACACTGGAGGCTGGGACTGCCTAAAGCTAGAAGTCTGTCAGGGTTAGGTACACACATTGGTGAGTTTGCATTCTGTAGTAAGTATCAGCTTAACCCTGTACCACACCTTGTGCCCACCCAAAAGACCAAGGTACCTCAGAGTATTGGATTTGACTAAGTTTAAAAAAAGGTATGGAGGTTTGAATATTCAGATGTTTGTGGGATACTGTAAGACTGTTCAAACTATGCATGTGCTTCATAGTGTCTACCGTCCCTATGCCCACACCTTAATGCTGACCACGAGCTCTCACTCCTAACCCACACTATGACCCAAACTGTAACCATAAACCATAACCCTGAAATCAAACCCAGGCCACTAACCCTTACCCACTCCCTTCCTCTAAATCCAAACTCTCCGCATGGTACATAAATAAACTGAAATCAACGCATGACGCACCGCTCTCAGTGCCGTTTCCTTCCTGCATGGAGTCCAAATGAGCTTTCAGCTCTTCTCTCACTCATGATTTCCCAAGTGATGTTATTTATCATTGTTGATATACTGACTTATACAGCTGACATCTGCAGTTTATACAGATGGAAGCTAACAGAAGCACTTTGTGTGGAGTGCCTCTCCCAAACAGAGCCTCTCCAGTGGTTTAAAACCCACAACCTTCCGGTTCTGATGCAAATCCCCCCCACTCCCCCCAAATTGTTTGGTTATAACACCCCTGCCCTCCCATCTCAGGGCCTGTGGGAAATTTGAGGGGGAGGGTGATGAGGACCCTGTTGGGTAAGTGTCTCACCTTCGCAATTTTGATAAAATGGCCGAGGATCTCGGCTCTTATCTTCAGTGTCTGGGCTGTCAGCACCTCCCTCACCAGCCAGAAGCTGACCTGCAAACAAACAAATAAGTAAATAAGTACACAAATAAATGTGTAAGGAAGACCAGAAGTTTTTTTTTTCATTTACAGACTTTTCGTAACCTGCGACACAAAATCGCTGACTGCTGCATCACTCGTTTTGTGAATTAAGCAAAATTGCAGGCAAACATTGTGGGAACTTCAGTTTGAAGGGAATTTCGTTTTTCGTTTTCGATTTAAAAAAAAAACCCTCTGACACAGCAACACTGATTTCCTTGTTTTCTTAGTGAGTTGTCTCTAGTGATGTTAGCCACGGTCAATGCATTTACTGCAAGACAAGCTGATTTCACAAGCATCTGAAAAAGATCTAATTACAATTGCAAATTGTGAACTTCAGTGTATCTGTATGTGGATTCTGACGTCAGGCAGCAGTGTAGTATGGCGTTTGAAGAACTGGGCTGTAACTTAAAGGTTGAAGGATCAACTCTCATACCCAGAGCACGTATCAGAGGTGGGGCACAGCCAAGCAACCTGAATTGCTCCCGTTTAAATGTGCAACTGTATAAGTGAGTAACAAGTTTAATAATAAAAAAAAATGAAACAGTGAAAGTGTGCGAGGATAGAGGCGCCTGCTGAGCACGCAGTAAATAATAACGACTGTGACCTCGCATCCGTGTTCCCAATTATCACAAACACGCACGCTATCCAAGAGCACAGTCTCACATCTGCTTGCGTTTATGCAGCCTTTTACTCCTCCAGCAGGAGAGACTGTCGGAAGAGGCTGCTCAAACTTCGTCTGATTCCCAGTCTCAGTTTGTGCTGACCGGCTGTCCAGTGCAGGGCCTGGAGTTTCCTGCTGAAAGCTGGCCATCGCGTTCGATAGCGACCGCTTGACACAAACGCAACCTGACCGCTCGGGTGCATCAGGGGTCACAAAACACGTGCTAAAGTCAGGTGTGAGGAGGTGGGGGTGGATATGCTGCGTTTTGGCATCACCTACCCTCCCCCTACAACCCCATCTCACCTTTTCTACCAAGGCCCTGCCTGCTACAAACGCAGCAGGCTTCACACTCCGCAGTTAAAATAAACACTATAAATCTCTGCTTCTGAGAAATAAAAATGAAATTGCAGCATTCCGATGTTCCAGAATGACGTCATAACATCTGATGGGGTCAACGACTGGTCAATGGGGGTGGCTCCTGGGGCACCACGCAGCACACCCCACAGTCACCGTGGTAACCAGCAATGCCAGGCTGTCAGCAGCCAGCCAAGAGGCGGGGCCGGGGCGGGGGGGGGGGGCAGACAGCTCTGTTTTCATGGCGTTCACCGAGAGGGAGAACAAACAGGTCAGGAGATCTTCAGGAAAGCACAACCAGTGACTCGGTGTGAAATTGAATTTGGTGAACTTGCACTGACCCACAAGCAGATGAGGAGGTAAACTTAATCCTGCAGGCGAAGAGTCCGGACTGCACTAACACCCCAACAACACACACACACACACACACACACACACACACACACAAATACCATTTCACCATAACGTTTCACCTTTCAGAGCATGTATTCACACAGCACAAACTCATACAGAATTAAAAATATGTAAACATACAGAACAAAAATAACAAATATTATCCATATCAGCACCGATGTTACAAATCGTTACCATATATGGGCTCTCTGTCTCTGGCTGACTTATAAAAGTTAAATGAACAGCGTCTGTCTCTCTCTGTCTGATGTACAACAGGTAGGCAATGATACAGCGGCCTCCACCAAAAGGACCTCAGCACACAAGTATGCGACTGAAAGCTGGGCTCAGCAATTTACTGCTCGACAGACAGTTTGGTTTTGTAACAAAAATGGTGCCAGCATTGAGACACGAAGATGAAAAAAAGAGTTCTGAAAAAGGCTTCATAAAATGCTTTCAGAAAGGATTTTATTCACTGGCAGTGTCCAGTGATGGATTTTTCTCATGCTCTTGGAGGACATCGAGGGCTGCAGACTGTCCCTGAGGATTCACTCGCCCTGTTATGTTCCTCTTCTGCTTTGATAAAAGTAACAGTCTTCCACTTAGCTTTACAAATTTATACATACAAATACACACACATACACACACACACACACACACACACACACACACACACCAGATTTATCAGTCCTCTCTTGATTGTTACAGGACCGCTCTAATCTAATCCAAACACGTTTATGGTAATTTTCTAAATCAGTAGCCGAACACATTTGTTCTCGGCAAGTATAACAGAAGTTGAGGTATGTGTGCGTTTGTTGGGAGTCCTTTCCCTGCTCTCTTTTTTTTACAATGGAGATATAGACTGAGATGTAATTTCCATCCATTCCAGACACATTAGAAAAACAAATAAGCCAAAAACACACCTGGCACATAAAAGAAAGCTTGGCAATGTGATCTCTACTAATTGTTATTGGTGCTTTACCTTGATGGTCATAGCGTGATAGCCACGCGGCCCAAATCATTTCAAGAGATCGGCAGACTCGGCAACGGCCTTCAAACGCCCTAAAATCAATCGGAACATTCCTACAGACCAGCAGGAGGGGCTTATGCTGGCTCAGAACCGGATTGGCTGGATCCTGACGGAATTCAGAGCAGGCCGATGCCCGGGTCCACCACAGATTCCATCTCTGCAGGAGCAGGGAGCCAACTACGCGTGTTTACGTTTATGATGTCATAAAACACAAACTGCATCAGCAAATGAGATGGCAGCCACAGCCCAGCTTTGAGGTCCATAAGAGGGACATAAGAGTTATGTTATGCGCTGGCCATCACCCTCAATGTGTTTCCAATTATTTCTCTTCTGGAAAACTTTCACAAATCCTCTCATTATAAATAAACTTAATAGCTGCCTATTGGAAATACTGGCATAATTAGATATATCGTAAATATATTATCTTATACTGCATTTAACCAAATCAGAACTGGGAGTATGCACATTCATGACAAAGGCATTTTACTTGGAAATTCTGGAAATAAGTGGCTATTTAAATATAATTGAGACCTTAATTAGCCAACACTTAAGCTGACAACAAAAGCTAAAAACATAAGACAAGAAAGTTATGTTTTTCCATCCCTCTGTCCAGGTTTTTTTTTTTTGCATGTGCATGCTTGAGCACAAGAGATGGGGCACTTTATGCAGTAAATTTGGCTTTGGGAAAACTGTAACGCTCTCAGCCGCTTTTCAGCTGATCTCTGTTTAGGATGATGTGGTGGGGGGGGGGGAGCTGGACGGAGGAGGCCTGCTTTTCATCTTTCTCTCCACAAAAATGTCCATTCCTGATGAGCAGACATATTAAATGAAGTCATCCATGGTGCTGAATTTTCAGCACATCAGATATGCTACAAGGATGAACTTTCTCAGCTTTCACACACACACACACACACACACACACACACACACACACACACACACACACACACACACACACACAGACACACACACACACACACACACACACACAGACATAGACACACACACACACACACACACACATACACACACACACACACACACACACTCACATACAGACACACACACACACACACAGACATGCACACGCACGCATGCACGCACGCACTAACAGACACACACACTTTTGTTTTGGAGCATATCTCTGCAAAGAGACACAGGAGGATTTCATTATGCTGGTGTGACAGTGTACTGCACAGTGCAGGGACAGGCAGCCTGTAAACTGCGCCTGCAACCCACCACACCTTTCAGAGGGTGTTTTCTTGGAAACAGGCTCACCTGGCTGACCTGGCTGAGCCTCCAGCTGAATGCATACTCACCAGGTTGAACTGGCATACTCACCTGGTCTCTATCTGCAGGTAAAAGCAGACTCACCTGGTCTCTATCTGCAGGTAGAGCTCAGACTCACCTGGTTGAACCTGTGGGTGAACGCCACAACATTGGGTGCCAGGCTGTGCTTCTCCTTCTTGTTCCATCCACAGCTGGTAAGTTCCTGCAACGCAAGCACAGCGACCTGTGATTCAGAGTGACCTTTGACCCCTCAACTCACACAAGTCCACACACAGGGTAACCTTTCAAAAAGGCTCTTTGTCTTTTTCTTTTTCTCTTTCAGTTTAAGTCTTGAAATCTAGTCATGCCATGCATGTACTGAATTCCCTTACGCTTTGTCCACTTTGCCAGCAGAGCAAGGAGCCAACTGGAACAACGGAGAGCGAATCGCTGATTCTGATTTACGTTTTTTCATTCAGGTTTTATTTTTGTTCAGCACCATGTACAATCAGGCTGTCACACAGCACTTCATAATGGACAACTTTCCACATGGAGTTACAAGCAACCCAGAAAAATATAAATCTTTTTTTTGTGAGGAAAGAAAATGAATACAAAAAGTCATTTTTCACATGACGCAGTTTTTTTTTTTTTTTTAATTTTCCCATTAAATTTCAAAGGCTTTTCATATTTTGTGGAGGGAGGCCCAGCTTCAAGATTCCCCCCTTCTTCCATCACAGAACATAGGGGTACTTATAGAAAAGCCCCCAACCACCACCATCACCACACTGCACCCATATCCCACAGTGCCCCCTCCCCAAACACACACACACCCCCATGGCCCCTCCTGGTGGGGCTTTTCACTCCTCTCGCTGTGAGGAGGAACTGTGCATACTTCAGGCACAGTAAAAAAAAAAAAAAAAAAAGGAGGGGAAAAAGAGGAAACAGTGAATTCCACTTTTATTGCATGTTCCATTGCACACTGACGTTTATGTCTGATTTTCAGGTTCAGCGCAGGTACCACTGCTCCTTTTTACGGGAATTTTTCTCTTTCTCTTTCTCTCTCTCACTCTTTTATAGACAGAAACCAAGCCAGTAAAAGCACCTGGAAGCGTTTACTTACAGACGAGCCTGTATCCCTAATTCAGCCATGTACCCATAATTCAGTTCTGCACCCCAAACTCTGCCCCATACCCCTAATTCAGCACTTTGGTTCCCCGGGATATAACTGCAAATCAGACAGCAGTTCAGTTCAGACAGGTTAACTACCGTTGTAAGATATAATTAAATAATGAGGGCCTTTGGGTGGCTTATCCTATTAATGCACTGTTCCTGTGTGTGGAGGGGCCCCAAGGTATGCATCCTGTTAAGGCACTGTTCCAGTGTGTGGATGGGTCTGCATCCTGTTAAGGCACTGTTCCAGTGTGTGGATGGGCCCATAGGTCTGGTACTGACACTGGACTATGCAAGTGCCAACTGTGGCCAGTATCCTTGCAGGACAAAGTGTCCATAAATTATAAATGTGCATGGATAATTAAAACACAGCACAGTGTAACTTTTACATGGAACATACACCAGTAATACTGAAAACACACAAGTGATAATGAAGTCACACTAGTGACAATGAACACACACTAGTGATGATGAACATACGAGTGACACTGATCTGTGGATGGAGGCCCTTCCTTGCAGCAAAATGGTGACCCGCCTTCAGTAATCTGCTTTATCAGGAACTGCTTGAGCAAGCTCTATACACACAGCCATGTGAATGGACAGTACGCCCCCCACCAAAGACCCCAGAAGGAGATCGCCACGCGGAAAACACATTCCTGTCACGCTCGCTGGGGAGACGAGCCTTTCGGCTCACTCAACTTTTCCATCACAGAGACCATACTGTCTGCCCTGGTGTGTTTCACAATAACACTCTGCTTGGAATCACACAAGATTAAAAATGTTTGTGCGTGGCAGCTTGAGTGAGAGGGTGAGTGAGTGAGTGCAAATGCTAAGCGAGTAAGGGAGTGTGAGCAAGTGTGTCTGTGTGTGTGTGTGTGTGTGTGTGCATGCGTTCATACCAGTATGTATGTGTGTGTGTGTGTGTATCAGCATGTGTGTGAGCTTCACAGCCATCAGGCCTCATTAATGCTTCAAAAATCTTTTATTTCATACAGGTTAGTTAATCATTTTAACTTTTCTTCACACTAAAACTCTTTCTCATGTTACTCTAATGATGCCAGACCAAAATGCTGGACCTGGCCTTGGAGCCCTCTAAGAGAGAGACAGCAGAAGGGGGGGTTTTCTGGCTCTTCTCTTTAAGGAATAGGGCAGAGGATCTGATGCTGACCAGGAGTAGTTTCCATGATGTTTCCATTTATCTCCATAGGGACAAACCGCATTTTTTGAAAAAATCCACTTTGACCGAGAAAATGCGAAATACGCGCTCCGCTAATCCCCGCAAGACACTTTAGAAGGTATGGGAAAGCCACAGGCAGGCGTGGGCGGGACCGCTGCTGGCGGTGAGCGGAGAGCGGAGCTCCCTCACCAGCAGTTAAGCTGTGACATATTTACACATCTCCAGCCGATTCGGCTCCGTCCGTGGGGCGGCGCAGCGCCGTGCCGCGCGGCCCAGGGCAGCGCCAGCGCGTGACTTCCTCTTCCTGGAGAATCCATCGCGCAGCTACGGCCCGCGGACATCATAGGACAGAGTCCGCACGTTCTACCTGACCCAGCAATATCAAGCCAGGTAACCAGTGGCTGACCAGAGATCGTCGCCATGGTATCAAAATCTCAAAGATGATGAGGGCAGGAGACGGTCTGTCCCACTATCATCCTGCCCACTGCTGTTGTTGTTGTTCTTGCTGGTACTTTTGCTGTTACTAAAATCATTTGAAAATACTGTGTCTGACCAGCACAGGGTCATCAGTTTAGAAGCAAGATACGTCACATGTCAACATCTCCATGATACCGCAATGGGACTACTATAGTGAAGACCAATGACAACATTTATATACTGCCATTAAATCAGTAAATGGTTGGGCAGGTGCCTGAAGCTTACACAAACCAAAGGGATCAGACATTTGATCTTTCTGCATATGGCCTGGGACAGAGGTAACACAGTTCAGGTGAACAGCTGAGAACTTTGCGCGCTGGCCTAACTGAGCATGTGCCATTCGCCTCAAGCAGAGCAAGAGAGAGGATTATGGGACATGGAACTGCCAACATGTAAACAGCATGAAAAGCCGCTGTTAAAGCCTTCAGTCTGGGCCTAATATGTTCATGGCATGTACAGCACTGTTTAAATGGTTTTCCATTCTTTCATGTATCTCTTAAAGTTCTCAATAAACTACAATTACAGTTTTACCAACACAAGAATGTCCTGACCAGACATATAAAGAGTCTTCTGAAGCAGGGTTAACGTGATTTCGGTTATATGAAGCTGAACAGAACTACATTCACTGTCATCCACTGCCCAACATCTATAGCAAACCACTGCACCGTTCCATCCTGATGCATTTTACCTGACGTCAGATGTTTTTACATTTTCCTCTACAGAAAAGCAACCAAGAAATGCACTTTGGACATGATTACACTTCTATTCTCCAACTGAAAGACCTTTGTAGTCTGTGTTTACGAAAAGCATCAGCACATAAACTGGGATTATCAGGAAAGTGACTTCATTAAAAATAATAAACTCAGTGTTTTCCATTTATAATGTATCATCAGGAAATGTGAATTATTTACCAAATATTGGCCTCCGGTGATCAACAGATGCTCCAAACGTCGTCTTTGATGAGCTCATCGTTTACATTTGCATACAGTTATTGTGTTGTGATGAAGTGACCAATTAAAACAGACAGTGGATGAGGAGTTTGTTTGAGTGGAAAAAAACAACGTTGAGGCAAATTGGCTGAAAATTATATACAGTACTGACATTTCAGGTTCTGTGGAGACAGTTTTGATATGTATGCTATGCTCGTTTAAACTACGCCGCGGCCCTCCAGGACTGGAGTTAAACCTGCCGACGCTTCAGCCTTCCAGGACTGGAGTCCACACTCCAGCGCCCCCTCACCCCCCCCCCCCATCCCCCAGCCTCCGTGCTAAATAGAGCTGCTTTTTGGCTCTTAATGTAATTGAACCTTCAACTACCTCAACATGTACAACGAGATTCATAGACTTGCTAAGGATCGCTACATTTTGGCTGCTTTGTCCTCCCCTTTACAGCCTCATGGTGACAGGCTAGGTTGCTGTCATGGCAGAGGCAGTGTTTCTACGGTAACGCTTTACTGCCCGGCATTCCCCAGCTACAACATGACAGCATACCTGGTGGTCAAACCTCCACATTACGCAGCCTGTGGGAGCTCTAACCTCATATTATTTTAGGCAGCTACATATTGTTTTATTAATTTCCCTCCCCTCTAGGTTGAAGTAATGTAATGGAAAGTCCCCGTAGGCTTACATTTTTGCCAGCTTGAATTTCACTGCTATAAGAATTTTAAACATACAGTGGCTGTGGGTACAGGGTTTTATTGTATAGATACGGTATCTGTTTATGTATTTTCTTGAGCACATGACCAAGGCTGGTGTAAGTGTTTAAGTAGCTGTACCAGAGCAGGGCGACCACATTAGAGAGAGCAGACACAATGACACAATGCGCTATTTTCAGCTCTGTGGGCTACAGTTACTGTGGGGTATAAACAGGCCAATACTTCTGATGATTATGGAAATTTGAGGGGTAAAAGATCATTGTAGTTAGGGGTGATTTGTTGCCTTTTTCAGTATTTCCTTTTTGCAGCAGATTTCATGTGCAGTTTGTTGTTTCTAACCGACCATTAATGGCCTAATCTTGATTTCCGTTAACCAAAACATCACTGACTCCAAACACACACACACCGCGTGTCTAATCAGAGACTGTCAGGATGCAGTCGATCACATCTCGAGAGATTACAAGACACTCTCACCTTAACGGTTGAGGAACACACCGTACTGTGACAAAGATGACACTGCCCCAGAGGCATGGCAGCTTAAACACCAACAGATTTCCAGAGGAAAGCTCACAGGAGTGTGATGTGTTTAACACACAGCTCCTCTGGGTTCCTCAAACTCAAAATCACCCGGGGTGGGGGCTGACTGCATGGGATGGGGGTTGGGGCATGTTTGGAAACTCTTACACACAAACCCCAGGCATCCCTGAGTTAATTTAACTCGCTGGTTCCCAGGGCACTCAGCTTTGCAGGTGCTTAAATTCCCAGGTCCTGGGATGCTGCCAGCGTCCAATCTGCCGCATTGCAAATTGGGCTGCAGAACACTGGTAGCCTGCTTCCGCAGCCAATGATGATGCAGCGCATTGGGGGGCCCTGTTTCTACCTCCAAATGATTTCAGGCCCCCAATTATATACAGCTAAAACGCCTGTGGGGCTTGGGCCGCATGAGAAACTATTAAAACCTGAAGCAGTAAACGTGAGACACAGGCAGCGCCATTACGCCAGACCGAATGGTGTGGATTTCAGCGTTCTGGGACGCCTATCCCATGATGCCGTGCCTGAAGTTGTGTTTTAAAGACAGAGAGACTGTGTCCTCTTGAGCTTCAGCGATTTGTTTTGGGGGGAAAAGGAGACTCTAATTACAGCACATCTGGTTTTTTTCCCTGACATTTTTGCATGAGAATTCTATTAGATCATTTCTGATTGCCCCACAGCAAAGAAAGAAAGAAAAAAAGTTCTGTCTCCCATGAGTCTCCCTATACTGTCCTGCTCAGTTCTATGAATATGTATAATATAGAGTATATGGCAGTGTGTAGTTCTGCTCTCTTATGTGAGTGAATATGGTATATACTAGTTGATGGCTTTGTTCTTTGAATGTGTATGGTATATAGTACTGTAAAGCTCTGTTGTGTTCGGTGAGGATACAAAAGAAAAACATTTTCTAATTGCAATTGGCAACTGATTCTTCAGGGCCACCTTCTGTTCTCATCCAGAAATCATCTGGCTCATGCAGTACAGTTACATGTTGGTCGTGCAGCTGTGAGACCTGTGACAGGAAGTCCCAGCTGTGCCACTGCTGTAGCTCCATACTGGCAAGCTAACAAATGACTAAGCTTCACCGGGGAAAGATGGGCTAAAAGCCAGTGGAAGTCATTAGTCTCTTTTCTCTCTAGCGGCCACTCCTGGCCAGCTGGGGAAGTGCAACAGAGTATATGCTGCCTTCAGGCACTACAGGCAACATGTAATCAGTGATACATGTGCAGTGTGGAGAAGAAGCAAGAGCTAGCCGTCCCTCAAATCGGTAGAGTCGCATTTTCATGGCCTCCTCCCTGTGTAGCTGGAAGAGGGTCACTGCAGTGGACTGACAAGTCTGCCTCTGATGGGGAAAAAGAGGGAAAGAACCCCCACAAAAAAAAAAAAAAAAAAACAGCTATGGCATAAAGTCTGTGGTGTGTTCAGACACGCAGCGAGGAGCCAACGCAAAGCTTGAGGATTAACCCTCCACCACACACTGTGGGGTTCATGTTTACCTGGGGAACCGACACATGGAATGTAATGTAATATTTAATCACCCGAGTTCCCTGCTATGCTATCTAATGAGCACGGGGTCATGTGGCTGAAACATGCATGGCATGCAGCTTCTGTATGACCTACTAATGTATGACTCACTAATGTGTGGCTTGACATATACCACCTCCTTCTGTTCAGCTGCAGATCCGTCAGACCGCCGTTCAAAGCAATCCAGACATGCAGTGGACTGACGGAACTTAAATACTTGAAGTCGAGGCACCGGTTTACATTCATTGAGAATGACACAGATGATATATAGGAGAGATTTATAAGAAAGTCCTTTGGGTGTGAGTGGATTTCTCTCCTCTCTCCTGGTTCTCCTATAGGAAAATTCCTCCACTGCCCACACAGAGAGGAGAATCTCACCTAAACTGCATTTGCATCTACGCCAAGCTGTCAGCAGATGTGAAGGGACAGTGCGAGGGCTAAGTAACAGTGTGGTAGCAGTGTTACCTCTGGCTGGATTGCTCTGAACACTGGGGCATCCATCAGAGTGATCTGGCTCTGTGAGGAAAACAAAAGAAAGGAATAAAAATGGGAGAGTGCACTTTACACCCTGTTTCATGAGCACAGGATGCATCCATCTTTTATTGTTCCTGTTCGAGGGATTTTGGCGAACGCGGCTCTGAGAGGAAAGAGTGATTATGGGAATCATAACTCATGTGAACAGTGTAATATCCTCTGGTATTTGGAGGCAGCTCAGAGGCCAGGGTTTGCCCCGGTGACCGTTCGGCCCGGCCATAAACGCCAGAGCGAATATCCGCGCTAATGAGACGAGCGTCGCAGATGCTCCTTTTCTGGCCATGACATCATTACAAAGGGCCGGGCCGAGGGGCCTGCGTGGCGCAGCGTCTGCCATGGTGAACCTGACCCCTGGAGGGCCTGCAGTCATGGAGCAAACACTTTTAACTACCCTAAAGGGAGGGAACACTGTCATTGACCCTACAGGGAGGGAACACAGCCAGCTACCCTACAGGGAGGGAACACTTTCACCTGCCTTACAGAGAGGGGACATTCTCAGCCCCCTACAATAAGGGAACTCTCTTAGCTGCCCCAAAGAGCCCCGCTACCAGCCGGTACTCACAGCAAACTCCTCGGGCGTCACCTTCAGCATGTCGAACACGACGGCATCATAGCTCTTGGTGTACTCCGCGCTCGGCCCAGTCAGGGACTCTGAGCTGCTGCTGTCCTACAGACCAGGAGAGACGGACGGACAGAGTTACGGACACACTGCAACAGAGAGGGTGTGATACCTGTGGAGTTTTAGGGAATTAGGGGTATGGTTTTGGGAGGTTTGGTACCTCTGGGGTGGATGAAGTGACAGCAACACTGAGCTCGTTCCTCTTGTACATGCTCAAACTCTGTCAGTCTCAGCTGGGCGACACGCATGATCTCTCATCCAGCATCCCTAAGAAACACAGAAAAAAACTCAGATAACCCTGTCAAATACACACACTCATACAGCCCAGATATCACTGAAATAACACAGTCACACACACACAATCATACAGAACAGTAACATTGTCTCACGTACACACACACACACACCCCATACAGCACAGTAACACTGTCTCTCACACACACACACACACACACACAGACACACACCATGCAGCACAAATAATGCAGAGATAAATCTGTCACGCATACACCATGACCTGAGCAATAGTAACACCACAGTGCTCATTATTGTTTATAACACTGCTATAAGCCTGTAATATCCAAAGGATCATGGCCTATTACAGTGTTACCCAGAAAAAAATGACATTGGAGCTCAAGTCAAAAGCCAGTTCAGACCCAAGAAACCAAGGAACGTGAATGAACTATGCAATCAGCTTGTTCAATAGATCAATAGGTCCAGATAACAGCAAAAACCAGCACATCTGGTGGTTGTCCAGGACCAGGGCTGGCTAAGAGAACACTGTGTGCCAACCGGACCAACTGGCCCAGAGGACACACGCGACTTTAACAGTGGAAATCTCCACACACGTTGAGTTGTAAACTTTCATGTTTTATGGTCTGGGTGCGTTCCAGACTGTAAAAGTCCAGCAGTACAGACTAGAGTTTGTTTTCACAGCCAACTTTTTTTAAAATCCACTTTTATAGAAATGAGAAAATTCAAAGCAAAAAGTAATTCAGTTGATAATGGCTGTAATCTGCATCAAATGATAATTACGCTGAAATCACACACTCACATACACACAATTACACACCCTTACACAAACACACAGGCACACACGTGCACATAAGTAAACTCAAATACATACACTTCACAAAAAAAAACACACACATACAAACACATACACAAAACACACACATAAAACATGCACACAAACACACACACTCCCAAACACACAGCCACACACGCTTGTGCGCACACACACTGCATTGGGAACAAACCATGCACGGCCAAAGAGACTAGCGCAAATTAGAAACGATTGCATGATGGCAGAGAGGTTTGACACAGCAGCCAAACACAAGGACAGCAGGCAGATCTGACGGATCCAGGTTTGCAAGCCTCAGTAACTGCATGTGCGGGTAGGACACTGGCTTTCATAACCATTAGCTCAATAATGTGACATTTCCACACCTCCTTCTGCTCGTCTCCCGAGCCCTCCACTGTCTTCCTGGAGCCTGTAACAGCACCAAGGTGCGGTCGGAGGCCGAGACGGAGAGCCGAGAGCGGAGAGCCAGACCACACTGGGCCCGGCACGACCACACACATTTTCCAGGCCTTTTATTTACATGGCTCTCAATGTGTCATGCTGGGTTTTGCTTCCCACTAACGGAAAATAAAGCTGAATTCATAGCAAAATCACATTGAACTATAATTTTAAGTTTCCCAGAGGTGACACAGGGCTCTGTGATATATGGTTTTGGATATTAAAGTGTGTGTGTGTGCGTGTGTGTGTGTGTGTGTGTGTGTGTGCATGTGTAAACATATCATATTTTACAATGAAAAGAATGCATGCCAAAGGATATATCTCAGAATAAAGGAAACAGAAAATTGTCAAAGAGATTTATGGTGTAGTGTTGAGGCAGTTTTAACTGAACTGCATATACCATTAGAGTTCATTTGATTCTGTGCCAGCTCAGGGGCACCATACAGGGTGAATGCCCAGCCTGCATCCAGCCTAATCTAGTACAATATATACTCTTACATTCCTGAGCAACATTTCTGTATGTCCACAGCAGATTGCAGAAACAGCCCCAAGCTGAGACAATTTCTGATCTATATCATTTTTGCAGTTAGTGTCTAAGATCATGCAAATTGTAGTAAAACAACTCACATTTTAAAAGTTTGCCTTATCTGTTCATCTGATAAGAGCTGAAATCATATTGACTGTAACGTCTTCATATCCTGAACATGGAAAGGTACATTTCCAAAGACCATCCATAAAGTAAGGCTATACAACACTGCAGTCAACTTCCAGGAAATTTAACCCAGGTCAGATTCAAAAAGTGCAACTAACTGTTAACTAGAGCGACTGAGCAACATATCCATACTGGAGACAGATGAGAGCCCTGCTTTCAAATAGCGGTCTTGAGGCTCCCCCTACAGTACAACCTATGAACTGCATGTGTCATTTGAAAGCAGATTTACCATCTTAAAGAGTAACTGCATGGTTTGCCCAAACTGTAACGCCTTTGTAGTAACTGTAAAATGGTACAGGAAATGTGATAATGTCAGTTCCCTCACTCAGGCCACATCAAAATGCAACCATAAAATAATAAATAAAATAAATAAAAGCCATATTTTATTGGGTAAAGGATGGATATTTATATTGATATTGTACAGTCGTAAAATATAGTTTCATGTTTAAGTTCTAATCTTTTTCCTGAATATTCTTACTCTAAATGCCATAGCCAAACTATTATTATTAGACAATTAGGAGATATCTTCCAACATACGGTAGTGAAAACAAGAGAGATTTTTTTTTTTAACATAGAGCAATTTACACGGATACCTTGGGTTTTTTTCTTCTTCAGACAGGTGTTTCTGTGAGGTGGGTGAGAAAAAGCTTACATTCCAGCCAGTCTGGGTTGACAGGTTGTGTGGAACAGATTGTCTCTCTTTTTTCAGCTCATGTGTAAATAAAATCACAGTATCAGCCTTTAGGTTACACTGGAAAATGAATAATACATTGTTGTATTTTTTGTTAAATGTGGATGTTATATTATTCTGAGGTGAAAACATCAGTGATATACAAAAAAAAACAGCAGGTGGCAGTGTTTGATGATAAGGCCACAAGTCAGATTAATGCTCAGTTTCCTTCCACCCACAATCACACACCCAGTCACCACAATCACAAACGGCCACTCAGGCCGTTTCACAATCTCTGTGAGCATCACACCCTGCAGACACTGTGAATTGCAGACACTGTGAACCTCCGGGACTGAAGTTAAACCTGCAGACACTGTGAACCTCCGGGACTGAAGTTAAACCTGCAGACATCTCTCATGACTATCTAGGACAGGGCTTAAACCTGCAGACATATACTAAACCTGCAGTTAAACCCCTCCAGGATTGGAGTTAAACCTGCAGACACTGCAGCCCTCCAGGACTGGAGTTAAACCTGCAGACACTGTGAACCTCCAGGACTGGAGTTAAACCTGCAGACACTGTGAACCCCTGGGACTGAAGTTAAACCTGCAGACACTGTGAACCTCCAGGACTGAAGTTAAACCTGCAGACACTGTGAACCTCCCTGGGACTGAAGTTAAACCTGCAGACACTGTGAACCTCTGGGACTGAAGTTAAACCTGCAGACACTGTGAACCTCCGGGACTGAAGTGAAACCAGGACTGAACCTCCGGGAGTTAAACTGCGGCCCTCCAGGACCTGCAGACACTGACTGGCAGACCTGAACCCCCGGGACTGGGGAGTTAAACCTGCAGACACTGTGAACCCCTGGCCCTCCAGGACTGGGGAGTTAAACCTGCAGACACTGTGTTAAACCTGCAGACAGGACTGGAGTTAAACCTGGGCAGACACTGCAGCCCTAAACCAGGACTGGAGTTAAACCTGCAGACACTGTGAACCTCCGGGACTGAAGTTAAACCTGCAGACACTGTGGCCCTCCAGGACTGAAGTTAAACCTGCAGACACTGTGGCCCTCCAGGACTGGAGTTAAACCTGCAGACACTGTGGCCCTCCAGGACTGGAGTTAAACCTGCAGACACTGCAGCCCTCCAGGACTGAAGTTAAACCTGCAGACACTGAACCCCTGGGACTGAGTTAAACCTCAGACAGGACTGGAGTTAAACCTGCAGACACACCCCTGGGACTGGAGTTAAGCCCTCCAGGACTGGAGTTAAACCTGCAGACACTGTGCCCTCCAGGACTAACAAATAATCAATCGGGTATTAGGATGGAAATTAATTCACATGCAGCAAGCGAAGCCTCAAGCAATAGACATTTAGTATCAATATTAATGATAGAAACATGAATAAATCAGAGCACCTTTGTTAATAGTTGGAGGCTTTAAAACATCTAAATTACTCAGTAATAATAATACTACACAAAATAGTAAGCAACACTGCAGCTGCCGGCACTATGCTAAAAGGTGCATGTTACTGCCCTAATGAAACTTAATGAATCTTAAAGGCATTTAAGATGCCTTCAGCACTGAGTCGAGTCATCAATCTGCTGAAGAGAATCAATGTTGCCTTTTACATCCTGAAGAACAAACTTTGGGCATTTTAAACATTGTGTGCTTTCTCAAAAGGGTGGGACCATGGTTCTTTCTGCCAGGACTGATTTTTTGTATTTTGGTTTTTTTTTTTTTAAATCCTTCCCTCTCTCTTTAAGGTAGTGTGTGAGAGAAAGAGAGAGAGACAGAGCAAGAGTGACACATGGAGAGAGAGAAATAGAGAGTTAGAGTTATGGTTATGGTCGGTGGTTAGGGGTAAAACAAAATTATTATAATAATCCAATAACATGTGTGAATGGATAAACCACAAACCATGGCCCTCCGCAGGAGAATGCGGATACATAGTTGTTACATTTTACTGGAGTGGTAATGAATCCTTATTAGATTTTAAACGTCAGAATATTACATTTTTACAAGAAGTGTAAAGTTTTACAGCAGGTTTGACCCATCGTGTTTCGCCTCATAAGTTTGTTGGTTTTTGTTGATCGTAGATTTTTACAAGTCTCAAAATGTACACAACATGCCAGCATACACATGTTCTCCATCACAGGACTAAGGATCACTGTACAGATAGCTTGCCGCTAAAATGAGCATCGTACTGAACTGAACATCTGAGTCCAAAAAAGCACAAGGACACAACTAGAAATAGTCCACTGGTCCCAGCATGCACTGTTGGGGGGGGGTGTCCTTTCTGTGTTACCAAGGTTACATCTCAGGCTGTTCACAGCTGTCCCTGAGGCAGTCCATCTGTCCGTCTGTCAGGCCATGAATGACCAGGGGATTAGGCTGGTCGGTGAGTGAATGAAACAGATTACCGCTCCATTCAACTCCTGTCCTGTCTGAGGCCTTTTCTTTTTTTGCCACCATTGTTGCAACATTTTCATTTTTTTCTCCAAGGGCATTGAACTACATTGAGCTACACAGGACCAGGCTCCCAAACCCCAGCAACAGTGAGTCTCCTTGGAGATGAGCGCTGTACATTATTTACCCTGCCTCCTCTACCACACCGCACCCCTGAATAGCAACACCCATAGCGAGTGTTCCATCATCCAAAAAACCCTAACATGAAAGCCCATTAACAAATATATATACCACCAAAAAAACAGAAAACCCTAACATTTAAACCCCCTTAAAAAAACATATATAACTATCACAAAAACCCTATCATGAAAACCCCTGAAAGACCATATGTAATTATTACAAAAACCCTAACATTAAAACCCCTTAACAAGCATATATAACTATCACAAAAAAAACCTAACATGAAAAACCCCGGAAAAAGCACATAACCATTACAAAAAAACACATAAAAAGCAAAAGCCCTTAGGGTGAGAAAACCCAGAGAACCAAAGCCCTAATGAGCAACAACCCAAATGCCCAGAGGCTCCACCCTGCCTCACATGCTCTCTCCCCTCTGCCTGCCTCTGAGAGGCTGCAAGGCACACAGGCAGAGGGGCTGGAGCCCATAGCCATGCGGTGCCAGAGAGGTCCCTTTAACCTCAGCTAACAGAGCTGATGCAAAAAGAGGACAGATTCTTCATTCTACACAAAGCTTACAACTCCAACGATTGAGTCAGCCACAGGTGTTCTGTGGCGTATCGGGGGAAGTGTTTCGAAGCAGACTGATTTAGCACCCCTAAAGGGCAAAGGTTTCACCAAGCACCAAAGAGCACACTGTTGCAAGACCTCAGTGCAGTGCCAAGATGCCAACCAAAGATCACTGCAGAGGCCCCCGCTGCTGTCCACACTCCTCTGCTGTTACTCCCCTCTGCTGTTACTCACAGAGCCGTACCTGTGTGTGATATCACACATCTACCCGTCTTTCACTGCTCTGCTCCAGATGATTAGGCAGCGTGATAAGAGTGAAGTTCAGGTTATAATCTCTCCCTGACTCTCTGCAGTTTGGGTAAATCTCTCTCTCTCTCCTGACTCTCTGCAGTTTGGGTAAATCTCTCTCTCTCTCTCTCTCTCTGACTCTCTGTAGTTTGGGTAAATCTCTCTCTCTCTCTCTCTCTCTCTCTCTCTCTCCTCACCCTGACTCTGCAGTTTGGGTAAATCTCTCTCTCTCTCTCTCTCTCTCTCTCTCTCTCTCTCTCTCTCTCTCTCTCTCTCTCTCTCTCTCTCTCTCTGACTCTCTGTAGTTTAGGCAACACTCTCTCAGAGGCACATTCTTTCAGAGTGTGTCATGTCCGCAGGTATGCTTGTTAGGCAGCAATGCCTCTCTGGAATTCAGTGGGTGAGAGCAGCCTCCAGTTTCGAGTGTGTGCTGTTTACACACACAAACACACACACACAGAAACACATTCATTTAATTCTTGCATTTGTAGGTCCAGGATTGTCACAATTATGAAATCTGGGGTTATTGATTATAGTAAGCAAAATTACCATGGCGAACAGCTATAATCTTAAAATATATTCAATACACTACTTTCAGTTTCACAGCAGTTTGTTCAGGTTGACATACTGTCACTCTTCTCCCACTACCACCCTCCATGACTGCCCCTGCCAACAGCAGCACTGGCCAGGCAGGTAAGGTCAAAGCATAGGCTGCAGCTCCTGTCAGGTCAGGGGGGAGAGGCGTACACAGGAGAGCGCACAGAGCAGAGGATGTAAGCCCTGAGGTGTAAAACTTCCTCTGCGGTTGGTTGTACATGTGGGGGAACCTTGCCATGCTAGTTTCCCCAGCAGAATTTCAGGTTTCGCTTTCACCTGCACATGTACACACTGAGCTGTGCTCCTGGCTAATGCCTGTCTGATGACATCATCACTGCCAGCCTGCCAGGGAGGATGGGCCACCATTTCTCCAAAAGTCCCCGCAGATTGAAAATACTGATCAATCTTTATCACAATTAAAACTAATATAAATCATTGGTGTCAGCAGAACTTTCCTCTCCAGCAGCAGCAGCTAAGTCATTCCCTTTCTTCTCTTCCTCTAGGCCTTAATCTTTCCCTCTTTCCTCTCCTCCAGCTCATGTTTGATCATTGCATGTTTACCCTTTCAAATATAATTGGGCCAGGTGCCTCAATTAAGTCTAATCAGCTGTTCCATTAATTGCCCTCACCCCACAAAACAACTGGTCACCCTGAATTAGCATAGATAAATGTCTGTCTCTACAAATGAGTAAGAGCTAAAATCAATGGGAGAAGCATATCCCTTAACAGTCTACTGTCCCTAGACTAGAACACTAGAGTGCTGAGGCGCCCCCTCTGTGCAGGGGGTCTCCATAGCTGCAGTGGACAAGTGATGACATCAGCACAATGACAAATTGAGGGATGAAATGACATCACAATCTATCTTCTTTGGAATGGGAGGAGCCCCATTGATTCAGAGCCCTGTTTGCTGAGTTGGGGTAGGTGTGACCGTTTAGCGGGAGGAAGAAGTGACATGGACACACGTGTAATTTGTTTCGCGTTACTCAGAGGTTTCGGGGATGATATCAATGGGATGCTTGACATAGCTGAAGCTGCCATCAGCAACAGCGCATGCACACGTCCACACACTGTCCTGAGAGACAACCTGTCCAAAACCATGCTCCTGACGGCGACAGCCTGGTCTTTTACCCTGAATCTGAGTTGAGACACTTCTGCTCAACCAATCAGTAAAAACAGAAGAAGGAATCCTTCCATTAGTTACCCCATGTCAATGAGTCAAATAACTGTACATGCCCTCACTGGTCACTTTTACATTACATTTACCAGACAAATAAGATCAACTTACAGTTTTACATACTACGCATTAACATTAATATTTACATATTATGCATTACAATAGACATTAAGTACCTTGCGTAAGAGTACAATGACAGTGCCTTAGCTGGAAACCAAACGTGCAACCTCTGAGAAACAAGATGAGCTTCCTAAACATTATACTACACTGCAGATTGGACCACAGCAAAACTGTTTTGCACGGCAACTGAAAAGTCTTCAGTTGTCATTTGTGACATGATCACTACATGCAGCTCAATGTCGATCAACTCAAGAAGGCCTTCAGCAAATGAAGGCAAAGAAGATGAAACTGATCGAACCACACGACAGCAGTCATGGCATACATGGCAGCCCTTTTTTTGAATCAGTGTATTGAGCTGTAAAGTTTGATGGATGGTAGTGACCAAACCAAACTTCTGAATGTTTCACTGCTGCCAACAGCGCTTAAAGGGTTGGCGCGTTCCTCAGGTCATCACTGCAAAAGAGAATTTATGACCTGTTTGTTTAAATGAAGATAAAATACAATAAATAAACCCTCTCCAACAGCACAAGGTCAATGTTAATCAACCTACATGTCTGACAATAGGTCTGCCAGTCACAGATGGGATGCAATTGTTTGGCCTGTACATTAAAAAACAGGGAGATGCAAATGAGACCGAAGCAGAACATTCTAGATACCAAAGCTGTCACCTAATGCTTACGTCCTGGATTATCGGGCGTGTTTGAGGCCTGACTGTCAATACAGCATTGGTAACTCCTGACAAAACACATCATGCCGTGTTATGCTTGTTACGGGACGATACGGGACACATGTTCCCCTGTGTATTTTCAGGTGAAAAGGGTTTCAAGCGTTTGTCCGATTGTCTGGCGAGCTGCCGGCTTTTCCAGTGTCGCGCTTCTAGTGCGGCATTCTGAGCAGCATGTCGCGCGCCCCACCAAGAGGCACATCGCGTGCGGACTGTCCTACTTGGCGCGCCTCCAGTCGAAGATTCAGGAAGAAAATAAAAACACGATCCTTGAAAGGTGTCCATTGGCCTGCTACACAGTTTCTTCTACATTTTTTACACTTCGAGGCAGTTACAAATTGATAGTCATGCGCTGTAACATAATTAAGTATAGGTATAAGAAATGTGCGACCGCATAATTACTCAGACTACAGTTAGCTGGTAAAAACACTGTCCTTGAACTAAATATTAAGAAAATCATGTTTGACTCAATAGTACACAAGGGCCTAATATTATTGTTAACATCGCCACTAATATATTAAATATTATTAAATACAACCTTCTTGTCATATGACATGTTTGCTGTAACATTATCCTACACAAGTTTTGTATAGCTTATTTCTTACGTCACGGTCGTTTCTTACACACGCTGAATCTTTATTTTTATTTTGGCTAAACAATGTAGGTACAGTTAAGCATGTTAAATTGTGTCAACTCATTAGTTGTGAATGTGAGACATAAACAAAGCAGACAATGTTCTATAACCATCATCTCTGTACCTTAGAGCTACTGACATAGTAAATGCAAACTATCTTAATCCACTCCAGTAAAGTGACGTAGGCAACTAGCCAGTGCTATGTTTACAGCGTCCTAATGCTTGCAAGACAGAAATAGCGAACACTGAAAAAAGCACTTGCTGTTGTACGTGACAGTGGCCCAGGAGAGATGTTTACCTTGACAAGTGCGTGGCTCTGTCCCTCGCTGGTCCACCGTCTCTGAGTCGGTCGCCAGTGGTCTAAAAGACTCCCAAAGATTAAATTCTATTCTGAGATGTACCCGTGAGCAGCATGAATTAATGATTTTCCCAAAAGAAGTTGTCATGAGCCGAAAGGTTAGTGCAAGTTCGATGTAAAATCATATCGAGTTAGGGACATGTCGTATGTTCCGTCCACATTTTAGACAGCACACAACACCGCAGCGTCTGATACTCCTGTATCATAACCATAAAAAACAGACACATAGGTAGACGTCGTAAATCTGATTGCGAGACGCACCGACAAATAGTCATCTTGGTGTAGTACCAAACTCCGCCCACGAGAAGGGCTAAACCAATCTCTACTGCAACGATCCGGGTCTGATGCAAATTTGGACAGTGTGCAGGTTGGTGCCCCACATCTATCCGCGAGCCAAGACGATTGACTTGAGTGACGTTCAATATTTACAAACCAAACGTGTGGGCAAGGATATACTTGTGTATCCTTAGAAATAAATGTACAGTCACAGGCCGCTGCTAATTCTAAACACAGATGCAGGTGACGCACTGGCAAGGCTGTGAATTACACAATACGCATGACCTCTCAACGCACCTGCAACAACTTCTTGACATTTTTATAGGCTTGTGCATTGGGAAGCATAGTACACTGACGGATTACTCCGCAGTATCCAAGCGTTTTAAGGTCCGTAATATTTAATTTATTCACCTCACTGGGCCAGACAATCTGGGACCAGCTTCAATCACACACCTTGCACATTTGGGATTTAGCTATGAACAAATAGTATTTACTCCGAAACTGATACACTTCAAGAATAAAAAATGAACAACATATGAAAGTGTTCACAGATGTGGGACTCACCTTTCTTATGCACCAGATGCATAAAGTCTTGCGTTCTCAACATCTGATGCGGCCAGGGTCCCTGATTCAGTTTAAATGAACATGAACCCTGACGGTTGAGGATATACAACCCTAATGAGCTCACAGCCGCAGATGGTGATAGCTCTAGGGGAACCTGGGACACAACAGCTGCACTCGTTCCATGTAAATCTGTTTGAGATCCAGATTGAAAGGTAGGCACTCTTAACACCCTCTTTTACCATTAAACAAGTGATTCAAATTACAAAAAAATATACATATTCTGAAAAATTAATACAAGAATTGTGTTTTTGCTTGGAAGGTGAAGGCCAGTTCAAGGCATGACTTAAGCCCATGTCTTTGCTTCAGTCTGAGGGATAGAATTTCCATGTGGGGAACTGTGTTGCCATCTGCTGGCGAGACATCCACAGTACAATTACAATTCTGCATCTGATTCTGTGCACCATCCTTTATTTTGAAACTCCACATTCGGCCATTGCCACCAGCCAGTGCTTTTTCAATGAAAAAAGACACAAAGACCATTTAATTAAAACCACTGTCAGTCAAAACTCGGGACACAAACATTGCCCATTGAGCATTTTTATTGTACAAATGCAGATTTCTCCACCGTTATTTTCTGTCATAAAAAAGCAAGTTACAAGCTTTAGAACAAATCTTTAGAATAGCTTTTGAACAAAAAAAAAAGCAGCACAGAAAGTTCTGTCACAAACAAAAAATGATTATGATCAAAATATATCATTTGAATATATATATATATATAATTTTTTTAAATGTCATGCTATAAAACACAAACAGCAAGTTATCGAAATAGCAATAGCTCTAGCTAGCTTAAAATTTTTTGATAATTGTATATATAGATTTTTAAAAAAAACAATGACCAAAAAAAAAAAAAAAAAACACAAACAAAAAAACAAACAGTAGAATTCTGAGGTTAGCTGTTGGGTTGTGAGGTTACCGGTGTAAGGATGCGAGAGGGGCAGGGACACGCACCCTCCTGATGATGCAACTCCATACTGTGCTGGTCACATGTAAGGAGGGAGAGGACGGTCAGACCTGAACACCGCAGAGGATGAAGACGTGTCTTCAACAACAGAGGAAAAGCGGGCCCAACTGGGTACGACAGAATCCTTGGACGGCACCAGCCAAAGCTTACCACTCTCATGCCCCGTCACCATGCCGCCCAGCCAAAGGAACACAACGACGGATTAACACAGGCCGTGTCAATTTAACACTACATAGCCCTTTTAGATGTGAACCACGTCCGGTTCTTACAAACTACTGCCATGGCCTCCCTGTAGCCCTTATTCAAGTCAAGTTCAAGGTCAATCCTACGGTCTCCTGCTGCATCTACTTGGTCTGATGATGTGGAACGAACTCCAGTAAGTTCACCTGGGTAAAAAGCGCTCCTTCTGATGTCCCAGAATATGAAGGCCTGGCGTTTCATGATTAAATTCACAGTCAGGGGTGATTCCCTCCCCTCTGCCCTCTGTTTACATTTGACACAAGAGACGGAGGTGCAAATTTTTAACCTTCTGATCTTTGAGTGCTGAGACAGAGTCTTAGATTACACAATGAATGGCAAACCTAGTGACAGGATGCCATAATGTGACCTGTCCTTCCATAGAAATACATCGGAAAGTAATGATTTTTCCCCTAAACTTTAATGGCTTTAAGTGGTCACCAAAACCAACTGAGTGCTCAAGACAACAACAGGAGTATGCCATATATGATTAGAAATGTTTCAGAAGTCCCTGTAGTTTAAAGGAGAAAGCTGACCTTTCTTTTTCTGCTTCACTGGGAAGCTGAACTGTTGCTGTTGAGCACTAGCTGTTGTTAGGTGACATCTTATTGATGTATACAAAGGCAGTCAGTTTTATGTATTTAAAGAATACAACATCATTTTACAGTGAGACATATATTATTCTGGAGCTTCAATCTCAGTGTGGCACAATTTAGTTTGTCACCATGAGATAAGCTTGCCAAAATCCATATAATCTAAGGCTCTGTGTTAAGACACACAATATCGCCATCTACTGGTCAGTCTTCAAAACAACAAGGTATAAGTGATCCAGCACCAGGGCAGTTAAAGATATGCACCTTTGGTTGTATTATCACTCGGCCTGTCTAGACATTCACAAAATGTATTTAATAAAAAATAGAGCAACATATTAACCCCCAAAACAAACAAACAAAAAAAAAAAAACAAATGACAAAAAAAAAAAAAAACTTCAAATAGTTCCCTGACGACCTTACACAGGCGTTTCCATTGCATTAAATACACAACTAGCTTCCTGAATCTTGGCTGTTAGAAACTAGATGACCAAGAACATATGACAATGTTATTGCTTCTGAGCCATACAAAGTTTGAACAAATCAATGGAAGACTACACCACTACTAGTTGTTGACGTTGGTCTGGACCAGTGTCTAAATGCTACCCAAAGCTTGACCGTTTGAAATAAAAACAAGTTTGGGCTGTCACAGAGAGACAGAAAAAAAAAAAAACAGATAAGATGCTATTATGATTATTATTTCCATCATTATCACAATAATCATTAAAGTCCGACCCCTTAAACTTTTCCTTCAAATTATATTTTATCCAAAACAAATTCTGAGAAGTTTTGAACAATATGAGTGAAGTCAACAGTGTGCCCATGTCAGCTGACAGGTGAAAATCAGATGACATGAATACCATTTAGTGTAGAGGTACATTATGCAGCCATTTTAAAAACAGTTTTCATTCCTACCCTGATTCTGTTAATAGTCAGTAATTTAAGTGTTAGAGTGTACATATTCCCCCTCCCTGCCAAGAAAAGCATGCTGGAGGAAGTATGTATAGAAGACTTTAAAAGACTGTCTGGTTTGGCAGATAACAGAATCAAAAACAGAAAAAAAGACAAAATAAGTGAAACAGAGTCCAATAAAAAGACTCTCCCCATGAGGAGTTTACAGTAGATCACATTCCTGCTCAGCTTCTCGTGCGTTGTGGTAAATATTAAAGTTTCTATATAACATAAAAAAAAAACAACCAAAATGTGTACTGGTAAAATCTGGCTTTGACTCTGGGTAAAGTAGTAGAGTGTGGGGGGAAGGAAGGAAACTATCGAGGTCTAACAGCCAGATTAGTCTTCACCATGCTTGGTTCTAGGATTAACATACACACTAAAGCACACATCGCAACAATGCAAAAAAAAAAAAAAAAAAAAAAAGGTCAAATTCATCCAAGGAAACATTTTCTAAAACAAAGTAAAGCCATTAAGACAGGCAGGTTGAAATGTGCACATTTTTAAGATTTGTTCTTTGTTCTGGTTGCATAACAAACTACCATTGCGACATCTGATGTCTGGGGAAGAAGAAAAATGAAACATAAAAAAAGAGCTCTCACAATGTTAACAGTGCACCGAGTATGCAGGTTAACAATGCTTTGGGGACAGGCATAGTGTGCTATATGAACCGAGCACTGCATGAATTACATTAAAAAAAAACCATGACTGGTGAAAATGAATATGAAAAGAATAACATAAGCATAGTTTGTAATGTGCCAGGAGAGGAGGAATGACTAATTTCCTGACTGGTGACAGTGAGGCATCTCACTGCACTGAACTCTGTGTTCCATGTGTTTGCAGCATGCTTTCTGACCAGCCCTTATATGAACCGTTCCAGTAAGCTCTCTTCACTCTCACCCTCTACACAGTTAGCATTGCGCCACATTTACAGCCCAAGAGAGCTGCAGCTAAAACAAACCTAAACTGAAGTATTTCCTGCGTTCCTGATTCACATGAAGTAATACACACCCTAGGGTCTTGGCTGAAAGGAAGGAGCACACCCCGGGTTCCTGGTTCAAAGCTAGGTTGAATATATGAAGGCATGGTCACTGACGTAGAAGATGTGGGAATCTTTGACTCACTGGCTTGCATAAACACAAAAAATACTAGACTGCATCAAAGCCAAATGGCATAGATGGTTATAAAGTTGGCAAACACTGAAAAACAATATGTCAATCTTTATCTCAGTTGCTGCAATTCCTCAAGTTTTTCATGGATTTTTTTACTGGGCTTTGATGCAGTCTTGTTGTAAGGTTACAGACTTAGGCTGCTTTCGTTCATTGTTTCATGGGCCAGGAAAAAAAAAAGCACTTCCACATGCTGCTGCATCATGGTCTCAACCTCCATATTTTCACCACAGTTTTGAGCTAGTCAGGAAGTAGTAAACCCCATGTTTCTGGTTGACGGAAAGCTGCACACCCTGGGGTCCTGGCAGACAGGAAGCGGTGTACCCTCAGTTCTTGGTTCACAGGTAGTTTAAATACATGAAGGTACTGATTCAGAGCACCAAGTTTGGCAGTGAGCAAAATTAACTGTTGAATGTAAAAATATTAAGATTTTTTTTTTATTCTATGAAAAAAGAAAGAAACTGAGTGTTAGCGATGAAGCACACCATGGTTGTTTTGACTACATATCAAGTCCTGTAGAGACATGTGGTCACCCTCCTTTTCAGTCCAATACAGAACCAACACTACACCAGGGACAGCCTGTAGTCTAATGGCTAAGGTTCATGATTGGACCCCCTGAGGTTGTTGGTTCAAACCAAAGTCTAGCCACAGCAAGAACACCATTGCTGTTGGGCCCTTGAGCAAGGCCCCTAACCCCACATTACTCCCAGGGGGAGGGGGATTGGTCCTTGGCCAGCCCAATCAACTGTAAGTCGCTTTGGATAAAAGCATCAGCTAAATCACTGTACTGTAATGTACACTCTCCACAGGTCTCACAGAGATGCACTGATCTTTCAGAATTCACAAGCTTTTCCTACTCTGCTCTCATGACTTCAATGATCAAAAAAAATAAAAATAAAACTCCATATGGAGCCTGTGCCCCTCCCCACTCCCCTGGCCAGACCAGGTGGGGAAACAGTCACAGACCACCGGAGCAGTGCATTGTGGGATATTTTCCTCATTACACTTCTGCCATTCCATTTGCATATTTTGAAGTGTTCTGTTTATTCAGAGAGATCTGACAAAGATCTAAAGCAGATGACAGCAGGGCTGGGCGTTGAAAATCAAGAAAGTCACAAAAATGTGTTGCAATTATTCATCTGGGCTTTTCTCAATATCAATCAATATCACAGTATAAGTGTTCATGACAAAATGTTGTTTTCAACCATTCTGAATTGAAGTTCCATATATTTGTCATGATGGTAGAGTCCAATCAACCAAAAAATGTGGCTTTCTTCAGATATTAAGCTCTCATACATGTTCCAGAACTCATTTTGAGAAGATGGCACTTGTTTAGATGATCAACTTGAAGAGCAACATGGATGACACGATTTAAAAAAAAAAAAAAAATCAAGAAATGGTGTTCTCGCCCAGCCCTTGACGATGGCATTATCTTTTATATTGTAAAATAAAAACAGGCTATTTTACATTTACATGGAATTTTTTTAAAGAGAACACCCACAAACTCCTCCTATTGCATTGTTTTTTAAATCAAAATGAAGAGTTTCTTCCTGTCAGAAATGTAAGCAATGCAGAGGTGTGATATGTAGCCTCACACACACCCCTACCCCAAAAGCAGATTGTTCACTGATTGCAAATTATGCATTAACAAGAAAACGTTGAACCCAAAAAAGAAATTTAAAAACCGCAGCAAGTGTTTCTGAACTATTTTACAGCAGCTCTGTGTTGTGTTAATGTTTTTGCTCAAGGCTGATGGACTAAAACGCTAGTTCCCTGCAACAAAACCAAATGTAAAGTTTACATTTTGTTCATATTCCTGTAGAGTTATTGTCATATGAGGTAGAAACCGGTAGTGAACACTGATTTTTTTTTTGAATCATGAGGTATTACCTGAACAAGAAAAGCTTCTCAACTGTAAAGAGAGCTTTTTTTTTTTTTAGTCCTGAACCACAGGTGTGTGAATGAACCTGTTCAAGATGAGGCATGACCGGTGAGGCCAGGGCCGCATTCTGCTCCATTTTGTCACACACCTTTCCCTAGAGTGCACCCGCTAGTGAAATTTTTGTTGAAGTCAACAATGCAGCACCTCAGAACGAGGGGATGCGACTATGGCCAAGGAAAGCAGCCAACTGAAACGGAATGAGCCTTAGAACGCTTCCTCTCCTCAAATTATGTCAGCCCAGCAGGTGTGAAACTGCCGAACAGGGTAGTGGGATACAATAATAATACGTTGGAGGGGATTACGTTCGTACCCTCCGCTGGCAAGAGTAAAAACAAGGGAAAGTTTTCACCTGATATAAAAAAATAATCTGCCGCAAGACTCGCTGCCATCTTACATTTGGCTGAAATGGGTATTCCCCCTTCAGATACAGGGAGGGGAACATGAGGAAGCAAATATCTGACCTGGAACAGAATGCAGCCCAGGACTTTCAAAGGATCTGGTTTCTTATTGCAACTTGCCTTGATCGTTCTCTAAAAACTCAAAAATAAAAAAAAATATACAACACATACACGCAGAATGAACACACACACATTTTGGGAGGACCTCTGATTACTGGGCTCCCTGGTCGTACATCTCAAAGTTTCCACTGCCTCACTTGAACCTTCCCTTTTTCCCCTCTTTTAACAAAAAACACCCATTTATTATTTCGCTCAACGATCACGGACAGCAGGTAGAAAACCCTGATATCATGTGCGGATTAAAGAAATAAAAAAAAAAAAAGTAACAATCAAGTAAAAAAAAAAAAAAAAAACAAAATGTTAAAGCTTCACAGACATGCACCAAGGCTAGAGGAACTGCAGCCTGATAGAAAACTGATATAAAACGACGCCAGACGGCGTGAGCTCCCCCTAGGGGCTGGCGCTGGGACTCTCCTCGCCGTAGTCGCTGGGCGGAGGCGGGGGCTCGTCAGGTTCGGGGTCAGGGTCGGGGTCGGGGTCAGGCTCGGGGGTGGCCAGGTGCTTCTTGCGCAGGTGTTGATTGAGGGTGCCCTGGAAGGGAAAGGCTTTGGCGCACAGGTGGCAGCGGTAGGGCTTGTTGTCGGTGTGGCCTCGGATGTGATACTCCAGCTGGTCCTTGCGGGTGTAGCGCTTGCCGCAGTAGATACAGGCGAAGGGTGTGATGCCCATGTGCAGGCGCATGTGGCGGTCCAGGCTGCCCTTCTGGTTGAAGGATTTCCCGCAGTAAACACACAGCAGCCGGTCCCCGACAGCAGCGCCCCACTGCAGCCGTGACTCCACCCCTCCCTTCGGCTTCCCCCGGCCGCTATGGTAACCACGGGAGGAGGCGGGTCTGGCAGAATCGGGGACGGGCCTTGGGACAGGGCTGTATGAGCCCACGCTGACGGCCAGCACCTGCTCTCCATCCACCGTGTCCACCACGTCCGTCGTGTCCCAGCTGCCACCGCCCGGCGAAGGCTCGTCCCTCTCCAGCTTCACCCGCACATCCGTCACCTGCCCGTCCCGGCCAATCAGCTCAACCTGCTCCTCAAGCTCCGCCTCGCCATCGCTACTCCCACCATCGGACTGCCCCTCCCCCCGGGGTGGAAGCAGGCCCCGCCCCCCAGCCTCCCTGTGCAGGAAGCTGGGGGTAGCATTAGCGTTAGCGTGCAGCTCCAGGCCGTTATTCCCGGGGCTGCCGCCGAGGGGCAGGCTGATCTGGGAGTGCAGTCCCTCCAGAATGCGGGTGCAGCGGTCGATCACCGCCTGTATCTGCAGGAAGCTAGCGGCCGACAGGAAGCTGACGGCGTCCCTGACGCGCAGGGACATGCGGCCGGTGTAGCAGAAGGCGAGCAGCCGCTCGAACACCTCGGGGCTCTTGATGACGGAGAGGGACAGGCCGCTCATGGTGCCCAGGGCGGAGTGGTCACGGAAGTAGGGCGAGCTGGCCGCCAGCACGGCCTTGTGGGCGCGGAAGGGCTGACCCTGGATGTGCACCACGATGTCGCACAGCTTCCCCTGCAGCCGCAGCTGGTTCAGCTCGGTCAGCACTCCACTGCTGAACTCTGGCACCTCGAACTCCACCAGCGTCCCCCCCTCGTCCATCATTCTGCACCCACGCCACCGTCCAGTCCTCACACGCCCTGCCAGACACAGTTACACACACAGTGTTACACACAGCCCTGCCAGACACAAAGTTACACACACACGCAGGCCAGCAAGACAGAGTTACACGCAGTGTTACATACATGCAGTGTTTTAAAAACATACAGCATTATCACTCACACACACGCATATACACACACATACTCAGAAAACCATTAAACAATATCCCCTTACACAGCCTACACACAGAGGAAAAACAGTGTTAAAACAACCATACTTCACAGGTAATGTGGCAGCACACAAAGATTCTGATTACTGGTAGAAACTAGGCCTACATGGCTTCCACATGCTATGCTATTGCACTGATGTATGCAGCCCCCATGCTAATTAGCAGTGAAATACCTCTATAATTAATACCAAATATTGGTCTAAAAATGTTACAAAAACCCAAACTACCTTCAAAACTCCATTAATTCAAAATTTAACATGGAAGCATTTAGCACAGAGACTATGCTGTATACAGCTTCTGTCAAACATTTGAGCCAAAACACCCACACGTAAGAGAAACCAGTAGGGAGGAGCACCAGCTCTGCATGCATTTCCTAACACAGAAGGTGGGACAGGAAGGACTGCATGCGTGCAAACCAAATCCCACTGTAGAGCTGGAACCAGGCTGGCTCATTATAGCCCCTTTCCCACTGCAGAGCTGGAACCAGGCTGGCTCATTATAGCCCCTTTCCCACTGTAGAGCTGGAACCAGGCTGGCTCATTATAGCCCCTTTCCCACTGTAGCGCTGGAACCAGGCTGGCTCATTATAGCCCCTTTCCCACTGTAGAGCTGGAGCCAGGCTGGCTCATTATAGCCCTTTTCCCACTGTAGAGCTGGAACCAGGGTGGCTCATTATACCCCCTTTCCCACTGTAGAGCTGGAACCAGGGTGGCTCATTATACCCCCTTTCCCACTGTAGAGCTGGAACCAGGCTGGCTCAATATACCCCCTTTCCCACTGTAGAGCTGAGCCAGGCTGGCTCATTATAGCCCTTTTCCCACTGTAGAGCTGGAACCAGGTGGCTCATTATACCCCCTTTCCCACTGTAGAGCTGGAACCAGGCTGGCTCATTATAGCCCCTTTCCCACTGTAGAGCTGGAACCAGGCTGGCTCAATATACCCCCTTTCCCACTGTAGAGCTGGAGCCAGGCTGGCTCATTATAGCCCTTTTCCCACTGTAGAGCTGGAACCAGGGTGGCTCATTATACCCCCTTTCCCACTGTAGAGCTGGAACCAGGCTGGCTCATTATAGCCCCTTTCCCACTGTAGAGCTGGAACCAGGCTGGCTCAATATACCCCCTTTCCCACTGTAGAGCTGGAGCCAGGCTGGCTCATTATAGCCCTTTTCCCACTGTAGAGCTGGAACCAGGGTGGCTCATTATACCCCCTTTCCCACTGTAGAGCTGGAACCAGGCTGGCTCATTATAGCCCCTTTCCCACTGTAGAGCTGGAACCAGGCTGGCTCAATATACCCCCTTTCCCACTGTAGAGCTGGAACCAGGCTGACTCATTATACCCCACTTCCCACTGTAGAGCTGGAACCAGGCTGGCTCATTATACCCCCTTTCCCACTCCAGCTTCACAATGGGAAAAAGAATACTGTATTTATGAGGTGGCAAAGTGCGGAACAGTACATTTTGACCTTTACATCATCAAGACAGAAATACTTCTCAGCCTACAGCCCAGACTTTAGTGCACATCATTGAATCAAATCTGGGTCACAAAACAAAATAGTTTCTGGAACACGTTACCCTGAAAACCCACAAGGTTGTTCCCTTTCGCAAAATTCTGCTATCAACCTCATCATCTGCTAATTTCAGGGAAGGTTTTCATGAAGATGAGTAATAGCTACGTCACAACTATTGAAAATAATCATACATGTACTGTGTGTGTGTGTGTGTGTGTGTGTGTGTGTGTGTGTGTGTGTGTGTGTGTGTGTGTGTGGGGTGGCTGCTAGGGCTTTCCAGACCGGTTTACTGACACTGTTCTCATACAGCCAGACCGAACTGCTGGTCATGTAGGTTTCTGTTCCTCTTATTTAGTTCAGTGGTTGCCACTTGCTGTAGCCCCAACTGCATGGCAAGTGTTAAATCAGTGCCTCTGAATCACAAAGCAGGATAATTAAACTATTTCTGCTTGAAACATGGAACACTTGTAAAAGATTTATTTAAAAAAAAAAAAAAGTGCTAAGAAATTAAAAATAGCTACTGTCAAATTGGATGGGGGAAATGAAGGAGTATTCTCATTCAACCAGCGTAATCAGAGCAGATAAAAATAGCACTGTTACCCACAATACATTGAGGCTGGTTGGACAAAGCATTCTGTTCTTTTCTCCCACAGCCTGACCAAAATCTCAGCACTTACCCAGAATGAGGAAACAAAACCAAAGAAAGGCAAAATTTCTCACACTGGCAACCCTGATACAGGTCACTCATACACTTCATATTGGCATCCCTTCCAAATCGCAGATCCAAATCATACGCAGATCACCAAATCACAGATCCAAAGACCGCGGAGATTTGCTCTCAGATTGTGATAGCCAACTCCACAGCACCACCAAAGAGCAATCGCTGACAGATACATCACGCAAATTATTTTTTAACATGCGACCTGTCCATCAACCACACTGATGAATATCGTGGTGTTACAAACCACTCATTGAGACTGTGAATGATAACTTAAGCTTAGCTGGTCATGCCACCAATGGGGGCTTCACTGCAACTTAACAGAGCGATGAAAGTACTAGTGTGTACACAGAAAAATAACCTCCTCACTGGACACATTCCAAATAACCCCTGATCTACTCAAGTCTGGTGGGTTTCAAACCACAGTTAACTCTGCCCTAGTCCTTTTTCCGAGCTCCTCTGCATAGCCAATACTTACTCCCTTCACACCGCAGCTAATGTGTGCACTCAGCAGCCATATACCTTCCCGGGACCTGTGGAGTCACTACACAGCTTCACTGAGGGCCGGGAGATGGGTCTGGCCAAGTCTGGTGAAACTCTCCCTCATGAACATGTGATCATGCAATCATGTGTGTCGAAGCCACCGACATGCGCCTTTATTTTCTCATTAGACTTAAGCGTTTGACGTTGATGTTAACTTAGCACAACTTCAGATAATTAATGTTACAACCTACAATGTTTAGAGTACGATCTAGTCAACCTTAGCGCTGTGCACGTCCGCCTCGCTGTTTAGGGTATCTAAAAGCGAAGAGGCTAGTTAAAAATAAGAGCACCGAGGCCCACACTAGGACAAAGGGTGCTTGAGGTGACTGGCACAGACGCCGCTAGCGTATTTATACCACAACGTTTACACTCCGCCCGGCCCAGGGGCGCGCCGGCTGATTACAGCGTTTGGCGGGCAAGCGTTAGCTAATAAGCCGGACACGGACTTGTATTTTTAGTAAGACTTCCCCGGACTTGGACCAAACCAAGCAAACGCCAGATATTCTTACGACAGCTTAGCTATAGCGTTAATTATGTCGCTATCAGTATGACAGGAAAACTAACTATTCCAGTTGGCTGGCTAACCAACATTTCACAGGGCTTAACTAGACACCTGAGCAGGACAGCGCAATAGGCGCTGTCTAACTGCCTCTAACTTACTGACCATCTTGGGTGAAAGCAACGCAGTGAAACATGTATCCCTGTTATGGAAGCTAGCTAGTTAGCAAACTCAATTAACGTTGGACACCGAAGTTGGCATGCTGACTGATTGATTGCTGAGCTGCAGACACTATTTGAACGCTTGATGACTACAACCCAAAAGGCAGCAATTTCTTGCAAACAGACTCGATAACCAGGTAACTTCAGCTTGTCAGTGAGCCAGCGTTGGTTGCACTTGGATAGCTATCTAGCTGAAGCTAGCCCATGCAAATTAGCTTTGCACACTACCAGTTTCTGTTAGATAAGCTTGATAAGAACTTTCTTACGACATATACATCAAAAGGCATAAAATATTAAACGCTACTTAAAATGGAGAGATAAGTTAGCTTACCAACTTGGTACATGACTAAAGCTATCGGTATTATCATCAAACAAATTATTTAAAAGGTTTTCCGCTACATATCACTTACCGATAGCTAGCTAACGTTAGCTAGTGGTTATCAGTCCAATGTCAGCAGGCAAAACTAACGTTAGCTAGCTATCTGATAACATTGCATTCAATACATAAACGTTAGCTGTCTTTCACCTTGATACACCAGATAATCATTATCTAAATGAGAGTTTCAGTGTAATAAAACTGGCCGCGACTCAGCCATTCAGCCAATGATAGTTAGCCAACAAATGTTAGCTTCCTAAATTCGTCTGGGAACCCAGGATACATTTGTTAGCTTGCTTGACATCTAGCGAAAAACACAGTGCCAGTCTGTTTGTAGGCATTTAGCTTTCACTAGCCATATGCCTGTGTAAAACTACTAAAGTAAACGCTATGAATCTCACCTTTTCCTGATCAAATGTCACCCATTCCCCAAGCAGCGGAACGCTTTCTTCCAATCCCTTCCTACTGTGCACCAAGGTACCAGCTCTGCCCCACCGCGCTGTCTGTGTCGCCCAGCTGCAACTGCCGTTTTCCTCGTTGTCGACCTCGCTTCTCCACCGGAAGTGAATGTGTCAACTTTCTGTACCGCCAGTTTCCGCGTGAGAAGCTCAGCTGCCAGATTCTGGCATACCCCGATTCGAGGGATTCTTCTGACATCACCTGCGCGTGGAAAGTACGAACTTACAATTATTGTTTGTCATTTCTTATTTACAGAAAATTCTGGGGGTGTACTATCTTGAAAAACTAAAATTGGAAGTGGCTCTTTCTACAGTCTTTCTACAACATTGGATAGGACCAGCGAGACAGCATGCATAAGCCAATGAATGAGTAGAAAAGTGATTTCAGATTCATTAAGATTACTGTGGAGCTTTGACAAACCTCTTAATGCAAATATTCTTGTGAATATAACTTTAATACTGACCAGTATTATATAAGTAGTCGTATTACAATCATCCAGGGCTGTCAACTCTGACTTGTGATCATGTATGAGTTTAAACTCCAGGTGAGTGCTGTGCTGATGCAATAAGGTATTGCTGTGGAAAACATAAATAATAATAATTTTTTTTAAAAAGGGGTGTGACATGAATGTGCATTCCTCACATTTAGTGTGTGACAGTTGGCAGGAGTGCATTTTTATTGGATCATTGACTGACCATAATGCACTGATATACTTTGACACAATCATATTACAATTGCTAGAGGATGTTTTGGTGGACCAGCAGGGGAAAGGCCTCCCTGTGGACCAAAGAGAATTCTAATGCCCCAGTGCAGTGATGGGGGCACTGTACTGTAGGAGGTGCTGTTCTTCAGATGAGACGTTAAACCAAAGTCCTGACTCTCAGTGGTCATTTAAGCTCCCATGGCACTTTTCAAAAGAGTAGGGGTGTTAACCCCAGGTCAAATGCCCAAACAATTGGCTGTTTACATCTGGCCACCTAAATAACCCCTATATTTGATTGTCTGAATAATCCCATTGCGATCCCCACCTATGCTGATACCCCAAGGTCATCACTGAAAAAGAAAACTGAATTCTCAGTTGACCTAGCCTGGTTAGATAAAGGATAAATTAATAAATATAACTGTAATGCTGTGCAGAGTCGTTTGAATTTAATGACTGGAATCCGAGCAGCACGCTGCATCCCACTAGCACTGATGTTACAACTAGGGCGACCACATGTACCATTTTTCCCACAACATCCCTGTATTTAACCCCCTTTTCAGGTGTCTCCACTTTTTTTGCTCAGGAAAGAAGTGTCAAATGTTCTACACACGTTTGGTGATGTCTGGAGGTGTAGCCTGCTAAAGGTTGAAAACAGTATTCTGTTGCTCAAAGGAGAAACTCTTAAGGTTGTTTGTTTTGTAGTGCTTAGCACATTCCATGCTGCCTGATTATATGAAATTATTCATTTTGATGGATTTCCGGTTTTCAGTCGCCGGCAATATTGTCACCCAAGCAATAACATCTAGCTCCGGAAACAGGTAAGACAACATTGCAGATATGTCTGAGAGCAGTGCCTGTTGAAAAAATAAATAAGGCAACTGACTGAGGAAGTCATGAGGGTGAAACAAGGTCACATTTTATTGCCCAACTCACATTTGCACAAAACATTAACAATTTTCTTCTATAAGAAGAAGGCTCTACACTGCCACAGCGGGATGAGTATCCTGGAAAAACCTGATAAGCCATACTTCTTTTCTTCCTCACTCCATTCTGACAAAGGACACATATAGCTCATTTTGAGGTAGTTTTAATTTCATCGTTGACCTTATAGGACAGCACTAGGAACCTGCTGGTCCAAGTTCCTCAAAAGATTATTTCATCTTTTCAGACACAACCAGCTCTGTGCAGGTTATCTTGTTTTTTCCACAACACCCTTCATGTATATATTCAACAATTTCTGTCACACTGACAGACTTTTTGATAAAATACATTTCTTTAAATCCCCCACTGGAACACAAATCAGTTCTCTACTCCAGATTTTTAAAAAAATCACTGTGAAACTTGGAAGTATCTACCTTAAACAAAACTGTGGGTGAGAGTACACTAAAAGTTGTCCTACAAATTCATTACATTGTAAAGTGAAGGTTTTTTTGTAAAAGAATCAATACATGCCACCAATATCTGCCCACCCTGATATTCCAGCCATCTGATAATTCACTGACCCTTTTTTTTTTTATCAATCTTTAACAGACCATAGCTGCAGTGCTTTCCACAGCGCAGTAAGTGCAGTTTAAAATGTGATTTTTATACCAAGATCCTTTCATAATCAAAACCATAATGAGCTGCCAGGTTTAACCACCTGCTTGATTGTCTGTGTTGATGTACATGGGGCAAGGTTCCCGTAAAGTAGTACGGAGCAATTTAGTGAAAATAAAAAGTAGAAAAACCTTTGTAAAACTCAATCTCAGTACCTCCTCTACTGCTGGATTCTGGTTCTAAAAAAAGAAACCACAATAAAATGAATCCACTCCAAAGTAATTACTTCCAATGACACCTAATATTTCTTATTTGAACATGATACCAATAATTGATCACTTCCATCAGCCTCCACAATCTCAAAATCCAGCCGTAGTCTTTCTCAGAGATCAGGAGTTAATTCATTTATGTTAATGTTTAAGCTGAAATGAAAGTAAGACAAAAAAAAAAAAAAAAACAGATGGCGGGAGTGAGAAAACATGAGATAGGTACGAAGTGGAAAAACCGGGAGTTTCAGCAGTGTTTGAGAACAAAAACTGGGGCTTTATCATTTGAACATTTGATCTTGGGGGGGGTCACATAACACTCAAATGTCTAACTACTAACAATTTACACCAATAACAGTCTACAGTAAATGTCTAAGGTAAACCTTGGTACTGTTCTATATGACCCAATGAGCTGGAAATGATGTTAAACATCTTCAGGGGAGAAGCACACTATCAGATGCGATACATGTTTAGACACGCGCACACAGACGCCGTCTTCTGTGCTGAAGGCATGATTGCTGTATTCGGCATTTCTGGCATACAAGTTTAGCACTGTGAGGTTGGCTTTGGGTTGATCACCTGAGAAACTGTTTTTTTTTTTCTGGTTGGTTTTTTTTTTTAAACAATCTTTTCAGATCATGGCAGACATCTGTTTTATGGAATTGAACCTGTTGTTACAGACAGAATCATCTTCCGTCCACGCTAACCTGTCAAGAGTCACGGTTCTATTTGACATCTGTAGAAAGAGTTTCCCTAAAACTTAAGAGACACAATATCAGTTATATAAAACAGTCATCAGCGTATTTATAGATGAAATGTAAACATGTTTCAGTGTATATCAGCTAAATATCTGTATAAAAAGATTTTTCTTGTTTCCCAAAACTCTTATTTACAGTATGTCCCTTATAAGATGTCTTGTGTCAACTAACAAAGCAAAAAATATATTTATATATATTTATATTTAAGACCATTCCTATATGACTACATATTTACCTATATATTTTCCTAGATACTGCAAATATCTAGTCACCTCATTCGAAGACAAACACTGAGGTTTAATACCTGTAACCGGTTATTCATCAAAATCTCAGTCGTGAAATCTTGCGAGCTGAAGCTGCGCCAGCCGCAGATTTTGTTACAGTTGCTTCCTGATATTAAAAATCTACAGAACCAGAGGCTGCATACCCGTATGAAGAATATGCTCGATTTAACCTGAACTAGTGACTTAGCCACATGGAATCTCCATTACAAAATACAATATGCAATAGGTTGAAATATACAACTCTTTCATAGTACTGAAGCTGAATATGCTTTACACATTTCCATGTAAAACTGCCCTTGTAGAGAACTAAGAGGAGGAAGGAAAGCCCACAAGAGGGATTTAATTGGCACTCCCAAATGCTTAGCTGTGTGAGACATTCCTAGTCATACAACAACCAGGCTAACGTTGTGAGGGATGAATGAATGAGTGAGTGTACAGCTATGCTTACCTGCTTCTGGTGAGGGCACAGCTATGCTAACCGGTTCCTCATGATTGTAGAGCTGTACTATCCAGCCTCAAGTGAATGAACAGTGACTCTGACCTGCTCCTAGTAAAAACCGGAGCTGAAATAGTTAAATGCAATAAAGTATAATACTGGTGTAATTGTCTTTAGGCTCATCATTGTTATCTTTTGTTGTCTTGAGGATAACAACAGCAAATACCAAATGTGACATTAGATCTCTAATATTGGCACATTTCATGGGGACTGCTTTCAGAAGCACAATATTATCAATGTCTGGTAGCTGTTTGTGCACTGCTGTGGCTACCAGGAGACAGAAAGGCAGCTTACTGCAGAGAGCACCAGTTAGCCTACTGGTTGAAACTGTTGCTAAAGGAGGATAAAAACCCACCCCCTCCAGCTTTGTCCATCGAGAGGCTTCTGAACATGCGCATTCATTTTCAGGAGCCCAGGTCCGATACAGTTTGACTACTTTCCATTCAATTAAAATTGTGCGATTCTGGCATTGGATAGTCAAACTTGACACATTTATCAGGGTTAACAAAATCACAATGATGGACTACAATTATGAGCCAAAAAGATAATTGCACTGGTATTCTCCTTTATGAATACCATTCCTTTCCCCCTATCAATTATATTTTTGTTTCTTTTGGTCTTCCACTCCCTTGTAGCATAATTCATAACTACTAACGCAGGATTGATTTCATAGCTTCGTGCCACTCGTTTATATTGACCAGTCTTATCTCACCATTATTATGCTGCGTTCACGTGGACGGGTCTACAGTAAAACGCCACACAAAGACAGCTCTTGCTATCATACTCTCACTGAAAACAACAACATCCAATTTTCCATGTACCATCTACTGCCATCCATGTGAGAGCAGCACATGCAAGCAATTGTCCTTCCTCAGGCATACTCAGATTTATTACTCAAATAATTTTCTTTAGAACAACCCTGACCCCAAAATAATAAGTTAACAAGGAAAATATTTTAGTGGAAAAATGTAGACATATATGTTTCTTTTTGTGTCAGCCTAGGACACCCTGCAATAGAGGTAAAACTTTAAATAAAAATAATATACTCCAGCTGTTCTTCAGAAATGGTCATAACGTTTGACGTTCCAACTCTGTGTCTGAATTTTATGTGTGCTCTTAATCCAGAGTGACATTACATAGTATTAATAGAACAAAACATATAATATTTTTTACACAAGAAATAAAAACACAAAACAAAGAAAGGCCCAAACATGTTTTCCAAGTGGTGCTGCGAAAGCAATCTGCACATGCTCAGTACTGTACTGCAGTCTGCACACGCTCAGTGGCTTCCTTCTGGCACTGATGGCAGAATGAGGCTTCGAGAAACCAAAAGTGGGCAGAGCCATAATACACTGTCAGTGACTCACCAATTTGAATCCAGTATTGTTTTTGATTGGTTGAAAACAAGTCTATGATTGACGACTGACTGCAGCTCCACCCATTTAGGACCTTCGTGAATCCACGCTCTCTCAGCAACACCATCCAGAAGCTTATGTCCCTGCACCAGAGGTTAAAGAAGGTCATCCAGAGGAGGTCGGTGTGTTGGTCAGTTCAGCGAACAGGCAATTGGAGCACAGGATCAGCCTCCAATTCCCAAGATCAGCAGCTCTGTCTTGGCTGTTAATCTGGGGAGGGTCCCAAAATCAGCAGCACTGGCTGGGTGGTTCCCCCCAAAGGGTTCCCAGGATCAGCAGTTCTGATTGGGCAGTTCCCCAGGGGAATCCCAGGATCAGCAGCTCTGATTGGCCAGTTAACCTGGGGGGTTCCCAGGTTCAACTGCTCTGATAGGGTGCTTCCCCCAGGGGTTCCCAGGATCAGCAGCTCTGATTGGGTTGTTCCCCTGCAGCACAGCGGGCCTGGTGTGCGCGGGTGCAGGACGAGACATGGCGGTTGAAGCTGTCACGCCACATGAAGCGCTTGGAGCAGACATTGCACTCGTAGGGCTTGATGCCAGTGTGGATCTTCACATGGCCCACCAAGTGATGCTTCATCTTGAAGCGCTTGCCGCATACGGCACAGCCGTAGGGCCGCAGCCCCAGGTGCATGCTCATGTGCCGGTCCCGCTGGCTCTTGTGGGTGAAGGTCTTGCCGCACTGGCAGGGGTACAGCCTGTAGACCGACCCCAGGCCCTGCTGGGACCCCTCTCCCTCACCCCCGCCCCATCCTCCAGGGTGTCCGCATCCAGCCCACCCCCACTCTGCTCCCCCCCAGAGAACTCCTCCATGGAGGCGCCGTAGAAGTCCAGAGGCTCCTCGCTCCTGCTTCCTAGCTTCTCCTCCAGCTCTGCCTCAAAGGCGGGTGGAGTGTGGCTCAGCTGCCCCGCCCCCGTGTCTTCTCCAACCCCTCCCACCTCAGACTCCTCCCCCGCTGCACTACCCCCTTCACGATCCAGCCGCTCGGCTTTCACCTGCACCCAGCGGCGGTGGGACATGATGCTAGGCTGAATGTAGGCGGGGCGCGCATGCCGGAACCCCGCCCCCTCCTCCTGCTCCTCCTCCCCATTCTCCTGGTGGCCATCCTGCTCCTCCCCCTCCTCCCCCTCCCCATCTCCCGGGTGCGAGACTGTGTTTCCGCCCCCAAAATCGTCCCGCTCCTGGTCCCCGGCTTCGCTGCCACTGTCATCATGGTCACCGTCACCAGGGGAGAGGCGGTCGCTGCCCGACCCACCCAAGAGCTCCGTGCATTTATCCACGACGTGCCACATCTGCAGGAAGCTGGCGGCAGTCAGGTAGCCCACCACCTCCCCCGCGGGCAGCTGCAGGGAGCCGGTGTAGCAGGACTGCAGCAGGCTCTCAAACACACAGTGGTGCATGACGTCCGGCAGCACCACTCTCTGGCTGTTCTTCAGCAGCACCTGTGACAGCCAGTAAACCAATGAGAGAACCAGGGGTTTATTCCAGGGTGCTTGTTGAGCCATAATGGTGAACTACGCATGCTATACATATAAACTAGTATGCAAGTATGCAGAATGGAACACAGCCAGTGTTTCATTCTGAATAAGGTGTGAAGTTCTTTGGTGTTTGCAGAGGTATGTTAAGCTAACTGAGGGTGCAACCTGTACTCTGTGCGTGTGTGTGTGTGCATGCATGCATGTGCACGTGTGTCTGACCTGGTCGCAGAAGTAGGGTGAGCTGGCGGCGAGCACCGCTCGGTGTGCGCGGTAATGGCGGCCCTGGATCACCACGGTAATGTCACACAGTTGGCCCAGCTGCCTCTGCTGGTTCAGTTTCTGCAGGATGGAGCAGGAGAAATCCGGGAACTCCACCCGGAATGAGCCCGACTCACTCTCCATGGCAACTACCCCCCTACACCTTTTGAAAAAATAAAAATTAGTACCATAGAGATGTGCTTGTTCCTGATTTTTCTCAGCCAAAAGGTCTGAGGGGAGTACTGATACTTGGCTGAATTTCTGAACATTAACTCCTCCTCTCATTAGTCAAAATACGGAAAAGCCCGATGTGTGTGTTTGTGCCTCTACTTCTTGATGAGACGTTTACAGAGTGCAAAATCTGCATTTGTTGATTGATCTGGAAGACTCTAAGCAATATACAATACCGTTAGACATTCTGGGAGAATCAGTAGTAAAGATGAAAATCATTGGACAGTTGTGTTAGGATGAGCTTCTCTGGAATGCAGGGGTGTTTGCAATGTAAATATTGTCAGGATTAGAGCCACTTAAATGCTGTATTCAGCTGCAGAGCTGCCAGATGGCTCTTCCACCTGAGACAGTCCAGTGTAGTAAAGTGTGCAATGAAGCCCACTCTAGTGTAGTAAAGTGTGCACTGACACACTGATGTAGTATAGTGTGCACTGAAGCTCACTCTGGTGTAATGTGGTGTGCACTGAAGCCAACTCTGATCTAGCGTGGTTTATGTCCAATGAACCACACCAAAGTCTCGTGTGGAACCCCAGTCTTTCTAGCACTAATTGTGGTTTGGTAGCTGGCATCAGCCACCTCTTATTTTTTTCTATCGCTCCATTCAAAAATTGGTCGTCACATAGCATTTCGCCGCACCAAACTGGAATCAATACCCACGAAAAAAACTCCAATCAAGACAATTTTGGAAAAAGTGCCCTATATATTTTGTTTGACATATTGGCCATATGGTTTGCCTGTCTCCTTCTACATCACTGGCAGCTCAGCTGATTTACAGCAGTGTGAAAGCTTCGCAATTCACACCCCTGGTGGTGCCCAAGGAACAGAAAACCCTGGGGTCCCATAACACAGCTATCGGGTTGAGTCTAAGAACACAACCCCAGCCCCAGTGCACAACAAGCCAATAAAAACGACTTCCGTGTTGGGTATAAATTAGCATTTTTGTGAGATCCAGGTCTATAGTACTTCTGTTTGGCGCGCACACACACAGCACAAATGTCTAATCACACTTAGTCTGCGCAAGAAACTATACTTTAACACCAACTAAGAGGATGACATACATTTACTTTTAAGTCAAGAATATCATTTCAGTTATGCGCAATAGGCGCTGGCCTGACCCCTGTAGTTAACGTTAGCTGTCTGTGGCCAAACAATGACTTTTCATTTCATGTTGCATAACACGTCGCTTTCCGCACTGGGTCAGAGAACGTTTCCATCAGCTTCACGTCCTCATCACACAAAACTGTGTCAAGTCTATTGAATCGTGAAGGAAATGAACAACTGGTGTGTGTTCTGCTTCTATGTACTTCCCAGTGTGTAAGTTCACGCCCGCCCACATCATGGGATAGCTGTACTTGGCGTTTCCGATATGGCTGCAGTATGGTCGACAATCTTTCGAATTGTACAAGTTAACAGGAGTGTCCCTAAATCTCGGTTGGCCACCGAATATATTATTGCTATAATTCCGCAATCAACTACTTACACATAATGAGTTTTACAATGGCACATACTGTAAGAACGACACAGTTACTTGATTACTTAAACTGCAGAGCAATCGAGACAATACATTAATGTATGAAACAAGGCTATAATTAAGGTCACAGCAAAGAAGACTAACTTATATTTTATCATAACAAAAGGGGTGAAGTAACCCATAGAGCTTGCAAAATTTTCCAATTCAGAACTGCGTGCTTGGCGAAACATAGCCTACTTTTCTGAAGCAGCCTAGCTAACGTTATAGCTCCTCCCTTTCTATGCATTCTAGCTTGCTAACCGATGGAAAACGTCAACTATCCTCGAAATATGCAGAATTAGAAAGAAGATGTAAAAACTACATTCAAAACCAAACAAAAAAACATTGTCCACGACTGCGACTTAATAGAAGATAACATACAATTTCTTTTGAATATGTCAAGCTAATAAAAGTCCAAGCAACATCCTGGCTTTCTCGCTAGCTGCCCGCTACCAACAGCTATTGTTGAACAGCAGCCATATCAGATACGGGGGAAACACAAGCTAGTTAATGTCAGTCAGATGAGAAAAACGAGTAGAAAACAAAACCTATCATCTAGCTAATGCACTGAAACCATCCAAGATTACAGGCTTCAGTTCGTTTTGCCAAAACGAAAATTAGCTATCGCTAGCTATGTTGATTCAGTGAAGCCAATGATAATTCAGCCTCTTCACACGCTAGCCAGCTAGCTATATTTACACAGGTCGCAGGTTAGCTGGCTAGCATGCTAGCATACACTGGACGCCGTTTCTGTTCGAAATCTATCGGTGTAAAAGAACACGCAAACAGCCAGATGTGTCTGGACGTGTTTGGGACCCGAGGAACGGGCTGTTTCGCCTCACCTGCACTATCATTTTCATAATATGTCGTGGAATCCACGGCCAGTTGGCTGATTGTCTTCCGAGTTCCACCGGATTTCGCTCTGAAAGCGTGACCTCATCACGCAGCAGTGGGTTTGCCTTTCCAGAGGCGCCGCGCAGGCACTGCGCAGATTTACAGATATGCATATACTGTGGATTGGCTTTTCAATGCTCTCTTAGAGGGTTCGATTTTCCAGTTGAGTTACGTATCATTAACTCTGCGCGGTATATGCGCAGCGCTGACCAAAACCACTGCTCAAGTTCCACGCATGCCGCACAACTTACACTGTAAACAAACGCACCCCCTTTCCTAACATGGTTGCCAAATAATGGGCAAACCTCAGGAGCTCAGAGAGCCGGATATTTCACCGTCGTAAACGATTCGGGTAGCGAGGATTTCTGCAGTTTCCCATGAACTTTTCTTGAGGAAGAACAAGGAAGTGGACAGTTAAAGAAAATAAGCTTGGCACGAAGAGGGGATGAGAAACGAGAAACGCAAAGAGGGAAATCTGTCAAAAATTTTCAAACCAAGTATCTAATATGATAGAGAAAGGGGGAAAGAAAACGTTTAATACAGACAATAATAACTAAACACAGGACTCACATAAAAGTGGACATTCATATTTGATTAAAGGCAACAGAAACCATCCCACGGGGCGCTATTCAATGATGCGTAATTGTCACCATGGAATGGACGTATATAAGCAGCTGTAGTGAACTGCATCGATGGTTCATTTCACAGCAACGAGTTGTGTCGGAAGTAATATGATCTACACGTTAGAGCTACTGTAAGGGAAAGGAGACCAAGCGTCCTTAGTCTTGATCTGATCACGCACGGGAAATCATGGTTTCAGAAACATTGCAATGAGATTTTTCATAGTAGGAGACAGTGATCTCTATTTTCGAGCTGATCTTTGGCAAAAAAAAACCTTAAGAAGATGTTGGATCAACAGTCTCGGACTCGTTTATTGTGACTTCATACACACATAGCCTACACGTGCATGTATGTATTGCGTGTGTAACATTTAGATGGTGAAATGAACAATTATACATCATTATACACACTTCATAAATAAAAGTCTGTAAACCTTGAATATGGCCGATTAGACTGAAACGTGGGTTCATCAAATGTGAAATTTAGCTGAAATTAATTTACCAACTCATTTGTTAATGAGACTTTTTTTTTTTTTTTTTTAATTCTGTATGATTTTGAACACTGGTGTTTAATCATGGCACTAAATAGAAGAAATGCTATTTACAACAATGGTTCTATCACATCAGCTTAGCATCTGACTTTCTGTCAACTGGTATATGAACCATGTTTGTATTATAGCTGTATATTGGAATTAAAAACGCATTAATCAAGAATGTTTAAACTAATTCAGTCATATCGTGTTCAGTCTGTAAACTCTCTTCAGAAAGTTTGGCTGCTACATCTGAGCCAGTCAGTTTCCACCCAGCCAGGAAAAAAGGAGAAGCAGGAGCTCAGCTGAGGGTTTTAATTGTAAGAGGAGAGAAAGTTGGAGTGAAGAAAGAGGAGGAGTAACATCAAAACAATCCACACCTCCAGGCAGGAGAAGAAATAATTTTTCATTTCTGCCTTCGACCATGCAGAATTATCTATTCCATATCACAGATGTGTGGACTGTTTAACTAATCACTGCTTTATCACACTGAAAACAGTCCCCAGCACTTGGGGACTGAGGTTTTCACCCCTGAGGTAGGAGGACGTTGATGCCCCCCTTGTCCTTATCAAAGACCAGTCATTTCAAAGCACAATAGTTAGGGATCTGGGGTGGTATTTCATGTCTCTCCTTGAGCACTGCTGTTGGGATTGCAATGAAGATAAATTAAAATGAATTGAATTGGCTGCAGTTTAATCCGTCTGAAAACAAAACTGCAGTGATATCTGTGATGGGGCAAAGCGCATTTTTTAGAATTACTTTGTAATGTATTCATTGCAGCCTGTTGCGCTCTGCTTCAGTGAAATTGATGCTACTTGACACCCTCAATTGCTCAAGGTAGCATGATCAATATTGACCAATAGAGTCTTTCAAATTTACAACTGCATGGATGAGGTAACAAAATGATTCAGGGTCCTGTCCCATTATCATACCTATTGCCATAGATATAAATCTTGAACCTCTTCCTCACTCTCCTTTTGATTTTATTGAATTTTTTTAAAAAAGTACCATTAGCATTACATTGGGTAAAGAGCTCACAGTGTCACCTTCTATTCCCTTCAGTGCCAGTTGTTGCAAATTAAGTTATGTCAAGCCATATATCTGTGGAAAAGTTACAATGAAAATGTATGTTCCATTGCAATGCCAAAACGATACTTTAAAGTGGGTACAGTTCCCGTTTTCTCCAGCAGATGGCACGCAATCATTTGGATGTTGCCTGCTTGTTCAAGTATATCTGATGATTAATGTTCAATAAACATTGGATATTAAGCATTAGAATCTGCTTTATTTAGTTCTCTCTTAATTTCACCATATGTAGATTATTTGTTTGTTTGCTTGTTTGTTTGTGAGGGGGACTGAGATTATGTGCTGAGAATTTCTGCCAGGAGGAAAGAAGGAGGAAAGGAGAAGTGAGACGTTTTACGCAGCGATTGGACACGCATAACACAAAAGGTAATTATTCCTTCCACGCGAGAGGCCCTGCCTATATTCCGAGATTGTAGTGACTTCCATCTGTCATTAAGCAACGTTATTGTATTAAAATGATTAATGATTTTTGGAAAACCCGGTCTCCAGATGTCAACCCTGACAAAGCGTTTTGCCTACTTAAAGTTGAATACATTATTTAATTATTTCCCTTGCCATGATGATGCTTTGAGCTGTGAGATGCACAGCTGGTGAGTTAGTCCAACATAGTTTTAATAATAACAGTAAACATTATACCGGAATGGTACATGTAAGATTGGAGGTATATCTGATGAAGTGATGATTACTGCCTCCGGCGCTGGCACGAGGAAAGCAGGGCTCTTCAGAAAGACATCAATCATAATGTCGAGAGCCACGCCCCCTCGCAGGCCATTGGCTGCGGAGGCTGCTCCCCCATGTCACCGGGGGCACTTTTAAAGCTCCGTTCTCCGAATGAGGGGAAAAGTAGTACTCAGAAGATCTGTAGTCACACCGAACAGGGAAAACAAGGAGATCAAGAGGAAACCTCTAGGCAATACGACGTGTTCGGCTGCCAGCGTAATATGCATCAAACAGTCGTGTCGTCCGAATTCGTGGCAGTATATTCACAGTTATGTCCGTGATGATGCCATTCGCAATCATGAGAAAGCAAGAGAAAGGGCAGTTACGATCTTCTCCAGTGACGACCATTTGCTTTCGCAGTTATCGCAAAGTTTCAAATAGTGTACGAAAAAATAACATTTAGACTTGACGATATTACCTACGGGCTGCTTTCGAGATTTTTCTGTCTCATAACAGTCAAATATCTCGGACCTGTGGATTATATCAATTTAAGACCCATCGCAACTGAAATCATCCTCACTCAACGGTAAGGTGACATCTTTCACCTGTTTTACTCTTTGGTAGGATTGTTTGTGTCATGCCGTGCTGTTTTCAGATACTACAATTTTGTGTACTGGAACTAGTGGTAAGCTTTTTTAATTTTGCCTCCACTGTATGATTGAAGATATGGTGTTTTGCTTTGGTCATTTGCTATCTTGTTGGCCGGGTTAAATTCTTAATTCTTGTTCTTAAAACCAAATTTACCACGGGGGAGAAGACAGATTTGAATTGAATCGAACTTGAATTGACAGCATCGACAGAATATATTTAACGGGGTCTTTGTCACGTGGGTAGTGGGCCAGAGAAGTTAAACTTGATCGGAACAGCAGAACTGTGCTTGTACGAGCGAAGAGACCGCGACGCCAGCCCGGACGCATCTGAGCTGTCAGCTGTGTGTGGGGGGAAAATAAATTAGTCACCAACGGCAGAGTGGTTGTTGTGCGCCAGAGTGCTAATTAAAAAGAGATCCGTTTTAATGAAATGGCTATGCCTATAGTTATGGCCCCCGAGCGCATTATTAAAAGAGAAGGATATATTGCTAATACGCGCCAGTTCCAGTGGGTTTGACCATTCCTCGTTGTGACACTGCTGCTATTTTTAGCGGTTTTTAATGTTCCAGTCATGCTAATTTATTTTAATTACAAACGACTTCCTGTCCCACGGGTGTAGTAGAGTATTTGTTAGTTTTGGGGGGTGGCGGCGGCAATGGGTAGATTGCTGTAAGTTAGATCACACGTTCTATGAACTAGATCACGAGTATGATTTCGAGGTTGTTGTTTTTTTCTTTTCAAAATATTACGTAACGTGGGACAAAATGTTTCAGCGTTCTGATTGAGCATTTGTTGATCAGAAGTGATGACGGCGATTCAACCTTGATGCTGTAGTGTGGGCAACAGAGTAGAATCTGTGTGTGAGAAAGTGACAGAGATCAGTTACCAGAAGGCTGCAATTTGCAGGTTAGGGTCTGAAATTAATTCACTCTCAGATGTTTCAGTTTTCTCCCCTCTTAAAGAATGGAAACCCCATTAAACACAGCGAGTTTATGGCGATTTGGGTCTGGAAAGGAAATTACAAAATGTATGCTTACGAAACTATGCATTTTAATAAAGTTATGATGGGACTGTGTGAAATTATATCAATCTGTTATGCATAAAAGTATACCTGGGTGTTGATTAGCTTTCATGAAGGGCAAAGGTGTGAAGGCATATGTCTGTGGTGCAATGAACAGACTGGAGTTCAGGACTGGAGTTAAACCTGCAGACACTGTGGCCCTCCAGGACTGGAGTTAAACCTGCAGACACTGTGGCCCTCCAGGACTGGAATTAAACCTGCAGACACTGTGGCCCTCCAGGACTGGAGTTAAACCTGGTCCTCCAGGACTGGAGTTAAACCTGCAGACACTGCGGCCCTTCAGGACTGGAGTTAAACCTGCAGACACTGTGGCCCTCCAGGACTGGAGTTAAACCTGCAGACACTGCGGCCCTCCAGGACTGGAGTTAAACCTGCAGACACTGCGGCCCTCCAGGACTGGAGTTAAACCTGCAGACACTGCGGCCCTCCAGGACTGGAGTTAAACCTGCAGACACTGTGGTTCTACAGGGTTTGATTTGCCTGTTTTATTTGGGCTGCATTGCCTGATCTCCTCATTGTACAGCATGTCTCTCTGCTCCTGTCTAGCAGACTGGTGATGGTGAACAGCCGTGCAGATTCTGCAGGGGCGGGCGGGTGCTCCCGGGCGTGCGGCGGCTGTGGGGGCCAGATCTCTGACCGCTTCCTGCTGTTCTCCATGGAGCGCTACTGGCACACCCGTTGCCTCAAGTGCAGCTGCTGCCACGCCCAGCTGGGCGACCTCGCCTCCACCTGCTACAGCAAGGCCGGCATGATCCTCTGCAGGAATGACTACATTAGGTGAGTCCTCCTGTACACCTGTGATAGGTTAGCCATTCTGTACAGGTGCACCTGTGTCAAGGGAGTGTGTCTCTACAGGTGCCCCTGCATCCAGTCAGTGTGATTCTGCAGGTACATCTGTATCTGGTTAGTGTGTATTTCTAAATCTCTGTCATGTTATGTAGCACAGATGTTAAGAGAGAAACGTTTTGGTTTTTATGGTTGGCACGAAGCCTGTGTATGCCTGTGTGTGTCTAGTGCGTGTATGTATGTGTGGGCGGGGGTGGGTGTGCTTGTATTCATGTGAGAGAATGTGTGTATGGGGGTGTGCGAGCGTGTGTGTTTGTGCATGTGAATATTCATGCTGAACGAAGGCAGTCTATTCATTCAGTTGTAATTATGAACAAATAATTCAGTGATCATAACAAAGAGGTACTAATCTATGGTTTTAAGAAACCATTTATCAGTAGCAGTGTAATTAGAAGTACAGCACATTCAGTGCCTTTTTTAAATAAGCATGGGAGGACAAACAGGTGCTGCAGAGGGAAGAGAGCCTCAGAAGGCTCTTCATTACTGCGTTGGTGTCAGTGCACTGATTTTGTGCCCTCATCTTTATTAAACATGAACCCGAGTACACAGGAAAATGTACAAGTGCACTCAGTCAACCATGGCAGCTACTGATGATGTCACAGTGTGTGACCCCGCCCCCCCACTTGTGAGTGTGTAATGTGAGATTTTCATCTTTTGAGAGGCATTGTTTTCCCTGCTCTCCAAAGCAATTAGTGCTGTGTGTGTAGGCATGAGTGCGTGTGTGTGTGTGAGCTGGTGACTGAGTGAGTGAGTAAATGAGTGTGTTTGTGTGTATGTGTGTGTGAATGAGTGAATATGTGTATGCATGAATATGCTTATATGTGTGTGTGTATTTGAGCTTATGTGTCCACAGTGCACACACTGAAATTGTGCATTGTGGTGTAGTGTATATATAAATGGAAGCATATTAAATATGGATATTACACCTAATAAAAAGGGCAGAGTCACCTCTCCCAGCAGCAGAAGCGCTCCGATGAGGGACAGAACATTAATTAGGCAGAGCAGAGATCCTCTCTGGCACCTCTTATTAAATTACTGTTTGGATTAAGATCAAAAATTCATTACAGTGTGCAGCCAGATCTGGGACAGCACTAAGGAAAAGAGGGAGATAGAGGGAGGGAGAGAGAGAGAAGGGGAGATGAGGAGAGGAGAGATGAGAAAAGGGGAAGGTTTGATCAGTGCAACGCTAAATTAAGTGAAACAGAGGCTGTTTATAGTTTTGAAAAAGTGGTCATGTTCCCCATTAAAAAAACTCTCTGTTGGTGGTTTAACTATTTGCAGTCCAGGTGTAGAGAGAAAGAAAGAGAGCCTGATGAATCTTAAACTGAGCGTGTAGGAGCTGGCTTTGAAGATAATGTTAATTTAGGCCGGGAGCAGGGAAAGAAGTCCTTCAAGCTCAACATAACACTATCTGTTAAAGAACAGTGAAAGAGATTGACCCAGCAAGACAATAAAGAGAGCAGGTGAATCAAGTCATAGGCATTCCTCATCCCCCCCAACTCCTCCAGCCTAGTGGAGACCCCCCTGAACAGGATTTCTGATCTGCAAAGTAGTGGGGACTCACATGCCTGCCCCATGTGTGCGTATATAGCCCCTCCCACTTAGAGTACCAACTCATTTTACTGCACTGTCTTTAGCTGTATGTTTATGGCTGCTGCTTCAACTGGCTTGTGTTATTTTAACAGATTTGTCACACTTTTTATACTCCAGGTGTTATTATTACTTTTATTGGTATTACTGGAAAATGCTTTGCACATGATGGATGAAAGGCACCGAATGAAGCTGATTGCTGCCCCCCCGTGTGGAGAATGAGAGTAGATCAAGAGGCCAGAAGTTTTCTGGGGGGGGGGGGTGGTTTCTCGTACATTTGTTTTGTATTTGTCTGTTTCAATATGTATGCAGGCTTTTGGGACACAGCAGTGTGTCAAAGGCAGGTTGGACTGGGGGTTCATTGTAACTCATTGTAGAGGTATTTTTTTTTTTTTGTTTGTTTTTTTTTGGTCTGTTTTAATACATGTGCAGGTTGTTTGGACACAGTGGTGCATGTAGCGCATGTGGGCAGTCCATCCCTGCCAGTGAGATGGTGATGCGGGCACAGGGAAACGTGTACCACCTCAAGGTGAGTCAGGTGCTGCCCTTGCAGTTAGGTCTGTCCCTCACCTGCATCTCACTGACCTTTACTTGTCCCCTCCACTGCAGAGTTTTACCTGCACTCCTTACAGATCTCTAACTTCAGTTTCACCCGTGCTACCTGATATTCTCTAACCTACACCTGTGTCTTCCCCCTGCAGTGTTTCACCTGTACCACCTGCAGGAATCGGCTGTTGCCGGGAGACCGGTTCCACTACGTTAACGGCGCTATCTTCTGCGAGCAGGACCGTCCTGCCAGCAGCGCCCTGGTCGGCAGCCACCTGGCCCACCTGCAGAGTAGCTCCCTGCTGCCCGACCAGAAGGTGAGGGCAGGACCCTAGAGCCCAGCGGGGGTGCTCAGGCTTAATAACGCAGACCCTGATGTGTTCATAAATCGATGCTGATCAGGAAGCAAAAGAGCCTTTTTTAGCAAAACGCAGATGCTTAGTTTCAGTTCGGCACTGAAGCCTGAGTGCGGAGCTCAGATGGGGGACTGCAGAGTGAAAAGTAGCGGCTGGCTGGCAGAATGACATTCTGAAGAGGAATGTGTGCTTCTCAAATTAAAGGAGGAAGTTAAAGGAGGCAATGAGATGGACTTAAGTGTATGATTACGCATTCCAAATTCTTTTAACTCTGCACAATTTGGAGGTCAAAATGGATTGAAAAAAATGATCATTCCTCACTTCTTTGATTAGAGAGTGACCCTCAGTAGTTTTTATTGTAATTTTAGGATATGAGCTTAATTTCTTGGGGTTGGTTTCATGCGTTTTGTATTCTATCTAACCCTCTCCTTTTCGTGCAGGTGTGCTAAGGTCACTGAGGGTCGGAAGATGGTCTCCCCCCAGCCCCCCATTCCATAAGCACCTGCCCCCACCCCCTCCCAACCAATCTTCATGGACATGGTGGACCATAAATCTCCACTTTTATACTGCACATATACATGTGTGAACAATTCCATGTCATATAAATGATGAAGGACAACAACGATGATGATGATGATGATGATGATGATGATGATGATGATGATGATGATGATGATGATTTGTGGCGACGTCCTCATGGATGAGAAGTGCCTGATTTGACAAAACTTTATATTCCTTCCCCATTTTGCCCATTCCCATGATTTTGGACTGATCCAGCAGGCAGCCACTCCAGGCCAGGATTTTTTCCATTCCCTTGGAATAGCAGGGAATACTCAACCCAGTCCAATGAACACTGAAGGCATGGACACGGATATGGATGCAAAAAAAGAAACATTGGAGAGTTCTGACCTATTCACTACAGCTTGGTCCTTTTCATGAAAGACTACAGACCGCAAGAAGGGAACTACAAATCCCAGAATTCTCTGGCCAGACATACAGCTGCACTGAGCTGAGGCACCAGCAAGAGCTCTCCTGGTCTGTGATTTGGCATGGGAACCCTCCAGGCCTGCAGGGGGCAGGTGTGCGCACAGCTCTGTGTCCCTATCAGCCAGATTGTCCTGTAGATTGCCTGGAGTGAATTTGGAACGTTTGCAGCTGTGTGGTGCATCAGTGTCATTACATTAAATTACAGCCAGTAAGGGCCATTCTGTTCTCAATCTCAACTGATTCAGCTCATCGTGTGCTCAATCTCAGCTGATTTTGCTCCTTCTGAGTTGAAGCCAACAACACATAAGAACTTAATCCCTGCTTCATCATCATCTTAACGTGCTTTTTTAAAGTCAACATCTTTGCAAAGCAGTGCACACATAGTTGGGTACCTAGCAAGCATTTTGCTGTCTTTGTCTCTCTCTCTCTCTCTCTCTCTCTCTCTCTCTCCTCTCTCCTTCTCCCTCTCTCTCTTTCCTTGTCTCTCCCAGTTTTCCTGCGTAATACGGAATACAGTTATGCTCACATGTAACAAATATAAAACCTTATGCATAGAACTAAATGACATGGTATGTCATGTGAATGGATATTGCTTTTAATTCTTTGTGATTTGCATTGCATTTCAGATATAAGTTGTATGGTGTAATAGTAAATAATATGACATCACATCTGTGTTTGCCATATTTATTGTCTAAGTTTGTGTGGCAGAGGCTAAATACCTATTTTCCAAAACAGAGGTGATGGAAACTTACAAAACCACAGCACAGTGGAAACTGAGGTTTTGCTGCAGCGCTACGGTGGCTAGTGGCCTATAATGAGCCAGCCTGGTCCTAGCTCTACAGTGTGAAAGGGCTATAATGAGCCAGTCTGGTTCCAGCTCTACAGTGTGAAAGGGCTATAATGAGCCAGTCTGGTTCCAGCTCTACAGTGGGAAAGGGGGTATAATGAGCCAGTCTGGTTCCAGCTCTACAGTGTGAAAGGGCTAAAATGAGCCAGTCTGGTTCCAGCTCTACAGTGTGAAAGGGCTATAATGAGCCAGTCTGGTTCCAGCTCTACAGTGGGAAAGGGGGTATAATGAGCCAGTCTGGTTCCAGCTCTACAGTGGGATGGGGTTGTAATGAGCCAGCCTGGTTCCAGTTCTACAGTGTGGAAGGGCTGTGGTAAGCATGTCAGATTCTAGCTCCTCGGTGGGATAGTTTCCCCCAGGACAAGGTTTAAAAGGCTTCACTTGTAACCATTACAGCAGCACTGGGTCATGAGCGTTGTGTTTCTCTCTGTTTTCGCTGGGGAGAGCTTGGCCTTACTCCGCCTTAATTCTTAGGATTAATGAGCGCTAATCTGCTAGTGCAGCTAATTAACGGGAGGGGCCACTGAATCTGCAGGGCCAAAATGAGAAGGGCGAGCATATTTGTTCACTGAGCTGCTCAGGGTGGGGGCATCAGAGGGGGTAGGCATACCCCTTTCCTCACCTCCTCTTTTTACATCCACAATCACCAGACTGGGGGATTTTCTATGAAATGTAGGACTGAATATTCCATTTAATGTTCAAATTATATTTTGCAGCATTTAGCGTACGTTCGAACGACACACACATACATGCGTTACATTTTTACAGCTGGATATTTACTTCATAAGTGGTCAGGTGAAGGGTCTCGATCAACAGTGCAATGGCACTGCCCCAGCTGGGAGTGAAACCTGCAAACCCCGCTCCCTAGTCATTATACAATGCTGCCAGCTGATGATGGCAGTTTCATACCTAATGTGTTTGGGAGTGAATGATAGATGAGTGATTTTTATGACTATGAGGGAAGGCTAAGAGTTCAGCATCGCCCAGAGCTGTTTGGGTTTTTACCAGTAGCCTGCCTTTATCCACAGCTCTCTTGTTCTGCGGTGTCAATTCTGGTCAACATACCTACTTTTCGGCTTTTTTTGGGCTATTTTAAAAGCCTCCTCAGAGCTTGTTTTTCATTAGCTAATTAAATCCAGTGCCAGTTTATAGGTGACTTGGCCAGTAGGCAGAAGGCATTTTTCCGCCAAGCAAATTTTATGATTGTGACCCCCTCCCCCTCCCCCAAACTCCCACCAGCACCCCCTTTGTGCTTATTTTTTCAGTTCAATTATTTTTGATGAGGTAAAATTAAAACCAAACTCATAGTATGCAGGGAACAAAAGGTTAAGCAGCTGTTATTTTTCAAACGAACATTCCAAATGACGTTATAGCAGTGGATATTTTTTGGGGGGTGGGGTAAGGAAGGGGTGAAGCTTGTTCTAGGGCCCAGCAGGGATTTTGAACAAACAGGAGACAGAAGGTGCTCATTTCTGCCCCTTGTTACCAATTTATCAGAAACATAAATTTGAAAAGTTAATGCAGAAACACATACTTCCACTGTTTCTGCAAAGATGGGATGTCACTTTTGGACTGGTTTCAGTTAATCAGTTTTTTGAAGAAATGACACAAAATATGTTTTTCGGGATGGAAATGATGGAATTTGGGGCTGCTCACAGATGTATATGCTTTTATGTATTTTTTGACTGATTTTTTTGTCACTATTAAGATGTGATTCAGACCTCCTATTTCTTATGTATACCCATTCATGGTACTCTGTATGTAGTACAGGTAAAAATGTTAATCCTCCTCAAAGAGTCACAATAACCCCACAGCCTGGTCCCCTCTATCGGCCCTCCATCTCAGTGTCAGCTGGATTCCCTAAACACCCTCCTTCTTCCCCAGAAGATCATTTGTCTCCATTAATAATCTGTTTTGGTCTTTCATGTTTGAATAAATGAAAAAAAGTGTGTTATAAAAAGCTGGCACTTCAGAAGTAAAGAAAATCTGACAGGAGCTTAAGTGTAGCACTCACATATACACATTTTTCAGCCTGTCTGGGTCACGTGCGGTTCAGGCCCAGAAGGTGAAACAGGTTATAAAGGTGAACCCGGAAGAGAAAAATGGAGGAAGAAATAAAGAGAGGAGGAGGAGTTTTTGAGAATGAGTAGGCCGCATGGAGACACCCTGTCTTTGGTGTTTTACATCCCCCATGAAAGCTGCCAAAACCCGCGTGTTATGTTTTCTTATGAGATGGAGATAAAGACACAGGACTGGGCCCATGGGTGTGGACTGCAGTGGAGCAGGAGCACAACTTCCTACAGCTGGGGTGAGTTCACACTATTCCCTGCTTAGGTCGTGGGTGGTGACTCCAGTTGCGATTTACTTGAATCACAATGCCTTATGAACATAAAATGTATTTATTAATAAAACAAAACAAAAACCCAACATGATCCTACCGCTACCATTCCCTGTCCCCCTGTCTTGACTTTTGTGCAGGCGCTGAAATGCTATAAATTATTTATTCCACGTTTTAGGATTTAAAAAGGCGTCCAACAAATTCATTAACGTATGCAAATTATCCTAATTGCAATTATCTCTATCTTGATAGGTAAAGGGATGGGGGGGGGAGGGGCAAAACAAAAAAACCTTGGCACCATCTTAGTCCCTCTGCACCCCGAAGTTTCACTTTGTATTCAGAGCAATTGGGCCTCATTTGCATATTACTCATTAGTTAGACATGTTCAGAACACAATTAGCAGGTCTCACAAATAGCTTTGCTGCAAAGGGGCTTTATCTTTTATCAGAAAGTTTCCAGGTGTAAAGATTGGTATGCAGCTCCTGGATAAGAAAAGTGTTTTTTTTTTCTCTGCTCTCTAATTAATCAAATTAACACATGCAAATTAGTGTAATTACACTGAGCTTCCTCACCTCGTGTTGTGTGAAGAGAGAAAAATGGAGTTGCAGAGATATTTTAACCAGCTGGGTTAACCCCATCTGTCTGGTCTTGGAGTGGAGGGGGCCTGGTCTGCCTGGATTTCAACCATCATGATGGGCCAAGTCAGGCCACAAAAACATCATCTTTTAAAATGATCATTTAAAATGAGGAATGTCCAGAGAAACAGACATGTTATGTGTCATGATGGGACCAGATCAAAAATAATCTGTAACACTTAATCCTGGTCATTCGTGGACGATGAGAAATGGATGTTCCTACTGACAGAATCTCTGCCTCCCTGGATGAAACCAGAGGTTTATCAACACACTGGATCAGTGCCTTAACATGATGCAGACCGTGGGGCCCATCCACACACTGGAACAGTGCCTTAACAGGATGCAGACCATGGGGCCCATCCACACATTGGAACAGTGCCTTAACAGGATGCAGACTGTGGGGCCCATCCACACTGGAACAGTGCCTTAACAGGATGCAGACCATGGGGCCCATCCATACACTGGAACAGTGCCTTAACAGGATGCAGACTGTGGGGTCCATCCACACAATGGAACAGTGCCTTAACAGGATGCAGACTGTGGGGTCCATCCACACACTGGAACAGTGCCTTAACAGGATGCAGACTGTGGGGCCCATCCACACACTGGAACAGTGCCTTAACAGCATGGAGACTGTGGGGTTCATCCTCAGTGGAGCAGTGGGTCTGTAGCACTAAACTTTAGCTTGTAATGAGGCAAAGGAACAGGTGCAAGGTAAACTGTACTCAAATCAGTTTCAGGCTTACACTAGTATGAGCTGGGTTCTGGAGCAGGCTCAATACCCAAATCAGTTTCAGGCTTACACTAATATGGGCTGGGTTCTGGAGCAGGCTGTAGGTAAAGTGATCCCAAATCCATTCCAGGCTCACACTAATAATGGCCAGCCGTATGGGCTGGCGTTAGGTAAACTCAACCCAGGTCACTCATTGTTGATGGTACTTTGTCATGTTATTCTGTACTATGCTCAGTGTCTGACCCACCCAATCAGAGAGCAGGCAAGCATACAGGGGAAAGGGGGACAGAGAGATTTTGACTTTTGTGTCCCCTTTGATTCAACATTGCAAATGATATTTGCTGTAGCAAAAAAATCCACTAATCCATAATAATATACTTAGCAGAGGCTACAACATGGACAAATGCCAATAATAAAATGAATGAACAAAATTCAAACTGAATAAAAACAATCACTGAGTGATTTAAACATTGAAGGTCATGCTTTCAGTGAACAACACCGCAAAATAACAATCAATAAATCCAAACCAATTTTGTTCTTTTAAATAGGACAGAGGGAGGCAGAGAGAGAGAGGGAAAGAGAGAGAAAAGGGGGAACAAGAATCCAACCAATCAGAATGCTCTGAATAATTAAACTGATCATCTTAATTAGCTCAATTACGTTAATTTGACCACGGAACATGGCCATATGGCGCGAGGAAACAAAAGAGGGGGGAACTAATTAAAAGTAAAATAATGAGCATTTTAATTAACTGGTTCCCCCAGACGTCATCAAGCTGCTATCTGGAGCCATAATTAAAAAGTGCTGTAACGCTGGCAACATTTCTGCCCTGTTTTTAATAACCATCTAATTAAATCTGTAAATGAATTAGCAACATTGAGGGTCCCTGCATGATCTTATACCCACCATACCCTACCTCCCTCTCTGTACAGCACACACACACACACATACACACACTCACACACACACCTTTCTGACCGAAACATAAAGTACAGTACTGTCTGACAGAGCACAAACATCGTCCATGCACAGTGAAGAGAATGAGTTTGTGGTGTGTTGTGTGTGTGTGTGTGTGTGTGTGTGTGTGTGTGTGTGTGTGTGTGTGTCTTCAGCTGATTTACCCATCTGTACAAATCAACAACCGATTGTTCAATCAGAAATGTAATTGCAGATTCTCCGTTCCTAGAAGCATTGTTTTCTGGTCTTGTCAGTGTTTGATTAGCACATCTGGCTGATGATGACCGTGACATTCACAGATCTGTTCAGACTCAGGCTGCGGCCCAGTCCTCCCAGTCAGCCTGGTCTGTTAGCTGCTGTCCCCTAAATGTAGGTTACAACACATCAGGGAGTGTCATTAAAAGATACGCATATATCTGTGCCTGTTTGTGTGTGTGTGTGTGTGTGTGTGTGTGTGTGTTTGAGTTTCAGGGTGTTTGACTGAGTGTGTGTGTGTGTGTGTGTGTGTGTGTGTGTGTGTGTGTGTGTGTGTGTGTGTGTGTGTGTGTGTGTGTGTGTGTGTGTTTCAGGTGTGTTTGTGTTTCAGAGTGTTTGACTTTGTGTGTGTGTGTGTGTGTGTGTGTGTGTGTTTCAGTGTGTTTGACTGACTCAGTGTGTGTGTGTGTGTGTGTGTGTGTGTGTGTGTGTGTGTGTGTGTGTGTGTGTGTTTCAGGGTGTTTGACTGAGTGTGTGTGTGTGTGTGTGTGTATTTGTGTAAGAAGGCAAGTGAATCAGTCTTGTTTATTTCCCTGAGTTGCATCAGTCAGGGGTGTGTCTGAGAGCGCTGATTAAACTCCAATCAGCCAGGACTGCGGGCCCAGGGGCCAGCATGCTGCTAACTAATCAGAGACACCTGTGTCTGCGCTGGACTCTGGGGTACACCGCCCACCCCACATCCTGCGGGGCCTGCACAAAGGAGGGGGGGTGTCCTCACTGTCCCACCGAGTGACTGAGCAACGGCCTTTGATGTCATCAGCATTTACTTCTTCATCACGCAGGTAGGTCACTCATTTTATCAAAAACGACTGCACAAACTAAACAGCACAGATAGTTTGCTCTAATATGTTATCCTCAAACATGTGGGAAAACTATACTCTTTTGTTCTGACCCCATTACTCTAAATTAAGTCATTTTTATTGTGCAATGTTTGTTTCTCTGAAAAAGCCAAACAGATTTCAAAATTATATGAATAGCACATAAAAATAACTTTGTCATCCATCATTATGGAGAAAGGCAAAGAACTGACAAATATTCAGACAAAATGTTCTCATCTCATGTTTAAAGTGTAAGTGTTGATTGTGTTTTAAGAGTCTCATTTTTCTCTAGCAGCCCCTGTTGCCTGACCAGGTGCGTTAGCTGAATTTATACTGACTTCATGCTCCTCCAGCAGCATGACAGTACGTGATGGGTGATGCATCTGAAGTGTGGAAAGAAGTGAGAGATTGGAGAAGTGACGCGTTCTCCATTTCTATGGCCTGTGTCCATGGGAGAGGCTCACTATGGTCAACTGTTGTTGGTTCGGGATGGGGAAAATGGTTTAGTAAAATAAATAAATAACTAAATAACTAAATAAATAAATAAAAGTCTGTGCTGTTTGTCTTCAGATCCACAGGAACTGCTCTGTCTCCATAATTAGCCTGCCACCAGCTGCCACTGTTTCGCTGCATGCTCATGTTAAACGGCAAAGACTGCCTTTCGCTGCGGATGCAGGAATGATTTTAATGTCATTCGATGTGACGTGGCATCACGCTGCTTTAAGGCAGAGGAGGCCCCGATGGAAACTGCGCTGGAGGAGCAGATGAAATGGCGGTTTGGGGCCGGATGAAGCTGTGCTGGTCCTCTCTATGCTGGAAAGCCTGCATCAGAGATTTCGGTGAACAAAAGACCTCCCGATCCACAGCAGAGGAACTGATTCCAGCTCTGTCTGCTACGTGTCATCAGTGTCATTAAAAAGGTATTGTGTCCCCATTTTGACACATTTGTGCAAAGCTTATTTCACACTCACACCCCTCGTTGTGCTCCGCTTTCTGCTCCTGCTGTGACGTTTGGTAATTTTGTTTTTTGTCTTTCTGCTCAGGTTGAGACTGATGGAACTGATTGTCATTGAGGGGGCAATTAGCAGCGCTTAAGGGCGGAGAACCCGAGGTGCACTCACAGTGCAGAATGAAATATAAACCTTACACTCACAGCACAATGAAACATCAACTTTATACTCACAATTTTATACGCACAATGACATGATTTCTGGTGTCCTGGAGCAGAAAATTCATTTAATAATGTAAAAAGAACCCAACATATATTTCCCAAAACCACATTTGTTAGTTTATTGAAATAACAGATGACAAGACAGGAAATAATTTGTAAAATAATTTATTAAAGTTTAGAATTTTTATGTTTGTTCTATCAATATTATAATGGAAACATGAGACAAAGAAGCATATAAAATATATCTTAATAGTTTGGATCTTGCTTCTAAGCCCCTCTGACCAAATGGAATTTGAGCTATTGTATGCTGTGTATCGTCAAAAAGGGAGTGTTTCTACAGCATAGTGGAATGCTTAAACACCACAAGAAGAAACATACCAGCATTGGGTTTGACAGCATGTCGGACTTTCATTACTTCTCCACATTTCAAGATTTGTACACATATGCTAATCATTAACAAGGAAACTGCTGCAAGTATGCAAAGGAATATCACAGGTGTTTTTCTCAGACCAGAGAGCCTAATTAGCAACCACAATTATCTGTGATTCTTTTTTGTTTAGTTTTGTTTCACTACTGAGAATGTAAGGGTCATACGTTTTAAAACAAATATAAATATGACAGAATTTGTTTGTGGTCTCCACATTGCACAACTGAGAGAGACAGGGATTCACTATCACTGCAGAACTAGCAAATATTTAATGCTTCCTCCCCCCTCACACAGACCTCCATCCCAGACCCACAGCCTCTAAGAGTTACAAGGGTAATAAAACAAAGACGAAAAGCAATAAAACAAACCTGGCTCTCCTCTGGGCGGCCTCTCCCAGACCACACACACATATGTATGAGTGTCCTCACTCCTACAATCTCTGCAGATAATCCCCAAATTTCCTGCTCCATTCCAGCACCCTCTCCCCCAGCCGGCTCCCTCCCCGAAGTTGCCAAAACTTCGGACTCCCCTTCTAAGATTTTATTTTTGATGGATATGTTTTGTTATGGGGGACTCTCTGACTGACTTAAGCCAATCACAGTGTTCAGGTGTAAATAGCACAGTTATTATTGGTTGACCATTGACTTACATCACAATGGTATTGTACTTCCCCCCATTACAGGGGCTCACTTTGCTGTCACTACGGTAACAATCACTGCCTCCTCCACACACTGACCCCCCACAGAAAACCAGCTGTGCCCATTTGGCCACATCCTTTGGGCCAAGAGGGGCTTTAATAGAATTTTTTAATTACAACACGTAAAGTCATGAACGTTGGAGCTGGACACTTGCCCAGTATCAAATATAGGAGAAAAAAAAATTTATGTTTCCCATGGTTATGGTGAGAAATGCAACAGCTGGCCAGAGCACCTTGATGTGTGTGCACCACACAGACTGGCCAGTGACAGCGCCGAGTGATAGGAGGACAGGCAGAGCAGGCCTGCTTTTAAAAAGATTCAAGAGGAAGGAGAGGTGATAAAGCACATTTACGCTCCTCAGTCACAGCCCTCTCTCATTGACTGGACTCCCAGGCTCAACTGGGGAAGGGGGAGGGGGTGGGATAGGTATTGGGTAGAGAGAAGTAGCTTTGGCCAATCAAAACACGTGAGTTCCTTCCACATCCCATCCAATCAGAGGCTGGCTCCTTGTTTAGGGAAAAACAACAACAGAGGGACACAGGGAGCAGCAGAGGATCAGCGGCACAAACACGGTGTTGTAATTAATGGAAGAATTTCTGTCCTTCTGAACTAGAGCCTCCCCCAGTTACACTATTCAATATTCAATTTGTACCTGGTTTATGGCTAGCCCCATGTTTTAACGTATGTGTGTGTGTGTGTGTGTGTGTGTGTGTGTGTGTGTGTGTGTGTGTGTGTGTGTGTGTGTGTGTGTGTGTGTGTGTGTGTGTGTGTGTGTGTGTGTGTGTGTGTGTGTGTGTGTGTGTGTGTGTGTGTGTGTGTGTGTGTGTGTGTGTGATACAGAGGGAGAAAGGGAGACATTTGACATTTAATGGCTTAAGTAAAATAAGCCAATTAAATCTGGTAAAATATTAAAAATGGTACATCTGCCCAAAGTGTGTGTGTGTAGAGACTCAACACACACCCACCTCACCCTCCTCCCCATCTCTTAGTCCCAGTGGACCCCAGTCAGATTACCCGTTTGTCTTACCCAAACAAAATAAAAAGGGAGATAAAAAGGGAGAGAGGGATGGAAACAGAAAGGGAGACAGAGGGAGGCAGGAATGGAGAGGAATGGAGAGGGAGGGAGAGGGAGAGGGAGAGGAAGAGGGAGAGAGTGCGTGGGCTGATGAAGAGGAGGTTTAGGTTGCATAATCTCAATCTGCATTGAAATTTAAACAGTCTGAAGAGACACTAAATAACACGTTGAGTGCAGCTGAGCCTCACACAGGAACCCAGAACCTCCTGTGAACCAGCATCACAGATTCAACAGACATTTGGGGAAACACAAAAACTCAGCCCTCTATTCTTAACCCTGACAGTTCAGCCAAAGATTCTATAGACACACCAGATACTCAGCCCTGTATTCTTAATCCTGAGAGTTCTGCCACAAATTCTACAGACATACCAGATTCCCAGCCCTGTATTCTTGACGGTGAAAGTTCTACTGCCATCTCATTTAAGTCAAAACATTACACTTTTTTTTTACATTGTTATGACATTAGACACTTCAAACATGACTTGTTATTAGTCATTAGTTCTTCAACAAAAGTGCAAAATGCAGGTAGCACCACATTAAACAAACACTCAGATGTGAAGTGAGAACCCTTTTACAGCCTCTCTAACTCTCTGCTCTGTTCATTTATCCTGAACCCCAAGATAATTGCCCCCCCATGTCCTGATTAAGACTGGGATACACAGGAGGTCATAAAAGCACAGTGGATCTGGAGATAGGGTGATAGCACCGCATCCCTCCCATCTGCATCTCTTCCTGTTGAGTGGGAGGAGGGAAGGAGGGAGGGAAAGAGAGAGGAAGGGATGAAGGGAGAGATGGAGGAAGACCAGGCCCACCATAAGGATTCAGATGTCTATCGTTGCTTGGGTCGGATTAGAGTGCGGAATTACAATCCTACGCCACTCATGACCCCAGGGCCAAACCCACACAGAGACACAAAAACAGTTTGAGTTGCTCCTCCTCTCTCTCCCTCCATCCCTCTTTGTCTGGCTTTTTCCTCCTCTCTCCTCTCTCTCTCTCACACACAGATGGGCCATCGATGGCTGTAGAGGAGGTGGAGCCGCAGTCTAATTTCTGACACCATCAGCGCTGTTCTTGTTTTTTCATTCTCTGTGACATAAAGTACCCTGAGTCCTGCTATGCATTATTTCGGTAAGGATTTAAGAGATTCTTCTTTCACAGACAAAGACCTTAAAGTCAAACTCTCTCTATGGCTCTGTCTCTCTTTCTCTCTCTCTGCATCTGTTTCTTGTCTCCTCCTCAGACAGGAAATGGAAAGCGTTTTTAAATGACCTATATAACACAGGAAATAATCAGTGGGGGAGGCGAGGGGACTTTCTCCTCTCCCCCCTCCTCTCTACCTCTCTCCAAGCATCTCTCACTCTTGGTCCTTCCCTTCGTTTCTTCCTTTCCCCCTTCCCTCTCCCTCTCTGTTTGTTTGTCACCACATTTAAGTCCAACTGAAATGCCACATGACATTTGTGTTGTGATGTCATAATTACAAAAAACAGTCGTGAACTCTGAAAACAATGGCAACAACAACAACAAGAATAATAAACATTAATATAACAGATTCACAAGTGTATAACATGAGAGAAAGGGCAAAATTCATCATTCCATACCAGTAAACAGACAAAAAGCACAATAATTATGAATGTGATAAAACGTTCAAATAAAGGTTGAGCTCTGTCCCTCCCTCTGCCCTCCTGGGGGTGAGCAATGACACACAGAGAGCCATCAGTCTTCTGATCTGTCTCTCCCTGCCAAACGCTGCGTGCCCCCGGACCCCGCCTCGGACCCGTCTCCCTGAACCACGGTGATAGCATCAGCTCTGACATTTCCAGCCCATTATCTCTGAAAGAGGGCGGCCATGACTTTATGGTTAAGCATTTGAAAAGCCGTAGTTAAATAGCCTTTTTCAGGGGTGATGCTGTCTGAAGTCTGGTCACAAGGCCACACGGAGATAACAGACCGCAGGATTCTTCCAGAACTATTTATGGAGGGGTCGCTCTCCACAGGGAGGCCCAAACACACCACCTTCTGACCTTGAGTTGCACCAATCATTTTTCCAAGGCGGTTTAACCTCAGAATGTTCCTCCAGATTGCAAGATAGTCTCGCTATGCGCAGTCTAGTAGATCAAGACTGTTCATCTTTGGTTAGCTGTTTTTTGTCCAGTGTAAAAGCAATTAAAACCAGTGTGAAATGTATAAATTAAATGTATCTTTGCTTTGATCAAATTCCAAACTGACATGTTCATTTCCATAATTCACTCTTTTAATGAATAGGTTTTTAACGAGAGAGACAGGGTCTGCTTCTGGTGCTTTGGGGAGCTTTGGGAAGATAAGTCTGGCCACATATGGTCCTCTCTGGTTTTTGTTTTTTGTTGGCTTTAACTCTGAGAATAGTGTGCATTTGTGGTTTTTTGTCTTTCTCGCTTCTTGCAAGGCTGGGATAAGAAACACATGTTGCACTCTGAGATGTACCATCACAGTGTTCTCATGGCTCATTGAAAGTGGCTTTTTGTAAAATCAAGGTTATTGCCAAGGTCATGGTTGTGGTTCTGGAGACTATATTATATTCTATATATAATTATGTATTCTCTCTGTGGCTCTCAGTCAGCTAGATTTGCTTAGAATCACAGTCTCAGACCAGACTCACAGTCTCCACAACTAGCATCGCTACCAGCCATTCAAAAGCACATTGGATTTAATCAGCAGCGTTAGCATAGCTACCATCAATTTAAAATAATATTACACTGATGCCAGACAGCTAGTGCAGTGTTTTGTTTCTTTTTTTACATTTTCCAGTTTTTTTACCCTAATGCATTTCTCTAACCCTAACCTTCCCCTGCCTCTCTCACTCCCCTCTTAGAGTGAAAATGTAGCTATCTCACTCAGTACTGAAATGAATTTTTGAAAGGAAAGTATTATGGAGCCAGCCGGCACATGCTTGTCCTTACACAGAGACTTGTGCCAGTTTGCACACTGATCATCGCAGTCACAGTGCATATAAAAATATTCATACCATAGAGTTCTGTGGTCACCATCCTGGAATCCTAGCAAGTGCAGATAGTTAATGAAGTGTTCTTTCAAAATTAAATTAAGGAAAAACTGTTCTCTGCCTCTCGTTGTCCTCTATTGCCCTCTGGTGGTGAGCACAGGTACAGCACAAGTCAGACATTAGGAGGGAATAAATAACAGGTGTGTGCTCATTTGAAATTAAATTGTGCCTGGAGAGAAACAGGTATTTCACTCTTACTTTATCAGAGTTCCCAGCCTTCATAAGCTTTCTCACTCACATAACACTGACACAGTTCAAACTGCGATGTAGGAATTGTGTGTGTGTGTGTGTGTGTGTGTGTGTGTGTGTGTGTGTGTGTGTGTGTGTGTGTGTGTGTGTGTGTGTGTGTGTGTGTGTGTGTGTGTGTGTTCTTTTGGGGTTACTTTCAGCTATCCAGAACACCATAACCCAGTTCAAGAGCTGTGGGGATTGGGTGATGAGCTCATTCAAAGAGTCTGCCACTGAAAGCAACGGCTGTGTAATTTCCTGGCACATTTTAAATACCAAGCAAATGCTAAGTCCCCAGACACCATGAGTCATTAAACACCAAGCAAACAGGTATTCATAAAGGACGTATACTGATCCAGGATCAGAATTCCCCAGGCTATATCTTATCTTTATCCATTATGTGTTCAATATCAAAACTGATCCTCATCAGTAATCTTACTGAGAGGCACTTCATGAATATGGGTCCTAATTTGCTGACTCATGGTGAATATCCAGTTTGGGGTTGGGGGGGGTGAAAGCTCCACAACATTGTCAGCTTCCTCTGGATAGAGAGAGCTGAAGAGTTCTGCTGGACCAGGGTGGACAATTTCAAGCAGCACATAGGAGAGGAATTTATGATGTCATTATGTTATTTTATACTACAAGGTAATTTCCTGAAGAAAGGTCAATCCTATTTCAAAAATATGCATGAGAATACAATGTCTAGACCAGCAGTAGGAACATATATTTTTAAGTGCTGCCACTTCTAGATCGCTATTTCTTTAAAATGAACCTCTGAGTTGATGGTATGTTTCACCTTTGACCTTTGCCATTTCAAAGGTAGTTGTTTTTCAGACTATCCAAAGTGATTCATAATGCGAGAGAAGTATGAACCTCATTATTAAGAATAATAGTGCCAGACCAGGCAGAGAATATTCCCAGCCCAAGTAGTGTAACATCACTTAAGTGGTAATACAAATTCACGATGGTACCCAGTGCTACAATACAAATGAACTATGGTACCCAATGCTACAATACAAATGAACTATGGTACCCAGTGCTACAATACAAATGAACTGTGGTACCCAGTGCTACAATAAAAATCCTGATGATAATCAAAATATTCAAATTAATTGCTCACAAGATGAACAGAGCCTTATGTATCTTAAGCAACCTCAGTTTGCACCAAGATGAAAGTTAAAGAGGTCTGTACTGGAGGATTGGTGCTAATAACACCTTTGACATCAAAGAGTCAGACAGATACAGTTTATGGAAGCTGTTGCCAGGTAGGGCTGTACACAAAGCCCAGACCATTTTGGAGCAAACACAACACCCTTTGCACAGAGAATCTGAGAACCTCCCAGAGGTTCAGATTACCAAGTATTCAGCGCAGCACAACAAAGAACTCCTTTGTTCCCTCTGCGATACATTTACTGCATCTGCATCACTGAGAGAGCCCCTTTTAATGATTATGTACAGATACATTTTTAATTGTCATCTTGTGTGTGTGTGTGTGTGTGTGTGTGTGTGTGTGTGTGTGTGTGTGAGATGCATGAATGCGTGCTGAATATGTATATGTTCTATGAAACTATGATGACATAATGGATGTCCCTCCTGGTACAAAGATTGAATGGAATACAACAAATTCACAATGAATTTTAATCGACAGACAGATAGATAGATAGATAGATAGATAGATAGATAGATAGATAGATAGATAGATAGATAGATAGATAGATAGATAGATAGATAGATAGATAGATAGATAGATAGATAGATAGATAGTGCTATAATATGTAATGCGCTGTGCTCCTTTGAATCTGTTCACACACAGAAATGAGATATGTGATCCACCTAAAGTTTCTCCTCCCCTTCTGCAATCCAGCAGGATCTGCACAACACTCCCAGAGCTCCATCAAACTGAGCCAGACTGCCCTGCCTCTATAATTAGAGCTATTTCTACTGCATTGAAATCCTGCACTGAATGTGACAATTTGTCTTTGACTCATGGTAATGTATTGGGAGTTTTCTGTTCAATTAAGACTTTCTGCTTCTTCAATGCCCACAAGACAATGGTTGCCACACAGGGGCTGGGTCTTCATTAATGTGATATAATTAAGTTGGAAGGCTGAGGATCTAACAGGAGAGGGGGGTCTTGTGTTTTTCGTCTCCATCCTCAGTTTAGCTTTTTGGATTTGATTGGCCGATTCACACAACCACCCCTCCCTTACCTGTGCCTCCATATTCACATGTATTCTGGGCTCTACTGTCTGACTCTGTTTGGAATCCCACCATCGTGAGATTGTGATATCACAATTTGTTTTAACTAATGGAGACAGCAGATTGGTCAGGATCATAATTATGAGCCTAGTGAGGCTTGTAAACACCCAGTTCTGCCACATAAATTACTTATTCTGTGCTTCCTATTGAAGTCAACTGACAATGGATTACAGTTGCATTATTTTTTCTTTCAAGCCCTGGTCCAAACAGGTCAGGACAACATAGGGGTACAAAATAGTTTGAATGACATGTTTGAAAATACGTTCAGCATCATTCTAATAAAGTCACAGAAAATGCATTTTATCAATAGGTGGGGCCAGGCCTCGCAAATTATGGCTGTTGCTACTGAGATGGAGAATTACTGTAACTGGGGTTTGTGTTCCGCTCCATGCATGAAAGTGAAATATCTGGCCACATGGGGGCAGTATGACGCCTCTCCCACAGTGAAGAGAGAATGGAAAGGTGATAAGGGTGGAATCTGATGCCATTTTAAAATGTTATGCACCCATCTCAGATCTACCATCCTGCTGAGGAAGATACTCTGTACAGGACTGAATACCCTCACAATCGTTGGGAGAGTGAGTGTTGAAAGTAATTTTGATGTAATTCATTCACTCAAAGTCATGGCCCCTTTCCAAAGGTGACTGCATTGGAATTAACTCCAGCTTGGGGATGTAACTAATTAATTATTACGTGTGGATAACTATGTTTATCCCCTCTCGTATAATCCTCTTCTCTCGTTATGCCGGCTCCTCTGCCGCTAGCCATCTGTCGGTCCCTACCCTCTGTCGTGACCCATTGTAAGGTCTCACCTTTGGCATGCGAGTAGTTTAATGGGCTTGTCTCTCACTACTGTAATCCACAGAACTGCAGTCAAGCACGCCTCAACTATCATTTCGAACGGCCTTCATTTAAATAATTTTCAGTTACAAGGACCAATTACTTGTTTGGTTGCCATTGAAGTACTGGGGAATCACACTATTGCATTATTTAGCTTTTATGAATTGTGATTCGAACCATTGGTTAAATCTTGTGTTTCTTGTTTTAGTGATGCAAACTGACCCTGCTCCTACATTCAGCTATGTGGGTGCATAATTTAAAACTATGACTATCAGGGGGGAATTCCCGTCAGAGGCAAAAAAAAAGAGCCAGCGAAGACAGCTGTAGTTAATCCTGGTATCCATGCATTCCCTTGCAGCAAACTGGTCCTCAAAACCTTGGGCGCATTCCAGGAACTTAAAATAACCTTCAACCAGAGCATCTAGACGTATATAGTTAGAACAATGTTTCTGAGTCACCTTGGGGGGAAAAAGGGCTGATATGTCCAGAGAAACTTGGCTATGTCTGCCACACACCAACCTCTGATCAGCAGCAGAAGAGCAACTCTTGAAGAGAAACTTTGGCTACAGTATGTGTGCAGTTTCAGCTAAGTGTCATTTTAGGTTTACAAACAGCAAAGAGCAGGAGCGAGAGCTTCTGTGTGATGTGAGCCATAGATTTTAAGATCAAAGTACTGCAGCTGGACAGACTGGACAATGAAGTCCATTCTGGGGCTAGGGGTTGTACTGATTCTGTTTTAATTATTAATTAATAAAATATATAACTTAAATGCACAATTAAATCACCTGACCTAGTTTCTTGGGTCTGAACTGGTTTTGAAATTTGAAGTGAAATCAAATCTGGAAATCATGCAGATCTCCAGGGGGTATTTCTGGAAGCAGGATTAAGGAGTTATCATGCTAAATTTAATAAATATTTGAAAGAAAGATGAGCGGCTGTTACATCCTTACTCAAGTTTGCAGCCTTTTTAATGAGCAACACAGGGATTCAGCCAACAGATGTTGATGCACATTACCCTGTTATTTAAGGAGACCAGATACAAGTAGGTTTAGCATTAGAATCTATTCCTACTGAACTATCTAGCAATGCTAACACAGAAAAGTAACTATAACAACCGGCTGACCAGAATTGTATTGCAAACTAGGAAAGAATCCTTTGCAAATGTTTGCCTTACAACTGACAATAAAACAGGGCACCAAGAAAACTATCTAAAAAACAAATACCGCAAATCAAGCATAGTTCAGGACAATATCAATATCTGGTGTAGACATGTTCACAATAAACAACACCAATGAACCTTTCAAATGTTTAGGTTTTTATGGGAGGAATACAAAAATGATCTGATCAACGGAAATTAATACTATTAATACTATTCTGCATATAAAGTTTTAATTAAAATGTTAAAATAGAACTTTTACAGCTTGTGAGTGTCAATGAAACAGAAAAAAACCTGACTGAAACACAGTAACATGTGGAACAACAGCAAAGAGAAAAATATTCAAGTTAAACAAGAAAGAGACATAAAGCGGTGCTGAGTTTAAGCCAGCTCCTCTTCTCCCTCCTCCTCAAACTCGCCCTCCTCTTCTGCAGTGGCATCCTGGTACTGCTGGTACTCAGACACCAGGTCGTTCATGTTGCTCTCTGCCTCTGTGAACTCCATCTCATCCATGCCCTCTCCGGTATACCAATGCAGGAAGGCCTTGCGCCTGAACATGGCGGTGAACTGCTCGGAGATGCGCTTGAACAGCTCCTGGATGGCCGTGCTGTTTCCAATGAAGGTGGCGGCCATCTTGAGGCCACGAGGCGGGATGTCACACACAGCGATCTTGACATTGTTTGGGATCCATTCCACAAAGTAGCTGCTGTTCTTGTTCTGCACATTCAGCATCTGCTCATCCACTTCCTTCATGGACATACGTCCACGGAAAACAGCTGCCACCGTGAGGTAGCGGCCATGGCGTGGATCACAGGCAGCCATCATGTTCTTGGCATCGAACATCTGTTGAGTGAGCTCAGGTACTGTCAAGGCCCTGTACTGCTGGCTCCCCCTGCTGGTGAGGGGTGCGAACCCTGGCATGAAGAAATGCAGACGGGGGAATGGAACCATGTTGACGGCAAGCTTGCGCAGATCTGCATTCAGCTGGCCAGGGAAACGAAGGCAGGTGGTGACTCCGCTCATTGTGGCAGACACCAGGTGGTTGAGATCTCCATATGTGGGTGTGGTTAGCTTGAGTGTACGGAAGCAGATATCATACAGAGCTTCATTGTCAATGCAGTACGTTTCATCAGTGTTCTCCACCAGCTGATGTACAGACAGGGTGGCGTTGTAGGGCTCGACTACGGTGTCTGACACTTTGGGAGAAGGCACCACACTGAACGTGTTCATGATGCGGTCAGGGTACTCTTCTCGGATCTTGCTGATCAGCAGGGTGCCCATGCCGGAGCCTGTGCCCCCACCCAGAGAGTGGGTGAGCTGGAAGCCCTGCAGGCAGTCACAGCTCTCAGCCTCCTTCCTCACCACATCCAGGACTGAATCCACCAGCTCAGCCCCCTCAGTGTAGTGGCCCTTTGCCCAGTTGTTTCCAGCACCACTCTGACCTGCAAAGAAAATTACACTCTGTATGATAGGCCCTGATGAGGCGAGGCTCAGTAAGTAAGACATTTTCCTGAGAGCCTTCAGTTGGTTGTTCGAATCCCAGCCCATTACCAGCTATTGATGGAGGTCTACATTTCACAAGGCAACAATTGGCCCATCCTTGCCAGGATAACAGAAGTTTAAGTTGGTTAAAGTATGTTGGTCTCATCCATCTCTAGCGACCACTACTGGACAGACCAGGCACTTATAGCAGCACTGTATTCTGACTCTGCCTGCTTCTAACAGCATGGGCTATATGTGATTAGTGGTATGGCTGCAAAGTGGGAAAGAAGCAAGAGTGTTATCACAAAGTCACATCCCTACAGGTCTCCTCCTATAGCTTGCAGAAGGCTTGCTGTAGTGAATCAACTAGTTTGGCCAGGGGTTGGAAAGAGAGAAGGAAAGATATTTATTTAATGCACCATGCATTAGATATTTTGTGTGATATTGTAATGTTACTACACTCACCACATGACAAGCTCTTTACTATCCATTAAAGACCCCAAAAATCTGCACTTACCAAAGACAAAGTTATCTGGTCGGAACACTTGCCCAAAAGGTCCAGACCTCACTGAGTCCATCGTACCGGGCTCCAGATCCACCAGGACGGCACGGGGGACATACTTGCCGCCTAGTTTTAAAAGACACATAAAAACACACATTTAAAATAGAAAATAATAAACAAAAATAGGCTACATAACTGAAATTGTGTACTTTTTGGATTACACACAGAAAAACATGAAACACTCACCTGTGGCCTCATTGTAGTAGACATTAATCCTCTCGAGCTGGAGGTCACTGTCGCCATGGTAGGTACCGGTGGGATCGATTCCATGCTCATCACTGATCACCTCCCAGAACTAAAACAAAGATTGGTGTTAGCACCATATGGTCCCATAGGTAACAGGACACCTGCAGCTTCACAATATCCACTTTCCTCACCACATTCACTGTAAGAGATGAATAGGGACGGTTTGTATGTCAGTGGCTCACTGGATCTTGCCACCAACATCTATCTGTATAACTTTTATAGTACCTCAGCATTTAATCAATTATAAAATTAAGCGTTTAGAAGATTCTTACAGCAGAACAGTAGAAAAAAATAAATATGGTTTCGGGGTTGAATGTGTGTTTACCTTTTTGATGTGTGAGAAGTTAAGTAAATTGCAAAACTATGTAATAAGCAAATTAACCGTTTTCGTAAAATGGCTCCCTATGGGAATGGAATACCGAGGAGCTAAATCACACCTGTTGACATAAGCCTTTAATTGTAAAAATGGCTATACTGCGTTAAACGATTTTTTTTTTCATGCCGACAATCAACTCCTGTAAAATGGCAAAAACGACATTCGACTGGTTATAGTTCGCTGACATATTATAATTACACAATACATGTTATATCAATACAAATGAAGCAGTGGAAGTTGGCTTGTTGGTTATATCAATGGAAACGCAGGTATTCGAAACGACTAAAATCGCCAATATGACTTTGGTTTGCAAGGCAGGCTACGCTTGCGAGCAGAAACATATTGGTTGAGAAGGGTAGTTTCTGTGCTTAACGTTACGTTGCTAGGAGACAATGCACATTACTGGCACGCTCTCGTACGATGAACTACCACAGTTAGCATACTAGCCGACAAACAGGCCTACAATTTTAGCCGATGAAGAACAGCCACTTTTGACTGGCATTATATGCTATGCTGACTAACATCAGTCTTAATAACAAAAGTAAAGTTGAAATTTGCGAGGGAGTGAGACAATTACCTCCAAGCGAACTAATTAGCTAACGTCAGTCAAGCAACTGACTGACTATGCTAATAGCCAGCGGGCTAACGTCATTTCAGTCTAGATAGCGATAGCTAGCTACCATAGCTTGTGCGATCCAGTTTTTACCCACAATTTTACTACTTTAGCTTGCAAGCTACCAACCTTAGCTCCAATCTGGTTTCCACACTGACCAGCCTGCAGGTGAACAATTTCCCTCATTTTAAAAAGTAACGGAGTTAAACTAAATCGTGCTATATGCAGTAATGCAGCAAGCTCTCCCGTCCGAAAACCGTTCTTTACTTCAACGGTTAAAATACCCCATTCCTTTCAACAGTCGTTGTGGTAACCACTGATAACGAAATTGAATGGTCACAAAAACTGTCAATCACAAAATTTCATACTCTTATTGGCTATATGCAGAGCCGTTGATTAGAATTGAGGTGTGTCATAGATCATATGTATAATTCAGATCGATGGGCTTGTGTGTAATTATCTTTTTATAAAACGTACAGACATACAAGTAAATAACAAATTAGAATGAGCTAAATCTTCTTTTAAAGTAACGGAGGGTTATTTTAAGTAATTGCGGGTACGGCATTTTCAGAAATGTGTTTGTGATTTGAGGATGCTTGATAAAATTATAGTAAATCGTTACATGAATGAAAGAGAATCTTAATTGTTTTTGTTCAGGACTGAGCAAGATTTGCACATTATCAGACTTTCTTTATATTTCTTTTTTTTTTCTTAATCTTTTTTAAGTCCTACAGACAATGAACCTTCATTAAAATGCATGATTTACCCATGGCCATTGAATACTCTGAGTGTAAAGTGGTCAGTGATTTGGGTGAGTGAATTTATGGAGTACATGTACCTGGTGCAGCCCTAATGTCATACAGGTGTGGGGAGCAAGCATACAGAACTGGTTATTCCAAATAGGAGAGGGTGGGAAAACGTATAAACATATTTTTAAAAATTACATTGTTGCCAGGTTCAGTAAGTAAGCCCAAGTAATGTTTTTTTCTTAATTCTCCAACAATATCATGAGTATATGTGCTTATTCATGTTATTTTGTCAGAGGGAGGTGAATGGGTCATTTGGGGACACAGCTGATCGACGTAACATGGTATTGTGGCATGCATAAGCACCTTAGGCTGGGGAGCTTTAATATGCATTAAATACCCACAATGAACAGTGAAACTATGCAGAACCATGGCACAACACACACACACTTGGCAATGTACCCTGCAACGTTACCCATGAAACAATAATTAAGATGAACACTGACAAGTTCCGTGAATAATAGATTTGTTCATTGAAGCCATGTTTTTCTAGCGTCTATCGGCTTCAGGACAGCCGCTACTTACGTTTCTGAATAGCCTTCTCCTGCCCCTGGAGATTTTTGGGAGGGGGCCACTAAATGTGTAGGTCAATACAAAGTTTGGCGGCGCAAAGCTGCCAGGTTGCCCCATTCATTTTTATCCCTAGTGTTAGTGTCCAACAGTACGAGTTGCTGGTTAATAGAGGGAACAATTTGTAGATGCATGTTCTTGTGTTGCCTATACAGTGTGCCTGGCCTTACCTGCTTGGATGTATTGTGTGGGAGGGTATAAATTGACTCTAGGTTTTGTCCCTATATATATATATATATATATATATATATGTGTGTGTGTGTGTGTGTATATAACCCTTATATTTTATATATGAAATTTAAGTGCACAATTTTATAGAAATGTAAACACATCAGAGAACCATATAGATATTTTATATATCTATTTTTGTAGGGTGGCAATTGAGCAAGAACACACAACAGTATGGTAAACTGGCCTACTGGCAATTTTATTCCTTTGTACAGGCAAAACTAAAAACAAAAGTGGTTGCAAGCATCTATTCCTGGGGTCCAAGCATCAAAAACAAGAATTCAGAATTAGACCACATCTTAGCACTGCAGAACCAGTAATTTTGCAGGTATTGCATGTATATTTCTCTATAAACACCTGTAATTAACTTTTGAACTCTTGACACTCCGCTGCCGATAAGACAATGCTCAGAATCAAAGGGTACACATTCAGAAACTACAGCTTAAGCCATTTACTCTTCTACACTTCATAAAAATACATTAAACAATTTATCTGTAATGTACTGTATTTACCAAAGTATTTCATATAAATTGATTCAGTATATCCAGCTGTATAAATGGATAGTGGACAAAGCATGCAAGCTGCCCTGGTCAAGTATGTTAAAAGGCCAAATGCCTAGTACACTAGCATAACACATCCTGCTACAGTGATGAGTAATCATGAAGAATTAAGGGCTAGGTTTTCTCTTTCGGACTTCCAAATCATTTGATGCAGTGTCTCTGGTCACTGCATCACATACATTCCTGAATTGATTGAACTGCATGTATTTATTGTAAATAAAAGAATCACTTAATTTTTTAACTTGTTTTATTGTCAAGTTTCATCCATGTATGAAGGCAAAGGAGGAATTGTAGAGACAGCAAAAAAAATTAAAGGGACAGTACTGAATAGTGTACAAAGCTTAGTGCATCAGTGAAAACTTTACAGCTCTGATCATGTATATAAACATAATTGTTTAAGCCAGCTCCTCTTCTCCCTCCTCCTCAAACTCGCCCTCCTCTTCTGCAGTGGCATCCTGGTACTGCTGGTACTCAGACACCAGGTCGTTCATGTTGCTCTCTGCCTCTGTGAACTCCATCTCATCCATGCCCTCCCCGGTGTACCAGTGCAGGAAGGCCTTGCGCCTGAACATGGCGGTGAACTGCTCGGAGATGCGCTTGAACAGCTCTTGGATGGCCGTGCTGTTTCCAATGAAGGTGGCGGCCATCTTGAGGCCACGAGGTGGGATGTCACACACAGCGGTCTTGACATTGTTTGGGATCCATTCCACAAAATAGCTGCTGTTCTTGTTCTGCACATTCAGCATCTGCTCATCCACTTCCTTCATGGACATACGTCCACGGAAGACAGCTGCCACCGTGAGGTAGCGGCCATGGCGTGGATCACAGGCAGCCATCATGTTCTTGGCATCGAACATCTGTTGAGTGAGCTCAGGTACTGTCAGGGCCCTGTACTGCTGGCTCCCCCTGCTGGTGAGGGGTGCGAACCCTGGCATGAAGAAATGCAGACGGGGGAATGGAACCATGTTGACGGCAAGCTTGCGCAGATCTGCATTCAGCTGGCCAGGGAAACGAAGGCAGGTGGTGACTCCGCTCATTGTGGCAGACACCAGGTGGTTGAGATCTCCATATGTGGGTGTGGTGAGCTTGAGTGTACGGAAGCAGATATCATACAGAGCTTCATTGTCAATGCAGTACGTTTCATCAGTGTTCTCCACCAGCTGATGTACAGACAGGGTGGCGTTGTAGGGCTCGACTACTGTGTCTGACACTTTGGGAGAGGGTACCACACTGAACGTGTTCATGATGCGGTCAGGGTACTCTTCTCGGATCTTGCTGATCAGCAGGGTGCCCATGCCGGAGCCTGTGCCCCCACCCAGAGAGTGGGTGAGCTGGAAGCCCTGCAGGCAGTCACAGCTCTCAGCCTCCTTCCTCACCACATCCAGGACTGAATCCACCAGTTCAGCCCCCTCAGTGTAGTGGCCCTTTGCCCAGTTGTTTCCAGCACCACTCTGACCTGTTAACACAGTGAATAAAATTAGCATCTGAATGATACGGCTCCTTTTCCAGAGCACTAACAATTAATATAATTTTATTTGCAAAACATTCCATATAAAAGGTTTATCAATTGTAAGGTGAACTGGAAAGAAGGATGAGGCAAAAGCAAACCGGCACAACACTCTGTTTATTGGACACATGGGGTAAACAGAAAATGATTCTACCTCAAATAATGAGGATACAGCAGGGGTTAGGAAACTAGAGGTTGAGTGTCAAAGTGAAAAGTTTATTTAAATGCAAAACACAGTAAGTAGTGTGTAGGACATGGTAATATTACTACAAAGACTAAATGACAGATATGCTTCACTATCCTTTACAGAACCTCGAAATCTGCACTTACCAAAGACAAAGTTATCTGGTCTGAAGACCTGCCCAAAAGGTCCAGACCTCACAGAGTCCATTGTACCGGGCTCCAGATCCACCAGGACGGCACGGGGGACATACTTACCACCTGATTTTAAAAAATTAAAACATTCAATTAAAAACTGAAGAAATATTAACAGGCAGTATAACTAAAGGCATGTATGACCTAAATAACACAAACATAATCTCACCTGTAGCTTCATTGTAGTAGACATTAATCCTCTCGAGCTGGAGGTCACTGTCGCCATGGTAGGTACCGGTGGGATCGATTCCATGCTCATCACTGATCACCTCCCAGAACTAAAACAAAGATGGGTGTCAGTACCATATGGTCCTGCAGGTAATGCAACACCTGCAGTAAATGTTATTCACTTTCCTCACTACATGGTCTACATATCTAAGAAAAAAAGAGAATGGTTTGTATGTCAGTAGCTTACCACATTTGGCCACCTAAACCTGTCTTCATTACTTTTACAATACCAATATTCTTTTCCTTTGGTTCACAACTGAATAAGACCTATACTTTTGCTCAACAACAATTTGGTGAGGTAATGTTCATTACTGCTGAACCTGTCAAACGGTTTTACTTACGATAAAACACCCATTAATTTTATTGTGAGTTAAAGTTGAGAACAAACAAGAGTCCCGTAGACTGACACTAAAGAGCATACTCTATGTCCAGGGGTAATTATTGCCATTTAAAATATAAGCGAAAGATGTACATTGATCTCTGCTCGAACACCTCAAAACAGCAATGGTATGCATTCCTTTAAAAACATCTGGGTATTACCTAACGGTAGCTAAATGGAGCCTAAATGACACAGCAAGAAATGTTGCATGCTGTTAACTTTAAAGCGCTCTATAGACTAAATTACGCAAAAATAACCCGTACATAGTTGGCTAACAACCACAACAAAATTACCAACTTGCCAGAACAGAATGGGCGAGAGAGTGATATACATTCTTTAAAAAATGGCTAGATTAAACTTTGTCGCAGGTTGCAACCAAATATTAACTAGCAACAAAAATAGAAATAAGACAGTTCCCTTATGATTCTGAGGGGGAACACAATGAAATGGCGCCATTCACATCCAGCAAAATTATCCAGGATTCAATTATTTGTAAATATTTATGTGCTGTCAGTTTGACCCACGCGATTGCGAATTTAAATGTCTAGCCACTTGTCGATGACCATCTATCAAACCATAACCAAAATTTAGATAATACTGCGTTCGGTAATAGACTACCTTAGCATCTAGTCGGAAAGTATCTTAGGTCGCAATGGTTAGCCATAGCTGAGCACACAACCGGCTAGATGGTGAACTTCTTCGCTGAGGATTACAATCTCCTGGTTTAGTGGGATCACCTAGTGCTAAACTCTGGGGTAAACTTCAGAAGTTTGTCGTTGTGGATGATCTTACAAAATTAGTATTTAAACAGATAAAACCCTCGGTTCCGATTAAAGATATGTGTAAATAGCCGGATTAGACATTTAAAGTAACTAACATTGCAATAATATGCAAGGTGGCTGACGTTTCGAGAGGCACATTAGTTAAAATGGCTAAAGTTTTGGTGCTTAACGTTACGTTGCTAGGCGATCATGCACGATTACCACGCTCCAGGAGAATCATCCTCTACAGTTAGCATACCATCGACAGCTAACTAAAACAAAATTAACTGATTTAGAAAAGTCTACTTTAGCTCCTACTTAAGATATACTTGTTAACGTCAATTAATAAGTTTGAAAACCACGTTTCACAGCAAAATCACCGAGAAATCTATCTAAAGTTGTCATATGGTTCAGAATGACATATAGCAATTTTGAATGACAAGTTAAGCTTAGCGCACTAGCTGGCTGTCAAAATTTGGCAACTCAAAACTAACTTGTCCGGCGATCTATCGAACGTTAGCATCTGTTGATTCACTCAGTCATTTTACTATTACAGCATGCGAAACATTTTCGCAAAGGATCTGAGTAGGTAAAGTTAACATTTACTAGATTCTCACTCATTCCCTCCAAGCGAACAAATTAGTTAACATTAATTTAGCAACTTGGGTGATTTCGCTGACAACCTACAAACTAAAGTTATCTACTTCAGTCTGCATATTGGTATCTACTTAACTATACTGTAATGCAATCTAGTTTTTGTCCACAAATGTTCCACTTCAGCTTGCTAGCTACCAACCTTTGCACCAATTTGGTTTCCACACTGGCCAGCCTGCAGGTGAACAATTTCCCTCATTTTTAAAAAATATTGAAGTTAAACAAAACCGTGCTATGCAGAATTGCTGGAAGCTCTCTTGGAGTCCAGTTCGAATAACGCTCGACTTCAACGGTTAAAATACCCCGGTGGCTTTATAGAATCCTCAACCATTCATTTCAACAGTCGCTGTGGTAACCGCAAATAACGAGTTTCAATGGTTACGAACACTGTCCATCACTGAAATACATCTTATAATTGGCTAAATGAACGACCTAATGGGTTTTCACGGGTATGACGATGTTATTTTCTGTAGTCAATGGTAACGAATTGGGGAACTTGGAGGCAAGCCAGACGTGCATGCCTAGTCTTGAAACCAGATACGCCAGATACTTTTTGTTCTGCATTCATTTAAAAGCCATGGTTATTATAGCTAGAACATTATTTCGCCCAGCTGTAACCTAGCAGCATGGTATCCTGTTGCTACGACTCGCTACCAAGCAAACTAGCAAATTGTAAACAATGTGTTATCATATTTATTCCTGTACTCCCATATGCACATTACTGTTGCTGGGTGACATGCTGTTGCCAAGTTAGAGAGGTTAATTCGCTAACCAGCTACGTTTGGGTCTCGAATCTCAAACAATGGCTGGTTGCTCAGCTAATGACGTTTTCCTGCCCTGTCAACGCACATAATTCCAAATGGAAACTCGTGTTCAACAACCTTTGATAGCCAATATCATTTAACCGTGCCGTGCAATATATTAAATTGGGTTATATGAATGAATTTAAATGTATATCAGTTCGCTATATTCAATCGAAGAAGTGTGAGCAGCTATTAATCTGCAGTGACAAAGTGGTTTGCAAAATAGTTCAATTAATCTTTCTACAGAGCATGCTGCAGAGTCAATTCAATTGTATTATTTGCACGTCGTTCGTAACTTACTAGGCAACTAGCTTGAACTTCTGTTTGCTGTTGAGTAGAGTGCAGTAACGGTTGCTCCGTTTCTATACAAGCTGAAAAAGGACAATTCAGTGCAACATGTAGTGACCTTCATGTTAATATCCCAGCAATGAACGTGAAATGACAAGTGCAATATGGGGACATTTTACTTCGTGGTCTTCCTCGTGAATAAGAGTCTAAATGAATTCGTAGCACATTTATTCAACTTTGCATAAAAAATTACAACCCTAGATATATAGCACGGGTCCGTTCAAGCATGACACAATCTCTCCAGTGTGCCGGTTGAATTTACTCAAGTATATCAAATGCTTCGGCATACTTTCGCTCTCAGTGAAAAGGGTTTTAGAATCCTATTTAATGACATCTTCAAACCAGTGCATTCCCTGATGTATTGTCCACTGTTAATTTATCGTGGTATTCTACAAAATACAAATAGAATTCCACTTTAATTTGCATTCTGTCGGTGTACAACTCCCAACCCTCTAAAAGATTATCGTATGTTAAAAGATGTCAGCATACTTGCATCTTCAGCCTATAATCCAATTGTGTCTCCAGTCCATACCTACGGAGACCATAATCACTGACGGTGACGTGCATTCATAAAGGATTAGGACCTTTGTTCCTTTCCAAACCTATAATCTTTGTGTTGCAGTGTTGATTTTGCAAATTTGAAGTCACAAATGTGCATAAATAGACGTTAATTACTACACACGCATTTAATTTGGAATAAAAGCATGATTTATTTATTTTTTTTTAATTGTCAACTTTCTTCTGTACATAAAGACAAAGGAGGAATGGTAGAGTCAGCATAAAATTAAAGTACAGAACATAGTGTACAATGCTTAGTGCATCAGTGAAACTTTACAGATAACATGTATATACACACAACTGTTTAAGCCAGCTCCTCTTCTCCCTCCTCCTCAAACTCGCCCTCCTCTTCTGCAGTGGCATCCTGGTACTGCTGGTACTCAGACACCAGGTCGTTCATGTTGCTCTCTGCCTCTGTGAACTCCATCTCATCCATGCCCTCTCCGGTATACCATGCAGGAAGGCCTTGCGCCTGAACATGGCGGTGAACTGCTCGGAGATGCGCTTGAACAGCTCCTGGATGGCCGTGCTGTTTCCAATGAAGGTGGCGGCCATCTTGAGGCCACGAGGTGGGATGTCACACACAGCGGTCTTGACATTGTTTGGGATCCATTCCACAAAATAGCTGCTGTTCTTGTTCTGCACATTCAGCATCTGCTCATCCACTTCCTTCATGGACATACGTCCACGGAAAATGGCTGCCACCGTGAGGTAGCGGCCATGGCGTGGATCACAGGCAGCCATCATGTTCTTGGAATCAAACATCTGTTGGGTGAGCTCAGGTACTGTCAGGGCCCTGTACTGCTGGCTCCCCCTGCTGGTGAGGGGTGCGAACCCTGGCATGAAGAAATGCAGACGGGGGAATGGAACCATGTTGACGGCAAGCTTGCGCAGATCTGCATTCAGCTGGCCAGGGAAACGCAGGCAGGTGGTGACCCCGCTCATTGTGGCAGACACCAGATGGTTGAGATCGCCATATGATGGTGTGGTGAGCTTGAGTGTACGGAAGCAGATATCATACAGAGCTTCATTGTCAATGCAGTACGTTTCATCAGTGTTCTCCACCAGCTGATGTACAGACAGGGTGGCGTTGTAGGGCTCGACTACTGTGTCTGACACTTTGGGAGAGGGTACCACACTGAACGTGTTCATGATGCGGTCAGGGTACTCTTCTCGGATCTTGCTGATCAGCAGGGTGCCCATTCCGGAGCCTGTGCCCCCACCCAGAGAGTGGGTGAGCTGGAAGCCCTGCAGGCAGTCACAGCTCTCAGCCTCCTTCCTCACCACATCCAGGACTGCATCCACCAGTTCAGCCCCCTCAGTGTAGTGGCCCTTTGCCCAGTTGTTTCCAGCACCACTCTGGCCTGTTAACACAGTGAAATAAAGTCAGCATCTTTTTAAATCATTCCTTTTTTGAGGAACTAACATTCAGTCTTTTTCCTTATATATGAATTACACAGTCTAGTTTCCCCATTCATTCTTTTACATGTTTTCAATAATACAGTAATGTTGCTATACACACTAAATGACACAAACTATTCAATACAATTCACTAATTACAGAGCCCAGAAATCTGCACTTACCAAAGACAAAGTTATCTGGTCTGAACACTTGCCCAAAAGGTCCAGACCTCACAGAGTCCATCGTACCAGGCTCCAGATCCACCAGGACAGCACGGGGGACATACTTGCCACCTGAGAACGGACAATTAAAAAAAGATTTTTAAAAAATTAGGTAAATGAAGCATTTACATTCACAAATGGTCACCAACAATATGCACAAATCAAAAACAGAACCAGGGAACAGTTAGATACCTGAAGCTTCGTTGTAGTACACGTTGATTCTATCCAGCTGCAGGTCACTGTCTCCATGATAAGTACCAGTTGGGTCAATACCATGCTCATCACTGATCACCTCCCAAAACTGAAATGAAACAATGCAGTAATTTTTAAACAATTAAAATATAGGCTATATCGTATTGAAATGATCATCACACAACACAAAGTGTATTGTCATTTTGGTGTTCGGATATTTTTTAAAGCTAATCAGCTTCTACAGTTGCAGGACGAGTCATTTTGAATTTGTTTTTATAAAATATCCAATCATTGTTCGAATGCCATTGCAATTGATTTCTGGATTTTCTAGAAGGCAACCATCATGTTTGTAATAATATATGTCATTCTGGATATGGTTGTCAATCAGTAGTCGTAGAAGCATTTCCAAAAATTTCCTGTTCACTTTGAATTTAACACTGTTCGATCCACGTGCCTTTCAGTAAGGGGAAGAGGGTATTGAGGTCCTCGCAGATGCATTCGGACGCGGGCGCGCCGTTATTGCTGATTGGTTAGGCAATGACTATTTGAATATCATGAACGCTCTGCGTCATCAGCTGTAGCGTGCCGACGCACAGCCCACATCCGCACAGACACGGAATTTGCTAGTCATCCCGAAGCGCAATTACACATATGTTATGTTTCTTTTTTTTACACGACAAGCTTGCTTTTTATGAAATAAAAAATTAAATGAAAGGCGAATTTGGGTCGAGCCTGCAAACAATAAATTTAGTTTCATTCAAAAATATTATTTAGTCTAAAATTACAGGTCCAGAAATGAACAATACCGAAATAGAGCAGCATGAGGCTGCTGCCGGCACCACACAAAGCACTTCAGCGAATTAACGTGGCATGGCCTTTCTTCACATCTACCCTACATCTGCACCACACAGTATGTAATTTGCCCTAAAATTTTAAACCACACAGTTTGGGAAAACAACGTTTGCATTTTTAGCTTAATATTAGGCTTATATATAAATACATAATTTTATAAATGTATATAAAATAGAAAAAGTGACTAACCTTTGCTCCAATCTGATTACCACATTGTCCAGCTTGCAGATGCACGATTTCTCTCATTTTCTATTAAGTAGTTTAGTAAATTTTCACAAAGAAATGATTTCTCCGGGACTTTCTGCTGCTTCTCTTGTCCGCTCAGTGCCTCGACGCCCAGCTAAGTACTTCAGTCGGCAAAGTTCCGAGTTTTGATGCAAGCTTTCCTACGGAATCATAAACACCCATTGGCTGGTGTTTTAAAACGCCTCCTTCCTGCAGTTTTAAAACCAATCGGAATGCTGATGTACTCACCTCCGTGATTGGTGCAGAGAATCTGTCATCGGGAGAGGACACAAGTGCGTAGTACGGTACACTGATTTGGGCGTTTGCCCTGGCATAATAGAATTCAAAACGGCCATTATCCCTAAGAAACTCGAAATAAGACACATTAAGTCAATGAAATTGTGGATTTTTCCGACCTCATTTTCCACTTGATGTAAATGGAAAGACTTTACTGTTCCCGTCTTCACATTTATTTAAGACTATGCAGTTATTCGTGTTGGATATAGCACAAATCACAGGCAAAACATCAGAGACGGTGTGTCCATTTATCGATATCATGCGTTTGAGAGTGCTGACTTGTGACTTGTACTGAAGGCAACCGCTATTCTGCAAGACCTTTGGCCTCCTGTGCATTTTAAATACGTTTATCGTTTTATGCTTTGGGGGAAATGTGAACACATGATTAAATTCCCAAGACCTTTCAAGTAAACATGTCAGTAGCCAAAATGCACAGTCATATAAATGAAGAATCATATTCTGAATTTTGATGAAATCAAATACTTCTTCATAAAACAGTCAGTAATCTGTCTGAAGTTTGCTGGTTTCTAAAGGGTTACATTACTAACATGAAGTAGAGTGCTTTGCATAGCTATGATTTGTTGCATCTGCGTGGTTCGCTAAACCTCAGTAAAAATCAATACATAAGGCTGCCCCCAGACGCAGCATAACTCATTAAGGTCAAAGCTGGATCCATTAGTAAGAACGTAAGGCACGCTGTTGAATGTTTTAGCAAATGATTTTGTTGATTTCTAATGGTCTGAATGCATTTACTGTCTCCTGCAGAAAACAGGAACAGCTGTGGTGTGATGATGTGGAACCAGTGTAAAATCAATAGCAATGGCTAACGGTTGGTCTGCAGTATGCCATGGTTCCATGCCAGTTTTTTTCTACTTCAGAGGGGGTTTCTGATGCAGAAACGCCCAGTCCTGTCTAAGAGCCACCACTTCCAGCTTCAGCTGATCGTGAATAGCTTGATTGACCTGTTTATTAGTAACTCACACCCTGAGCTGGCCAGAGAATGATAGCCCCCCACCCCCACCCCCTTGAGTCTGCCCCTGACGAAGTCCCTCCCTTTCCATCAAGGATTATATCCTGGTCACTGCTGCTCTCTGGTTTGCTTTCAAGGGGCTTGAGTCTGGGCCCTGAGATAAAGTAACAAGTCTTGTGAAATGTGCTATAGAAATTCATTTGATTTGATTTGCTCTGTGAATGTATGTTTTGGACGTAATGTGACTAATCAAATACAATTAAAGCCTTGTCATACATCAGAAATCACTTTTATAGTTGAAATGAAAACAGGTGTTTAGGAACCCCTGGGTTAACTAATTCTGAAAAAAAAAGGATACTGTAAAACAACTTTAAAATGTATAACAGATAACTGTAAGTCACAGTTCTCTATTGTAGAACAAAGAAAGATTTGTGGAGGGACTGGTGACCTGCAAGGTCTTTCAGCGGTTCTAAACCTCTGAACGCTCTGTCGCTCTGGGAATCCCCTGTCTCAGGTTTTCATTTCCACCATAGCTGCACACCCTAGTTTACAACAGCTTATTAATTGTTCTTAAATGTACCCTTTAAATGTTGTGTGTGCGATGATTTTCCTGTTTATGCCACATTATGTTAGAAATGGTTATGAAGAATAAATATCTCAGTCACAGCCTTGGACTGTCATTCAGTCAGACAAGCTCATGATTTTATTTGTTCACTGTGTCTATGGCAGCTGATTCTATAGGAAGAGGATATGTTTTTTATGTTTTACCATGTTATTGAAGAATTCAAAGCAAAGACTAATGGAAATGGGCCAAAGGAACACTGTTGTCAACAGTTTGGGAAGGAAGGTAAAGACCAAAGACCAAAACAACATGAAAGCGCAGGTAGACAAAAAAAAAGTAACCCTGAGGAAAACTAAAGAGAGGTATCCCAGGGCTAGAGTTCTCACCAGAGCCGAGCTGCAGCCCACAAATGGATGTCTCGTGATGCAAGGAGATTTTAATGGCCTCATCAGGGCAGTTCTGCGAGCATAACTGCATGCAGAGGAAACCGACAAGGTCAAAGGTCACATAGCATAGCATAAATGCAAAAGCCCAAAGAGCTCGTAATGCATTAACAGGCCGTCTGCAAAGCCTAATCCCGCAATGTCAGAAAAAAAGGCATTTTAACCCTTGCAGTTGCGCTAAACTTTTCCATGTAGAATGCTGGTGTTTCAGGCTGTTAAGCCATCCCTATATCTGTTTTGTATACAGGCCTACATTTTAGTTATCTGTCATTTTCTCATTTCATTTTATTCAGTATTAATAACTGATCTAATTTGCTAATTTGCTGGCTAAAGCTAAAACCCTGTAGATGTTATCAGAGAGCTGTACTTGCTTGCTGTCACTGTGCTGCAGCTGCGCTGTTTGTGCAGTGAGAACACAGAGCGCTCCTGGGCAAAGTGCACTGAACTGCACTGCACTGGGTTCGCGCCAGCATGTCTGAGTGCAGGGAGGATAACTGGGCACTTGCCCAGAGCTTTGTCCTGGCAGGAGTCTACGTCTGCAGTATGTGCTGCAGCCTGTGTTTGTTGTTTGTCTCATTAAAATATCCTTACTATTCCCGCAGATATTTTATAATGGAGCAGACATTTACATTTACTTTTACAACTGTCCTAAACTTTTATTATTATTATTATTATTATTATTATTACATTTACATTTATTCTTTTTGCATATGCTTTTATCCAAAGCGACATACAAGGATTACATACAGTCATTATTATTATTATTATATTACTACTACTAATAATAATAATAATAAATCTGATTGCAGTGTGTAACTCAGTGATAATTATTGATTTTATAAATTAAATGAATAAAATGTGCTTCACTGGTTATGGCCAGAGGAGCATGACACCTGACAGCAACAAACAACAACAAAAGCCAGGTATCTTTAGTTGCAGGGAGAGAGAAGTGCAGCGCTGGGCCAAGGGTTCCCTGCTGTGCTGAGTGCTGCAGGTTCAGTCCACGGGGGCCCTCATGGGTGGCATTTCCATCCCGGCTGATTAGCTGCGCGTGATATCCCAGGGGCCTCCTGTATTGGGCCAGGCTGCTTCTACTGCTGCAGAGTTTAACCCTCCATGGCTCAGAGTTTAGCCGTCTGCTAACCTCTGTTTGTGGCTGAGCCAGAACTAGTCATGGCTCGAAGGGAACTCGAAAACGCAGCGTCAGGAATCACTGCTGCACCGCCCTGAGGCCAATCTTTTATTTCTGAAACCTCTTTATTGAAACATCAGAGTCGGTTCATTCCAATAAAACATTCACACCGCGTTCAACGTGCCCAGTACAAGGATTACGGGTAAAAATCAAGATGAAGATCCCCCAAAATGGTATTTGGGGAAACAGCATTGCATAGACCTTTGCTTTGACAGAAGGGTTGTGCGGTTGAGGGAGGGGCAGTATTATTGTGCGCTTCAGCGTGGCACTTGACTTTCCCCAGTGATTTTACAGCAGGAAGCAAATGATCTGTATCAGTGTGCAGCTGAAGCATGTAATGATGGTGTCTGCAAAGAAAATAAATAATTCGATATAATCTACACCGAGCGGAATTTACCATGTCCGCATGACAACTTCTCAGGCCTGTCGTGGATGTATTGTTTGTATTTGAGATTTGTATTTTAGATCCGGTTAGTATAGTTTGCATTAGGGCTTTAAGTGATGTTACATACTGTATGTTCTTTCTGGTCTGTTCATGTTGTTAGCGAGATCTGGGACTGATGTTCATAATAGTCTCATGGATGCACTTATCCCACACTCAGGGTAAGAGCATTCTCTAAGTGACTGTAATATAATACAAAGCCCATTTAAAACCCTGCCCACTCTTCAAACCTGTTTTCAGCCATGATGTCATAGTATTAAAGACAAATCAGCAAATAAGTGATCTGACAGTTGCCACGTGGAGCAGGTACACAGTATTGGGTGCGGACAAAGGGCTGGTCCTGTCTTTATTTGACTGGATGGGTGCACTGGGGGTGCGGGAGCATGAGCAGTTTGGGATATGAGTCACATTTCCTCTTGCTTGGCTCTCCCTGAGGGCTGATGGAGGCGTGTCCACACCAAATCACGCAATATCGCTTTCACCAGAGGACCAAATGAGCAAGGCAGGAGTGAGCAGGTAAAAAATAGAGCAAGAGAGAGTGTTCACAGTCTCACATTCTTGTTAACACAAGAAAATGATATTTTTATAATTATTGAAAATTACCCTCCTGACCATTATACCAATCTGCCACTCAAATCTATTTGGTTTGTATTTGTATTTGTATTTGGTTTGGCAGGCCATCAATTATAAAAGTTAAAAAACACACCCAAGATCTTGTAGCAGTCTTGCTGAAACAAGATGAACAAAAGCACACGGCAGGGCTAATTCCTCTATCAAACCTGTGAGCAAAAAAAAAAAAAAACATGTTGTGATTTCACTTGAATTTAAGCACAGCTGGGATATAAGGGTGTGGATAGGACTGGGATTTAGGGCTGTAGCATCTGTATTTTTAACTCCAGTCCAACACTGCGTCCCCCAGGACTGGGGTAGACATGTCCTGGAGAGCTACAGGGTGTGTGGTGTTTTTGTTTTCACCCAACAAGCATGTGGGTTATCATTTTTAGGAAGGAGCCCAGCAATGGACCTCCATTGCCAAAATATTCATATTTTCACTCCTACATGCCAATTTTGGGATTTGGGTCATTGTGGAACACCATTTCAGTTGCATGCAGAAGTCAGACAGCAGGCTGTCAGTGAGGGTGAGCCGACGGGAAAGCTGCAGGATCTAATGCACATTTTCCTGCAGTGGGTTGCAGGGTGGGGCACTGCAGCTGCACATTAGAGCTCAATGTTATTATGCCACATGCAGCCAATGCGATTTCTGCTTAAAAGGTACCTGTGCATGGGTAGCAGTGTCTTCTTTCAGAACCAAATCTGACACATTTTTACACAAGAGCCTTTATCAGCCTTTACTCTCATCTGTATTCTTGATTCTTCACTACTATTTGAATATTGTAATCATTTTTATTATCTGTATGCAGTAATTGCTTGCTCTGATGGTTTTAGTGTATTGTGTTCTCATTACTATAAAGCATGTGATTCTTTGCTGTCCTGCTTGAATGGTGCTGTATAAATGAATAACTACCTGCGCAGTTGTGGAAGGCCGATCCGCTGGGAACTGGGTCAGTGGAGTAACTGGGCCGTGGGGAGAGGAGAGACTTTGGGAGAGGCAGAGGAACAAAAGGAGTTCCTGGGTAGGGCAGGGTGGGCGGGGTTTGGGTTACCAGGGTAACGCCTGGATCATATTACAGCTGATCCACTTTACTATCCTCCAGGGAGAGCAGGAGGGAAGGAGAGAGGAAGAGAGTGATATCGTATTTCACTTCATCTGAAGCTTATTGTTGGAGATGCTTGAAGGCCTACTGCACAGGCTCAGTATAGCTAACAACTACAACATAATTTACACTTCTTAATTTCTTATTTTTTCATTGTTATTGATAATATGTTTCTTTTTGTTAGCTGGAGGATTTGTATTGTGTCTGGTGCTTCTGGTTTTATTCATAAGAGTGGAATGAAAAGTAACCACTAAACCTTTCAGAGATGGGTATTTATGGAAATGATCTTTAATATGAATGACACAGAGTGCCTTTTGCAGGGCCTTTGTTGCTAAGTGAAATAAAAAAGGGAAGGAAGTGAAGGAAGTTTAGCACACACAAACCGCAGATGTTTCAGCAGATACTCAGCTTAGCTTGTGACTTCGGTAAAATCTCTCCCTGTCCTGGCTGAGTCTTTCACAATTTGCTGTCAGGTTATGAATATTCATGTCTATGGGACAGTGGGTTGGTCAATGCAGTAAAATTCCATAATCATCTGTCCTCTCAACTGCAATTTATCTGTGCCATTTATTGATAATTTGCATGTTGAAGTGCAAAAGGACCCCACTGAACTAATAAAAACACAGCAGGGATACTCAGCCAGAGTAGGCAAAGCAGGAAGTATGTGCTGCTGTCTTCAGTGTGTCACTTGACTTTAATCAGTTCACAAAAAACATTAACACACACTGGTGAAAAAAGGAAACATATTTGTTTGAAAAGCTGATGGAAAGTTACTGGCCCGCTCAGCCATTAGGGGCGTGTCCAATGCAGTGACTTCCAAATCACATACCCCACTGCACTACTGGTATTTATTTGGCATAAAACGTGCACACTCTGCATTCAAATGATTGTGAGAGTAAAGGTTAATTAATGGTCCTACACATGGTAAAATTTTCAGTGTTGAGTTAAACCTGAGAGAGTACATGTGGTGCCTTTGAACCCATATACACTTCATGGAAGTTAAATTAAAAATGTACTGTTTGTAGTATTTGTGTATTTTCTGAAGGTGAGGAAACCAAACCAGTTTTTTTGCTCACTCTGTGGACGCTTGCCCATGTGGTCACGGGGGCCAGGGGTCAACATGCGTATCCCCAGCGGTCATACCATCCACCATCTCTGGCGCGTCTCCTCCCACAGCCGTCACCAAAGGCTAAAGCGGGTTAGCGGCTTTGATCCAGGCAGTGCCGCCGTGCCTGCTAAATCCACTGCCCACGGGCGAAGGAGGGGCGGTGGCAAGCCCCGCCCCACTGCATCCACACACAACCAACATGACTCACCCAGCCCCACATCAGCAGGAGATACTGGCATACATACACAGACACGGCCCTTCCCCTCCCCACCCCTGAAACCTAAACCTGCCAACCTGTCACTAAGCTGTGCCAGAGAGATGTGGATCTTACATGGATACTGCTTCATCTTATGACTCAAGTGTTGGAGTAATAAATCAAATTTAGATTAGTCAGATTAACCACATAATTAACACCACACACTTGTAGCTGCTGCACCAGATGGGTAATACCCAAACTTTCAACACTGTATTTAAACCAAAGACGAGAAATGAGTAAACTTTTAGTTACCCCTGTGAACAGATACAGACCTTGTTATCTGCTAGCCCTGCTAACAGACATGGCCTCCTCTATGCCCTGCTAGGCCAGTTAACAGAACGGCCTCTTCTTTTCTGGTAGGATCTGCTAACAGACATGGCCTCCATTTTCAGCTATGATGTTAATGGACACAGCAAATATTTTCTGTTAGGTTCACTAACAGACTGCAAGCAGCCCACTGGCTATATATGTATGCTTTGACCAAAAGTTTATTTAATGCTTTCAAAAGGCAATACTGCAAGAGAGGGTGATTAATTTATAGATTTAACCTTTACATGCATTTACTTAATATTATTATTATTATTATTGTTGTTGTTGTTGTTCTTGCTGCTGTTGGTTTTTGTTGTAAGCTAGTCAGTGATCCTCACTACCATGACAAAACAACATCTCAGAGTCAGGCACTGATCTTTGCCCAAGTTCAAGCACACATGCTTTCCTCAGTCCTGTTCAAGGTTGAAAATCTGGAAAATCTGCCTGCCAGACATTCCACACACCAGTTTGCTGGGGGCTTTTCATGACTGTTAACCCCCCCTTCCCCCACCAACCCCTGCTCATGTTTAAAAACATATTACCCAATCCACTCACACTACGGTGGGCAGGACCAATGGGCTGTCTCCCCGCCAAGGCCTGGCGGTTTTTCCAGCGTGATTTTGGCGGGAGGGTCTGTGCACCTGGGGGTGAGGGGTTGCCTGGGTGTAGGAGGGGGGGCCATTTCTGTGCCGTGCAAAGAGCAAAAACAACAACCCCCACGTGCCCTGTCCTACTTCAAGGCCTGCTGTTGTTAACCCCCCCCCTCACAGCGTGTAGCCTTAGCGCTTAGCAGTGGGCCAGCAGGGGACATGCTGCCCCTCATTCATTTCTCACTTTCTCCCCGATCGCTGCTGTGTCGGGACCTATGTGCGTGTCTGTATGTGTGTATGTCTCTGTGAGTTTGACTGGACTGTCACAGGACTGCCGTCTCATTGGGTGGGGTGCTGAGAGAGCGTACTGGAGTTCCAGAGCTGATGATGTCACTGTCTCAGATCACTGCTGTGTCAGTAAACCAGCCCTCAGCCCTCAGCACCTGCTCCTCTACAGCCCCAGTTTGACACAAACACAGAAATCACACTCACACATTTCTACAGCAGTTGCTTTGCTTTGGCTTTGATTGACTGTCTGGTATTTTTCAGTGCTGTTCAGAAATTATGCTCTTATATCAACAGCTGTAAACAGGTCCTATGACCACAGTGGAAAATATGTTTCTTTTTTACAATTTCTTCTTTTTGGTTTTTTAAGTATACAGTTTGTCTGATATGTTTCTGACAGTCAAAGTTTTGACAAAGACCAGTTTAAAAACTGGCCTTTTTAAATCATAGGATAAAATAATGACGCTTTTGGCTGTTAATTGATTTTGAGATTCAGTTCTTTCTTTGTGTGTTGCTCCCTATTTCCACACTTGGAAGCATTACATGTACCTATTTACCCAGATAAGCACCCTGTTCCCATATAAATGTCAGTGCTGCAATACACATTACATCATATATAGTTTTCTTTGAGCTTTAAAAGACCACTGTCTTAGAGTGTGCTGTTCGATAAGTTCAGAAACCATGCTCTCTTCTTAAACCCGATTCTCTGCTTTCAGAATGCCCCCCCCCACCCCAATAATCATGCCATAAGTAACCTGATACTGTTCAATAATGTGTACTCAATCATAAACCACTCCCCTCCCCAATGTGCATATGAGCACTGCACTCAGTAGACAGCAGTACACACAAAAACCAACCCCTAAGGACAAAAGTATTCACTCACCAAAGAAAACATGTAGGTTAGCTACTCTTGTGGGGCTTTACCAAACCTTTTAGGTGGTTATCACAGTCAAACTGGGGCGTGGCGGAGGAAACAAACACTTTAAAACCCTGTTTATCTGACAGGCTTTTATTTAAAAAGTGCAAATGACTCCCTGTAGATATCTCTGAGGATCATTTCCTCGCCTCAACAACAAAGGCTGAGCAACGTGAGATCATGCCGCTCCAGTTTCGGCTCACGGTGCTGATGCAAAGTTTTTCTGTTCCTGCGGCGATAACAGAAAGAGGAACGCCATTGTGTGTGTCAGAGAGACAGAGCCAGAGGGCCAGAGAGTGTGTGTATGCATGTGTGTATTTGCGTAAGAGTGTCCTTTCTTTCTATTGCTGTTTTGTATTATGCTGTACTCTATTGCTTCTGTTTGTCTCATGAATGTTCCTATTGTGAACTACTTTACTATGATATTAAATGCACTTGTACCAATAAAGTGTTATATTGCATTGCATTTTGGGAGAGAGTGAATGACATAAAAACAGGTACTTATTACTGTTGTTTTGGTTTGCCATAATCATGGCTAAGTATCATTGTAGTTACTACAAAACATATGTGAAGATATGATGTCATGTATTTCTTCTACAATTTCCCAAAGTGTTGTATTTGCATTGAGAAAACATGTTGTTGGTTAAAAAATCTTACTGTACAGCAATTAGAACTAAACTGACGTGAAAGAGAGACATCTATTTATCAAATTCACATGGTACATGCTGGGTGTTTTCACAGTAGCTCAAGATCGCCATCTCTTGGTTCAATTGGGGAAACGTTAGCAAGTAACAATCGTAGTTTCGACAGAGGAAATCCCAAAGTACCATTTAGGGCAAACTTCTTAATTTTCATATGCTTAATTACCAAAACCCTTATACATACTGTTGAAGCACTGTTTAAATGAAGACTTCACTCAAATCTTGAGTGTACATTGTGCGATAATTCATTATAGTGGAAAAAAATCGAAGTTATTCAGCCAGTCATGAAGAAAGATCCCTACCTTGCAACCGCATACAGTTTGTGTAGAATAAACATACAATAATTAAAACCCTATGCTCTTCCTGCCAATTACATTTGAATAAAAATTAGTGAGAGAGAGAATGTGTGTGTTTTCCTTCCACCATCAAAGCCAACTGGCTGCAGCACAGTCATAGTTGACATTGTAAATCCTTGTTTGTCTGTTACCACGGCAACCTAAGCACCGGTCTTTTTGGCCAGGACATTGTCACGGTAATAGGCCTTTTTGGGGATGTTGCCACAGGGGTCGTAGTACGCCACGGCGATGAACAGGCCCTTGCCATTGGAGGCCAGTCCCACGCCCACGTTTCGCGAGTATCGCCACACCATCTGAGTGAAGTTACCTGGGAACAGAGCGCGGGGAGACAGAGCGGTTAGCAAAGGGTTTCATCGCTGGCTCGACTCATTCAGCTCTCCAGCTGGTCTTTTCCAATGGACCTCCCTGCTGGGCTACACAGGCACATGAAAGTTTACTCTGCCATTAAACTCATATGACTGCCTGGTTTTGACCAGAGGCAGGTCAGCTCCCTCTCTGAACTGGCTGGGTTCTGCTTAAGGCTTTCTTACTCTTCATTAGGGAGTTTTCCTTGCCACTCTGATAATTTAAAAATTGTTATACAAAGAAAATTAGAAATTGAGCTGCTCTGGGGAGGACGGTCATCTTCCTCATCACTCTGAATGTGGTGTAAACCTGAGGTCAGCGCACCTGCTCCTTTCTGAGAACCAGGTGAGGAGAAATCATAGCTCTCGATCTCCTTGTACCAGGCATCCGCCACCTCAGAGCCTAAAGGACATAAGAGTTTAACAATTAACCTGGGAGTAAAAGCTTGCAACTCCTCCATAACACTCCTACATTACCATGACAACAGCTTGGGTTTGTGTTTTAGGCCTACAAAAAACCAATGTAACAATGATATCAAAATAAACAAATGCAATTTACCTTAAACTGGTTTGAAATTTGCATAAAATTAGCATGGTAGTAGAAAATGCAATAAAACTATCACATTAGTGCATGTAAGCATTAAAAGCTCTGAGACTAGCTTGTTAGAACTAAGAGGTGTAAAACAAGCATGTTAGCTTGAAATGCTCTAAAAGTAGCATGTTAGCCCTAAATTTGCTGAACACCCTTCGGCAGGCTGCTGAGAAACTCTCTCTCTGACCTGCCAGTTGAGATATACCTGTGGGGAGTTCGGAGCTAGCGGTCCCACGGTACCAGAAGTTCTGGCCATGCTCCTCTTCGCTGTTCTTTAGCATGGAGATGCTAACCAGGTGGGCAGCCCAATCCTGTGCCTCTTTGGATAGGGCGGGGCAATGTTTCAGAGGCTCCGCCCCATGCTTCTTCCGGTAAGCGTTCTGTGCCTCGATCAGAGTCCTGGTGAACTTCTCCAGCTCCTTTTCTGTACAGCATGTTGGTGAGACAAACATTAAATCTGTTTAAATCAATAGATAAACATTACTTTAATAGTCCCCCTAGAATAGATGCTGCTTCTTATTTGACAGATGTCGCATTTCATCCTCTACTCTGAAATACCATAACCTTTCATACACCAGTAAAATCCCTGCAGATTACTGAATATATTCATAGAAACCAATTCTCAGAACTTTTTACCAGTGCCAATAATAATGGGTTACTCTGCTCGTAGTAAATAGATTAGAAGGTTTAGCTGCCATTTAACCAGTATTTTCAGGCACACAATATCAGCTTTTCCTTCATGGCCAACTTTTCTTTCCTTTCACTGAGACACATGGCTCAAAAAGGTCCAACACAGTAGTGATGTCTTCTAACCTGTGATGTTGCTGTCGGCCCCATGGCTCTTGCTGTTTTCTGCAGGGCGTTCCAGTTTATCCTTCTGCAGAGGTGTGTCTGCCCGAAGGACGTTTTCCTTGAAGTATCCCGGGTTGGTAATGTTCCCCGCGGGACTGTACTGTCCCACCACAAACACGGTGTTTCCATCGGTGGCCAGTCCCACGCCAACTTCCTTTGAGCTTTTCCACACCACCTGGGTGAAGTGTCCTAGTGGGAACACCAGGGGGCGACATTATCCAGTTTACATGTCAGAAGCACACCCATTGAACCCTTGCACCTGAAATGCACTTCTACAAAACGTTCACTGAATACATTTACAGCAACATGAGTATGAAGTACATGAAACCAAACCTGATGAAACATTGGTTGTTTTAAACAATATGATCTGACAACAGGAGCCAATATTTTGTTAACAGTTACCGGTTCCACTTTTGAATCCTGGGTTGTTAAAGTCGTATTTGCTGATCTCACTGTACCACTCATCTACAGCCTCCTTTCCTGTACAGAGAAAGCAACCAATTAAATAATTAAAAGACAAAACATTTTACATTATATTTTAGCATGTTGTAGTTGTTGGGGAGCAGAGGTGGAGACCCTCATCTTAAGAAAGTAGAAGTAATACCATGCATTTGTCTCACCCATGCACTCAACCATCTGATTTCATTAATTAGCCCCCTCCTACTTGATTTATATGTTGTGCTATTTGACCTACAATCAGCTGGATAAGTAATTACCAATTGATGCAAGAATGGATCAAATATATGCAAGCAGTTTTATTTTATTAAACTGTGGTTTTCCACGTCTGTTGGGAAGCAAAGTATATAGCTTCATATGTTTGCTGCATACCAGATGGTTTTTTGGGACTGGAGCTCCAGGCGTAGTAAAGATTCTCGCCGTTGTCGGTTTTGCTGTGTGCCAATTTTCTGGTGGACAGTAAGTAGTCCGCCCACGCCTGCGCAGATCTGCACAGGTCTCGGCTCAGCGTCAGTGGCGGCGCCCCATGCTTTGAGCGGTACGTGTTGTGTGTCACCACAAACTCTTTCTCAAAGCCCTTGTCTGTTCGAAAAAAGGCGTTAAACTGTGAGATTCAGGAAAGCCAGTAGGCTAGGTTTTTTTTAATTAACCACATTCACCCACCAAACTCAATTAAATTAAAAATTAAATTAAAAACAGGGAATGATTGGAACCAATAATGATTAACAAACAGGCCCAGGAAAGCTGAGCCATTTGTGGCCTTGCCAATATGGAAATCGGGTCTCAGCTAGAAGTGGCGTTGGTGGGACTTGAATCGTCGCCCACAGTACGAACAGCTTGCTCTATGAGCCACCTGATGGACCCCCTCAAGACTACTACTATCTCTGTGGTGATGGCTCCTCACCCGTGGTGCTGCTGTCGGCCCTGCGGTTCTTGCCATTTTCTGCAGGGTTCTCAGGCTCGTCATTCTGCACTGATGTGCCCCCCGGCAGGACGTTCTTCTCGAAGTATCCCGGGTTGGTAACATTTCCTGCGGGACTGTACTGTCCCACCACAAACACGGTGTTTCCATCGGTGGCCAGTCCCACGCCAACTTCCTTCGAGCTCTTCCACACCACCTGGGTGAAGTGTCCTAGTGGGAACACCAGGGGACGACATCATGAAGATTACGGGTCACAAACCATGGAAACATTGCAACTGAAATATACTGCATGCTCTTACACGCACTTTCAGCATGAAGTACAAAATTTTGTTAAAAATTACCAGTTCCACTTTTGAATCCAGGGTTCCTGAAGTTGTAATCTTTGATCTCACTGTACCACTGGTCTACAGCTTCTTTCCCTGCACAGAGAAAACAAAAATGGGGAACAAATAAGCCCATGAAAAACTGAATATTAATTGGTTTATTATTTCAGTGAGGACATGGTAGTAATTGGACAGTGAGGCTTCACAAACTCCAAATTGGCTGGAGTTGTTTAATAACACTGATTTCTATTAATTTGTATTGTTTGGGTATGGGATGCAAAGTTTGTGTGTGGATTAGGTGGTTACACACCGCTGGGGTCATTTGGGACTGAGCTCCACGCGTAGTAAAGATTCTCTCCGTTGTCTGTCCTGCTGTGCTGCATCTTTTTCGTGGCCAGCAGGTGATCCGCCCACGCCTGCGCAGATCTGCACAGCCCTGGGCTCAGTGTCAGGGGCGGAGCCCCGTGCTTTGCGCGATACGCGTTGTGCGTCTCCACAAACTCTTTCTCAAAAGCCGAGTCTGTACAGAGAAGATAAGCCAGCAGAGTCAGGGCATGGTGGGAGGGCAGCACTAGTGCTGATACTGATCAGCTTCACAGTAAAATGTCGCATCCGCACTAACACAACTTTTGGTATTGCAAAAATGACCGTTGCATTAGACAAGACAGTCAGATCTGGATATTGTGATGTGAAACTGTCAGTTTGTAGAACAACGTGGTGGAAGGCCGTCTCCTTCGGGTTTCTGAAGGAGAATTAGATCAACAGAAATAACATGAACAGAGGAGGAAAAAATACGCACCTGTCATGGTTTTGCCTTTCCTCAGCACTGCAAGACAAAGACAGACAGGAGGACTGATTACGCACTTTTGGCACACAGTGAGGAGCGTGGCTCTGTTTGAGCTGAGGACATCCTTCTACAGAAAGACTGCAGACACCAGCAGAACTACCCAATCCTCCTCCACCCTCCCCTTACCCCGCCCCCGACAGCCAAAAAACATTTTCACCTGGAAGAGGAGAGAACACTTTCAGTGCATTTTTATTACTTTATATTTCTTAATTTAATTACTTAATGCTCTTCATGTGTTAACATGTCCATTATTCTTAGTATTTGTAATAAAATAATGGCTATATTAACATATACAGACATATTATTTTTTAAAATAATTTTCTGACAGACATACAGATGGGTGTTTCTTCATTGTAAGCATCGGGTGACACGCTCAGACGTTCCAGCAGCAGGCCCCGTCCCCAGTGTCTGCTGTTCTCACGCACTTAAATATGTACTTACCCTCCTAAGTGCATCTCTAACTCAACCCCCTAATTCCACTCTGGTCCCTCTGCATTCTCGGCTCCATAACTCACTGTAACCATCACAATGAAGCCCCAGCCTCCTGCCCTGACTGCTGCCCGCTCGCCCTGCATCGCAGCACTGCAACGCCAGCTAATCAGATGAATTATGGGGTAAACCGGACCGGCAAGATCTAATTACGGGGGCCATTCAGGTCCAGCAGAGGGGGTGGACCATATCTGGCAGGAAGTGATCCAGTCTGTCCAGATGACATAGGCGACAACTGGGCTGCTTTATGGCAGCAATATGACATCACTGTCAAAAACATCATGCCCAATGACTTCTTCAGGTCTGCTCTCATCAATAACAATTTAATAAATTAATAAATAAATGCTCTCCATACATTACAATCAAAGCACTTTCCAAATGAAAGTTAGACAAAAGCAATTATAATTTTATAGTGAGTTAAAACAATCGTGATGCCAGAAGGAAGTATTTAAAACAATAATTTAAGTATTTAAAACAATAAAATTATGTATATCTTACAAATGCCTTTGTGTATTTTATTTTTTAATCCATTCACCTTTTTTTCTATAACCTAAGGAACATCCTTTACTTGAAAAACTTTAAACGTTCAGTACTCACTAAACTTTCTGTAGGTGACCGACCATTTTAAAAAGAAACAACTAATTTTATCGCAGGTTTTGGCATGTGAGGTGAACAGATGACTAACTCTAGTGAGAAGCTTCACGCATGCCTCAGTTTATACTGCACACTATGAACTGTCAGGAGTAAATAAATAAAATATGAATATTCATAAATCACAGTGCATTAAGCTGCAGTGTAGAGAACAGTAACTCATCTTTGCTGTGTGGAAGCACAGACCTATCACTTTTGTTTGCTGCACACAACTCTCATTGTATTCTTCCACACACTGCAATGAACATCACATTTCTGTTTCTGCTTTTATGTGCTTGTTTGTTTGTTGTTGTTTTTCTTTTTATTATTTTCTTAGTACATAATGTATCCAATTCATTCTTACTGGTCTGTTGAGATCTACAGTACAAAGCTTTCATGTGACACGTCCTTTCCTGCCTCCAGTCCATGGATGAAGAGCGCGGGAGCGAAAGCGCGGCACACCTGTTCCCTCTATGAAATCTCATAACAGAACCCCAGCACAGTGATGTCATCCCAGCAGTGATTTAAATGAGTTTTGACTGGGTCTGAATCGGTTGAGGGAAGCCGTGTGCGCTGGTGTAGCATTCAAAGCTTTTACTGCTGCGGAGAACTGACCTCCCCTTCATTTAACTATGAGTATTCCTTTCTTTAAAACAAATGAGCATTATTTACAGTGGTTAGACTTGTTAATCTGCGCTTGTTTTGTGGAGACAGACTACTTTTAAATGATTATATTTATCAGGTTGCCAGTGGCCCCGTACACACTCACACACACACACACACACACACACTCACACACACACACACAGACTAGATTTATGGGTGATGCAGCATGCACTCTGCAGAGCTGGCAGGTCACTACACACCAAAACATTGCCCAAACCCCCCATCCCCCCTGGACCCCGGCTCTCATACTGTGACCCCCGTACCCAGTTTTCAAGACTCCCCGAAATACCAGAGCTCAAAAAAACTCATCTGCCTGTGCAGGGCAGAAGCGTCTAAACTTCATTTACACTGAACTGACAATTTAGCATCGGTCAGAGAAAACACACACAGGCACGCACATGCAAAAAGCAGATGTGCATGCACACATAAACACTATATACACGCACACACACACACACGTATGTATGCAGACACAAATGCATGTGCATGCACACATAAACACTATATACATGCTCACAGACACACACACACACACACGTATGTATGCAGACACAAATGCATGTGCATGCACAGAAACACACTCACACACAAGATGTGAATACTCGCGCAAACACATGGACTCACAGTAAGCAGTGTCAGAAATCACCCCCTCTCCCCTGTTAGCACGTTAGCATCTCTCCCAGCAGTACAGTACACACCTGCTCCACGTCTCTGCTATTTACAACTCTGCTTGCCGCTCGTCCTGAGTCTGCAGTATCTCTCTCTCTCTCTCTCCTCTTCTTTGCTCTCTGTTCCTGTGTGAGGAACTGCGGTCCTATATATGAATAGCAAAAGAACCTGCCCCACCCCCCTCACCCCCAGACTAACAAAAAAACACACTCTGTCACACACACACACACACACACACACACACACACACACACACACACACACACACACTCAGACACGCACACACACACATTTCATTTTCACTTCTACTTTATAGCAGCCACAGACGTATTTTCTGTGCAAACTTATAACATGTACTCAAACAATCAGTGAGTTATTCAAATTTAACGTATTGCAATGTTTTAGTGCTCTTAAAATCAGACTCCCATAAAACGCATCTCGCACAACGTCCCCGACCAATATCAAAGGGCTTTTATAAGAAAATAACAATTCTATTTCACTGTACCGTTAAAAAAAGGAAAATGATCCTCTTGAGATACTAGTGGAAAGAAAGAGGTTTGTGGAAAATCCACCCTATACCAAAGCTGTAATGGGGTAAACAGTGGACACCTGCACTGTGCGCTATGTAAATCAGAGGTGGGAGTATTTACCATACACAGCAGAAACCGTCTGACAGAAGCACACACACGTGCGAATACACACAGACAGGTGCACCTGCAATATGTATATGCACCTACACACATATGTACATGTAGATACTTATGCATAGATATGCATACACATTGACGGAAACAAGCACACATACATTCACATGCATACATACACACACTGATATGACAATGTGCCCAATCTACCTGTGCGCACATACACATGTACAAACACACACACACAGCCACCCACACAAATTGGAAACTGGAGAAGTGTGAAATTAAAAAGTTTCAGTTTACTTGTTTCTAAGTAGACTGAGGGACAATGTTTTGACAACGCTGCGTTGTCAAGTGTGTGAGGTGACTGGTTGCTTTTCCTGTGTTATCGTTACTTTTCAACTGTTTTCAAGCTCTTCCTTAGCAAGTTAAGAAAATCAAGTGCACAGAAGGGCAACAAGACCAGCCCCAGGTGTCATAATGAATCAATAAATTAACAATATCGGTATGAACTCTGTTTGGAGAACTGAACTTTAGAAATTAAAGGTAGAATATTGAAAATTATTTAAAAGTGGATTATGCTGTCACTGGGATACTTTTCCCACATAGGCTTGCCAACTATGAAGAGATGGACACTTTTTTGGTAACTGGCTTTCAGAAGGACTGTAGTTTGACTGAAGCACGATGCTTACACTAGAATATTCTTGCTATTATACAATGATTCAGGAGTTTTTATAGTGTATGAGTTTAAGTGTTCGTGCAGGCATTTATGATCAAAGATAAACAGAGGCTGGAAGAATGTGGATTGGAATAGTTTTACTTTAAGTTCTTGGTTAGTCAGAATAATTTTGTTGATGTTATTTTGCTGCAAAATGTCAATCAACAAGTGACATCAGAAATCAGAAATATGTAATGAGTGATGATTTAAATCCTATCCTGGAAGGCCATGGCATCTGCAGGTTTAGACTCTACCCCTGAAACTCAGTTACTGCTTGCCTTTAAAACAATTTACATGCTTAACTCTTGCTGGGCGTTGAGAATAAGACAGCCTCCCACACAGGTGACATGTGTTTATGTCTATCTGATATGCCAATTTGCCTATAGTGAGAGGAGGTGACTGGATCTTTGGTAAGTTTTTTATGGTGTTTGCACATGCCTGATAAAGCCACGGAAAAGACTGGTCGGTGTGTTTCAACCTGGCCACAGGTGTGGGCAGTCTTGTCCCAGGTGGCACAAACAGTGACACATTCCTTTGGTTTGGCGAAGGACCAAACAACATTTACCCAGAAACCCGGCTCTGTTTGCCTGATTCTTCCATGGAACGACCAAACCCTGATAGACAGGTGAACACAGGCTGAAACTCAAAACCTCTGACTGAGTATCAGGGATCTTCAAGCATGAAACAGCTATTCATTACAAGTGGGTAGTTATCAGATCCACTTGATATTGTAGTCGGTAGACACCCACACACTCTAGATTGCATTTTGTGCTGCTAACTGCACCATACTTATGTGTCCCCTTCTATTAAGCGCTTACATTATGTTCACACCTCTCCTGATATCAGGTTGGTTTGCATGTGTATACATACTGACGCAGTGCTCTTAAAACAGCACCGTTCTGTGCCATCAGACCACAGTCAAACTTTCACGCGGGAACACAAGAAATTACCCAGGTCATCATTCGTTAGCTCACTGATAGCTGTAGCTATAAACTGTCAGAGCGCGTAAAGGAAAGGGACATTTAAATAATTAAGAGCAGAAGTTTGCATGTAATTGGACTGGATATGACCCCCACCCCCCCCTCAATCTGTCTGAATTTGCCACAGTTCAACAGAGGTACAGGAAGTGATGTGTGGGATACACACTACTCACCTTGGAAGCGGAATGCCATCTTTAGGGACGGGCGGACGGGCGACTGTGGGGGAGACACACGGGGTGTTGAGTTTGCTCCAAAAGTGAGATGTTTCTGTCTGCCCTGTGTGAGTGTGTCTGTGTGTGTTTGTTACATGCAGTCAAAAGCAGTGACGCACACCACACACGCAGGTACCTCAAACGCAGAGGAAGGAAACTGCGGTCATGGGCAGCCGCTGCACTTCTGCTTCTGAAACTGCGCAGAAAAGGGTGACACGGCTCAGAGCTGGTCTTCTGAAAATACCCACAAAACACCCAAAAGTCCTTGCTTCAACGGCACCCTCAGCTTGTTTGCCCAGGGGTTCCTACAGTCTTGCTGTTTTTTTGTAGAATTCTGATTGGAGTTTGCAGGGTATGGTCCTTGTCATATCAGATATGCTTATATTTTAGAGTAGTTTAAGCAGAAAAAAAGAAAAAAGTTTTTCGTTCAACTTCTAGTTATAAGATTAACAATTTCATTAGTGGACTCTGATGTTGTGTGATGTGTTAAGGATTGGGTCTTCTGTGTTTTCTGAGCAAAAGACTTTCAGTTTGTGATATCTTTCATTCCAGAACTTTGGTTTTGGAATGCCGTCCTTTATTGTTTGTCATCGCAAAGGGAGTTTGCCAGACTAATGTATAGCTCTGGTCTGTCTTTCCCGGTTTATGTTCACCTCCTTTGAAAAGTTTAGTTTTAACTTTATAAATATGTGTAATGAGAATGCAGTGTGTAACATTATCTGAGCTCTGGGGGGAATTTCGTGTGAATTTATTTCAGACAATAGTGAATTGTCTTTCCTCGTCAGTAAAACTGGCCTGATTGCTTTGTCAGTGTTTGACATCTTGACAGGTGCAAACACATAGTACAGGTGTAACCAGGAATAAAAATTTACAAGAAGTGCCTTTTTACATTCTTGACCTCTTGGTTTGTAGAACATTTTAATGGTGATGTTTTTGCAAAAATCTACAAAAATGTGGCAACTATTGCAAAACCACTCTTTACTCAACTGACAGCTTCCTGTAATTATGAACACTAAATCAAAACGTTTGGTATGCTATGTTAGGTGTCATAGATAATGTTTTAAATACATTTTTTTTTAATTAGTTTCATTTCCCTTCAATCTCAGAGCATTTTACTAAAAGGTGAAAACCTAGTCAATTTCAATGAGTCAAAAAGAAATGTTTGATCTTGACAGAAACTACAGCTTGTCAAACCCAAGGAAAATCTCACAGATACCAACATTCATTCACCACATAGAACAGTATGACCAACTGCTAGATGCATGTCAGTCTTAGATTTGCAAGGTGATATCCTGAGTAATAATCCTGAGCAATAATGCTCTCCATAACCTGCAATGCAAAATCGTATACTCTGTTGTACACTTTTTTTTTATTTCCCTTGAATTGTGATTGGTGGGGCCGCGGCTGAAATACTCTGCGCTCTGATGCTTTTCGCATGAGAGGCTTTTAAAACCGAAAGGTCACAAGTAGTGTGGCACATGTGTGACAGCTGGCATAAGACACTGTGAGTGTGCCCTGTGCGGTGCCCACCTTCCTCTTTCCTCTTCCTCCTCTGTGGTGAGTGTCCGCTTTCAGTTTGTGTGAAATACTGTGCTAAATATCTGTGCTTTTGATTTCAGTCAGGTATTGCACAGCTGGTCGCACCCCTCATGTTTTACATGCTCTTTTCCTTTTTCCCATCTGTTGTCTCTTCCAGAGGAGTGTTACTTTTGTGATCACAAAAGATGCTCTTATTTTTATCTCTGTGTGAAGTACTGTGTGAAAGCTTGACTAATAGGTGAAAACTTTAAGCCATTGAACTATTATCACAGTCATTGTAGTTCACAGGAGTGTTACATTGATTTTATTCAAAGTTTCAGTATATTATTTCAAAATAAATGTTTTTACAAAGTATGAAAGTTCACTTAATCACGATCAATTACAGAAAAGCATGAAATTAAATTATTTTCTTAAAATAAATTGACAGCCCTAGTTTGAACGTTAATTCAACTACCACCAATCACTAGTCACTAACGTGTACCATCTTTAGACACAATATATTTATTTATGCATCTATATGCCATCCAGTAGTCTTTTAAATGTAATTGAGAAGTCAGTCATAGTGAATATAATATTACTCTGATTTGGAAACTCTCCAGTGGCTTCCACCTGTTTTGGTCATCTGGCTTGTAGACACAGCAACCTCCCGCCCCAAGGATGAAACCGAATGTCAGTTATAAACTACTGGTTTGTTTCCTTTACAATTTCAAAGCAAATGGGCTGGGAAGGGAACAGATGAGAGAGGAGATGAACTGACAGGTCATCCGATACAGAACAGGTGTCAGATGTCATGTTGACGACTTCTGTAACATTTTTCAGCTCATCGTCAGATAAGAGCCTGCCACAAGAATGTAACATGTTTTCTACACTTTTTTAACTTTTATTTTCATTTCTCAGTTCATTGTCAGATAAGAGCTTCCCCGTTAATGTAAATAGGGAACTCACTGAGAGATCCATCACCTTCCAAAACCTTTGCCAGTGATGTGTGCTTTCTGTAACTAGGAAATCTCAGTGGAATCGATCTTTGAATAACAGACCAGGAAGATTCATTATGGCTGAACATGAGTTATAAATCAGAAAACATGCATATTTGCATGAGTGAATTGAAGATTTGCTTTGGTTGATTCAACTTAATAGAATGCTGGTGGAAATGTTCCTTTTTTATTCTGATATAATTGATTTTGCATTATGTCCCATACATTTACCATGACAAATAAGTCTAATAATTGGCTGCATGAGTGTGTGATGCAAACGGTACACTGAGAATAAAGAGCCGATATCATAATATCAAAAATTATATTTTTATTTAAATGAAGGGGTCTCAGAGAGGCAGGACACTGGGTGAATGAATTTCAGCTGCTACGGGAGACTGGGCTGCCCTGTGTACGGTGCTCCTCTTCCACATCATAACTCAAATTGCTGCAGTAAAACAAGCTTTTTCTGGGTGTTGTGTATTTAATTAGACTTTTATACAATTATGACATTTCATCAGGAATAACTTAATCATGATTTTCCATTGTGTCAGAAACAGATACACTGGTTTAATCAATCAGATCAATCACAAGATAAGTAATGCTCGCCTTTTTGAAAAGAGGCCATGTTTGTAACTGATTAACTGACAGACCATAAAGCAGGTTTATTGATAGATCTAAAGTGGTAGAACAGACCTCTAGGTATTAAAAAAAAACTCAAAGGAAAAGGACAAACAGGTACATTGTTAAGATCTGATGAAGTGAAGGTCATGTTGGTGTGTGTGAGTGAATATAGATCTGTGATGTAAATGAAACAGAGTCCATTTTGACATGCCCAGCTCGAGGGGGTTCTGTTCCTCTTCTCTACCCCCATCACAGGACCCAAGACCAGTTCTGCAGTGGCCCTGCTCACCTGCCTGCATTCCAGGACTAAAGCAGGAGTAAAGCAGAAGAAACTGATGAAATAATGTGAAAAATACACTCCTACTCATGCTTGATGTATCAAACACATTGTTCATTTTATTCCTGTGATTTGTTATGGTCCTGGAGTTTCCAGTCTGCAAAGTGCAGAAGGACTGATATAACATGAAGCGCATAATAAAGACAACAAAAAAAAACTGATTTACCTCATTGTAGGACATTTTCCTCGAAATATCCTGCGTTGGTAATGTTGCCCTTGGGACTGTACTGCCCCACCACAAACACTGTGTTTCCATCAGTGGCCAGTCCCACGCCAACTTCCTTTGAGCTTTTCCACACCACCTGGGTGAAGTGCCCTAATGGGGACACCAGGGGGCGACATTAGATTAGCAAAGCTGGGCTTGCTTTTCCCAGTGGCAGTACTGCAAATAAAGGCACTTCTGAGAATAATAAACTTTATTATTATTTCAAACAGCACTTCTTACGCAAATATTCAAAGAACTTTCCACAAAAGGAAATATGATAGAGTTGGTATTGCAAATAGCCCATATAAGATGCTTCTTAACATTTAGACCAGCACATCATCCAAGTTAATAAAAAATGTTTGTTGTGCTGGATGTACCTCATCTTACAAACTTAAATAGCAATATTATTTTTATTGCATACTCCTTGGTTCAGTGCATTTACAGCTAACACGTTTTATATTTAGGTTTACCTGTGTTGGAGTTGAATCCAGGACTGCGGAAGTTGTAATCTTTAATCTCACTGTACCAGCTGTCTACAGCCTCCTTCCCTGCAAACACAATTTTACTTGCACAGTCGCAGAGGCAAAGTGCATTGCTAATATAAAATAATAGTCACATACATGTGTTTATTAAAAATGTCCATTAAAATTTGGACCAATAGGTTTCAAATGTAATCCCTGTTATTTGATTTCATATAGTTATTAATAGTGGCATTAATGACACATCATCTGCATCACCAAAAACCCTCATTTTTCCATTTGGGTGTGGCAAATAACAAAGATCACCCCTTAGAAAAGTTTAAATTTAAATTCAACACACCATTAAATCATTTCTGTTAAATGCTATGTTACAATAAAGGTTTCCAGTTTCCTGAAATGTTGTCCTTTAGGTCGGAGATGAAATGGGTTTTATTTTAATGACACTGACATAAAGATATTTATAACTGACACATAATCATTACTGTTCTGTACTATCCATGTACATTGATCTCACATTCAAACATAAATAAATGCATTCTCTTTATACAGAGGCATAAACAAGGAAATAGTACAGAAATGCAGAGTATTTGGACATGTGGTTTTATCTCTGTAACCAAACATTGTGTGCAATCAAACCATCCAAAACGCACCAGTGAGCTGCTTGGGGGCGGAGCTCCAGAAGTAGTAAATATTCTCTCCGTTCTCTGTGGTGCTGTGCTGCATTTGTTTGATTGACAGCAGGTGATCCGCCCACGCCTGCGCGGATCTGCACAGGTCTCGGCTCAGCGTCAGCGCCGGCGCCCTGTGCTTTGAGCGGTATGAGTTGTGCGTTTCCACAAACTCTCTCTCAAAGCTGTCTGTTCCTGCAAAAACAAACAAGCAAAAAAAAAAAAAAACATTGGCTCTAAGTCCTTATTAACGTGTGCTCTTTCCCAAGATACGGCTGACATAGGTGCGGTCTCACCTGGGTGGTGTACCAAGAAGCAGGCCTACAGGTTGTCCAACTTTGCAAATACCAAAGTTTTACACTTTTATTGTTACACAGTAACACATGACTGTCTATCTGTAAACTAAATCAACCTTTCACGTACTTTTAGCTAAGTTTGTTTACTGAAGTTAGCCTGCTAATTTGGTAAGCCATCTTAATGGTTCACCCCTTTTTATTTTCAAGTGAAAAGAAAATCAATAGAGACCTTGAAACACTGCAGGTGTAGAGCTATTCTGGTCAGATGGTAACCGATTAGCCCAGAATGCTTGTGGCCAGCCCTGGTTCTAGGAGGGTTCTCTGCTGGTTTTCATAGTTATGCAGTACTTGAGTGATCAATTAAAAAAGGGTTCTACAATTATTTCATCTGGCCTGGCCTCTAGGGTCAAAGCCAGGTACTGATTTCTTGAGCAAAATCAAAATCCAGCAGGCCCTATGGGCCCTCAGGACCAAATGTACCACCTTTAGCCTGGATGGGATTGTGTTTGTCTTTCAGGAGCTGGATACAAGTTGTGTGGGTTTTTTCCCGCTGTGAGCGCTACAAATGGTAGTTACTCAAATCCTGTAGTTCATAGGAACAGGTTCTGTTGGAATTGGCTCCAAATACACACTACGCCACTAACTAATGTACATTGCTGCTTATAATTAAAATCTGCTGAAGGATGACTTATGTCCAATAGCCATAGTCATACAACAACAAGTACTTTCATTGTCTGTGCTAAGAATGTAATGCCATAACAAAAGGCAGAAATCAAAACCTGCACTGTGTTAGAACAAGTTCAAGGTCAAAATGATGATAATGATAATGGAACTTAAACATAAGGTTCCAGGAACCATCATTAATCAAATAATCGGCTGTGACAACAGCCAGTGTACTCAGCAGGTCCCTTGGACTGAGTTTGAGAAGCTCTGTCATACTGCATGGAAGGGACAAATACCTGGACACACTGTGGGCTTCAGGGCTGGAGCTAAACAACCAGCGTACAGTTCAAACAAGACAAGTCAACTCTGACATTTCAGATTGTAATTACTTTAAAGACAATAATAAAAAAGGCGCACCTTTGTTGGTTCCGGTGTGTTTGGCAGCTGTGAATTAATCAAAAGTAGTCATTAACTTTTATTTGCATAACATGTGTAGGACTTCAAACAAGTTACTTTGGCAGCAGACAGTGATTTAAATGCCAGATACCCAATAGCCATTGAAGCTCATGACAGCAAGCAGTTCTATCTCAGGTTAGGGCTTGCGTTAGCCTGTGTACTGTATGCAAACTGATCTGCGGTCAAGATATAAATATATTCTCTGAAATTGAACTATGGTTTGAGAGTTGAGCACTGCATTTGATAGCTCACAAAAATCTGTGACAATCCTTATGGTGCATTGACTTCTTTTGAGGCGCATGCTGGGGTTTCTATGCTGAAGCCAAAGAATAACCAAAGGTTTACATTTGCATTTTTCCTCAATGTGCTTTCAGTTTCATACTGAAAACTTGTATATCACACTAATTCACCATTAGTATGACGTTTCATGCCCTCTCAGTGATGGAAGGCAGCAGGTGCAATATAACGAATGTATAATGAATAAGGAGCTGGGCCTGTGACTCAGAGGTTGCAGGTTAATTTCTCAGGTAAGGCATTGTCCTTGCAAACATAAGCAATGAGATTTATCTGGAGTACCTCAGAAGGCCTAAATGTGTACAGCTGTACAAATGGATAGTGTGTAAGACTAACATGTGTACATTGCACTGGATAACAGTATCTGTAAAGAAATGCTCGAATTATCATGTGCAAACAGGTAAATTGCAATTGATCTGAACTTCCAGGTGGTGCAATCGCTGTACCATGTCAGCATTAACACAAGCTCTTAAAGTTTTTGTTCTCTGGAGAAGCTGTGGCTTAAGCCTGTTGCTCCTGCCTTTGGGATGGGTCGGACCGCCCCTCACTTTTTTTTTTGCTGTTTGTAAGGTGGAGCAGGGAGGTCTCACGCTGTCTCAGCACGAGGATGGGCGGATGAGCACAAGAGGAAAGAGACTCAGTCGCAATACTGACCTTTAGTGGGTATGGTGTCCCGTGACACCTTGCTCTTCGGAGCTGCAAGACAAACAGGACATGCGGTTTTTTGTTACCTTAATTGCACGTCTGTCTGGGAGATTCCGGGCGTGCTTGTTGTTCTGCAGCTAACACAATAGTCCGCACTGCCAACGCTTCTCATTCCAAGACAGACCACATTGGGTGAATTACGTAGAAGTGTCACTTTTATGTAACTCACCGCCCCTCAAGAAAAAGTTTATGAAATTTAAGATTTAGTATACTTTTAACTTAATCCGTGGTAGTTTTGCTTAAAGTAGCCAAAAGAAGAGAGGCTGAGGGGTGAAGTTCCAGAAGTAAACATAACGCAGTTTGTTATACTTCCTCATAGACTTCACTGTTCATTGTGAAATGAAAAGAACTATCCGTCAATCTATATTCAACATCCACAACGATATTATATATACATATACATACACAACAAAATATATGTTTTGCATCTTCTGCCATTTCCCCCGGACAAAAATAATGCAACGATATAATATATAATTAATACATGTTTCCTTTGTGAAAGATTGTTTGTACACTCCTCCTTGGACATTCGGTAGCCTATGATTCCCCTCCTCAACCCTTTATTATCATAGTTATTTGTGGTATGCAATGTATGTTAACACAACGCACATAAACTTAATTTCATAATGGCCCATAAAAGCTTTTGCGTCAAGCCCTCAAATATTAGAGCTAGCTGTCATGTTTACCTGCCATTCTCTTACGTCATTCTGTGTAATCTCTTTTATTTTGTCGTTAAACTTGAACTAAATCATATAAGTCGCCCTTTTAAATGCCACTTGTTTTGGAACACTTTTTATTCTTATTTTATTTTTCGACTACCCAGCATCACCATAAGACCGCAGCCCCCATTCCCCTGTGTTAGCAGCGATAGCTGAATGCGCGCATCCTGCCCGTGAGAACCTAAGACACTGCAGGGTTAAATTTCATACGGTTCAAAGCCCTTCGGAGCAAGGGGAAGTTGATTAAACTTTAAATATATTTAGAAGAACATCAAAAACCTAACTACCAAGCCAGTCAGAATCCAAGTGCAAACAGAGATTAACTATGGCAGAAAATCTGCGCACAGAAACCATACTGTCCTTTACTCGCAGGTGTTACACACCAAAACATTCATTCTGTCTGCCGTGAAATTACGTCATCACTAAATTACAAACGTTAAAATCTTCAATGAGTTTTTGTGCGTTTCATCTGAGCTTTCCATATATGATAGTTTACTGTTATTTACGTACCTGTATGTCGCTGTCCCATGATCGTGATCCAGATGAGAAAAGGTGCGAGTGGCGAAGTTTGTATTTACCTAAATGATTGATAAAATTTATCGGAACCACAATTTATACAAATTACACACCCCTCCCAGGTAGTGAACTGAAATCTGATATGAGCCCTGGAGCGGTTTAATAACTAGGTTTATGATGAATAACTAGGCTACAAGAAAATGATCGAGTTTGGACAGTCCCTGTAGTGATATTTCTGTATAATAATAATACGGCTTAACTGTTAATTTTTATGAAATATTGAGCCGCTCATATACGTACCCTTGAAACCTGTCAGACTGACACAGCCTACAGGTAAACTGACTGTGGGCAGGGAGGGTTGTGTCTTATCCAAGATGACACACCGGCTTCAGTTTTGTTTTTAACACTTCTCTGTTTACTCTTGCTAGTTTCGGTTTCTTGCTAAACTTTTGAACTCATCTTGTGTCCGGCCATAAAATGTTATTATTATTAGATCTACGACATAGCTTTAATTGAGTTAAAAAGACACAGATAATCAGCTAATTAGGACAATACAAAAGGCATCCAGGGACAGATACGCTCTCCCTGTGAAGTGAAGGAACCGACACATCAGTCATGACAAACTCGGTTCCAGGGCTTTGTATATGCTACTGCCTCTGCTCTTGATTAGATAATTAGTTAAATTTTTATCAGTCCTGTTGTTTTACACACAATGGACACAAACTATAATGGACAGTTTGTGATGTCTAAAGAACAAACATCGCTGAAATGGTGTTTTCACACACTGTTTCCTCCATTCATATGGATGAACGAGTAATTGATCCAGTGAAAACGAAATTAATTGGTTGGAATGAAAACCAACATGCCTATGGTCCTCTGTGGCAGTGAGCTTCACACCGCCACCTGTGTAAAACCAAGACAGATCGGCCGCAGTCCGTGTTTAAGTGTTTCAATTGACGGGTTCAATTGATTTTTATAATACATTTTTTATTCATTTTCACGGGTTTAAGCACAAAAGATTTACAACTTTTTAATCACTGTGAAACAGCCTGTCAATTTCTCTAAATCAGACTCCCTAATGAGGGAGCATTTTCCGTCTTTGTGCCGGATTCAGTCAGAGACACACGTTAATGGCACATATAATGAACATCCTGGAAAACAGATGGAAAACACTCCCCATTACGACCCATTTATCAGAAACTAAAAACCCATCTTTTCAGTCTACTCCAGTTCAATGTAAAAAAAAAAAAGTTTTTCTGTGTCACTGTATTTACATTACATTCTGTTACATTACGTTAAAGGCATTTATTAGACGCTCTTATCCAGAGCTCTTATTCTGGCACAAAAAAGTGCAAAGATAGCCCAAGAGAGAGGTAAAGTCCCAAGTGCCAAAGGTGACAAAATAGATCAGGACCCCCCTATAGACTTATCTAGTAAAGGATTAAATGAAATCAACAACAACCTAGGCTGAAACAAATTACAGTTAAAAACAAGTACAGATGAACAAGTGCAGTGAACATTACAATGAGCAAGAGAGGGGAGGGGAGAGGTGTAGCCTGAAGAGTTGAGTCTTCAGTCTGCGCTTGAAGCTGGTCAGTGTCTCTGCCATTCTGACCTCCACGGGGAGGTCATTCCACCACCGAGGGGCCAAGACGAGAAGTGCAGGTCACTCTTTTGTACAATCTTTGCATCTTTGTATATTCCACATAAACAAACACAAAGCGCTCAGGCATGTCGTTACTCAATGCAGTAGGGGGATAAGCTTTGACGTAGCTTGTTCTACACGTCATTTCTCTGTCTTCCTCTCTGTGCATGTGACTTGGCACGTGATGCAGGACATGAGTTAGAATGTCAGGTCAGCATGGAAATGACACTTCCTGGTTCTCTAGTGAAGTAAATTCTTCTGGAGTCACTGTCTCTACAGATCACATACTCTAAGAGTCCTGACCACAGTCTTGCTTTGCCTTGTCCTCCCTGGCTCTCTGCAGTGATGACCTCACAGTTGAGCAGCTGCATGCTCCTCCCTCTCTGTCCAGCTGGCTGTTGCCCTGGGAGACTCCATGAGGCTCACATCACACTGATAGATCAGACTGCAGGGAGTCTTTCTGAGATGGGGCTGTGGGTCACATGATGCAGACAGAGCAGAAAGAGTATCTGTAATACAACATGGATTATACTACATGTAAGGAGGCAACCCTTCCAAACTACCTCTTCTCCTGACTGGAGGTGTGGATTGTTTGGTGCTGCTCCTCCCCTCCTCTCTCCTCTTCCCTCCATCCCTCTGTCCTCCTCTTATTAAAGCTCCCAGCTGAGCTCCTGCGACTGCCCCCATGGCAGTTCCTGCAGCTGCCCCTAGGGGTCCTCTCTGAGCCCCTGCTATGGCCCCTATTGCTGCCCCCAGTACTACTGCACCCACATTCAGGGATCTCCCAGCATCCTCTCTGGCCTCCTGTCTGTAACGTTGCCTGAGTGCCTCCATCTCTGCTCTCTGTCTCTCCTTTCTCTCCCTCCTTTCCTTCTGTTCTTCCTCCATCCTCCTTTCTTCATCTCTCTCCAGCTTCTCTCTCTGCTCTTTCTCTCTCCTCAGCTCTCCCTCCAGCTCTCTCCTCTTCTGTTCATCCATCTCTTTCTTCATCCTTTCTTCCAGGTCCTGAATCTTCTCTTCCAGCGGCTTGATCAGACTCTCCTCTCGTCTTCTCATCTCCTCTCTCATCCTCCTCTCCCTCTCCTCCTGCTCTGCCTGGTGTTGAGCCCTCAGCTCCTCTTCCTCTCTCTCCATCTGTCTGTCTCTGTCCCTCTGTCTGTCCTCCTCTTCCTGTGACATCAGCTCAGTACTTCCTGGGATTCTCTCTCCACTCACTAGAAAACAGAGACAAGAATTTAATCACAGCCGAGGGATTTTGTACGGTGAAATCTGAAAAAAAAAAAGTTTTCTTATTTAATTTCATTAAATCTACTCTACCAATAGGTCATTTTCTTCCAGATTTCTTGAAATATAGAGGTGTGATTCTTAAGATATTTATCAATCTTCAGAGATTATTTTTAAGATTGTTTTTACTTTCCTGGTGTAAAGGGTTTGATTATAACTAAAAATAAATCCTGGCCATTGAAATGATGAAATTAAATTAAAGTACATTTGTGACACAAACACCTCAGAATGGAAGCTGTTCTCTAACTGTTGCATCAAAGTAGGTTAAGCAATGCATTCCACATCAGTTCTGGCTTTGCAGAGCATGCATAATCAAGGCATGGGCCTTGCATTAATGTTTACCTTTTGCATCTATGAAAATAAAGAGTTTAATATTGATTATGAGTCACCACAAATGCTGCTTTGGGGTTCATGCATTGTGTTTTTGACCAGTCGGTTCGTAACTCTGAGGTTCGTATCTCTGAGGTTCTGCTGTAATGTAGCTGCAGTGAGCTGAGTGGGACAGCAGGGATCATACTCACTATAAAGATCCATTTCCACAATATTCCTGACAGGTGCTGTGCTTTCCTCCTTTTCCTTCTGCAGTTTGCTCAGCTCCTCCTTCAGATGTGAAATCTCCTCCTCTTTTCCTTCATTTCTCCTTCTCAGGTCTTCCGTCTCTCGCTGCCGTTCCTCTTCTCTGTCTTTCAGTTCTTTGATCTCTGTCTTGAGTCTCTGTGCTGCTTCCTCAAATGTTTTTGTTGTCTCCTCCAGCTTACCCCTAAAGTCCTCTTCCATCTCTTCATTCTCACTCTCTTTCTTCTCACATCTCTTTTTCATCTCTTCATTCTCTCTTTCTTTCTCCTCACACCTCTGTTGTAGACCCGTGTTCCTCTCTTCACTCTCCAGGTACTTTGTCAGTGAAATGTGCCAAAGATCATTTCCTGCCACCATCTCCTCTATCTTCTGCAGCAGCTCTGTGACCTGAGTGCCATCAGTCCTGTCACTGTTATCGAAAACATGGTACCTGTTCCCACATTTATTTACGAGCCACTGGAGGGTTGTCCAGCTCTCAATGTGCTGCTCAATGGATGTGTCTGTTAGCCAGTCCACCCAGGTGAACAGCACCATAGTGTGTCTCCAGACTCTGTCACTTAGCAGCTCCAGGTGTTCTTCCACTGCTCTCCTGTCAGTGTCTGTAAAACACTCTGTGACGTCAATCACCAGGAGGAGAGCATGTGGTTCTGCAGGAGACACACTGCGCTTAATCTCCTGTTTAATTTCCTCTGGAGTTTCTCCTGTATCGTACCTCCCATGCCACCCAGGTGTGTTGACCACAGTGACCTGCCTCCCTGCTACTGCACCCTGTTTCTTCACACACTCTGTAGTGTGACTCTCGGTGTCAAACTCCTCTCTGCCCAGGATGGTGTTTCCTGTTGAACTCTTTCCAGCCCCTCTCTCTCCCAGCAGCACAATCCTCAACTCCGAGAGACGGTGTGACTTCTCTGTTAGAAACAGTCAGCAATACATCTGTGTTAACCCTATAATTATAAACTATACAATTAACATTTTCAGTGCAATTAACTGTGACCCAATGTGAGATAGCATGAAAATTCCCTTTCAACAGGACTAATATGTGTACATGCAGGATTATAGTTTAAAAAAAATATTATAAATGTATTTTCCTCTTAAATTTCAATGTATGCTGTCATATTATGATATAATAATATGGAATTAAAAATCTAAGTGAACAGTGAGGGTTGTGTGTAGTTGTGTAGCTTGATTAAAATTTGAAAATGTTTGTGCAAAAATTGCCCATCCTGAGATGTGACTCCAAATACAATATGTAATGAAAAACCTAAGTGAAAACTGGGAGCTGTGTTTAAGTGATTGAGCAGTTTAATTAAAATTATAAAACATTTGTGTGATAATTGCCCATCCTGAGATGTGACTCCAGGTAAAGGTGAAAGAACTCACCCATGAGGAGCGCTCTGAGTGTCTCTCTCTGCTTCTGCACCTTCATCAGCCTCTGTTTCCCCCTTTCCTCTACAGCTCTCCTCTCCTCTCTCAGCTCCTGTAAGGCCTCATCCAGCAGAAAATAAGCACCACTGTTTCCTTCCACCATCTCCTCTATCTTCTGCAGCAGCTCTGTGACCTGAGCACCATCAGCCCTGTCTGTAGTGTAGAGAACATGATACCTGTTCCCACATTTCTCTACAATCTGCTGTAGACACTTTTCTCTCTCAATGAGCTGCTCAATGGCTGTTTCACTCAGTGTCTCCTCACTGGTGAACAGCACGACTGTGTGCCTCCAGACTATTTCTGGGAGAAGGTCAAGTGTTGCTTCCACAGCCCATTCTCTCACTCTGAGTGTCTCTACAGGAATGACCATGAGGAAAGCGTGAGGTCCTGGGGGACACAGAGGCACGCTGCCCTCAATAATCTTGTTAACATGTAGAGGATGATGTCCAGAATCACTAATCCGCCATTTGGGTGTGTTGACCACAGTGACCTGCCTCCCTCCTACTGCACCATGTGTCTTCACACACTTTGCAGTGTCTCTCTCAAACTCCTCTCTGCCCAGGATGGTGTTTCCAGCTGAACTCATCTCTGGATCATCAAACCCCAGCAGCACGATCCTCAGCTCTGAGAGACAAAAAGACTCCCCTGTAAATAAGAGAGAATAATTTATCCTAACAAACACAACACAATTGATAATCTATTCATATCCTAATCAGTTATTTTTAGCCAAAGACACATTTGGACTTTTATACAGTGTTGAAATGTATTTCCTAATAAATGCGGAAGATTAACCCAGGCATGTAAGTAGATAAGCAGCACCATAAAACTCCAATTCACATTGGTTATACATATATAAAATGTAATGCTGTACTTCACGTATTTTAATACTTTCAGTTTTAGCCAGGTATACATAGTGTATGCTACCAGCTTGGCCAGGACTCTCTCCTGCCAAATTCATTCTGTATCTCAACGGGATCTTTTCTAGTAAAACAAGGTTACACTTTGTAAGTAAGTAAAAGTAAATCATTATTTATTTACCTACTTCATGATTTTGCTACACGCACACCACAGAAACTTACCAATGTGTAAGTCTGGAGCAGAAGCCATTTCAGGTTCTCTCTCAGCCTGTATCTCAGAAAGCCTTGTGTGCCACCGCTGTTCCGTGCTGCTCTTCCAGTTCGCAAAGGTTTTACAATTTCACCATTTTAGATTCCATTCCAAATTCAGTATGAAAATGGGTTGCAAATCCCTCAGTGGTCTAATGAAAGCTAAATCTACAGCTAAATCTGATCTTAATCTGAAGAGTTACCCTTCATTTCTGTCTTCTCCCTTGATATGAACCTTGTCACTTGAGCCTAGTCTTTGCTTTCATTTTAGCTACAGATATCACAGTCTAAAGGTCATGATACACTGGCATGGACTTTACAAAGTTGTAAAAAGTGGAAAAAAATAATCTCTTCTTCTAAAAGCTCTGTTAGAGGAGGGTCATTCAGTCAGTAATCAGATGAAACCCTCACCTCACCTCCCCCAGCTTTTTTCCAGACTGTGCACATTGACCATTGCATTTATGATCAAGCCATACAACATATCAAGATCCCAACATGGGCATGTTTTCTGCTTTGGCCCTTTGGAAACCCCTTGTTCATGCCTTCGATTCTGGAACTTTTTTTTTTTTGGATGTAATTTATAACATCTCCAGACCCTGATTACCCTTTTAAAAGTGTTTTTCAAACCTTCTTCCTTTGTGTTGAAGTATTGTACATTGAAAAAGTTGACAATACTGTCTATCATTATCAAAGACTGATGCTAACCTGTTTGAACTGTGATCGTGAATGGCATTTATTTTACATTGTGCACAGACAAAGAGTACAAAAAGTAAGAAATAAAAATACACCACTCCTGACCCCTTATGACACCAGCGGTTTCTAATTGCACATCCCTCAAAGTAGTAGCTTCTGTGCTCTGCAAAACATTATCGTGCAAAAACAGAAACTGTGACAAGCTATCATCTCACTAGATGGCGGTAAAGCGACATACAGTTCCTCCAAGAGGCTAGGGGCCATGCATCGTTTATCAGCATTACTACTCTGGATGGAAGCGTATGAATGTGAAGGCACAAGAAAGTTCTGCGCATGTGCGCACAAAACAAAACGTGTGTTCCTGTGAAATCCAGATCTGCTGCTTTCAGTTGCTTCAGCTTTTGTCATATCACATTCTTATTACCAATGTGACAATTCATAGTCGGTAAGGATTCTACTGCTGTCATTGAAGCATAACACTAAAAACCGTGCATAAGTGGGCCTCGATTTCGTGCAACTGAGCCTTCAAACATGGCAACCAGTGGAATCAAGGTTTATGAGTAACCTTCGATCCGGTTAGCGTACGGTTCGTTGCCCCCACTGGTGCACGTCAATTCACGCACGATATTGAGAGCACGTTGTCGTTCCCCAAATTTGGTTGTGGCTTCCTGCATTCTGAGCAGCCCCATGATGGTGCGCTCTCCGCGCGTGTTCGAGCGGTATCTATTCAGCGCCTTTCTCCACCGCCAAAACTGGAGTAACTTCACCGCATTCAGGAGTTCAAGCACCAAAGCTGCACGACTCCCAAGAATGGACTATCAGGTAGGACTTTGCTAAAAAGCGTCTGCTCCTGACATTTTGCGACAGTGGTGACCTGTCAAAATCTGTCAGCTAGCTTGAAGAGTTAAATTAATAGTCACCATTAGTTAACCAGTTATAATAATTTATCGAGTCAGCAAGGTAACTTAAAGTGATGTGTTACGTTGCAACCTAGCCAAGTCTGCTGAAACGAATGGTACAGTGAGTTGTCCGTAGCCTGGTGGTGGGCTAGCTCAATGACTGTCTGTAATCTCCAAATAGTGTTACATCAGCTATTTTGCCCGATTCGTGGTTTGAACTTTGAGAAATTCTTAAGGGTGCTAACCAGTTAGCATCGGCGAGTTATGAAACAGCTCCCCGTTGCACCTGAACTTACTGTTCCTGTTATGATACTTAGTGTAGACTGATAGCTGTATAGCTATGGCAGTCTGTCTGTACTTTGGCAGAAGAGTTGCATTTATTTAGCTAGCAATACTGCAGTTAGGTTGTTATCTTTGTATAACCAGAGTTGTTTTCCCCAACTAGATTACTAACTCATTAAATATTTTAATAAATGGAGTATCGTCGTGTAAATTAACTTGCTTTGATGGCTTAGTCTTAAGTGTTTTGAAATTGTAAAATGAATCACGCAGTAATTGCTAGCTTGCTTGTTTGCAAACTACATTGCTCGCCCTCATCCATTTAGCTAGTTCCTGGCACTTTGCAGTATAGGACACGCATCATTAGCTAGTTTTTTAGTGGTTGAAACAGAAACCGTCAAGATGGTTAGCTAGAGAGTCTGATGATTCTCATACCAATTATTGCCAACTAATTTAATATCCTCTAGCTTTAAAAACATTGGTCCATACCAGGGGCGGAGAGCACGTGTATCTACCTATCGCTGTCTGGATAACTTCTGCAGCTTGCTGTGGAGTGCGCACTGACAGACGCTCATCACAAAACCTCCTGTCCATTGACGATGATTGAGAAAACTGTCAGTGTACCTATTATTTTTGTAAGTCAGCCGTGTTTTAATGAGCACCAGGCTTGTTTTTTAAAATAAAGTGTAACAGTCAAGTTTGAACGCCTTCAATATTGACAGCCAGCAAGTCAATTGCTGAGTTGAGTCTCGATTACAGCTATTTAGAAAAGTCACTCAACTTTGGTAACTAATGATGTGTGTCGACATGGCAATGTGAGATTACAGCTCAAATTGTACTGTAGCTAGCAGGCTAGTTAAATCTAGCATTTCGAAAGCCGTCTAGTATTTCACCTGTACCAATGAATCAAAACTTATTTTAAGATTTGTGTCGTTGGGATGCAAAGTAGTGATGGAGTTGGTCGTCTGAACATTACATCACAAAGGAGCACACCGGTTTACTTGCAAAGTTAGCTAATTTGTCCGAACTTGGTTAAGATATTTCCTTCACCCCCTCTGGATGTACATGTAGTAAGGGATGTGGCGGTATTCAACTGCAGACCAACTGTGAGTTACGCTAATGAGCTGGAGGCACTAGCATGTTTCAGCAGAAAATTGTGTTCGGAGTTGCCTAACAGATCCCCTTAAAGCGAAGAATTTGAAACTGTATTTTAGTGATAAGTATAAATCAAATGTTCCAGAAATTGTGTTCACGCCTCAAGTCCTAACGTACAGCTAGTGAATGTGTTCATGCAATTTTAGCTGTGGCTGCGATAGACTGTTCCCCATGTGTCAACATAGTAACAGCACCTTTATCAGTACCCTCACGCAGATATCCAGTGAGCCAACGTTAGCAATAATGGTGAAAAAAATCTGGTTGGGATTTTCATAGTTTACCCTTTGAACCATTCTCTTTTCTGCCTTCACTAATGGGTGGTGAGTTCTGGCAAAATATGACCGCCATGAATCAGACAGGTGGGTTCTACACATTGGTGGTGGACTTGGGGCTGGCACCCAAGTACTTTGAGGTATACGATACACATCATTAGCTCGTCCGCTTTAATTTTTATGGTTGAAATGGAAACCGCCAAGATGGTAAGAGAATCTCAAGATTCTGTTACCAATTATTGCCAACTAACGCAATATCCTCTAGCTTTAAATACATCTGTCCATGCCAGGGGCGGAGAGCACGTGTATCTACCTAGCTGGCTCTGCAGACTGACAGAGGCTAATCACAAAACCTTCTGTTCATTGACGATGATTGACAGAACTGTCAATGTGCCTATGATTTCTGTCAGTCAGTCGTGTTTTTATTGAGCACTATACTCAGACTCCTTAAACTCTGTTTTTTTTTTTTTTTCCAAATAAAGTGTAACTGTCAAGTTTGAATGCCCTCAATATTGTCAACCAGCAAGTCATTTGCGGAGTTGGAGTTCAATTACAGCTATTTCATAAAGTCACCCAACCTTGGTAACTAATGTTAAGTGTGTCGACATGGCAATGTGAGATTACAGCTCAAATTGTACTGTAGCTAGCAAGCTAGTTACATCCAGCATTTCGAAACTGGGTCAAGCATTTCACATCAAAACGTATTTTAAGATTCGTGTCGTTAACATTGGAATCCAAAGTGTTGATGGAGTTAGTGATGGAGTTATGACTCCACGAATGTGAGTTGAACTAAAGAGCTGGGGGCTCCAACATGTTTCAACAGAAAATGTGTTCGAGTTGCTTAACATATCCCCTTTAAGCGAAGAAACCCAGATTTTGAAGATGTATTTTAGTGATGAGTATAAATCAAATGTTCCAGAAATTGTGAACTGGGAATCAGACAGGTGGGTACTACACATTGCGTGTGACTGAGTTGGAGTCTCCCCCCTTTCCATCCATCCCAGTGCAGTCAGAATCACAGACTGCCAGCACAATACTTACAACAATTATAAGCATAAGAGTAATTATCATCAAAATTGCATGTATGTAGTGCCTGAAGTAATCACAAGTAACATTGCGGTGTTCTGGCTGACCGAGGTGAGTGTGAGTGTGTGTGTGTGAGTATTGTCTCTGATGGTGTGTGTTCCCTCAGGATGCTGTGTGCACACTCAACACGCTGCAGACGAATGCGATGGCGCTGGAGCAGGTGCGGCAGGAGCGCAAGGACCCCCAGCTGCAGCTGCAGGCCATGCGCTCATTCCTGCAACGCTCCGGCCTGACGGTAAGTCACCACTGTAACTGGCTTGTGTATGCTCGCCCAGAGCATGAGAGCATGGTGTGCTTACATGCATGTGTGCTCATGTGTGCCTGAATCACCTACATATTTGCGCTGTGCAGGATGTTATATTTGCACAGTTATGTTGTGTATATGCATGGAGGGCAGTATAATGTTCATATGTGTGCAAATGTGGTGCATACAAACCGTACATTTCAATATGACCTACATACCATATGCAGCCTGTGTGTAGAAATACATACAGATAGGCGCATTCATTGAAGCTCTGCTTTCCTGTGTGGACATTATGTACAAAAATTTGCTTGGAATCTCACAAATGGTTTTCAAGTTCATTCTTTGTTTCAGTTTAAAAATGCAGTGCAGTTTGTGAGTGTAATTTTGATGTAGCATATTGTCAGAACACTGCAAGTGTGTGTTTAATAGATGACCTCACAGTCTGTGTTTGCTACATGTTGGCTTTGCGTTTGGGACGCCTCCAGTAAACTGAACAGGAGCTGTCCTCACTATGTGGCAGGGAAGGCCTGTGCAGCTGTCCTTCGTGTCCTCTTCACCAAAACCTTTTTCCACTGCAGGTGGAAGAGCTGGACCATCTAAACATCATTCATGTGACTGGCACGAAGGGCAAGGTTAGCTGCCGTGTGTGTGAATATGACTGTGTGTTTGTGTGTTTGTGTGTGTGTACATGGTGTGAGTGAATATGACTGTGTGTTTGTGTGTGTGTGTCCATTGGAGTAGGATTATCCATGTGAGCAAGAGAGTGTTTGATTGAGTGGAGTGTGTGTGTGTGTGTGTGTGTGTGAGTGTGTGTGTGTGTGTGTGTGTGTGTGTGTGTGTGTGTGTGTGTGTGTGTGTGTGTGTAAATGGTGCGTGTAAATAGAACTGTGTGTGTGTGTGAGAGAGAGTGACTGCATGGAAGTGAGGTTGTCAGCATGAGAAAGTGTGTGTATGTGTGTGAGGGTGTGTTTTGAGGGGGAATATGTGTGTGAGTGGAACTAGTGATTAATGATGTTTTTTTTTTTTTTTTTTTTTCCAAATAAAGTGTAACTGTCAAGTTTGAATGCCCTCAATATTGTCAACCAGCAAGTCATTTGCGGAGTTGGAGTTCAATTACAGCTATTTCATAAAGTCACTCAACCTTGGTAACTAATGTTAAGTGTGTCGACATGGCAATGTGAGATTACAGCTCAAATTGTACTGTAGCTAGCAAGCTAGTTACATCCAGCATTTCGAAACTGGGTCAAGCATTTCACATCAAAACGTATTTTAAGATTCGTGTCGTTAACATTGGAATCCAAAGTGTTGATGGAGTTAGTGATGGAGTTATGACTCCACGAATGTGAGTTGAACTAAAGAGCTGGGGGCTCCAACATGTTTCAACAGAAAATGTGTTCCGAGTTGCTTAACATATCCCCTTTAAGCGAAGAAACCCAGATTTTGAAGATGTATTTTAGTGATGAGTATAAATCAAATGTTCCAGAAATTGTGAACTGGGAATCAGACAGGTGGGTACTACACATTGCGTGTGACTGAGTTGGAGTCTCCCCCCTTTCCATCCATCCCAGTGCAGTCAGAATCACAGACTGCCAGCACAATACTTACAACAATTATAAGCATAAGAGTAATTATCATCAAAATTGCATGTATGTAGTGCCTGAAGTAATCACAAGTAACATTGCGGTGTTCTGGCTGACCGAGGTGAGTGTGAGTGTGTGTGTGTGAGTATTGTCTCTGATGGTGTGTGTTCCCTCAGGATGCTGTGTGCACACTCAACACGCTGCAGACGAATGCGATGGCGCTGGAGCAGGTGCGGCAGGAGCGCAAGGACCCCCAGCTGCAGCTGCAGGCCATGCGCTCATTCCTGCAACGCTCCGGCCTGACGGTAAGTCACCACTGTAACTGGCCTGTGTATGCTCGCCCCAGAGCATGAGAGCATGGTGTGCTTACATGCATGTGTGCTCATGTGTGCCTGAATCACCTACATATTTGCGCTGTGCAGGATGTTATATTTGCACAGTTATGTTGTGTATATGCATGGAGGGCAGTATAATGTTCATATGTGTGCATATGTGTGCATATGTGGTGCATACAAACCGTACATTTCAATATGACCTAAATAACATATGCAGCCTTTATGTAGAAATACATACAGATAGGCGCATTCATTGAAGCTCTGCTTTCCTGTGTGGACATTATGTACAAAAATTTGCTTGGAATCTCACAAATGGTTTTCAAGTTCATTCTTTGTTTCAGTTTAAAAATGCAGTGCAGTTTGTGAGTGTAATTTTGATGTAGCATATCGTCAGAACACTGCAAGTGTGTGTTTAATAGATGACCTCACAGTCTGTGTTTGCTACATGTTGGCTTTGCGTTTGGGACGCCTCCAGTAAACTGAACAGGAGCTGTCCTCACTATGTGGCAGGGAAGGCCTGTGCAGCTGTCCTTCGTGTCCTCTTCACCAAAACCTTTTTCCACTGCAGGTGGAAGAGCTGGACCATCTAAACATCATTCATGTGACTGGCACGAAGGGCAAGGTTAGCTGCCGTGTGTGTGAATATGACTGTGTGTTTGTGTGTTTGTGTGTGTGTACATGGTGTGAGTGAATATGACTGTGTGTTTGTGTGTGTGTGTCCATTGGAGTAGGATTATCCATGTGAGCAAGAGAGTGTTTGATTGGGAGTGAGTGTGTGTGTGTGTGTGTGTGTGTGTGTGTGTGTGTGTGTGTGTGTGTGTGTGTGTGTGTGTGTGTGTGTGTGTGTGTGTGTGTGTGTAAATGGTGCGTGTAAATAGAACTGTGTGTGTGTGTGAGAGAGAGTGACTGCATGGAAGTGAGGTTGTCAGCATGAGAAAGTGTGTGTATGTGTGTGAGGGTGTGTTTTTGAGGGGGAATATGTGTGTGAGTGGAACTAGTGATTAATGAGCATGCTTCATTTTCAGTAACGGAATGTCCCCACGAATTCTGAAATGTGAATATAGCGAGCAAATCCATTTCTCCGCAGGGTTCAACATGTGCTTTCACAGAACAGATCCTGAGGAATTACGGCTTTCGCACAGGGTTTTACAGGTACGTTTTTGAAGAGCGGGGGATGGGGTTTGTGAAGCTGTACAGTTTACGTAACGCTGTCATATTTTGCGTAACGCAGCACAGTGTTTGTGTGCTTGCAGGAGGAGGCCATCCCTGAGTGGGACTTTGTTCGGCTGGCTTTTGATTTTAACAAATGAGTAACTGAAATGAAAGCACTGTGTTGTAATGTGTTTGCTCTTAAAAGGCAAACTAGGATTGCCCACAGCGACTGCAAATAGGATAGTTGGTTTGTGTTTTTTTTTTTTTTCCTTCCACCTGTTTGTCAGTCAAGCCCTTTCATTGGTAAGCATGAAATATTTGTCCAATCAGATGTTCAAAACGTAGTCCATCAAATAAAGGTTTTTGTTTCAGTTACTCTAGCATGGTGCGTTTTGGTGGTGTCTCCATGGTGTCGCTGTGGTCATTGGTCATACGTACCTATTTTCAAATATGAACACTGCCATGAAAGTTGGTTCCATAGTATAAAATATGACTCTGTGTGAATAGCAAAACACGCTTCTGAATAGAGGAGAGTGTGGAAAATAGGGCAGTGAAGAAATCAGCCTGCGTTCCAAAGTGGGTTAAATATTGTATCATAGGTTTAAAAATGAGAATAAGTCAATAACAGAGTTGATTGCCCTTTGATCCTGCAGTTCGCCGCATTTGGTCCAGGTTCGAGAGAGAATCAGGATAGATGGGCAGCCAATCAGCAAAGAGCTCTTCACTAAGTACTTCTGGCAGGTGTACGGACGTCTGGATGAGACCAAGGTAGGTTTCACCTGAGCCAAGGTTTACCTGCAGCACTGTTCACCTGTACCCCTTGGTTTGAGAGGCAGAGCCCTCTCTGTGTCTCTTTCAGTTGACTCATCATGTTTGATCAGTTTTGGGGTCAATAGGAAATAAATGACTGCAGGTCCTCCCTTTGTCTGAGAGTTAATGGCCCAATACTGCAGAAGCACTGTACTGTTAGTTCCCCTTTTTTATTAAAAAGTAATTTCTCCTTTGGGGGTGGGTGGGGTGTAAGGAAAATACTTTTGATTGACTCAGACAAAAATTGTGTTGAGTCCTTTGAAATTAATTAAGCAAATGTAATACAAAAACTGAAGTTATTTTTGTCCGATAAGACGTTTTTTTTTCTAAACACATTTAAAAAAATATATGTTAATTTTCTTGCGCATTTAACAGGGAGAGAACGTGTGCGATGTAAAGGTCACTTGTACCAGCTCTGGAAGTTGAGCGAATTTCCATATGTAGTTGCTGCTTATAGACGTAGGACACATTACACAACGATCTGAGCTTGGAATGGCAACCGTTAAGCAACATTACTGTCTCTCCTGTTCTGGAAATGTGAAAAACGTGACCCTGTGTCTGGGAGGGGGGAAATGTGAAGCATCTCGGCTCTGATTTAACAATGTGACCCCCCCCGTCCTCCCATGCCTGACATGTGACTGTCCCCATCTGCTAATCAGGCGGTATTTGAAAACTACCTCTGTCTATCTTTGCCCCTTTCCACCCTACTCTTTCTCTCTCTCTCTCTCCCTCTCTAGCTCTCTCTCCTATTCCCTCTTTCTTCATCCTTGTCTTATGCCCTTGAATTTAGCAGTTGTGTACCGCTGCACAGAGATGTTACATTAACCCTGATATTTTGAAGCAGAGTAGCATAAAGAAATGTGTCTTTGGGCAACACTGCAAATGCTGCAGTCTAATGGAGCGAAGTGGAGAGTGTGCAGCTGTTGATTATGCACTGTGGGAGGGGAACTGTTTTGTTGCCGAGTCTAATGGTACTTCCTGTCTCCCATGATGCTCCAGGACGCGCACGGCGGCAGCATGCCAGCCTACTTCCGCTTCCTCACCATCCTGGCCTTCCACGTCTTCCTGCAAGAGAAGGTGGGAGCCCCACTGCCGCACCAGTGACCATTATAACATGCATGTATACTTGTGGATGCACACGCATACATCCATGCCATTACACATATAAACACACATATTTGTGCCCATTTGCAGGCCTAGGTCTGTGATGAATATATTCTCTCTTTCATTCTGTTTATTCAGTACAGAGTTTCTTCATCTGCTGCTCACTCAGTCACCCCACTCATCAGTGTGTGCTCTCTCTCTGTCTCTCTCTCTCTCTGTCTTTGTGGGATGTACCTTTTCATTCCTCTCATAGCCCAATCATAGCTGCTCTTTTCCCCTTTCAACATCTCTCCCATTCATGGCCTCTCTTTCACACAGTCCATTTCTTGCTCACTTTCTCTTTCATTCGCTCTCACTCTCTGTCACTCCTCCGCTTTCCCCTCATGGCCTCTTGGAATTCTGGGTAATGTCTGCAGGTAGACGGGAACACCTCCAGGGCAGGTGTGGGTTGTACACCTGTGAACACAGTGAACCTCATCTCTGAACCCCACGTCAAACTAACAGACTTGCTTGGTCAATTGGCATTCCTAGAGCAGAGAATCCCTGTGTAGGGCGTAATCTGCATAGAGCCCTACGTCATTGCTCTGTTTTCTGTCATCTCTGTATCTTACTCTTCCCTCTATCATTTCTCGGGTCACAAAAGTAGGTCTAAGATTTAGATGTAGCATTGGGTTGAATTGGACTCTGGACTGTCTGTCAGTTTCTTGGTTTATGTGCGTACTCCAGTTGATATGCTTTTTTTATTACGGTAGGTTGACTTGGCCGTTATTGAAGTTGGCATTGGAGGAGCATACGACTGTACGAACATTATCAGGTGAGACAAACGCACTGTTCAAACACAAATATTCAACCTCACAACATGCAAAAAAAGACACTCATAGTTACATAAGTAAAACTATTCTAAAAATTCACAGTAACTGGGTAGAGCATCAGCCGAGAAATGGAGACCTGCAGATCTGAGATAGGGAAATGTTGGCCAGCATTAGCCTGTCTCAGACCTGCTGGCTAACATTTGCCACTCTCAGACCTGCTGGCTAACATTAGCCTGTCTCAAACATGCTGGCTAACACTTGCCAGTCTCAGACCTGCTGGCTAACATTTGCCTATCTCAGATCTGATAGCTAACATTAGCTAGATCATCAGATTAGGATACATTAAGGCATTACATTTTCAAATTGACCATTGTTATTGTTTCTTGAGTTATTTCAAAGATAGTTCATGCTGAGAGCAGGTCTTTGGTCAAACATGCTCCTACTGCCCCCTTTCTCTGCGCCCCTTGGCTTACGGCCAAATGGTCTCTAACCACTGCAGCGTTGCTAATGCAGCTTTACTGGCCCTGCATGGCTGTGGAATGTGCTGGCAGCCATTTTCTCACAGCAACTCTTGCCTGGCGCTGTGTCTCCCCTTGCAGGAAGCCCTGGGTGTGCGGGGTGTCATCTCTGGGCATCGACCACACCAGCATCCTGGGAGACACCATAGAGAAGATCGCCTGGCAGAAAGGGGGCATCTTCAAGGTCAGGGGAGAGTGTGTGTGTATGTGTGTGCGTTCATGTGTGTGTCTGTGTGCCCATGCCTGTGTGTGGCAGGATGTGTGTGTGTGTGTGTGTGTGTGTGTGTGTCTGTATGTGCGTGCATGTGTGTGGGTGTGTGTGTGGCAGGGTGTGTGGGTGTGGTGTGTGTGTGGCACGTGTGTGTGTGGCAGGGCTTGTGAGTGTGTGTGTGGCAGGGCTTGTGTGTGTGGCAGGGTGTGTGGGTGTGTGTGTGGCAGGGCTTGTGTGTGTGGGTGTGTGGCAGGGCTTGTGGGTGTGTGTGTGGCAGGGCTGTGTGTGTGGGTGTGTGGCAGGGTGTGTGTGGCAGGGTTTGTGTGGGGTGTGTGTGTGGGTGTGTGGCAGGGTGTGTGTGTGGGTGTGTGGCAGGGTGTGTGTGTGGCAGGGTTTGTGTTCTGCCAGGAATAACCCATGCTTATCTAAGTTCCTCTTGCAGTAATCGGTCATTGACTCTGGCACTGTAAGCTGGCACGCTGTGGAAAAGTTCAGGCACATTATTGCCTGTTGAACAGCTGTTGGCAGCGCTCAGTGTGCAGTTGGATCAGGCATTTACTGCTCCATGCGTTTGGCCAGTGGAGCTTGAATTGGTGTGTCTGTAATAGATATGAGTGGTGCTTGTGGATTTGAGTACACGTTCATCAAGTGTTTGTGTGTGTGAATGTTTGTTTTAATATGTCTGTCTGTAAGTGTGTGTACAGTATGTGTACAGTATTTACTGTGTGTTTGTATGGTCTGCACTGTGTGTGCTTGTGTAGAACTGCTTGTGCATTCGTGTGTCTGAGCCTCTTGTTTCCTCCCTCAGCCTGGAGTTCCAGCCTTCACTGTGAAGCAGCCTGATGGACCAATGGCAGTGCTGCAGGAGAGGCACAGGAGATACAGGTGAGCTGACTGATGGTGTGGTAATTATTTAATTGGTTGCTCTCATCAGTGACCCCCCCAGTGTATGTGTCCAGACCTGATTGGTTGGTTGGTAGGCAATTATTTAATCGGTTGCTCTTGTTGTCAGTGTCCCCTATGTGTGTGCACAGATGTGATTGGTTATTGTTTAATTGATTGGTGTTGTCAGTGTCCCCTGCATGTATGTCCAGAGCTGGCGGAGTACCTGGCCCCCAGCGGTCCGGTGCACCTGGGCCTGGCGGGGCACCACCAGCACTCCAACGCTTCCCTCGCTCTGCAGCTCAGCCACACCTGGCTACAGCGCCGATACCTGCCCGGTGCGTACCTGTGAGCGTGTCAGTATGTGCGCATGAGAGAGACCATGTACTGTGAGAGTGCGTGTGTGCACTGTGTGTGAGCATGTGCGTGTGAGAGACTGCGTACTGCGCTTGGAGATACAGGTACGTATGTCTGTGCTCAGGTTAATGATACTGTCTCCTCCTGCAGACGAACCCCTTCCCTCCCCAGCAGAGGGGAACACGGGTGTGTCCCAGGCCCTGCCCTTCCAGCCTAGCCCCACCATGCTGAAAGGTAAGATCTGCACCAGCTACGTCACACAGTGATTCAGTTATTGATTACTTTATGAATTGACTGCTTAATGTGAGATTAATTAATTATTAATTAATTTGTTGGGCATAACTCTGTTCACTGTGCAGGGCTTAAAGACACAGAGTGGCCCGGGAGAACACAGACGCTGCGGCACGACCATATCACCTACTTCCTGGACGGAGCGCACACAACACGCAGTATGCTGGCCTGTGTGCGCTGGTTCAGCGAGGCCGCCGCCCACCATGAGCGAACTGCTGGGTAAGCTCCACCCCCATATCTTGCTTAAGCCCTGCCTCCTCACAGTAATTATGCTCCTCCCCCTTGTCATGTTTAAGCTCTGCCCACTTAATTTGTTTAAGCCCCACCCCATTGCTGTGTTTAAGCTTTTAGCCCTCACCTCCTTGCTGTCCCCTGGGGAAAGTTATAAAGCCTGTTGACATGTCCTGGAAAAATTGATCTGTCATGTAAAGGGGTATATTTTGGTGGGTATATTCAGTACGTCACAGATGTGACTTGGCTGTCCTGTTTGTAAAGTTACTTGAGCATATGAGAGGCTGTTACTTTTCCAACTGTTTCCATGAATCATGATGTCACCACTCTTTGCTTCTGGTTTATAAGTATTTCTTGGAGAGGAACCAGGAAGTAAATTTGGAGTGGATTGCGCTTTGCCTGGCTTATCCCCTGAGTTTCCTTGGCAAGGCTGAGCTGATTGTTGCTTTGCCAGCGTAAAGCTACAGATACGAATACCACTGTGGGGATGGCACAGCTGCACCACGACCATGTGCTTCATCCCAAGTGCCACACATAACGTTTATAAATGCAGTGCATTGTTGTTGTTTGTCCACTGGGGGGCGCTCACTGATCTGTGGTGTTCGGCAGGGTGCCAGCTGTCAGAGTGCTGCTGTATAACGCAACTGGAGAGAGAGACTCTGCTGCCATGCTCAAACTCCTGGTGGTGAGTTTCATAGGTTTGGGGGTGGGGGCCAACATGTAAGGACTGTACATTTATTACATTTTTTTTTTTTTTTTTTTTATTTTTTACAAAGTTTACAAATTTATTTATTACAACTTACAAAGTTTCAAAAGCACAGGCAGTTAACGATCACTAAGCAATAACGTATGGGGAATGGGATGTTTGTGTGCACAGGTATTAAAAGGCGTGAACTTTAGTCATTGTGTCATGAATGTGTTTTTTTTTTTTTTTTTTTAAAGATTAGAATAACTTCATTTTTCCCTGGGGGCACTTTGGCAGGCTTGGGGGGTGGCAAGGCCAGTTTATGCTTGTCTGTGCGCACGTTAGCAGACATTTGTAACAACAAAATCAGCATTGTTTGAAAGTCTTGTCAGTCTAATGCAGGGTAAAATTTCCCAAAGAGAACAAAAGCCTCCTAAAGGAAAAGGATGATTGACATGATAGCGCAACATGTTGGCCAGCCATGGCAACAGGCACAACAAGGTCAAAGTTCAGCAAATTTTTTTTCACTTTAGACTCATCACTGAAAGTTGTTCTGAGTATAAATCAACTGTTCCTTTTCTCAAACACATCACTTCCTGATTGTCTACAGACACGTCAGTAAGCCAAGTATAAACCAAGTGTAGGCCAGTGTTTACACGTGGCTAACATGTTTATGCCTGTTATGCCTTTTAGCCTTGCCATTTCGACTTTGCTGTTTTCTGCCCCAACATCACAGAGGTGCTGCCATCCAGCAATGCAGGTGAGCAGGGTTTCTACAGCTAGTGCTCAAACATCCTCAGCTCTAATAATAAATTACGTTTTGTGGAAGTGTGATCTCAGATCGATACTTTGTGTGTGTGTGTGTGTGTGTGTGTGTGTGTGTGTGTGTGTGTGTGTGTGTGTGTGTGTGTGTGTGTGTGTGTGTCATATGTTTTGTGGTGTGTGTGATTGAATGTGTTAAGTGTGTTCTTACGTATTCCCTGTGCATTTTCTCCTGGCAGATCAGCAGAACTTCAACGTCACTGTGGAGAACATGCTAACACGTTGCCTAGACAACCAGAGGAGCTGGAAGACCCTGAGTGGTCAGGAGGGACGACTGGGGGCGGAGCTGGACGTGGGGGGTGAGCTGCTCATCCCGGGTAGCCTCCCCCTGGTGACAGATCGGAGGAATGACACTCTGGTGTTCCCCTGCATCCTGAGCGCCCTCCAGTGGATCAGCCAGGGAAGGGACCCGGTGCTGGCAGTGCCGGAGAAACGGGTGGCGCCTGTGCAGCCGAGTGTAGCAGCCAAGGCCACGCCCCTCAGGGAAGCTGCACAAATCCACGTGCTGGTCGCTGGCAGTCTACACCTGGTGGGCGGGGTCCTCAAACACCTGGATCCCTCCTCCGCCTCCTAACGGAGCAATAAGATTGGTCACTGCAGCCAAACCCACGGCCGCCACTGTCACATTGTTGTGTTCTTGTTTTCTCTCTATTTCTCAAAGAGAGGCTAGCTCCAGGTTACCATGGAGTGGGAGTAGGGGAGTAGCCAGTCATGTATCAGTCTGCCAAAATGTAGACCAGTCCTACCTTCTGTGGCCACTCCTTTTAGTTGATAAACAGCTAAAGGTCTTTATATCTTACTCACACACTTCTGCGTGTGTGCTCTATTCATAAACCATCCCTCTCTCTCTCTGTTAGCTCTTTAACACCCCCTCCTCTCTCTCTTTCTCTCTTTCTCTCCCATGTGCACACAAACCCTTTCTGTTTCTTTCTCTCTCTCCCTCCCTCACTGTGTAGCCTTACTGCTTTGCCACACTGGGCAATCAACACTACTTCTTGTACTGATACTTGAAGCGATGACTGTTTACACAGACTTGTGGGGACTTCAGTCATCCCCAGTTTAACATGTAAATTATTACCTGAGTTTTATGCTGGACTGCACCGTCTTTTCTGTTGTCAGGGTTACCCAGGTGAGGCTCTCTTCCTGTAGCGCTTACACCTGTGTGTTACAGGTTAACTCCATGTAGCCATGTTGCTCTGGAATGGTACTACAGGGTGGGGAAGGTGTCAGAGGCCATGAATTCAAAGTTGTTGTTTTTTTTTGTAAACATAGAAACCTCTGGCAAGCATTCTTCCCTCAGTGTGAGGCATGCGTAGTTGGATTTTTTGAAAATCCAACTACACTGAAGTTGATTGCAGTTTCTGAAATTATGCTTTAATTTAGAAACTCATGTCTGATCTTCAGTGGGAAATTGTATGCCATTAAATTCATGACATCCTCCCCACTGAATGGCCTCTGTAAATATCAGCATGTCATCCGTACCTGGATATTGTTTACCATCCGTCTTAACATTATATGATTCTCATCTGTTAAAATGTAAATTTAACACAGTAATTTAAAGAGAGAAATAGTTGGTATAAAATTTAAGAATTAATAATTTAACAAGTGCACAGAAGAATTATGTCTTCTTTAAAAAAAAAAAAAAAGTGTTCTTTAAAAAGAAAAACTCAATCATGCACAGTAATGGTCCAGAATGTTCTGGTTGGATGGTTGGATCAGTGGGTTGGTTGCCCATCCCTTTCAGGTGAAATAAATTCTGAAACATTACTATGACCCGTTGGGAGGTGTTTGTCACCCCTCACGGTTTCGATGCATGTCAGATTATTCAGCCTCTGCTTGGGTGCAGTTATATTTCTACATGAACTAAATTGATAGTTTACATAAACTGTAGAAGAACGTTGGGTCCTCTAATGGTACTTGCTGCCAGATAACAGAATTTGGTTACATTTTGATTCTTTCCAGCCAAGGACATCTTCAGCACATTTAGCTGGTGTGTAAGAATTCAGATGTATGAACTGTTTTGGTGATTTGGTTAACAAATATTCATTTTCTATTGTCAGTTACCACATGCCAAAAAGCTGTGTGGTGCTACCTTCCTTAGCATACCTGCTGGCTGTATGTACACCTGGGGACAGGTGTAAAGAGTCTCCTGTTGTCAGAATGAGCAAAACCCATCTTTTACAGTTTTGGGTGATGCTCAAAAGTGTGTGCCATCTCATTAGAGTAATAAAATCTTTGTATCTCTTTGTAGACTGAAAGGCAGCGTCTCACCATCAGTCTTACTACTCTGACAACTTTTTTTTTGACATTTATTTTAATAAATATGTTTGAAAATATGTGGAATTCTGAATTTCATCTCTTATGTTTGTCATTTTTATTGTTCTGTGTTGATGGTCGAGGATTGAAAATGCATTAATGGGAGGATTGAGGTCCTCAATTCTGACCAATTTTGTGTCCACAAATGAATTTGTAGTCTAAACAGAACAGGGTAAAGTAGACTGACGGAGATTAAATTAACACTCACATGATACCGTGTTCGTGTCTTTGTGGATTGTATAACGGTTATTTTGGTCACATATGCACATAACGTGATCTCATAGGCTACATGTGTGGGTTTAGCACACTGGCATGAGTTCTCCGCCGGTACAGCATCGCCCTCTCGTGGTGGCAGTCTGCAACGTCATGATCCAGGATTTACTATCGCATTGAGGTATGAAATCAAAATGATTAAATAAAAATATGGAAAAGGGGGGAGAAAGAAAAGTTGGCTTGAAAGGAGTTGCTATTCATAGTAAATCTGAGTTTAGGAAGTCAACGGCTCTGGCCTGTGCAGTCTGCAGTATGATTTTTTAAGGTGGATTTAGAGTAGAGTCTCGGGCATTAGAGAATGAGCATTGTCCCATTTCCCATATCTGTTCTTTGTGAATATGAAGAGAAGATTTTGTTCAAATCTAAATTTGACTGCTTTATAATGATCACAACATGGCTGCTCTGAATTCACCACACCACCTTTTTAACTATTACCTCTATGAGAAATTGGTACCTTCCTGTTTACAGAAAATGGTTAAAGTAACCTGTCAAAACACAAAATGCGCTAATGTGGTTTTAGATCTTGGTAGAATTGAAGATTTTATCAGATTCATTCAGACTCCAGTGTTTTCAGTAGCTTTTTTGAATAGCTGTGGACGAAAGACACTACATTCAGAGATACCTTTACTTTGATCAAATGGATGTCTTCTCATTCTTTCCCGAAAAGTTTGGCTGGCGTCTAGACCTGCATCATGGGACGTAACAGGAGCACAATTTAAAAGGGCTGCGTGTCAGTCCAACTCGCACTTGGTTATGATTGGTTTAAATTGAGTCAAATGACGTTTTTCACCAATCAAATTGTTCGTGTTTTCTGAGCAAATGAGAGCCGTTGAAGTGCCTACGCATGTGTACCATAAAGTACTGCAATTCCCATCGACCACCAGGACAGCAAGTTCCGCCAAACAAACAGGGATGCAGCGGGACAAAACCGGAAGCTCCGGCGGTGCTGAAAAGTGAGAATATTTTTAGAAATAATGTTTTCTATGGGGATTTGTCGACCGCAAATTTGTTCCGATGTAATTGTACACGCGTTGATGTCTGAATCGGAGTTTAATGATGGCCGAAAAGAGCAGAAGGAAGGGTGGAATGTCCATGCTGCCTGTGGTGGCTAAACGTGTTTCCTTTATTTCAGGCCCGACCGGGAGGCCGCCATCATGTCCAGGTACTACGATGGAGTCGAGTTCCCTTTCTGCGACGAGTTTTCCAAGTATGAAAAGCTCGCCAAGATTGGGCAGGGCACTTTTGGGTGAGTTGCCTTTTTGACAAAGTTGTCTTGACATTGTATTCGATTTCAGATCACAGGAGACAAATATTTATCATAGTAAATACCGGCTTGGCAAGTATGCCGGTACATCTAACTACAGCCAGCTGCTTATTATGTAGTCCGCTATCTATTGACTTATTGTCTTGCCTACTTGACTTACAGTATAAACTAAAACACATCTCGATTTAAAACTTACAAGCTCACAGTTAAAACTCGACGCTGAGCACAAGCTAAGCTAGCAGTTAATTTAAATAGTTATGTGCTTGTACAGTGTTGTTTCAATTGAGAATCTTTGTAAGCCAGCTAACGTTACATTTGCCTCGTTTGGTGCCTAGCTAGTGACCATTGAGGTTTGACACGAGGTGCATGTGTTGACAGCGTCAGGTAGCCAAGTTCATTAACCAAAAACGGTAAAACAGTTTGTCGCTTTGAACAATGTAATTGAATTGAAATGACGTTTTTCTCAGGGAGGTGTTCAAGGCCAAGCACAGACAGACTGGGAAGAAGGTGGCCTTAAAGAAAGTTCTCATGGAAAATGAGAAAGAAGGGGTAAGATGCTGTCATTTTGGTAGAACCGACTCATCCCGTCCTTTGGATGAGACATTAACCAAAGGTGTTTATTCAAAGAGTAGGGGGTGCCTTGGGTCTCCTGACTAGGTATTCAACCTGGGGTGCATCCCAAAAATGTATCCTCCTTTCCTCGACCGCTAGCTTGTATGCCCTTGTATTGCAGGAAGGGATAACACAAGGTGGCAGACACACAGTTTTGTTTAGTGCTACTGATGGTCTATAAGCATGCCTGCTGATGCTGGTGACCACGGCGATGATGTACACTGATGAGTACTGTGCTGCAGGTCGCTACGTAGCTAACGTGTGTTCTGCTCTGTGACAGTTCCCCATCACTGCGTTGAGAGAGATCAAGATTCTGCAGCTCCTGAAACATGAGAACGTGGTGAACCTCATAGAGATTTGCAGGACCAAAGGTGAGCTTTTCTTTGGCGTTTCCTCATGAGACTGGGACGCAGACTGTGAATCAGGATGTCGTCACCCTTATGTCTGTGTATTTGTTCTGTGTGAGTCTTCCCCTTATTTATAATGAGCTGTCAGGAAATTTAAATCAGGGCCTGCATTCATAAAGCAGCAATGGAAATTGTGTGGAGTGCATTGTGTTTTTTGAACATTTAATACCATATCTGACATTTTGTTGTGCATGTGTCGCCATGCGGGGCATTTTTTTTTCTGCCTTTTCAGCCACCCAGTTCAACCGTTACAAGGGAAGCATCTATCTGGTGTTCGACTTCTGCGAGCATGACCTGGCTGGGTTGCTTAGCAACGCCAACGTCAAGTTCACCTTGGCTGAGATCAAGAAGGTGATGCAGATGTTGCTGAATGGACTCTATTACATCCACAGGAACAAGGTGAGCACACCTGCTGTTAGAACTCACACCTGGCGCAGTCATCCTCTGATAACAGGTGGTCTTTACAGACCGGGTAGGGAAACTAAAACGTGAACAGATAATGCTTCAGAAAGGTTTTGCAATGGGAGGTCGCATCCCCAGGCGTCAAAAACGTTTTCCTCATGTCTCAGATTCTGCACCGTGACATGAAGGCTGCCAACGTGTTGATCACAAGAGACGGCGTTCTGAAGCTGGCCGATTTTGGCCTGGCACGAGCGTTCAGCCTGGCCAAGAACAGCCAGGGCAACCGCTACACTAACCGTGTGGTCACCCTGTGGTACAGACCACCAGAACTGCTCCTAGGTAAGACCTGACCTCACCAATTAAAGGAGAATTAATTAAAGGGTGTATGTGAGAGAAACTGTGTGTAATGTTTGTGTAATGCATTTCCCAGGTGAGCGGGATTATGGGCCCCCCATAGACCTGTGGGGTGCTGGCTGCATCATGGCGGAGATGTGGACCCGCAGTCCCATCATGCAGGGCAACACAGAGCAGCATCAGCTGACTCTCATCAGCCAATTATGTGGCTCCATCACTGCTGAGGTAAGAGACCAGGCCATGCCTCTCTCACTGTTTAGGCATTAACAGCCTGCTAAGGCACTGTCAGGGTTTTCTAGACTCTGAACACTGTCATTTCTCTCTCTCTCTTCCTCTGTCATGGTCTGAACCCTTGGCCTGTCTCATTATTTTAACTTCTCTGCCTCATTTATTGCTCTCTTACTCTTGATTTCTCTCTCCTCCTCTCCCTTTCTCAAGTTCTTTACTTTTATTGTTCTGCCCTCTCACTGTCTCTCATTTCTTCTCCCTCCCCGATGTTCTATTAATTGCATCTGTTCGATGAAAATCTCTAAAATGTGTTCCTCCCTTTGCTGTCGCAGGTCTGGCCTGGCGTGGATAAGAAGTACGAGCTGTACCAGAAGATGGAGCTCCCTAAGGGCCAGAAGCGGAAAGTGAAGGAGCGCCTGAAGGCATATGTCAAAGACCCGTATGCATTGGACCTTATTGACAAGCTGCTGGTCCTGGACCCTGCCCAGCGGACCGACAGCGACGACGCCCTCAACCACGACTTCTTCTGGTCTGACCCCATGCCCTCCGACCTGAAGAACATGCTGTCCACCCACAACACCTCCATGTTCGAGTACCTGGCCCCGCCCCGACGCCGAAGTCACATGCCCCAGCAGCCAGCCAATCAGAACAGGAACCCTGCCACCACCAGCCAGACTGAGTTTGATCGGGTCTTCTAACTAGGACGGCGAGAGTAGTCAATGTGTGGCAGACTCTGATTGGACAGAGACTGAGAAGTTGCCACCAGGGGACTGTGGGCTTGTTCAGCATATACCTCCATTTTGGCTCCTGTTTCTCCTGGTCCAATGGCAGAAGAGTGTATGTGGCAGAGAGAGAACTGCTCGTGCTTATTGAGAACACTGAAGCGATTTGTCCTCAGTTCCTCTCTTAGGGCCTGGATTCAGGCACTTGAGCTTGTGTTAAGAGCAGAATGTCTCCAGTTCCTTTGACAGATGGAATCTCTGCTTGTGCCGTTTCAGTACTTACCTTCAGACTTTCAGCTTTGACCTGAGTACAAACTTGACCTTCCCAGCGAGTTGTTACGCAAAGCTGGGAGCCAGCAACTCATGTGAACGTGGTGTCCCTAATTGTGCGTTGGGCTTTGCTCGTCCTTGAGGGTCCATATTTTTCTTTGTTTTTGTGAAAACACCACCTCATTTTTTAAATGGATAACTATTATTTTTTTAAAATCATGTGTTAACACCACAGTGCAGTTGTTTTCTTTGGTGTATTACAGAGGTACACAACTCTAGTCCTGGAGGCAGTGACATCTGCAGGTTTAACTGGAGGGCTGGAGAGCCTGCAGGTGTTTGGGATTACCTCAGTCGGCAGTTTGAACCTTCAGAATGGAGATGGCAGAATGGGGATCATGAACCCCATAATGGGTGGTGCTACAGTGAACTTCCAGTCACTGACTTGCCTGAACACGTAAAGATTTTGCTCTTCAGAGCTAAAACTCAGTGTGATTGGTTCAAAGCAGTGAGTCGCTGATTGCGTATGGAAGCCCTTCCCTTTAATTTCATGAACGCTCACTCTCCCCAGCCCTGCGATCTGTGGATCCTTAAGCCAATCAGTCCTTAGACCCACCGTTAAACCAGCATACCCAGCACCCCTTCAGGACTGGAATTATGTACAGCTGATTGTATTGGCATGTCTGTCAGTGTAGTTCACTAATAAACCTTACAGAAAACACTTCCTGTTCCAGATCTGTGTTGGTCACTGCTGTCTTGACCATTTGTGTCTGCACTTAAGATCAGAATTGCGTAGGGTTAACCATGAAACAGTAGAGCTTAAATATGTCGCCTAGAGTCTCGAAATAATCGTGTGCTTTAAAACTAAGTTGAGGAAATATAGACTTCTCTTACAGATACGTATGCAATATACAGAACTAAATCTTGTGTGTGATTGAAGGGTCTTAAGTCATGTTTTTGTTGCCACACAGAGAAACCGACGGGATATGGTCAAATATCTGCCACTACACCCTTAAGCAGATTGCGCCAAGTAAAATCTTATTATACCAACTTGTGGTTGTGACACAATCGCCCCGTACTGAAACGACCCGCCTTAACTCCTACAGGTTAAATTGTAAATGAGTTAGAATATTTACAAATGTATTTGATTTAAAAAATAAATAATGTCTGTGCTAATCACGACAGGCTCGCCCATCTGTGGTGAATTAGTAAATCCGTTTTGGCGTTTCGGCCAACCTATCAAGGGAGGGGGGAGGCTCTCTTGAGCGTGTGCTGGGGCCTCCTTATTTCCCCCTAATTAATCTTATTATGTTGCCATATGGGGCGACACAGATCAAACCACTGGAGGGCCGAAAGTAGCACAACACATCAATGAGTATTTGTCCGTTTTATGAGCTTGTTCGCAGCTGAAACGTGTGTATGTGTAGCCCGTGCACACACACGTGTGTCCAGTAGTGGAGCTAAAAGCAGTCTCCTATTGCCTAACCACTCTACTAATACTGACCCGTGGTTTATACTGGGTACTGTTCCATTGTTTGTGTAAACTGTAGTGGAGTGTAGAATTCACAACAAGTACTTGCTGCTCGATGATTATTACCATACAGGTCATAGTCTGTCTTGCAATAACTTCACTCTTCAGTCTTGCATGATGTTAAAATTGAAAGAAAAAAATGTTTTTGCATATTCGGTGTCTTCAAGAAAACGGTGCACCTTCCATCAAGCAGCAACCCTCTTCCAGTAAGTGATGTGGATCAATTTTTTTTTTTTATTTATTTTTTTTTTTTTAACCAAATGTGTCCAGTGATTCCACACTATATTCTGTATTTTTTGGAGATTTTAGATGGTCATTCAAAATCTTTTAAGACCCCAGTTTTCCATACGGTGTGCAAATGTCCAGTCTGTTTTCAAGTGCATGCTAAAACATGGCAACTGGGGTATGAACAGCAGACACAGTTTGCGGCTTGAGACAAAGCTCATTGCCCTGAAAACTGAGGTCGCTCCTGTAGAGTCACAGAGCCTCAATGCACTGGTTAACGCTCATTATCTATTGTGCACCACTGGAGTCAGTTTTGTCTTCTATCTCATGATGGATAGGAGTAGGATATGGCTGGGTGAACCTGCTCCCAGATCAGCTCTACTCTTCCTAATATGCATTGAATGCCAGGCCTGATCGAGGATCAGTTTTTCACTGTAACACATAATGGGTAAGCTTTATTACTTCAGGACCACATTAAAATGTACACTGTTTAAAATGAACGGAAAAACATGGGCTGCAAGGTGTCTATGCCACGGTGTGACATGTCAAAGTTAAATGGCCGTTTTGTGGCCTTCACCAGGTCATTCGCTGTTCTGGCAAGAGCGTCTGCTGAGGTAAGAATCCCTTTCGTTGATGCTGTGACGCCTACACTTTCACACCGTTAGCTCCTTTTTACTTCATAAATTACCTTCAATTTGTGTTCCTTTTGGTACCATACCAATTTTCTGTTGGGATTTGGGACAATTGAAATAACAAAAAAGTCGTTTGAATGTGCTTTAGATACGTGCTTGGCCATGTCATTTATGGTTGTAAAAAAAGGGGGCAGTCTTTTTTTTTTTTTTTTTTTTTTAAACTGCCATTGGCACCGTTACAAATAGCTTTGGGGATGTGCTGTCACTAATCGGCTATTGAATTGTTCTAGCGGCTGATGTGATTTCAGGGGTTTTATGAACACCTGTAGATTACGCTACTCATCGTTTTACCGGTGTGACAATGGGGAAGTGCGCATGCGTCCTCAACCGAACAGTTAGGAGAATCGCCGTATAATTAATTGGATAGGCTAAATAAAGACGTATTATCACCTATGACTTGGATGAGTTAAGAAGCTTTTACATAAAGAGAAGGCTACTTATCTGTATGGATTTTAAGCATGATGTCAACAGTACCAAACTGTTTTTGTTTGTTATCCATATAGCGACTGAGATATTTCTTCTAGCAGGGAACCTAAACACCTGAGTGTGTTAATTGGCCTGGGTAATCCCATTTTGAGTTTCTTGATATATAGAGTTATCTCTGGTGCCATGAAGGCATTCTGTTAAGCCTAAAGCTCATTCTGTATCCAGCGCAATAAATCCACAGTGATACTGTTTGCACTCTTGGATTTTAGGACTTATCTGTCTACTGTTACAGCAGCAAACCTTTTGACTTCAGCGTGCGATATTCTCAAGAGCGATTGAGTAACTGAAAAAAAAAACCTGGTGTGGTCACCTTTGAGTTTCTAAGAAAAGATGGTGTGGATTCAAATCTGCTGCTCTGCTTGTATTGTTTTATTTTGCCTTTTGAAAACCCAAGAATTGATTGACAGTCGATTGATTGTTGTAATCTTAGAGTAAGATGCATGTAATATACAAATGTGGCATATTTGAGAATTGTTTTAGTGAAATGTAATCATGGCATTTTTATGAAGTTGAATGACTAAAGTGGTCATATTGTGTGGTATTGCTCCCTGTGTCTGCAGTCATTGGAGTTGGGGATCTCTGCAGTTTGATTAATGGCCAGTGGACTGCAGGTTTGAATCTCAAGAGGGGCACAACTGTTTAACCTTTGAGCAGAGCACTTGAACCTTAAGTGCCTTTATAAACATCAAGCAGCATAAATGGAAGTGTGAAATCTGGAGTTCTGTAATTTTTCCCTGGTAAGGAGAGTCTGGGGTCCCAAACTAGGGGACCCCTAGGATGTAGTCCCATGAGGTGCACTCTAAAGTCTCCTTTTTGTTTACCTTTTTCCCCCTGCTTTTCCCCACCGAATTAAACTATGTTCTCTGAAGCTCGGTGGACCCCCCCCCACACACAGACTCAGGAGGAAGCTCCTCAGTTTCACGCAGTGGCTGCCCCCCCCCCCCTGTCTCAGGTGTGCTGGTTTTTGTTGTTAATCATAGGCGCTGACACAGACTAGGGGGCAAACACATAGCGTGCTCACAGTTCATTTTATTTTGGGTCATGTGCTCTTCCTTTCCCTTCCAGAAAGGTGGTGTAAGTTTGACCTCACCCGGAAGAGGAAGAGGAGGAGGAGTTGTGAGGAGTGGGAGTTGGGCAGTCACAGCTTTAATGGTGTAAGTGGCTCACAATTTCTCTTTGGTTTTGGGAAAACCACCTTAAAGTACATGGAGGGCTTCACCATTGTGTTCATGTTTAATTTTTACACTTGTCTGAATGCTGTAAAACCGCTTTAAAATGGACAAAAATAGAGCCGTGCTCATGGAAGACTCTGATATGGGCCTGAGTGATTCTGTACAGCTGGGGTGAGTTCACTTTGTTCCCTGCATGGGTTTTGCAAGTAAGTGGACCCTGTTCTTGTTTTTGTTTCTTTTGCACATACTCCACAAACATCAGCCCTGTGTCCTTTGGTAGAAAGTCCAATAGCGTACACACTTAGGGGTCTAAAGGATTAGGTCTTCACAGTTCATGCAGTCAGGCTGTGACCCCAGGCCTGGGTCTGCAGGAGAGAGCCGGAGGTTGCAGAGGCTCTTTTGGATATGTGGAGGCGTCACAGTGGGCACACTGAAAGGCCAACCACAGCTAGAGTGCTGAAGTTTATATTTTGAAGGGGTAACATGTATGCTTATGCACACATGCATGTAAAGGAACAAAATACAATAAAGAGAACAGACAGTTCAGCCAAACTAGATTGATCGTTTGTGTACAGTCTACAGAATACCCAGCAATGCATCGAGCCTGCAGCTGAACACTCCATGTGTTTCTTGCTCTAATACTTGACCAAGCAAACAGTCGTATTGACAGGTCTTTGTGTTTCATTTTACCTCATGGTACAGTATGTGTTAGGTTAGATCTTACATCATGGTATCAGTTTCTTTAACTAATAGGCATGCATGCAGAGCTTGTTCTGTTCCTAACATGGTGTTTCTGATGGTCCCTAATGCTGAGTGTCTCCCCCAGGTTGAGCTGTATGACGGCAGTTGGAATGCTGCCCCCCCACACCCCCGCCCCCCCCGTGGGGTCACAGTGCAGCTGAGTCATCTGGGGTCACATGTCGGGGTCACTGGCGCCCCCTTCGGACTTGTTTACATCTGCAAACCCCCTCAGAGTCTTGTTGCGCTCCCTGCTCTCCAGGACACAGACCGTGGACCTGGCTTCACTACATGAGCGCTAATCTAAGCGCTTACAGTGTAGTGCAGGGGTACTCACTACTGATCCTGGACTGCCAAAGTGTATGCCCTTAACCCCACATTGCTCCTGGGGGCGGATTGGCCCTTGGATAGCCTAATCAACTGTAAGTCGCTTTGGATAAAAGCATCAGCTAAATGATGGCATTGTAATGAAGTAAGGTGTGCAGAACAAGTCTGAGAGAGAGAGAGAGAGAGAGAGAGAGTGATGATGACTGTGATCATAGCTCTGTTAAGTGCCCTTCTCGCAGGTGCATTGAGCCTGTGGAGAGAGACCAAACGAGAGACCATTCAAATTCAAACACAAACAAAATAAAAAGGAGAAAGATGACAAAGATGGTCTAATGGTAAATTTGTGGGAAAAGAGAGCTGATCAGGGCGAGGTGTGCCCAGTTTGCGTCTGGTCCCGGCTGTGTGCGGGAGATGACCAAATGTCTGTCCCCGGCGGAGCATGTGTTAATTAAACTGCCCACAGCGTCTGTCTGGGGGCCGGGTGGGGGGGGGGTCGTGAGGGGGGCTGAGCTGTGGGGCAGCTGTGTGTGACAGGGGGCTTGAAGGCCCTACTAGGCTCAGGGCTGTGGGAGATAAACCCCCCTCCCCTCCCTACACTCACAAAGAATCCTGCTGCCTGTGAAGCTCAGAGCTTCACAAAACCAGGACTGGAGCACTGCAGCCCAGGAACGGCTTCCCTGTATCCCTAACTGGGTGACAGACTGTAAGGTGGAAACAAAACCCAGCAAACTTGGCGGTTCTCCAGTTTTGCTTTGATAAATGTAAGTATGCAATGTGATAATGTTAAGTACAAAATAGTAGTATGTGTGTATTCTCATGGCTGTACCTCTAATTTCCACATGATTAATGCCAAAGAGTTTCTTATTTTCCATAACAAGCTTAAATACCCACCTTTCAGTTCATGCCTCAATTACCTGTATATTTTTTTAAAAACCAATCCTCTTGTCCTTTCTTTTACATGTCTTTGGCCATGCAGCAGTACGATAGGTCTGATTTGATCGTAGGTTTACAGATCTCTGCACAGAATGGTTTTCTGCACATTTATTTGTCTTCCTGCAATTATCTTTGCCGAAAAAGTGGTAGTTAAAGGCTTTTATACTAAACCGTAACTATAACCTGCTGTTCTGCTGTCACGGTACCTGAAAAGTTGCAACATTAAAACATAAAGTCATCTTTGACATGTCACGTTGCACCTCATGTAGGGGGATTGACCTTCAAGGTCACTTGCAGAAGTGATTAGAATTGCTGGCCCTGTTTTGCAGGGGGGTGCAGGAGGAGTCCCCATCCAGACTCCGGTCCAGGTTTTCACACCCTCCCTCAGGGTGATTACACTGCTTTAGCTGGGCCAGGCTAACTCTGTCCAAAGAGGCTAATATCGCTCACACGCTGGTGACAAAGCATGGGGACACCTGTAGCATTGCTCTAGTGGAGTGGGCTGGAGACAAGAGGCTGTGGAATCCAGGATGCAAAGTGGGAAACTTCAGAAGTGACAGAAACTTCTTTTTTTTTTCTTTCTTTTTCATGCAAACTTTTTGTTGGTGCTGTGAGTAACTGGCTGACTTTTTAATCATGGAGATTGGCAGAATCCATTCAAAGTGCCATAAGACCCTCCTCCTTACCATGATGATGTTCAAATGGGGTGAGTCTCCTTTTACCATTGATCATTTCATTTATTCAAACTTTGTTTGTTTTCTGGAGGGTGCATGGCGAAGCCGAACCCGAACGGCCCTCATGTTGCTGTTCCTGCAAGCGCAAGGGGACAGCGGAGTTGGTAGTGTACGTGCTGAAATGATCACAGCAGTCAGTAGGGCTCTCCATGCGACTCGGGGAATAAGCCAGTTTTGTAGGGGCGAGCAGTGCAGCCCTGTTGGCTGCTTGTGGATGGGAGGTAATCCCTCCTTAGCCGTAGGCAGTGACAGGTTGCCGCAGCAGCCTTGCTGGACCTCCAGTCTGCACGCCAGTCTGTGTTCATTCATTACTGCCATACTCGGAACACATGTTCAAATTGGCCCTTAAAAGGTGCAGTAGTTATTTTCCTCATAGACCTTTCCTGTACCCTTTCCATGAGTTATGAGTCTATGAAGAAACTATGACTAACGTTACAACTGGCATACCTTGCTGGGATCTACCCCTGTGACGAGTGTCGTCCTTTAGGTTTGATATGCTACCTTTTTCATGACTGCAGGAATCTTAGTGAGAACATTTTTTGGTTTATGTTTATGGCATCTTTTTCCTGAATGTACAGATAAAGGTCTTGGAAGTAAAAGGTGGCATTAAGGTTGTTTACCCAACAAGGTTGTGTGCCATAGTGAATTTTAAGATATTTTAAATACTTTTGAAAGTCCCTTCTTTTTAACAATATCAGAATAATTTTTGTTTGAAACATTTTTAAGAAATTTAAGGTATTTGTCAGAAACCATGTGCATTACCATTTAATGCATGTCACCAGATTTAGCCAAAGATCGTTTTCTTCTCCATTTGAAAACATAATATTTATTCAGATAAAACATTTGTGTCTATGAATTTTTTTATTTTTAAAATGACATTTTTGCCACCCAGTTCAGATTTTTAATAATATCTCTAATTCAAGCTCTGCGATACTTGAGGACAAGTGGCTCAGTTGTTTATTTACGGGGAGACCATGTGCTGCACGGGACTGGCAAAATTATTACTGTTTAACGCCAGTTTCTCTCCCCCTGGTCTTCCACCTTACAGCTGCGTAAGCGCATTGTATTTACTGGCTTCCTTTCATGCTGATAGTATTGTACAGCAGTCAGTGCGTGAATGGAAAGCATCCGAGCTTTCCCTCAATCTCTCCTCCCCCTCCACCCGATCTGAACAGAGAGAGAGATGCTGTTTGGGTCGATGGGTCCTCTAAAGTTTTTTTGTTTGTTTTTTTTTTCTTTCTTTTGGGGGTGAGTGGGTGGGATCTTCTACCCTGACCTAATTTCCCCCAGATCCCCCCCCCCATTCTGAGCTATGTCTCATGGATGGCACCCAGGATGGGGGCTGATTGCGTTCTGCCGTTGCCATGGCGATAAGCTTCAAAATATGGGTTGGCGATGACACCCGCTCACTGAATGCGTTGTTGTGGGACTCCAGACAACTGAATGGGGTTCCCCCTCGTCCCTGAACAAAGATAAGTTAGCAATGTAACTTTCAGCTGCCGTGACACTGGCGTAGCTTACGCAGACACGATTTGCCATTGCTTTATCGATTTTAATAAGGGTGTTGTTGTAGTAACTTTTTATTGTTCTTGCTTCCAAATTAAAATATTCTAGCATGGTTCATCCAGCATTGCTATGGGCGGAAGCATTTTGGTAATACAAAAAATCCCATCTGGAGATTGTAACAATTAAATATGCATTAATTAGTTATGCTGGTAGTGACTCTTGAAAATATATACGGTCACGTGTTTGGACAGTTTAATCTACCGTGGTTTAATTTATGGGTGGTTTAAATACGTACTTGGGTCATGCCGCTGAAGTTCTACACTCGGGCTTATCAATGAATGCCATAATGCAATTCTTAACTATAGCGTATTGACGATCAGAGACTTGCACAGCTGTCAGGCGACTACACTTAGGCCTACTGTCTGTTTCCTAGTACTGGTATGTATTTTTCTAATGTTTGACTTATAATATCCTGAACTAGACAAGCGATTCTAGATTTGTTGCTCCGTCAGCTGGTTATTTTCACGTAGAAGGGGGTCGAAATGTTAAGAATGAACTCCGTGAGATAAATTCAAACTCACACGGGGTGGGGAAACACGTTTCTCTCTCCGTGCTCTCGGGTTTTGAGACGGATTTCATAAAATATACTCTGCTCTCCGGTCGTGAAAGCCGATTGACCTGTCAGAAGGTGCCCCTGGCCCTGACAGTTAACGACGCAGGATTTACGGATGGACTTGGCATCTGACCTAAGCCAAGTCCTGAGTGGAGCGCAGTGGAAAAAAAAAAAAACAGAAATTCCTCAAACGACCGGGTGGTACCGGTCTTTCGGCAGACAGATGCGTCCAGCGCAGGGGTACGAGCTGTCTGGAGTTCACTCAAAAGATAGCAGAAAATAGGTTACCTCTGAAAAATGTTAACGTGCAGGCAAGGTTTACGTTATCAGGAGATTGGGAAAGGTCAAAGGATAGTAGACACGAAAGCTGATGGCCGTTTTTTTTTTTTTTTTTTTTTTTGCTAAATGCCAGGTCCGCTCCCCGGTTGTCATCCGGAGCAATTATTCTTATTGCAGGACAGAGTATTGCATGAAACCACCTGTTGTTGCCTAGCTACAACGTCGAAAGTTGTGGATTCTGCATAAAGCGCCAAATATAGTTAGCTTCTCTTATTATTGTTCGGAAATGACCCTTGCACAGTGTGCGCTCACCTTTTCATAACTCCTGTTCTTCTGTTTATTTATTTCTCTTCTTTTTTTTGATGTACGTTGTGGGCCCCCCTAATCAGAAACTTACAAGAAGCCAGTAAACCACTGGTTTGAAATACTTGCTTGTATACAGTTGCAGTCTTATGTTACTCTCTGTGTGTGTGTGTGTGTGTGTGTGTGTGTGTGTGTGTGTGTGTGTGTGTGTGTGTGTGTGTGCGTGCGTGCGTGTGTGCACTGTACAAAAAGGATATGGTGACATCACCAGAGAAGAATGTCCCCTGAAGTTGTGAGCTCCGATTGTGGTTGGGGTCAGTAGACAAGGCACAGAGCAGCACCTGCAGATAACACAGGTGTGAGTGATGCCTGTAATGTACAGCTTGACTGTATATGTTAGCTCTGCACGTGGATCGAACCGTAGCCATCTCCACATTGCAGTGCACCGGAATGTGGCTCTCTCTCTTAACGTGTGTGCTTTTTTTTTTGTCTCTCCCTCTGATAATCTCCAGTGATTCTACATTTATGCTCCAGCACTGTGCAGTTCTGGGTGTGCGTGAACTTAGATTAAGTACCTGATTTAGCGGCAGAGCTGGGAAAGGTAACTCTGACTGTTCACCTGAGTGTAGGGCTTTGAGCATCCACCACATTGCACTTTATCGGTGAGTGTGTGAGTGAGTGAGTGCATACCTTTTGTTTGTATGTTTGAGTGAGAGTATGTGTGTGTGTCTGTGTCTGTGAGAGAGAGAGTGAGTGCATAACTTGCATGTTTGGGTGTATACGTGTGTTTGTTTGTGTGTGTGTGTGTGTGTGTGTACAATTTGTGAGTGAATATGACTGTGTGTTTGTGTGTGTGTGTCCATTGGAGTAGGATTATCCATGTGAGCAAGAGAGTGTTTGATTGGGAGTGTGTGTGTGTGTGTGTGCGTGCGTGCGTGCATGCGTGTGTTTACGCGTGTGTTTTAGGGTGCCAGGTTGTCGTGCAGGCAGACCCCTGTTTCCAGTGGAGCGTTTGAGGTAAAGCACCTTTAGTTGAGTTAGCAGAGCGCTAGCCTGCTGGTGTTTAATCCCCAGGTATCAGGCGCTTAGCCGTGGCGCACAGATCGCGCTCCCCCAGCAGATTACTGTGGGGGGGACAGCTCTCCCAGCTCACTGGGTCCCCTACTGCGGGTCACCACTACAACTATGGGTTTTCGCAGGGTGGTCTGGGTCCAGATTCAAGAGGCATAATCCAGTCCTGACAGCATCACTGTTAGTGTTCGTGGGAGACGCTGGTGCTGTGTAGTTAACTTGAATGCTACTGCCTTATTCATTTATTCATTTATTTTTACTTTGGAATTCTTTTATTCTTTTTCCTTTCCTCCATGTGGAAACAGTCGTATCTCTGAAGTTACCGTGTCATTTATTTGCAGATTTATTTATTAATTTTACTTGTTGTTGTAATTATAACAGAGATTATGCACATTTTAGCTGGTGACAGTCCTAGTGTGATGTACTGGTCAGAGTGCTGGGCTGTAAGTTGGTGATCTGTGTTGGTCAGAGCTCTGAACTGTAGGATAGTTGTCAGAAAGGTCCGTGTGGGTCTCAGCTGGCGGTGTGCGGTATTATAGAGTTGGGTATTTAACCTCAACTGCCCTGGTTAATGTCCAGAGTAGCAAAGGTTTCAGGAAGGGGCACAAGTGTAAGTTGTCCAATAAGCTATCTGGCCATCTGTTGACCCAAAGAATACATCTACTGCTATAGCTACCATTAATACTTCTACCAATACTAATACTACTTGTATAGTATAAGATTAATAGTTCTAAAACAATTTCTATTACTGCTGTGACTCATTGTGATGTGAAATACCCTTGTGTTTCCCCCCCCCTCCACCCCCCCACATAGTAACCCCTCCTTATCATTAGCAGGGGATCCCTCACTGAGAAGAGAGGGGTCAAAGGTCAGGTATCAGGGTGGGGGTGTTTGTGACAGGTCCTAACTAATCGTGGCTCAGTGGCCCAGAGGCTGCCATGGTAACAGAATCAGGAGTTGGTTGGGTGGTGCTTTGACTCGGCCCTGAGCCCCTCCCCCCCGTCGGGAATGTTTGGGCCTGCCGTCTCTCGCGTGTGGGGGGTGCAGGCTGCGGGGGGGGCGATGGGGTTTATTGGGGTACGGTGGGCTGGTGACGCACAATAGGGGAAGTTTTCCACCCACACGTAGGTGAAAGGCTGAATAGAAAGCACTGCCAGCAAAAGGAGCTGTCATTAAGATCAGGGCACTTTCCTACCTCTGTGTGTGTGTGTGTGTGTGTGTGTGTGTGTGTGTGTGTGTGTGTGTGTGTGTGTGTGTGTGTGTGTGTGTGTGTGTGTGTGTGTGTGTGTGTGTGTGTGTGTGTGTGTGTGTGTGTGTGTGTGTGTGTGTGTGTGTCAGACCAAACCTAGTACAACTGGACCCCTCTTTCTCGTAAAATGGAAGCAGCGAGTGATGACTGAGTTCACAGAACTAGTTGGGAAAAGTAATGCACCCTTGTGTGCTTAGTAACTTCACAAACTGGGTAGCAATGTTATGCCTGTAATATACACAAGAACATGATGCAGCACATGGGAAATTTTTATTTGAGGAAGTCAGAAAATTGACATTTCCAACCAAAATACTCTCCCTTTCACTGATGTCAACCTTCAGGCTTGGATCATTTTCAAACCACAGGGTGTGATATACAGCTAAAAAAACACAAGGATGAGTCAGGTTGGCCCAAAACAGGCTGGGGTTTGATGGCTGGAATCTGCCGGAATATGTCGGAGGCTGACGCAGGTAGTAGTGAGTGAGGGAATGTTTGTCATGGTGACCTGCACCAGTGAAAGAGCGTTAACTAAGCAGTAGCTTTTCCTCATGACTGTTTTCCAGAGCTGTGAGATGTTGGCCACCCGTGAGAGGAGCTTAGCACCTCCGTCTCAGACCAAAGGGGTTTATGTTCTACAGAGCTGATGGACAGCTGCACCATGTGTGTGTGTGTGTGTGTGTGTGTGTGTGTTCATGCATGTATGCACAGGTCTTGGCATAGTGGTTCTCACTGATGCATTGTGGGTGTTGTTGTCAGAATATTGCCAGTCCTGCCACAGGGTAGTCACCATGGTTACAGTGCAAAGTGGGGTGAAAGTGGGATTCCAGTGTGCCCAAGGTGGCGGTGGTGCAGTTAACTTGCCGCACGTGATCCAGGATCCATTTTCCATGAGCCACGGCGAAAGCCTCTGACCAGGACCTTTACTTTTAACTCCCATGCTGCTTCCATTGACTCTCTTAACTCAGGTCAGGTGACAGCCACAGTGTCAGGAGCTTACACCCCAAAGCCATCTGTCAGATGGACCTGTGGAGGGGCAACTCAAGAGCTGTGAGGGATGACAGTGTAGTATAATGGTTAGGGAGCTGGGCTTGTAGCTCAGAGGTTACAGTGTAGTATAATGGTTAGGGAGCTGGGCTTGTAGCTCAGAGGTTACAGTGTAGTATAATGGTTAGGGAGCTGGGCTTATAGCTCAGAGGTTACAGTGTAGTGTAATGGTTAGGGAGCTGGGCTTGTAGCTCAGAGGTTACAGTGTAGTATAATGGTTAGGGAGCTGGGCTTATAGCTCAGAGGTTACAATGTAGTGTAATAGTTAGGGAGCTGGGCTTGAAAAGTTGCAGGATTAATGCACCGGTTAGGGCACTACCATTTTACCCTTGAGTAAAGGGTACAGAACAGTGTCAGAGAATTAGTTGACACCCAAAATACTTTAGCAAATATCCAGCTGTATTAATGGATAGATCGTAAACGTAAGCAGTGCAGCTTGCACTGGATAACAGCATCTGCTAAAGGCCCATGTGAGTGCCAGGGCTCTGCAGCCTCAGTGCTGGGCACGGCCCTCTGCTCTCGCACTGCCGTCCATGGGCCCCACATTCCTCCCTGTCTTCATTAATATCTTCTGCCTGACTGGGAAACTCAGAACAGAACGCTGATCAAAGTGTGGGGACTGGGAGCAGGGGGGTTTGGGGGGGTGTGGAATGCAGAATGACTCCATGCCAAGTCACATGATTGGTTGATTCAGCGAGATAACGGATGGGTGAAAGGGAAGAAAAAAAAAACGCAAAAAAAAAGAAAGAAATCCCCATCAAACTGTTCACCCCTGTCCGCCACAGAAACGTTCCCTGAAAAGTGCTAGGGCCCCATTGGATTATGGGTCATATGCAGCCCAGTCACTTAAGCCGTCAAACAGCCATAAAGGAACAGGAGTCACACAGCCGTTAGCTCTTCTAGTTAGGCTTCCTTTGTATGTTATATTGTTCTTTAGTTAGGTTGCATTTGTCCGTTGCTTTGAATTAAATGAGTCTGTTCATTTAATCACTAAAATGTATTTGTGAGAAACTTTTTAGTCTGACCTGGTGAGTACAGAAGACTTGCACGCAAAGTCAAGAGGTCATGTTGATATCTTTTCTGTGCCAGCCAGGCCAGATTAAATCACAAGGATTGGGAGCAGGGCAGCTGGTCACACAGCCCAGCAGGGGGCGCTGTGAAGTAGAGGCCAAACAGCTCTCAGCTGAACAACAGGAAGGCAGGGGGAAGGTCGGGGGGGACCACTGGGTTTGACAAAAAAAGGGCTGTCAAATTCAGGTTCTCATGACTGTGAGCCTGTAAAACAGTAAAAATGTTTGCAAAGGGTCTGTAAAGACACAGCTTCATAAAGTGTCTAAGGTGAAGTTACAGTCGTGTAGCGTAATAGTGTAAACCTCACCTGTTTCAGTCGCATGAAACGTCTTGTGTTTGTGAGTTTTTACATTGAAGTTAAATAATGACCATTGATGAAATTCGAAAGCATCATAGCTGTAAAGTAATAATTATTAAAGAGGCACCATCACTGCTAAGTGGTTTTTAGCCATACCAGGGCCACAGTGTTGTACAGCCGTGCTTCACGTTTACTGCCAAAATTGGGAGCAGGGAATTGGCTCGCGGTGTAACTCGAGCGATTAGAGCAATGAGCCCCACTGATCCCTTCCTGCTAACCACGTCGTTCACGAGAGCAAGTCCTACCATTTAAAAAGCACTGTAGTAGGGACAACCTTTGTGACGCCAAGGTCCAGAACTGAGATCACCGGTTTAACCCGAAGATGCACCTCCTTCGTCGCTCTCTCTCACCTTTTGACTTAAATCAGAGTGATGTCAGTCTCTATGGTGCTGTACATCCTGACGGTTATGCGAGGCCGTAAGTGACGTGTCCTCTCCCTGTCGTTGAATCGTGTTAGGCAGAGATCGGAAAATCTGATCCTGTAGAGCCGTTGTGTATGCGTGTTTTTGTTTCCACCAATTGCGCTGAGAAAATAAGCTAATTAGCTGCATATACTCCAGCCCTGGGTCACTTGGGGACACAAAAAAACCCCACATTAGTTGTAATTCATATGGTTACTGATACATTCAGCTAAATGTCATGTGACATAGATTGAGAGTGGCAAATCTTTCCTGAGAATGGCTTTTGTTCGTCCAGCTCTTGTTTTTGCTCAGCAGTATGTGCTCATAGACTTTAAATAAAGGCTCACTTGTGCCCTGTGTGTGACAGAGTACGAGTGTGCATTTGTGTATGAGGTGCTGTGTGTTTAACAAATGAAATATGAGGTGTGTTCCTAAAATTATATAAGATAATTGTATGTTTCTCTGCAGGGATATTCTGCTCCGAGTCATCAGATAGGTGTCTGTCGGAGCCGTGCCAGAACGGGGCGACATGCGTGGACACGATGGATGACTACGTCTGCATCTGTCCACGGGGGGCGGAGCCTCCACTCTACATGGGGAAGGACTGCGACCAGCCGTATGACGGCTGCGTGTTCGCAGACTGCCCAGAATGCACCAGCACGCCGGGGACCCGCCAGTACCACTGCGCCTGCCCTCGCGGCTTCGCCGGCCCCAACTGCACGCTCAACATCGACGACTGCGAGAGCGCGCCCTGCGAGGGGGCGGGGCCCCAGACCATCTGCGTGGATGGGATCGACGCCCACTTCTGTATCTGCCCACCGGGATTGACTGGTGACGACTGCGAGGCGGAAGTGCAGGACTGCTCGGCGGAGCCATGCCTGAATAATGGCACATGCATCGCCCGGCCTGATGGGTTCGGGTGTGACTGCCCTCCAGGTTTCCGTGGAGACAGGTGATGACATGTTTTGTGGCTAGCTACAGAAACAGCATTAACAAAGTACCTGTTAATTAGTTTTCTAACCAAAATGCAACTGTAAAATGGTCGCATTTGAAACATTCTGAAAGTGCCAACTACTAATTGTTTGTTCAAGTCACCTGGAAATAAGAGAATTAACTCATTAGGCTGTTAAATTAGGCTCTGCACTGTGGACAGTGGTGCTTTCTTTTCATCACATGACAATGATTTTCTGTTTGATTTTACAGGTGTGAAGAGGACGTGGACGAGTGCCTCTCACGGCCGTGCCGGAACGGCGCCATCTGCCTGGACGGGCCAGGCCGGTACCGCTGCTTCTGTGTGCCGGGGTTCCAGGGCTACAACTGTGAGATCGACATCAATGAATGCGCCTCGCACCCCTGTGAAAACAATGCCACCTGTGTCAACGAGAAGGACCGCTACATCTGCGAATGCCTGCTGGGGTATTCCGGTAAGCGTGCGCTGGTGTGGCGTCGGTTTACACCTTCCTGAGTCAGGCAGTGCGACTGTCATTGTAACGTTGACCCCAAGGAAAAATTCTTTAGGGGCTGTACCTAGTGCTTGTCTATAATCGGGGCTCCCTGGTGGTGGAATGAGCTTACTGCAGTAGCTAGTGTAGCAGAATCATTAGCTAGACAGAAAAAGAACCTCCACTTTTACTAAATTGAGCTTAATACATGAATAGAACGCTTGTACTGCCAAACGCTGTGTCAAGTGAAACGTATTCAAAACATCATGTGACAAAAATGCGTCCAGCATAATTTTCATCCATCAATTCAGCTTATTTCCTGAAAATATGCATTTGCTGGACTGTAAAACCTTTCGTGAGACTGACACTATGCAAGCCTGCTTTTTATCTTCATTATTTTGCTGTACTCCCTTGGTAAGGTAATATACAGCAGAGTGAGTGCCGGTCGGGGCGTGGAAAAGTATCCCTGGTATTTGGAGTGGCTTATTAGTCATTAAAAGGTGAATAGTGTTGAACGACTAGCATTCTTCAGTGACTATACCTCAAGTGCCAAGCAAGACAAAACCAGAAGCTGGAAGATAAGAGTTTGTTAGCCCTCAAGAGCTCACACGGAGACACACAAACAGCTGCGGTGTTTATTTTCAGGTTAACACCAGAAGCTTACTGAGAGCAGGATCCAGAGATGGAAAAGGTTTTAACTGAGGCCACTGAACCTGGCACTGACTGCCGCTGTATTTTCTGTGTTACCCGTTGCAACCTGACTCTTAGCTGTCTTAAGCCCCTACGCTTACCTGGCGGAGCATGTTGTCACCTTGCCAACGAGGACGTCTGGTTATGGCTAATGGATGTCTGTGTGTGGGACTCACATCTGTGACATTGTCTATTCAATTTTATCCCAAAAAAATCTTGAACAAATATTCCATGTGGGAAACCTACTGCAATTCATGGAAACATTATTTGCAGTATAAATAATGAAATAACACATAGGTTTGAAGTCAAGCCATATTACTTTGATAAGGTTTTTATGCTCTCACAGCAGAAAAATGGTCATCACCCTTAGTTTTTATTCACTTCAAACAAATATGAGGGAAAATTTATATGGTTTGCTTGAAACGGGCTTGACCAGTGGAAGGAAACCGCCAGTGTTGGAATGCAAGTTGAAGCTAGCTGCCCGGCTGTGCTCTCTGGCCAAGTGTTTCTCACAGAGCCGAAGTTTAAAGTGAGATGACGCTGTTATTTATGGGCTGTGGCTGAACTGGCAGCCAGGCCTGGGGCGAACCAGGGCCAAAGGGATCGGAGCGCTAATCTCACGGGTCGTTTCTCCCTGGACACGGGCAGACTGTCAAACTCTGCGCAGACAGGGTCTGCTGATAACACAATCAGGTAACAGAAAGCAGACGGCCCCTCTCCCATCTGTCTGACAGCTACAGAGATAAGGCAGGTCAGGGTGGGGACTCACAGGGCATGATTGAGTTTGTGAGGTGATCAAGTCAAGTGTGTGTGCCTGTTCAACACAAGTTAAACCTGCAGACACTGTGGCCCTCCAGGACTGGAGTTAAACCCCTGAGGCCCCAGGACTGGGAGTTAAACCTAGACATGGCCCTCCAGGACTCTTGAGGCCCTCCAGGACTGGAGTTTACACTGTGGCCCTCCAATGTTAAACCTGCAGACACTTGGCCCTCCAGGAATAGTTTGCCAGGTCAGGACTGTTAAACCTGCAGACACTGTGGCCCTCCAGGGCGGGAGTTTAATCCAGACACTGTGCCCTCAAGTTTAACAGGACTCTTTGGCTGTTTAAAATGGCATTGGGAATGCTTTGCAAATTCATGTTCTAGAGGCAGAGTTCCACAATTCAAGTCCAGGACTGATGCATTACTGGATACTCTGCAGGTCTTAGGTAATGGCTAGCTTTAGTTTAGTGGCCTGTTCTCATCTTTATATACTCTTAGCATTTCTATGAACAAGTGAAGAGTATGTTCATCCTTTCATACATACAACTCCGTTTCCCCCTGCGTGACAGAGTGAAGAGTGTGTTCATCCTTTCACTTTTTCACCCCTCTGTCCTCCCCCCGTTCTGTGTGTGAAGGGGTGAACTGCGAGGTGGAGATAGATGAGTGTGATTCGGGTCCATGCCAGAATGGAGCCACCTGCCATGACTGGGTTGGGCAGTACACCTGTGAGTGTCCACCTGGGTTCGAGGGCATGGACTGCGAGATCAACATTGATGAGTGCGCCAGCGGCCCCTGCCTGAATGAGGGCACCTGTGTCGACCTGGTGGATGGGTACGGAACCTCACCTGTGCATATGTACACCTGTGCACCTGTAGCTACCTAGTGAACTGGTACAAAACCTCACTGATACACGTATAAGCATGTACACCTGTCATGACTGAATGGACAGGTACAGAACATCACCTATGTACACATGTCTACCTAGTTGAACACATGAACACCTGTACATCTGTAAAGCAGAGTATTCATTCATTTTGTTTAATCATTAATTTCAGTATTCATTCATTTATGTGATACACACACAAATTTTGCCACTGAACTCTGACTGTTGTTTGATCTCCACTATATTATTGCCTACCTTTAAACACCAGGAGAGGGCACTGTTGTATGACTGGCCTTAAAGCAGTCTCAAACATTTATTGTAGACATACAGAGGATAAAGTGGAGTATTGAGGTATCATATTTGATTAATTGTGAGCTACATGATAAATTTGTGTTATATTGGGTTAATAATGCATCTATCTATATCCTAAATCACTTATGTAAAAGTCCAAAAATGATGATATAAGAATAAATTGTATACATGTTTTTCTGAAAGCCCATCCATCTTCCCTTTCATTCTAGTAGAGTTAGCCCTTCTGCCCTTATGTAATCTCACTGCGCGTGAATCATGCTGCAGGTACGAGTGTGACTGCAGCGATACGGGGTTCACTGGGGAGCACTGCGAGGAGGACATCCCTGAGTGCGCCTCGAACCCCTGCCTCAACGGCGCCACCTGTGTGGAGGGAGTGAAACTGTACACCTGCGTCTGCTGGCCAGGTAGCTGCACATTGCCACTCTCAACACCACTGAGCTGGATATAGATGAGTGTGTGTGTGTGTGTGTGTGTGTGATTGTGTGTGTGGTGGATATAGATGAGTGTGTGTGTGTGTGTGTGTGTGTGTGTGTGTGTGTGTTTGTGTGTGTGTGTTGTTTGTGTGTGTGTGTGAGGTGGATATAGATGTGTGTGTGTGTGTGTGTGTGTGTGATTTGTGTGTGTGTGTGTGTGTGTGGTGTATGTGTGTGATTTATGTGTATGTATGTATTCTCCAGGGTACGAGGGGATGCACTGTGAGGTGGACATAGATGAGTGTATGGACGGGCCCTGTGAGAATGGAGGGCTCTGCATCCAGCGCTCTGATAAGCAGCACTACGGCGAGATGCCCAAGCGAGAGTGGGAGTTCTACGCCTACGCCGCAGGGTACCTGTGCCAGTGCCAGCCAGGGTATACAGGTGAGTCAGTGTACCTGTGCCAGTGCCAGCCAGGGTATACAGGTGAGTCAGTGTACCTGTGCTAGTGCCAGCCAGGGTATACAGGTGAGTCAGTGTACCTCTTTAAGTGCCAGTATGAGTACACAGTTGAGTGTTTTTACCACTGCTAACTTAACTGTGAAATCCTGGGTATACAGGTGAGTCTGCGCACATGTGCCAGTGCTCTTACTTGCCTTTTTGATCACGACAGGGGAAAACTGTTCTATGGACATCGACGAGTGTGGCTCCGCCCCCTGCCAAAATGGAGGCAGCTGTGAGGACCAGATCAATGCCTACACTTGCACCTGCATGCCTGGATTCACAGGTGAGAGGAGCCCTCTCTTAAACAGTGCTGATACCCTACAGTGGTGGTGGGAGGATGAGGTTTCATATATACTGGCCTCAAAATCTTCTAGCATGGGTTGCTAGTGGGTAATGCTAGGTAGCTTAGTTTAGTGCAGGATGGGAAGAAGTGAGTCATGGAATTATATGGTAGCCCACAATGATGGATAAAACTTAGGTTATGGGAATGACAATGCAAATTTTAGAAAATTTTACCTTGGTTTGTTGCCACACCTTTGTGTCTCTTTGCAGGTGCTGACTGTGAGGTGAATGTGGATGAGTGTGAGAGCGCCCCCTGTCAGAATGGAGGGCTTTGTGAGGACAACGTGGCTGGCTACACCTGTGTGTGCCCCGATCCTGAGTCCCAGGGGGAGATTCTGCCCTGGGGGGGACGGCACTGTGAGGTTCGGCTTACGGGCTGCCTGGGGCATGCCTGCCAAAACGGCGCCACCTGCAGGCCATGGGTGGGAGAGGATGGTCGCCACGGCAGCAACTGCCTCTGCCCGCCGGGGTTCTATGGCGAGTTCTGTGGAACACCCACTACCTTCTCCTTCTCTGTGCCGGGATTCGTCCTGCTGGAGCTCCCACCGGCCAATCGCAGCCGCCGGTCGGTGGAGTCAGGCGATGTCAGCGTGAGCCTCAGGCTTCGCACCACACTGCCAGACATGTTGGTGTTCTTCCGTGGTGACGCCAACAACTTCCTGTCACTGGAGGTGGTGGGTGGTGGCCTATTAGCTAGAGCAGTGTGGGAAGGTGGAGCTGTAGAGGCGCGGTTCACGGAATTGGTCAGCGATGGGACCTGGCTAGACGTGAGCATGATCACAGCTGAGGGGGCGGGGCTAGCTCTGGTTCTGAAGGGCGGTGCAGGGTGTGACAGTGATGGTTGCCGTGTGGAGGAGGGTGTGGGAATCATGACCTTTGACCCAGCACCAGGCTCAATGGCACGGATGTTTGTGGGCGGGGTGCCAGAGGATTACTTTGACGTCACAGAATCCAAGAGCGGATTTATCGGCTGCATGGAGGATCTGCTGGTGGACGGGCGACCCGTTCTGCCCCAGGACCTGCCCCCGGACCAAACCCAGGATGTGCAGATGGGCTGCAGCAAGACTGAGTGGTGCCACCCAGACCCCTGCTCCGGCCAAGGTCGCTGCGTTGACCTGTGGACCCACTACAGATGCGACTGCCACCGACCGTTTCATGGAGACAGCTGCGCACAGGGTTGGTTTAGTTCCCTTGGTTTGGTTTGTTCGGTTCAGTTTGTTTTCTTGAATTTGTTTGTTCAGTTTGGTTTGTTTGCCTCGTTTTAAAATTTTTGTTCTTTTTTATTTTAGTTTGATTTGTTAAGTTTGATCTGGTTGGTTTGGTTTCTTTGTTTTTTTGTTCATCTTTAGGGTTTTATCTGTTTGGTTTATTTTGTTGGTTTTGCTTGACGCCTCTGTCTCTTGGTCGTTGTTCTCCCCAGAGTACCCTTCCTGGACGTATGGCCACGAAGGGGCGGAGAGCTTCTCTGCATTCGACGTTCCCGCATACCACGGCTCCAACTTCAGCGTGTCGCTCTTCCTGCGCACGCTGCAGCAGGACGGGCTGCTGTTCCAGCTCCGCCGCCAGGGGGCGCCGTACCTCAGCCTGTTCCTGCGCATGGGCCGCGTGCTGGCCGCGGTCGACCCGGAAACTCCCCCGGCAACCGCGCCCGTGTTTGTGGCGGACGGGGAGAAGAGGCTGGTGGAGGTGGAGTTCCAGCACGGCCAGGTGTTCTTCCGCCACGATGGGATGAGATACCCGCTGGGTGCGCTGTCTGAGGTGGGGGTGGAGCCAGGGGACCTGGTGTTCCTTGGGGGCTCCCGGAGGCCGACGACGCTGACCTCCAGGCCTGGGGGGGCCGTTTTAAAGGCTGCCTGCAGGATGTGAGGCTGGCGGGGGCACGGCTGGACCTCGATTCCTGGAACAGCAGTCTGGAGGAGGCAGAGGAGGAGGGATACCTCCCCAGTGATGCCCAAAATGTGGAGCTCGGCTGCCTGAGTGACGATACCTGCCAGGTAGGGAGCCCCGCCTCCTCACAGAGCCTGGGCTGACTGTCCAATCAAATGCAATGATCTCTGAACCCTCATTAATAATGTAGGATTCAAAAGGACCAAATCAAATGCCTTTAAATTCTGGTCCTAAGGGGACAGGGTGTATGCTGGTTCTGTTTTCTCCTAAACTGCAAGAGTTAGACTGGAATTTACCTGTGTGTAAAACTCACCTGTGCGTGCCCTGCAGGTGGAGCCGTGTCAGAACGGGGGAGAGTGCACAGTCACCTGGAATGACTTTGTGTGCTCGTGCCCGGTGCAGTTCACGGGCCGCACCTGCGAGACCCGAGTGTGGTGCTTCAGCGACCCCTGCGTCATGGGTGGCCGCTGCCGGGACCTGCCGGACGGATACGAGTGTGAGTCCCTCCTGGGGATCCGACCCCACAACCTTCTGTGTGCTTATTAGGCCCCTGACCCCATCTCCATCAGCACGATCCCAAATCCTGACCCAATCACCTTCCACACACCTCAACAGGCCCTGAATCCATGACCTCATACACACTAACCCCTTAACCTGGATACTATGGGCTTTGACCCTGTCACCTTCCTCACACACCCATGGACACTGACCCCATAGCCTCCTGAATACTTATGGTCTTTCACTCCATCACGCACACTGATATACACTGACCTTATAACCTTCTGGATACCTACAGGCCCTGATCCTATTGCCAAATACACACTGACTGGCCCATGAAATAAAACAGAATTATATTAAAAATAAATTAAAAATATTGACAGTGCTGCTTCCCCCCCCTACTTGTCACCCCTCCCCTCTCCAGGCCTCAGCAACGCTACCTTTGAAAGTGATGCCCTACAGTTCAAAGCAGAGGGTCGTTGGTTGCCCCAGTGACCAGCGTTTCCATGGAGCTGCGCACACGCACGGCGGAAGGCGTGGTGCTTCGGGCAGAGCTGGGGGCGGAGCTCTTCAGCGTGGGGCTGCAAAACTCCTCCCTGCTGGTGCGTGTCCGCCAGGCCAACAGCGTGGAGGCGCTGTCTTTGCCAGCCGACGCCCCGTCGCCGATGGCAACTGGCACCGTGTGCGTGTCTCCATGGTGGATGCGCCCCATCAGGGGGCTGGCTCGACCCCCTCGTCATTTTCATCACCCTGGGTGATTACTGTGGATGGTTGGAGCGAAGGCACTAGCCACGCCCCCTTCAGTAGCCTAGACTTCCTGGGGTCAGCACCAGTTTTGGTTGCTGAAGAGTTTGTGGGTTGCCTAGGCAATGTGCGGGTAGGAGGGATCTACCTGCCATTCGTGGATGATGGACAGCCCCCTCAGCCATTCAGATTCATCCGTGTGGACGAGGGAAAGGAGGTGCAGCTGGGGTGCATGGGACATCCCGTTTGCCTGTCCCAGCCCTGCCAGAACGAGGGCACCTGCCTGGACCTCTTCAACCAGCTGAGCTGCTCGTGTGCTCCTGGCTGGGAGGGGCCTTTCTGCGAGCATGACACAGACGACTGCGCAGCCCAGCCCTGCCTGCGTGGGGTCTGCGCAGACCTGCTGGCCGGCTTCCGCTGCGACTGCCCGAAGGGTTACGTGGGCGACCGCTGTGAGGTGGACGTGGACGACTGCGAGGGACACGCATGCCAAAACGGCGCCAGCTGCCTGGATGGGGTGGATCTGTACACCTGTGTCTGCCCACCTGACTTCACCGGACCACTCTGCCAGTGAGTGTAACTGAAGCAGGGGTGTCTGTAAATTAATGAATTGCATCGACAGCAGGGCTTCACCCCAGTCCAGAGGGCCACAGTGTCTGCAGTGTCTGCCCCATCCACACTTCTGATTTCACTGACTATATCGCCTCCTGGACCAAGGAGGTGAATTAATATGTGAAATCAGAAGCTGGTAGTGTGTTGTCAGGGTGAATGCCTACAGAAACTGCAGCCCTTAGGTATGCTTTGTAAGCAATAAACCCCAGTGGTCTGTGCGGTTATATGAAAATGAATCCTGACAGTTCAAAGCTGAGCTTTTTTTCAAACAGCAGAACTTCCTGGCATAGTTTTCTCCTTATAAATTGGCTAGCTGCCACAGAAATAATTCAACACTCAAATGCAAATGACAACATACAATGCTCAAAGCAAAATTATTGTAACATTGTACTGTTGTTGTTATATTTTTTGCCATTATTTCCAGCTGTAAGGAAAGTGTTCAGCTGAAACAGAATGAGAATTTACTTGGAGAGGTGGGTTTGACGCATTCTGACAGCAACGTTGGGGAGAGTGTCATTCTCTGTCTGTCCACCAGGTGGCCATACCCACCCCTGAGGTGTGAGGAGGACGTTCAGTGCGAAAATGGTGGCATCTGTAGGGATGAGCTCTGGGGGGCAAACTGCACCTGTCGGCCCGGATACGCAGGTGACAGGTGAGCTAACCGATAAATTCTGGATCCAGTCATGTAGTCACTGACTGAAAGTCACTAAAATATTTGTGTGCGTCCATGTCTCCCAGGTGTGAGGTAGAGGCAGACGAGTGTGCGTCGAATCCGTGTCGAAATGGAGGGACCTGCCTGGATCGGTTTAACAGGTTCCAGTGTGTGTGTTCCCCTGGATTCATCGGCCGCCAGTGCGAGAACAGCGTAAGGCACAACCTGCACAGCACACTCCTCCATTCACTGCTCTAATCTTCCTCTCCCTCCCATCTTACCTCTTTTCCTCCTTCTCTGTTTCTTTCCCTTCTTCTCTGTTCTGCTTTCAGCTGTCTTCTCCTCTCCACTTTGCCCCCTCTCTCTCTCCTCTCTTTTTCTTTATGGTTCAGTTGTTCGGGTTTTGTAATGAATAATCAATTAGTATTTAGCTGAATGAGTAAATCATTTTGGGAATTGTTGCAGTGGGGTGTGTCATCAATTCTAGCATGTTGCTCTTGTAGTGTGAATTGACATGGTAGCACAGGTTCACAGGTTAGCCTTATTTGGCCCTCATGGTGATATTTTGGTGGTTTGTGCCTTGCAGAAATGGGAGCAGAGGGATCGTATCCCCTGGCTGGTGGTGGCGGTGCCGCTCGGCTGCTGCTGCGTGCTGCTGGCGGTCATCGGCCTGATCGTCATGGTGATGACGGCGCGAAAGAAGCGGCAGTCTGAGGGCACGTACAGCCCCAGCCAGCAGGAGGTGGCCGGAGCGCGGTTAGAGATGGACAGCATGCTCAAGGTCCCCCCGGAGGAGCGGCTTATCTGAGACACCACACCCCGACACCCACCCTCGGCCCTGCCCCTGACCGCTCAGAAAAAACGACACTGATTACTGCTCTTCTACTGCACCTAAACCTTGTGGCTGTGTGGGGATGCATGAGTTTGAGTTGTGTTAAAACTCAAGACTTCTTCAAGGTGAGTTTTGGCTCATTTGAGGGTCAAATCCCCATGGGGTGTGGCCTATGTGCTTTTACACTCTGATTACACTGGACAGGCCCCGCCTTCATGACTGTGCTGTGGGAGGGGCCAAGAGACTGACTCATTTCCTGACCAGTGAGGTCAGACCAAATAATCACCCATCAAACTTGGTATGTGGGCGTGGCTAAGAGAGTGACAGATGTGGTGACCAATGAGCCCAGTTGATGGGAATACATTACAACATCAAGGTACCCAGGCAGGGATAGGACTCTGACTTTAAATGATGAATCAAGGGGACCGGCTGCTAAGGTCACAACTGAATTTTTCCCTTGGACTTGAGCACAAAATTCTGACCTGTATGAAGGGGCGGGGCCTCATCATCAGGTGGGAGGAGCAAGGGCGGGGCTCATTGCCTTGGGCATTGGAGATTGGACATGCACTCTGGGGTGGCTGGACAAATGAACACTGTCCTGCCCTGACACCCAAATCTTTCAGCCAGTGTTTATGAGCCTGGAGCTGGTGTTTCATTTTCCTTTGTGAGGTAAGCATGTGGGGGCGGGGCAGTGATAATCCTTGGCTGGCCAGCAGGGAGCCCCACCCACCCCTTCCTGGCAGAGTCCAGCTCCAGTGCTCGAAACGGAGTCTGAAGCTGAAGACTGCCTCTTATGCAGCCTGTCTGACAATCTCTCTTTTTCTCTATTTGTTTTTCCACTTGGTTTTTTTTTGCTTTGGTTTGTAATATTGTACAGTATCTGTATATCATGTTCATGTGTATGTGAGTGTGTGTGTGTGTGTGTGTGTGTGTGTGTTCCTAATACGTAGTGTTCTAACGTGTGTTTAGTCATGAAAGGAAATGACAAGTCAGTAGAACTGCAGAAGTAAACCTCCATGAAGGGAGGAGCACGTGCCGGGTCTCACCTCGGGCTGCCGCTGTCTGTGCAGGTAAATCAGTGTTTAGATTTCTGTTCACAGCTTTACAGTAAAACAGAAAAGCAACGAACTGACACCTTCACGTAGACTGTGAGGCACAAGGTCACACCCCCTTCTTCCCTCAAACTGACTGTGTATAGGAGCATTTAAAACTGTAATGGGTTTCCTGTTAAAATGTAGCCAAAATGTGATTGTAAATGGTAGCTTGGGGTCACTAGGCTCATATGGACCTATTCTAAAATATGAATCTTCTTGTACCCATGTGGGCACATGACCGAGTTTCTTCAATTAACAGTCAGGGGCACATATTAACTTTGGTAAAGATAAACTGTGTTCACACATTACTTTTGATAAAGGCTTATGGTGGAAACTTTATGTGCTGAGTGCTGGCTATAAGAGTTTAAAAAAAATGTAGTTCCCTTTTGGATATCTGATAACTATCTGTCCTGTCTACCTCAGCTCATGCTTCTATGGTTACTGTATCTATGGTTACTTCAGAGTGATAGCTATGTCGATGTCACGTTTCACTTAAGGTTTGAAAAGTAGAACAGCACTGGAACTATGTGAGATACTGTATTTTTACCTATTTTATTTTTATCTAGTTCATGAGGAAGTGTTTTTATTTTTTCTTGTTATTGTCAACTTTTCGTCATAAATGTTGAGTAAATTGTTACAATACCGTGGGAGCTGTCAACCGTCTGTGTAACTGTAGCTCAGCTGAAAAACAAGAGTGGTATGATGTTAAAGCTACTGAAGCAGGGCGGGCGTTCATTAAAACTTCTTTAACGACCAGCAAACAAAGGAGGTTCCTCGAAAACTGGAAGAGATTTAACTTGAGATTTGGTTCTGAGAACCACATAATGAGAGCATTTCCCAGAGAGTGTTTGGACAATTCAGTACTTCTTGGCCAGAGAAAATGTACACAAACTAACGTTAAAAAAAGACAAGGTGTTTAATGCGTGGAAAGTGCTTGTTTGGTAAAATGCAGGAAGCCTTCCTGACCAAGATCCTATCACACAACAGCATGTTCTGGATTGTTTTCACACTTTTCAGTTAAATAAAAGACAAAGGTAAATTTACACGCCTGCCGTTGCCTCAAAAGAAGTGATATGAGCACTTGTAAATGCAATGCTTATGTTTTCCTGGATGGGATTTTCTCCCCGATAGTCCGGGTGGAATTAAGATGGAGGATAATCTTCTTAAAGACATGCTTCAACATATTGGCAATTAAGCCCTTTTGTCCCTGACCAAGAACAGAGTAACAGAGTCTACATTTATTCATGTTGCACATCTTTTAGAAAGTCTTTGACAGATGTGGGTTTTATAAGAAACAGAAAAACTCCATACATTCAATTTACATGCAGGGAACCTGAAAAATGTACATTTAAACAATGTTTATCCAAACCTTCAGGAAGTGTGCTGGGAACCAAAAATGTTTGTTGGACAGTTTATAGCACAACAGTGCAGCCACTCTGATCTAATTGTAAACAGAGTTTTGGTAGCAGGTGGAGGGACACTAAGCGTGAACACACTTCTGAAAGTTCACATTTATTGGACATATTCTGGTGGAGAGGTAAACATTGCTGATGAACAATACTACAAACATATATTTGAGATATTAAGAAACACTTCAAGTCTTTGGCAGCTTATAGATGTGGAAAAAACTGCAGATTCCATTCTTGCAATACATATGAGTCCATCACACTTCATGCAATTTGTTTCCAAAACACACATACTGTAATAGTGGTGGGTTATTGTGGTGTATTTTCAGTCAGCAACTACTGTAGGCCTTGGAAGTAAGATGTGTGGAGTGTTTTGCCAATCAATTACCAGGACTGGAGTTTAAACCTACAGACATTATAGTCCTCCAGGACTGGAGTTTAACCTGTGGTTCTAAAGGCAAGTGTCTGAAATAAAGGCTGAGCCTCTTCTGCCCTCTGCTGGTGCCAGGACAAACTGCAGCTCACATAAATACAAACCAATCCACAGCACTGATCTGAGATCTTTTTTTTCCTGGGAGAAGACTGTAGTTCCAGGCAGTTGGGAATAGAACACTGTAGTGAGGTTTGAAATTCAAATTCAAATTCTAATATGAAGACTGTTATGGCAGTGCTGATGCAGCAAACCCATATCCTTAACAAACTAAATGCATTCACTCATAAAACCAGCATTTTCAGTTTTTTGGCAATTAGTTTTACAAAGCAAAATTCCCTGTGATCTTCAAGTTTGGCAAAATAAACTTTTTGACAGGTTTTTCATTCATAGAATGGATCACAGAATTGACTTGTCGATATGAGCTGAAGAAACCTGATCCTAGAACATCACTCCTACTTATGTTTTATCACCGTTTATGAATACAATCCCTGGAGTGACTTCTGATTGCCTAAGCATGGTATCTACCATATTGCTTTGCACTGTGCTTGCCGTCCATGGTCCATAGACCAGATGACAGAAGGATGAATGGCAGTGATTTTAAACATTTTTGGGTGCAAATTCTTGCAACCTACTGGAACAAAAGCAGGGAGGATAAACAGTGTGTTTGAGTCTGTAATAAAGCTTGGCTCACTGACTTTTCCCAGAATGCCCCGGGCTGGTGTTTGTGACCCCCCATCCATGCAGGGCATGGGTCAGTCAAAAGTCTCCCATTGCCTGGTTTTGGGCGGAGCCGCCAGCTTGCTCAGGTCCAGCAGGTCCCCAAACGGGTCCCGGGTCTCTGGGGGTGCCCTGCTCTGGGGCGCCTTCGCCCGGATCAGCCCAGGGAAGGCGGAGCTCTGCAGGGGGAGGCCACTGTGTTTGAGAGGGGCTGAAGGTAAGCAGGGTTGGTGATTGTGGTTCAATGGTGCGAATGCGGCGGCGGCGGGGGTGAAAAGTCTCTGGGGCGGGCCAGGAGGGGTGTAGTTTCCATGGGGCCGTCCCACTGGGATGTGGTTAGAGCTCTGAGCAAATGGAGGGACAGGAATGCGGGTGACTGTGAGAGGGCCCAGGGGTCTCGGGCACAAAGCAGGAGCAGTGGGCGCTGGGGGCGGAGCTTCTGTACCGGGTGCTCCACTTAGGGGGTCCAGCAAACTGAGCAGATCCGTGCTCCCGTTGCTAACGGCAACAGGATCGGTGATGTCAGCATTGGTGGGGAGTGGGAGCAAGTTGGGCCCCCCAGAAACCTGTGGTAGGGACAGAGTCAAGAAAAGCCAACAAAATACAAGCAAATGTTTTTTCAAAAACTTAAAACATTTTACCAGGCAGCTTAACATTTCATTGTCCTATTTCCTACCCTTTCATTTTCTAAACACAAGCAGGAATCAATTCAGTAAATGACCTGAAATTCAGCTAATGAATGTAAAAATAGATTTTTAAATCAATTAATTGGTTTGGCATGCAGATAACCCCAGTCCTTTTTAAAATATTACAACCAATTAAATTGTTACTATACTGTATGTGCGAACAGTGACAACTCTGACCTGGTGTGTGGAGTTGGCCTGTGCCTCCACACTGCCCCCCACTGGCTGGATGTCCACCAGGCTCTTGGGCAGCAAGTTGACAGATGGGCTCTCTGGCTCCCCCTGCAGGCTCCAGAAGATATCACCTAGAAGGTCCACTCTCTGTGCCCTTTCCGTCATGTCGCTAGGTGGTGTCCTGGGGCTAGACTTCGCACCCTCATCCTCCTGGAGGTTCCTCACCCTGTACAAGCTCCGCCTCCTTCTGTGACCTGGAGGACACACACATGCCAGTTATTCTCTCTGTGATTGGATGAGTATGAATGGAGGGATGAGGGGGAGAGAGAGAAAGAGCCAGAGAGAGGGATGAGGGAAGAAAAACAGTGAGAGGGAGATGGAAACTTTGGGTAGGCGGAGAGAAGGAGATCAGGGTTCTTACTGCTCTGGGCCATTGCTCTCCTGCTCCATGTTTCTCTGGGGATTCTGCACCAGCAGCTGAGGAGGGAGGGGGCGCTGGAGACCACAACACAACCCAGTCACACACACAACGTTCATCTACAAGCTCACTATTTCTTAGTATTTTTCATAGTACAGGCTCCTAATTTAAAGCATCTGAATAATTCAAATGCTGTTTCAATGAAAATTGTCACTCTCACCAGAGTGGTGCACAGACACACTCATATCCTGCTCATCCCCTAAACTCAAACCCACCTGCCGAAACTGCTCTCTCATTGGCTGCTGCTGGTCACATGACTGTGAGTCCTTCCTGCTCTGTTGTTGGCTGTCTTTTGTTGTGGAGTAACCATTCTCCTGCAAGTCCTGATTGGATATAAAAGGTAATTCACTTTATTGCAAGCATGGCTTAGTGGAAGGTATGTGACAGGGTTAATTACATATTAACAGGGAACTGCAAAGGAAAGACTATACAAATCTGAGTGACCTTTTGTTTCAGTCGATTCTTCACTTCTTTGATCCCCATTCTTGCGTGATCCTTTGCCTGTGAAAAGAGTGCACAGGTGAGGTCATGCTTCCCTGCGACCAACCAAAGAGAAGCTGCTGGCATCAAATGATCATTAAAACACTGGAAATCATGAACACATACAGCCACATAACATACATATGTCTCTGACAGGGTCAAAACAGAACTGGAGCTAAAATGATGACACTGCACACATATGTTACACAGTAGAAACAGGAAGTGGATGCAGTATGAGTGCAAAAACTGTTTATACCCCTTTTTCTTAACTTATTTTTGAAATCACTCCCTAAATGATCCACAACATGAGCCCCAGAATCCCCGCACTCACAAACTTGTAGACATTCTTCATGGCTGGGTTGGCCCTGGTTTTCACCGTGTTAAATATTGCACCTCCACCTTTCTGTGGGACACAGAGGGAGGTTAGGGAAGTCAGAACAGGGAGGCGTGTCTGAAACACACCCTTCATTTGATTGGGCCCCTGAGCCAATGTGCCTGTGGGCGTTACCTTGACTGTGGAGAGCCATTGGTGGTAGCTTTTATCACTTCCTGTAGAGGGACAAATAACAGCATTTGTCATGAAATCATGTGACATGCATGTTCATTGAAGACCAACTGGCACTCTTCAAAAGAGGAGGAAAAACACGGGACTCACCTGCGTACTCGCCAGCGTTTATCTCCTCCTCGAAGGCGTCACTGAAGCCTTTCCCAGAATTCAGCAGGTCCAAGCGGCCGTCTATGAACTGCAGGAACGCAGAGGTACAGAACAGCCATCCTCACCACTGATCACATGACCACACACTGGAGCGTCATGCCATCTCCTGCTGAACTAAAAGTCCTGTGCAAGTGTGTGTGTGAGTGTCTGTGTTTGTGTGTGTGAGTGTGTGTGTGTGAATGTGTGTGTGAGTGCGTGTGTGTGAATGTGTGTGTGAGTGTCTGTGTTCGTGTGTGTGCATGTGTGTGCGAGTGTCTGTGTGTGTGTGTTTTGTGTTGTGTGCGAGTGTGAATGCGTGTGTGTTTGCGTGTGTGTGCATGTGTGTGCGTGTCTGTGTGAATGCGTGTGTTCGTAGTGTGTGTTTGTGTGTGTGCGTGTGCATGTGCGACTGTGAATGCGTGTGTTCGTGTGTGTCTGTTCGTGTGTGAGTGTCTGTGCGTTTGTGTTTGTGTGTGTCGTATCGTACCTGTTTAAAAGCTGCAGCTGAATGGCGTTCTGCAGGAAGTGTCTCATGGTGCTGGAACGATGCGACACAAAGACCTCCTTGTCGAACGTGATCAGCTCCCCCTAAATAATGTATCCAGAAACACAGACAGGTCACAGACTGCCTGGCATGGGATCTCTCCAAAACCTGCAGGTGAGGCGTTTTAGAAAGCTTTGGCTGTGATGAGCAGAGAACATAAGAGCTCTCATCCCTCTTGCCACACAAAGGTAAGCTGGGTGTGTATTTGTGAGTTTGTATAACATTGGGGCTTGTGTGCTTCTTGTGTTTTGTGGATGCATTATTACACTTTACAGAACCTTATTTATGGGATTTATTTTACATTTCATTGGTGATAAATAAGGATTTTATTTCTGAAACTGTGAACTTTCAAAATGTATGACAATTAAATTTTCAATGCTGTTGTCAAAAGAGCAGCCAGTGAAATCTATGATAGGATGATGAGAAGAACAAGCACTACCCTGTCAAACCACTAGGTGGCTCTGTTTTGCCAGGAACATGACAGCGTCTGAACACATTGGTTTATCTTGGACCTAAAGCTACTGCATCAGTTCTGCTATGGGCTTTGAGCAGCTGAGAACAATAGAGTACAACTATAATATATGAATATAATATATGACTAGATGTATGAAAAAACGATTTATTTCTATTCTGCGTGGATTATGTATGCACAGCTTATTCAAGTCTCAGCCAAACACTTAATAACAAACAGAAACTTTACTAGTACTACTACTACTACTAACAATAATAATAATAATTGAATAAAGTAGCAGCGGTATTAGTATTTATTATCATCACTGTAATAGTACAGTAGTAACGGTAGTAGTGGTGATAACACTGAACAAAAGTAAATGCATACTGCTCAGAGTAAGCCTAATTTCCGGGATTCCCTCCTCTAAGTTTCATTTTTAAGAGAGAAACACACAAGTACGTGTTATTTTAAAGAGCAGCGCAGTCTGGCTACTCCAGACTCTTGAATGTGCTGTTTGTTTAGATGTTGTAACGCACCGCTGACCCGGCTGACGTGTGGTCTAATCTGTCTGATCATGCCTAAAAAGGGCTAAAATCATTTTGCCGCAGAGTGGCGAGGTTTCAAAATCTGCCAGTAAAGTTGATCATTTAAGGGTGCACAGAGTAATGGCCGCTGACAGGCTGCGATGCGGTATGTCCTCAGGGCGACGCGGCTTAGGCATTTGGGGAACATTTCGGAATCTTGTGCCGGCGGGGAGATGTTTCTGTATTTCCAAACATAATTGTCAGTTCAAATACACATCTTTCTTTAGGTGGGATGGTTAAGAGGCTATTATCTCTCTCGGACAGAGTCGCACCTCGTCGTCTGTCGTTGCTGGCTGTCAGCGAGCCGGTTTTATTTGCGTAATTGGCTGTCAAACCCGGGGCTCACAGCAGCTTAGCGCTGTCGGCTTAAATCGCGTTAACGATGAAATGCTATCCACTCAAACGTCGATGTGCATGTGAAATCGTGATGCGTGGATACACGGGCACGGCCGAGCGAGCGTTGCCGTTTCCTCATTCAAGTCCATTAACCCCGTAATGCTGCAGCGTTTGACGGCCAATTAATACAAGAGACTGGGGGGATGGGGTTACTCGTCATATAGCTGGGGATGGTGGGGTGCAGCTTCTACAGGAAAGACAACAGCAGGATCAGGCTCCTTTAGTACAGATTCACCTGTGTGTCTCTGCAGACTCACCTGTGTGTGTGTGTGTGTGTGTGTGTGTGTGTGTGTGTATGCCTTTGTTATTCTCTTCTGATATGATGCATTTTAAGTTTGTGTTCACATCATAGAGAGAAAAAAAATATCGTGAGAGCTCAAAAGATCAAGACAGACAGGGCACTATCGATCAAGGAAGAGAGTTTATAGACCAAGGGAGCGATGAAGAGGGAGAGATGAAGAGAAAGCAGATTAAGCACCATCTGACAGCCTTTACTATCCATTATGAGTGAACAGGCAAAACAGATCCCAGATCAGTGCCGACTCACTGGCTCCATGCGCAGGGCGCTCCTGTAGCTTCCGAAGAGTGCCGCCTGCGCTCCCAGGAAAGCCCGCGCCACGCCATCCCCCGTTGCCATGGATACCTTCTTCAGTCTGCTCTTCAGGGATGACACCTGCATGTGACACCCCCAGGTCATTACATCATGCACACACAGGAAATGACATCATAAACAGACCACTGCATCACAGACTAAATTTAACCTCTCCCTCTCTCCTTCCTCATTGTCTCTTTTCCTCCCTCTCTCTCTTGCTGCTCCCTGCTCCATTTCTTTACCACATCCCTCGCTTCCTGCCTTCTCCCTCCGCCACCTTTCTCTACTGTGTTGCTACAGCCAGACAGGGGCAGAAACCCATGCACTCATTACCTTAATTATTAAATATTAAACATTAAGCTTTACTCCGACTGAGAGTCCTTCTTCAATTTTTGTGTAATCAACTTGCAGAATTCAGCTTCCTTATTCATGATGTGTATACAAATAAATTACTTAAGAAAGCCGACTCAAAAAACGTAAACGCTGACATTCAAGCAAATTTTTCTGCTGCAGGGGTCTGTATTAATATGGTGTTAACTACTGCTCTTATTCTGCTGTCTTTGGGTTCATTACATCTTTATACATCCATTTTTGAGTCGCGCTAGTTTATCACACTCTCACATGCAGGATGTAAATATTGATGAGGGGCTGTTTAGGCAGCCAGGTGCCCCCTACCCCTCCTGCGTTTGATCTGCTGCTGTAGAGGATGGTCCTGCAGCAGCTGCTCTGGGGCAGGTCTGTGTGAACCCCCCCTCTCTCAGGCTCACCTCATTTGGCTCCATATGAACACTGTCAATCAGCCTCACCATGCTGTCACAGGGTGCTGGACTTTCAGGATGGTCGGTGCATTTAAATACGGTGTGAGTATACTGCTCTTATTTCCCTCTCTTTAGGCACAATGTTTTCACTGTTAGGTTTTCAGCTTTCGCACACTGTGTTCCAGATCTGGCTGGTTTCTCTCTGATCATGCCGATCGCTCTACGCACCGCGTCGTTGGGCAGACTCTGCAGATCGTCGTACGGCGTCTCCAGCGTGTTTGTGTCCACGTCGAAGATGACCACATCGTCCAGGACCATCTTCCTCACCTTCTGCACAGGTGTGACAATACCATTTTTATTCATCTCTATACACACTTCTGTACACTGTTTAATGCCTCCTTCATCATGGTTTCATGGTTCGGCTCCTACCTCCATCAGGCTGGAGTGTACTCCAATGAGGTAAGGCATCGGTGCACTGTAACAGAGTGGCACGATGTTAGCTGACAGCTCGTGGATGCACACACACACACACACACACACACACACACACACACACACACACACACACACAGACACGCACACACACACACACACGTACACACACACACACACATACACATAAACACGTACACACACTCTCACACACACACTCACACACTCACTCACACACACACACACACACGTCACACACACTCTCACACACACACACACACACATAAACACGTACACACACACACACACACATACACACACACACACACAATGAAAAAGGCCATGGGGACTCATGCTCCACTGCCCTGGGAGTCTGAACACAAAGCAGCAAAAGCAATCAAGCTTCTACTTCTCCAAGCTCTAAAACTATTATTACCAATGCAAAAGCCCAAACAATATCACTTCCCATTTACAAAACACCTCCGAAAAACAGACGAAGGGGCATGCTGAAGCACGGTTGCTAAGAAACACAAACTCTGTCTAATATGATCACAGAGGGAACGTTACTAATTCAAAAGACGCATAAGCTAACGGTACACCAGAAAGGCGGATCATTTGAAAAAACGATATGGAAATACTTATAACAATATAAAAAGAGAGGTGGAGTGAGAATATAATAATTAGCTTTGTGGCTCCACCCCTTTGCCTTAAACATCTAATTAACACAGAGGCAGTCGCTCTGCTGGGGGTGACAGCCACAACCGATCGTCTGGTTTTTATTTAAACGTATGCAAACACATGCAAATGAGGGCCCGGTGGCTCCGTCAGGACAGGCTCAAACTGTCTGAGAATCACTCATTCATAAAAACAGCAGCGCGCGGACCGCTTCCGTTTCCACCCACTTGTTCCTCCCTGCCCCTCTCTGTGATTAATTAGCATAGCTGTGCTAATTCCAGGTTTCAGGGACTCTGGGGTTTTGTGAAAAGCTTGAGCAAAAAAAAATTCAAGATTAAAAAAGATTTGGGTAGTCTCTGGGGAGAATGAAGCCAAGACTTGCAATGCAGTTATGAGTAATTTGAGAGCCATACGTAAATAAAAATTAAATCTTCATCTCTCTTTTTTAAAAAATAAAAAATAAAAAGCAATATCTGGCTCTGCTGGGACGCTGGTAGTTTTTTGTCAGGCAACAGGGCCATACATGCATGCGCTCTCGCTTTGGGCCATGAAACATTTTAAACTGAACCAGAAAAAAACTGAAGTAATACTGCCCACTCCAAGTGGCGGCAGAACAGGTGGGGTCCAATCAAAGTACAGGTGATGCAGACACCTGCCCATTGAAACAGGGCAGATGCTGTCCAATCACAGTGGAGATACATTAGAGAACAGCCAATTACAGTATTCCATACTCACCAGCAGTAGTCAATGAGGTATTGAGGCAGGACTGGGATATAAACATGCTGCCAGTACATGGGATACAACATGGCCGCTGACCCATGGATGCAGGAGGTTAACTGAAAACCACACACACAAACACACACACAACCAAAAAAATCTTAGAACACATGAGTTGAATATCTGGTGTAAATATGGACTGTTTGGCAAAACATTTGGGGCCAGCTGACTCACTCCTACTGGAAAATTCATGTGCAACAATGGCTCAGAAGTTTAAAACTGACCCCCATCACATGACAGGGGTGCAGAAGAGAGAGTGGAGCTAACCGTCCATCACATGACAGGGGTGAGGCTTTACTCACAGTGCTGAGCCTGGAACAGCAGATGAGGATTCGGCGTTCAAACAGCATGCTGGCATACAGGTGGAGGATGTTATTGATATCACTGCTACGAAATACTCTTTCAGGCTCCTCTGTGAAAGACAGACAGACAGACAGACAGACAGACACACAGACAGAGAGAGAGAGATTTGCAGGTAAGAAAGGTGTCAGTGATAGGAAAGTTAAGCTTTAGATCCTTGACGAGACAGGAAAATGGGGGTACTCACGTTTTCAGGAATGCTCGGGAGTTTTTTGATGTCCGGCACAATGAAGTGGGAATGCTTAAAGGCAGAGGAGGCAGAGAGGAGAAGGTGTTGGTATTAACTGATTTGCATTCACTTTGGTGCAATAAAGTTTTAAATTTAACAACAACAACAATGATACTTTAGAGGCAACACACTGCTGAAAGTTACATGTTAAAGTCAGATAAATCCTCCCACAACCAAATAAGCAGGAGTGAGGGAGAGGAGGGGTAAAAAGAAAGGGAGGAAGAGAGATGGAGGGATGCAAAGAGGGAAGATGTATACAGGACTGAAAAATGGAAAACATGAAAAAGATGGAGGGATGGAGAGAGGGGAGGAGGGTGCGTGGGGACAGACTCACCACGCTGAGATGAACGGGCACCCTGGCTCAGGGATCGAGAGAGTGTACAACGTCTCCAACAGCTCCCTCTGCTGGTGAACCTGACAGCACAAGCAAGCACACACATACAAACATGACTCAAACTAGTGACAACAAAATATGGGACGACAGGAATTCAGTTTCAATACAGTGTCACATATTCACTCACATGTGCTAACAGTAGCTTACCTGTTCACTCACCTGGGCTAACAAGAGCACACCTGTTCACTCACCTGGGCTAACAGCAGCACACCTGTTCACTCACCTGGCTTTTGATGGAGTAATCTGAGAGGACATGGAGGAGCTTGTAGAACACTTCAAACCAGGGGAGGTAGCTGAGCAGGAGAGAAATGACATTCACTTTACATGCTACAGCAGTCAGGACCAGGGGTGAGACACTATGTAAATAACACCGGTACAGTACAGGGTGATTCAATGATACAACTGACTGTATGAAGCAAAGACAGGGTAGAGAGAGAGGGAAAGAGGTATAGGAGGAGGGAAAGAAAAAAGAGGAGAGAGAGGAAGAGCGAGACAGAGGGGTGGAGAGTATGAGAAGAAAATCATAAACAATTCATTCATTATGTACAGATTACTGAATCAATTGCTGCATTTGGTAAGGTAATGCCATTTGTTTTACAAAATAATCAAATCACAAGTTCAGTATGTAAAATAAGATCATGAATAGGTTATGATAGAAATTGGTGTGGAGAGCTGTGCCATTTATCCATTAACATCACACTATAAAATGTCATAAGTATTTGTAAAGCAATAAAAATATACATTATAGTGAGACCAGAGCCCTGGAGTCACACAAATGTGAACTTATGAGGTGTTTATAAGTCAGCTCTGGGACTGTAAACCTCATTGTACAAAGGCTTTCATATTGAGGCCAAATCTGGAAAACTTCTAATTTTTTTTGTTTTTTTAGAATTTTGCATCTGTTTGTAATATTTTATATTGGCGGATATTCACGTGAATATTTTTATTAACATTACAGAATGTAGGACAGAAATGCCTCTGAAACTTACTGGTTGTTATTTTTTCAATAAAAACTATTAGTCATTTGTCTGCCATGTTACCTGCCCAAACCCCATCTGAATTCCATTAGTACAATACCACAGGCAGTGAGTCAACCTCTGAGAAAATACCTTAACTTAGTCTGTAAAAAAAGCTTTTCATACATGGTGCTAAACGTTCTTCCCTATGAAATAAACAAACTAATCGAACAGATCAAATTAAAAAGGAATTTGCAATAACAATAACAACGCGGACGTTTGATTATAATAAATGTTGTGGTGTGGGCAGGGGGTCAGGCTTGTTAATCGGAGGTTGCAGGTTTGAATACCGGGTAGGACTGCTGTAGCACTGTTAAAAGATGAGTCACTACTTTGTAATTGCCTCAGTACATACGCAGCTGTATTAAAGGAGAGTGTGTAAAACTGTAAACTGTGTAAGTCACTCTGTGTAAGACTTCCTGCTTAATGCTTGTAACGTGATGTAATAATTATTAGTATAAAACCAGACACCCCCCCCCAATCCCAGTTGGTGGCATGCAGTCAGTGCCCTGTGGGGGCTACAGGCCCTGTTAAGGGGTGTGGGGGGTAAAGTCTTTTTCATCTGTATTGCCCAGCTCCCTCTTACCTCCCCTCAGAGCCACTGGCACCCCCCTAGGTCAAAGGTCAAAGGAGGGTGGAGCTCTGGGGCAAACAAGCTTAACAGGACAGACAGAACTACTGTCCTCCAAAGTCACCCCAAATTCTGCCCTTTATTCACAATTCACTCACAGATTACATCTAAGTAAAACTGTAAGGACACAGCCACAGGTCTTAGCCGTCATCTGTGAGTTTTCCCAATACATTTATCTAAAATGTGAGAGCAGGTAAACGCCTGGTTTAATTTAATAACTAAGAGCAGAAGTTGCATGGAATACAGAAACAGATACAGATCTCCAGGAACCCTGTTTTCCAATAAATAAATACAGATTAATTGATTTGCAATATTCTTAGGTGCTGCTGATCTCTGGTTGGATGTACTGCTGTGTGGTTATGCGGTTCTGAAAGTGTCCTCTCTGTGGTGCTGCTGGCCTAATCCTGCTCTGGACATGTGCCTACTGACTCCTGATAATGCAAAGCACCAGTTAACCAGTCTCTTCAGAGGGTCACTGTGTGGAAGGACTAAGACACAGCCAGGAGTGTGCTATCCGAGGGTAACACACAGGACTGTTCTGTCTAGTATAAGTGTGAGCTGATGTTGGTGTAAACAGCTCATTAGCTAATTGAGCTTGGTAGGTCGCAGAAACAAAAACCTGCATACACATGGATATTCAGGCACAAAGACACAGACTGAGAGTCTTGTCCAGAGTGATGTAGACTGCTCATATTTTTACACCGTTGATGTTTGCAGTTTGATATTTTACTGAAACAAGTCAGTCTTGTTCAAGGGTAAAATGTTGCGTCCTAAATGGGAATCAAACCTGCAACCTCAGCAAGCCCAGCAACTCCCTAACCAATACCCTATACTGTATAAAAAACATGACAACAGAGGATGCAAAAGATAAAAAAACAATTGTTCCAAAAGAAAAGAACAGTAGGCAGTAAATAAACAAAAACGGCTGGGAAAGGTGTGTGAATGATTAGAAACAGAAACACTGTGGTGAGTGTGCCACTGCTCTAGTACTTCCAGATGCTTCCATCCGCCCTGCCTCTGACTTTACTGCTCCTACAGACTTCCTCCCAGAGAGAAGAAAGGACAGGCTGCTGGGATAGCGATTCAGCCAGGGGGCCTTTTCCTGGGGCCAGGTAGGGCTGGAAATATTTTTACTGCCTAACATTATATCGTTAAAGAAAAATGACAAAGCAGCACACACACTCCCGTACCTCAGCAGACAGAAGCAGCGCTGGGCTCCCGAGGACAGGCGGCAGAAGCCAAAACGCTGTTTGCTCTGGACGTCCGTCAGCACAAAGGTGAAGTTCTGCCCCAAACCCACTGATAGCCTGAGAGAGGGAGCGAGAGGGAGAGGGGGAGGGAGGGAGAGAGGGAGAGAGGGAGAGAGGATGCTAATGAGCAAGAAAAAATAAAAACTGTATGCTCTGGAAGAAAAATAGGGGTACAACACATGAACAAAGTAAAGGGGAGAGGGTGAACCCCAAGAACCCACCTGTCTGTGCTGAAGGGGAAACAGAACCTGGACACGGCCCTCAGAGTCTCCTACAGAGAGAGACAGAGAGGAGCCAGTCAGTAACACTGTTTACCCAATCAGAGTGCAGCCCTGATAAAGGGGGGAAGAGGAAGGAAGGGGGAGGAGAGAGGGAGGGGAATGGAAAAAGGAAAGAGGAGTCCCTGGTGTTAATAGCCCTCAGGGAACCAGCCTAAATGTAGGGGGAACAGAGCGATAGACCTGCCCCAGATTATACGTCCTATAGCTAAGCTGCTGCAGCCTCAGGTACATCAGCAGTGATGACTACAGTGCACCAAAGCACCCTGGGAAATGGAGTCCTGGAGAGACCTCCTCAGAAGGGGATACATTGGCTGTTGCCACAGTAGCACACACGCATACATGCGTACGCATAATATCTAAGGCATGTAATAAGCTGTAGAAGGTGCTCAGGCTAAGTTTTGGATCAGATCTTAGGTCTGGTGACTAATATGCTGAGGGGAAAAGCAGTTTATTTTAACTCGCCCTCCATGAATCTATGATTCCTGGCAAGACTGAGTCAGTTCAGAGTCTGGAGAGTGCATTTACAGGAACCTCTACTCTGGATCACAGAGACAGTGTGTGTGGGTAAGTGTGTGTTTATGCATACACACAAAAGCACAAACCAATACAAGCACAGATACACACACACACACACATGCAAACTTCATAATTCACATATTTCACAAGTGAATATGACACTTTCTGGGACAACAATAAAAACAGCAGGGAGCAAAACTAAATCAAAATATTCCCCACCTGCTGCAATCTATCTACCAGCTCCAATGTGACCCAGTGGAATGTGAAACTGAAAAAAGGCCATCAATACTTCTGTAGAACAAAGACATGCCATTGTCACTGTCTGTGCAGCAGAAGGACAGTATGGCAGACCTAGCTGCTGTTGGCTGGACCCTGCACTCCCTGTACCAATGATACACAATTATCTGGTGAGTGACACATGCGCTTGAAGCTGCACCGCATCGATATTTACAGGATTCATTTCCTAAGCTGACGCAATGAGTGACTTACTCATTCACATCATATCCTTCTAAAGCTACAGGAGGTGAGAGTGTGGTGTAATGGTTAGAGAGCTGGACTTTTTCTCAGAGGCTGCAGGTTTGATTCCCTGATGAGGTACTGCCATTGCAGCCTCACATTCTATGCTCCACCTAAATTACTTAAGTCAATATCCAGCCATACAAATGAACAGTGTGTTATAATGTTAGCTGTGTACGTCGAGCTGGACACAAGCTGCTCAGGTTAATTGCTTTGCTCAAGAGTACAAGAGGAGTGGCTCTCAAAACACAACTTTGCCAAACGCTCTTTGTTCTCTCTGCGCCAGAACACAGCCAAGCCGAGGCAGTGAGTCACGTTTCATTAAAAAAAAAAAAAAATCTACTTAAACTTTCTAAACTGTTCTTTTTAACTGTTGTACATGAAGCCACAACAAAAGGGGAGTGCAGGGGCCTAGCTGCTTTAGTAATTACACAGGAAGCTTTGCGGACCTCACACAGACACACACACATCTGAAGGACCTCTAATTTATACCCAAGCAATGAAGAAATGCTGGATAGGAGTGCCAGTAAAATTAACAGTCGTCTATAAGGGGCACCCAGAGCTAATTAACGCTAATGGGAGGGTGTGTGTGCGTCTACGTGCAGACATGACTGTGATGGGTTTCATATCGGTGTGCATGTATCTCCAAACATAAATGCAGTCTCTGCCAGGCCCAAATGCACTGAGAAAACATCCTCAGAGCTGCACAACAAACACAGAGGCTGGAAACCACACACACACACACACACACACACACACACACACACACACACACACACACACACACACACACACACACACACACACACACACACACCACACCTAGGTATATACACTTTGTCACACCAGTCAGAATGGAGCTGAAGCCTGCAGTTGAGGCACTTGAAGAAGCTTAGGGTACAACTGTTTTTCATCTGATGCTGTTTTTATTTAGTTAATTTGTTTATTAGCAATCGAGTGTGGAGCACTGCTGATGTGATTTAGTGTATGATAATTAGTGAAAAGTAATTGACTGAAGAGACTCATTTGTAAACAATCAGATGGATCCTTCAGACAGGAGCTTAAATGTTTCCCTGGGGACCCATTTTGCCAGTGCACAGGTCAGTCCTCTGTATTAAAGATTGAATAGCAACCCAGAACCAGTCTGAAACCTTTCAATTCAATTTCTTGAGCTTTGACCATTGAGCTCAGTGTCTTGAGAGGATGGGAGTTAACCCTTTGGTCTTGTTAAATTTTTCATCAAGTGAAACAAAAATAAAATAGCGAGCAGCACAAGGGAAACAGAGAGGCAAGCAAGGAGAGCCCTGGGGTCTTTAATTCAGCAGTGTCAGGGACAGCATAGTTTCACTGGGGTGTCCATGTTTCCATGGCTACTGGAAAAGACTGTAATGTCCATTAGTGGACATATCTATGCTCTAGATCAGAGTCTGTTCTTCAGTGTATGTCCTTTAACATGCTACAACATTATCTTGAAAAATCTAGGGTTAACTGCCCAGGATGAATCAAACTATGTGCTCATACTGCTACAGAGCAATGCACACAACTTTATTATGCCAAGAGCTCAGATACTTGTTTGGACACAAAACACAAGACAGTAAGCCGTGTGTCTGCTGTGTGTCTGGATAATAAAACAAAGAGCGGGAAAAAAACCCAGCAGCAAAGGGCTCTGTTGGTTCTGTAATGGTGCGGGACACTGGCTTGGTTTAGGGTTCTGTAATGGTGCGGGACACTGGCTTGGTTTAGGGTTCTGTAATGGTGCAGGACACTGGCTTGTTTTGGGGTTCTGTAATGGTGCGGGACGCTGGCTTGGTTCAGGTGAACTCACACTCTCAGGTGGATGCCAAACCTCTGTTATTGCTACTGAGTGACTGTCACCACATGTTAACGTACTTCTTTCCTGCAGGGAGGAGCGCCTTTCTAGATGACAATGCCTCCATCCACGGAGCATGTGCATCTACCAAGTGGAAGAGCATGACACTGATGACATCACTGTGTCACAGACTCCTCTGTCCTCCAGCTGGAATCCAGTCCGGCATTCCTGGGATACTCCATCAACTAACAGTGAGTTGACTGACTCTCTTGCGGATAAGGGATGATTCTATAGCACGGGAAAACAGACTGTGCTGGTGGTGGCTGTATTTCGCATCGGTGGTAAATTTAGTTTTTTTGTCCCAACACCCACAGGTCAGAACACCGTTGCTGCATAATGCTCTGTACTGTTTGCTTATCAAGTTCATTACCATTACTGACACTTTTATCCAAGGTGACTTTCAGTTGATTAGGCTAACCAAGGGCCAATCCTCCCAGGGAGCAATGTGGGGTGAAGGGTCTTGCTCAAGGGCCCAACAGCAGTGGTGTACTTGCTGTGGCTGGACTGGGGCTTGAACCAACAACCTCAAGGGTCCCAGTCATGTACCTTAGCCACTAGACTACAGGCTGCCCCAAATTAAACTTCACAGTAAGCGCCTAGAAGCTCATCTGCATAGCAGAGTGTTGTGTTGGAAATGTTTACAGGAAATATCAATCTTCCCAGAAAAAGATAACACTGTCTTGTAAATGATTTATATATTGTGCACATTCCCATCTCATCTGTGAGCACTGTAACCTACCAAATTATGTCAACAACATTTTCTGTAATGATTAATTAAAAAGTTATTAAAGCTTTACTAATCATCTACTACCTGAGAGTATTGTTTAGAATTAGTAACGAAAAACCAAAAGAACAAAGTGGATTACAGGGGAATAAGGTCACCGGGAAGTTCTGCTTTTCATTTTAAAATATCTTTTCTTCCCTCTCTTCCCCCTCCTCCACAACAAGTTTTACTGTGACAGACCTTGCTGTGTGGTTCTGAAACCAGCCTGGCCATAGTTACCCCCTTCCCTGATCAAAAGACAACCATGCAGGGCTGGGAGAGGAGAGGGGAGGGAAGGAGAGGAGAGGAGAGGAGGTGGAGGAGGTGGAGGAGGAGGTGGTGAGATGAACGGTACCCAAAGGGAAATCTGAGGCTTCTTTCTACTCTAAACACTGATATGCAAAAACAGACCTTCAGAAAATCATAAAATCTGAACCAACACTTAAAGGTTAACTTACAGGTACTGCTCATCCTAGAGAGAGAGGGGGTAGAGGGAAAGAGAGGGAAAGCAGGATGGAGAGAAAGTGTGGCAGAAGGGAAGAGAGGAGAGGTAATTGCACATTCCTCACCTGGTCAGAGAAATCCTCTGGGAACTGTCTCTCCAGCTGCGGCTCTGTAAATAATTGACAGATGATATTATATTAATATTAATTGGTTTTGGATTGGTGAGTACAGTGCTTTAATATTTAATAGCGGAGGTGAGAGGGACTCTGAGCATTGGGGGTGAGGGGAGGTTGGTTAGGAGCGCTGGTCTGTCCTTTCAGCCAGTGAGAGGTTCCCCGGCAGTGAGATCCAGAGTGTAATCTCAGCACACTCTCACGCCTCGGGGAAATGTTTGCTGTCGTGCTGGCTGCAGGATGCAGTAGCTGGTTCCTCCTCGGCTTTCCCCTGCAGAGGTCCATTCTCCCAGCCTCTCAGGGCTGTGTCAGAGCCGCTCTTATTTTGGATTTTTTTGTGTTACTGAGGTCATGTGAGGCACAGCAACCAATCAGAGATGTTTCCTTACCAGCGTCTGTGGCCACAGGACGTGTGACCTCCACAAACACCTCAAACGTCGACTCTGGGTTCTCCCTGGAACACACAGGGGTCAGAGTGCAAAGGTCAACAGGGTTCACTGAACAGAGCAGCAGTGGGTCCCTGAGTCAAAGCTACAGCCATTAAAGACCCTCCAGCCAGTTTTACTTCCTGGTTTTCTTCCGCTTTTTTCAGTAACTTTATGAACATTATAGCTATGTCACATCTGTAATAAGTACAAGAACGTATGTAATGGCACATGAAAAATAATTTTGGGGGGAGTAAGAACATTGTAAAATCCTTGTGCAACACCATTTAATAAAGACTGAAGGGTGTGTGACCATACACTTATGCTACACTCGTGTAATAATATGAAATTCAATCATGTTCACTAGTATACAGTCTGTTCCTCTAAATTAAGGCAAGGGCTGTGGGCGCTTCTCGCTAAGATGCTATTAATAGAACCGCAGGCCAGGGAATACTGACAGCTGCAATGAACCCTCATATGACTGGTTAAAATTAATATTGAACCAGTAACTGCTGACCTGATTAGTTAAAGTAACAGTCAATGGACTTTTTAACGCCAAAACGTTATGATTTTATTATAACTCACTTTAAAGACACTGGTTATTTCCACGATTATATTTGACTTCTACAGATATACAGTTGAACAGTCACTATAAGCAGGCTCTGAACCCTGACCACAGTAAAAAATCCATCTTATAAACATTTTTATGGAGTCAGCATAGTACATACTATTACAGTAAAAGGTAATCTCAGATCAGTAAACCAATTGCAAAACACTTTGCCCTTGCATAAGGGGGAAAAAGCTAGACATAAATTAATTTGCCTTGATTGCTTATTTTTTGACAAATTCATTTAGGACCATACGCTCTTCAGAAAACTTCAACACATATTTTAAAACGCAAGAGCTCTAGATTTCAGAAGTTCAATGTCACGCAAGTAATCAGCAGCAAGTCATTCGGTCGAGTCTGTTATTCTGCAAGAAGTTATTTACAAGAGTCATGATGACCTCGGATCTTCAACCGCTTTGCTTTGAAAGCCAGAAATACGAAACCCACAGCGTTGTGTGCGACGCCTACAAAACAAGCAAATGTAGCAATGACAATAGCCACACTGTTTCCCTCGTCCAGTCAGTCCGGAAGCAAACTTTACACATTGTATTTCTGAAGATATTCTGGGGCCAACTAATTTGTCGCAAACTGAGATGTTCAATAGACATATTTCGACAGATGACCCACACAAGCATTATGCTTTGCCACCACCAAAAAATAAATAACAAGTGTAAATCTCCTAGCGGTTGAGTATGTGAAACCAGTTAAGGAGACAGTCCCCTCGGTGGTGATCAAAGTTTCGCAGGTGTCAGTGAACTGAATTTTGATTATCTAGAACCGAAACAAGTGTGCCTACACTCCAAAAAGTCGGGGAATTTTAAAGTTACGAATGCAACGGACCACTCAAATGCATCGTAAACGCCCCAAACTCATGTCCAAACTAATGGTCTTTAAATATGCATTAACCGTCCATTAGAAAAGTTCCGCCTGGTTCGCAACAAGTAGCCTATCCTTTCGGTACTATTCCACAACTTCCTAGATATTGTGAAACAAATTTTGTGAAACAAAAATAGAGAATACAAAGACCCTTACTTGATCCGAGACCCCATTTTCAGGTTCGACAAAATCCAAGTTAGTCTCACACCGGACAGCCGGGTGTGAACCCGTGATTATAGCGGTTTTAAAACTATTAATTGGTCAGAGTCCCAAATAGCGCCATAGCAAATCACAGCGCTACCACTTTTGTGAATTGTGGGAATTGTAGTTTTCCAGTAGAATGCACTGTTCAAGTGCATGGAGAGTTAACATGGAAATAACTACATGTACCACAAAGCCAATCATCGCCGTCGTGTAAAATGTCCCGTGATACAGATGGGGGTGAACGCTCGCTGGTTGCGAAAACAAAACTTCTGCTGGAATGTAGAAGATACAGAGAAAAAATGCAATGAACCACAGAGCGATTGGGAAGTGGTTGAACTCCAGGGTTAACGGTTATCACACTGTAGGACGTGCTGAGACGCGTGTAGAGCGGATTGTGACAGGTTTCTCTTTTTCCCTTGCACCCTTGACTCTCATGAGACTAGTTTTATAGTTTCATTTCATGAGAAGCAAGCAAATGTAGTGACATGCTAATAATCATGTAAGCTGCCTCAAACGACGATCGAGAAAAGTCGAGTATTTGCAAACAGGAGTTTTTTTGTCTCATGGTTGTGACACCGCCCTTCACTCTTCATGGGGAATATTACTAAACTGGAATATTAGATTATATCATGTTTTACACATCATCACGGGTCTGAGGCTCACTGAAGTGAGAGCTCTGCACAAAAATAGTACAGAAAAGATATTCTGCTGAAAATCATTACTTTGTGCCACCAGTAATACTGGCAAAACAGTGCTGTTTTTGAAGTCACATTCGGTTTCCAACAGGATGGTATCCAAACTCTATGTTTTGAAGGTAAAAAGACTATTCTCTTTTTCTCTCATGTTTTTTTCAATTCAATTACAGTGCTTTATTGGCATAGCCTATATTCAAATACATTTTGCCATAGCATACAATATAATTATAAAACAACTGTCAACAATACACTCTCTCTCTCTGTGTCTCTCTCTCTCTCTCCCTCTCTCTCTCTCTTGCTCTCTTGCTCTCTTTCAACACACACAGGAGTGTGTAGGGGTCATCATGGGTCTTGGTAGGTATGTAGACAAAACATGCCGGAGGCGTGTTCACGTTGTTACTTCCGGTCTTGCCCGGTGTCGGGGTGTCGGAAGGGTTTAATAACCCAGACTTTCAGAGATGAAGGCAGACAGCAAGCCTTGAACTAATTAGTGGCTTAAAGACTCCTCTCTCTCCTCCACAGTCCCCACCCCCAACCACAAAGGTATGCAAGGAGCCAGTGACTGGCCTGTATAATTTTTGTAGGCCAAATGCAAGGTTACAGTGTATCAACAGCTGATCAGTTCATGCTCTGAACATCAAAGGAACGTTTGAAAATTAAGCATAAAATGTTCCGGGCACGTAGATTTTTTCCTAGAATGTCATCATTATTCCCAAGGAACATTGGAGGAACAGCCTCAGAACGCTATTTGGGGTTTTTTTTATGCCAGTTGAAATAGTGTAGAAGTGAATAAGGGTTGGCCATTCATGCTAATTTTATTACCAATGTTGAACAAACCTGCCATTCCAATACCTTCATTAGGTACATTCTTAAAATGGACTTGACAGTGTTGGTCATGTAGCTCTAGCAGTGACTATGCACTAAGTAGATTCAATTCTGCAGTTTTCGGTTATGATGCTTTTTCATGGCCGGCAGTTGATGTGGCTTTATATAAAAAATGTGCCTTTTACAACTCTGAATACATCACATCAGAGTGAGCTTTGAAAGTTTTTATTTACAGAGCAGGAAACATGAAAAGCATGCTGGGATACATGTATGCTATAATACATCTCACTAATATATTTGTTTTCCCATTTCAACATGTTTCTGTTTCTCTTGTTAATGACAAAAAACAAAAGATGTATTAGTTAAACAATAAATTCTTAGAACTGCATTGAATGGACGCCTTCATGTGAATGGCATAACATGTCAATAAATAATAATAACATACAAAAGACTGACACCTGTGGTCACCAGTTATTGACAGACAACAGCAAATGTGTTAAACGTGAGACTAGCCTTTCTAAAGTCCACACAATATCGCATTTCATATTTCATACACATCTGTGCATGCCCGACAATGCAATGCATAACTCATAAACCTACTTAGTAGCTATTCCAGACAGAGGACGGAGATAATAAATATGCATATATTCAATTAAGGGAATTACACAGGATTCCATTTGCATATGGATTTAAGGTATAATTAAGCCACTGTTTGGTGTATTATGTGCATGTTCTGTGCAATATGCAATATTCCATATGCACCTTGACAAACCAAACAATAAAGGTTAAACACAAAGAGTACACAGAATGCAATTCATTCAATTTTCATACAGCAAGTTTTAGGCCAAGGTGGAGGAGTTCACATATTTCAGTCTCGGGTTATTGAAGGCTGAGGAAGGAGTGGCACATATTTTAAATAGCCTTCTTCTTGGTCTCCCTTTTTTATTTTTGATTGAGCTATACTACTTGTTTTTTACAGGCTGTGTTGGAATATCATTCAAAAATGTTTTAATGTTTTTGACATGGTTTTAAAATGTTTCTGGAACTTTTAGTCAGTTTCTTACAAGAAAAATCTCATAGTTTGTTGAAGTTGATTGAAGGTAGGCCTACCCAACACGTTTGTATCCTTTAACTTCTTGGTGAGATCAGCGAGCCAATTAAGGGTGGTTTACAGCGCGAGGCATGACAAACGCCGACAGGTGCAGTAAAGAATGTTCTATCCAACAAGAAGCTGGATGAAATTAAGTGGGGAAAAAACATTCTGGAGAACATTGTAATGTTCAGCGATTTTCGTGTTTTTCATGTGATTTTCGCATGTAAGTTAAAGATTACTATGAAAGACTGTGGAAAATATGTAAAGCAGAATGTAAAAAAATGTTATTAAAAAATCATAACAATACCTCACTTTAACATATTGTAGATGTGAAATATAAATGCGTTTACCCGGAGGCACTAGGTTTAATTCTGCTCAGATCATTTGTAAAACTCAATTTGATAATTAAACCCTTTATTGTCCATAAGGGCTGTGCGACTGAAATCATGATGATCGAGTGTATGTGCGCGCGCGCGCGCGTGTGTGTGCGTGCAATTGACTGCGCGTGCTCTTGTGACTGCGCGACCCAGGCTAGCTATTGTCCGCTTTGTTATAATTGGGTAACTTCCTGGCTGTTGCAAAAATGGGCTTCCCAAGAGTCATTGCGTGATAATAATTTCAAACAAGGAAATCAGTTTTTACTACAGGACTACAGTGCTTCTCAATATATATTTATTTTACCTTTTTTATTTTAGTTTGTCTAGCCCTCCATTTACCAGTCATAGCCTACTCAAGCAAGTTCAAAATCTTTGACCCAAAGGGGACTTACATTCAATGCAAAATTTCAAAGACACTCAGTAATCAAAATGGCATAAAATTAAAATAAGAAGAGAGACTGTATGCATGAATTAAAGCAGGGCTTAAAAACAGGAGCATGGGAATAAATTGTGCGTTTATGTGTAACAGAGAAGTCATATTGTTTTTGCCAACAATGCATCAACTGTCTTACGACATTCAAATGCACTCTTGTCTCTTATGGTTACTTTAAAAATGTTAGTGTATGCAGAATGTTATTTTATGGAATAATTATTAATTATCTGCCCGGCTATAGCCACTCCGGAAAATTCACTGGGAATCTATAGGGAGCGCCTGAATCGTGGGTCCACTTAAATGCTTCCGCTCTGTTTGTTGAACAGCAAACTTAAGCCTAATCAGTTTTGTATACATAAGTTTGAGTTAAGACACATAAAAACATAAAACATATGCCTTACAATTCCATCAGCCGGGTTTAATGCAGCTTTGTTGTAGATACGTTTTCTTTCAATTTTACAGTCTTAAAGCTGTTCAGGTTTTTAAGGGCGGTGAAGTTGTTTCAACTTTTATTTGAAGATAACCTAATGATTCTGTTTTTAGATGATTAAAAAAATTATATAATTTACATCAGTTATATCAATAGGCTATTGACTTCTTGTTTATTTGTTATTTTTTGTGTTCAGTCCTGGATTTTACAATGGTGCTTCAAGAATTTTCCCACGGGGATAAAAAGCAAAAAAGATTAATACAATCCAAAATGCAGTTCCCAACAACATTTGGGTATGAATTGTGATTGCAGTTTTTAAAAAATACCTTAAAATTTAAACAATGATTTAAAAACAATGATTCATAAATGTATTTTAAAGAATATCACATGCGAAAGGGTAAGGTGCCTCAATCGCGCAGCCAGTCCCGCCCCCAGACAGCGCAGTCATACTTGATTGGTTGAGGTACCAGTGACGCAGGAACCCATCTTACTTTAAAACTCAGACTTCATTACAAACCATGAAGCGCTTGTTGATAGAGTAGCTGTGTCTTTCCCTACACGGCATTTTTGCCACGATTGCACAAGGTCTTTGAAGTACGATCTTAGTTACAGTTTATTGCTACTTACTATGGGCGTGGGAAGCATGTATTTTTAATACATGCAATACAATCAATACACTGGAAATTGTAACACAGCAACAACGCGAAAACAAACATGCTACTATAAAGGACTGGAAAATACTATACTACTGCATTGTTTAATAATTATATATAATATAATACAAAACAACAACAACAATGCTTCTGTTTCTGCTTAATACAATTATAACAATGTATTAATAAATTCAAAAATACTCATAAAAACCATATAAAGCAATATTGAAAGAAATAGGTAATAACAATTACTGTTTGACCTACATCTGGGCGACTGCTACTGCTACTACTCCCAATAATAATAATAATAATAATAATAATCATCATCATCATAGTTTGATTCTATTAATAATAATGAATTAATCATTAATAATGAAAATAAATGGGGAGGACTGTAAAATTAACCCCACTAAAGAACCAGCACCACGAGGTAAAAACAAAACTGTCTTCAAGAAAAGTCCCGCTTCAGGCTCAGATATGAACCCCCCCTCCACCTTAGAAATGATTTTTATTTTGTGACGCTGCTCACATAGCGGACTGGGCTGAGGGCGGTGAGACTTCTTCCCTGCAGTAGAAAAAAGCGCGGCGTGTTTCATTTGTGGTGGAAACGCCATGGGCTTTGACAAGGGATTCACAGCTATCGCATCCTCTTGCCTCTGACAAACTTATCCTCCTCTGCTTGCAGAAAGAAAGACTTTGTTAAACACCATACATCCTCAAGAGGTAAAGCCAGACAGTATACGTGTATTATATATTTTAGGTACAATATATATTTTTCCAACTTTTTTCAGCGAAGAAATGTTATTGGCACATGCAGTACTGTATTTCTGAAAAGACGGCCAACATTTCTTGCAGGTATACAAAGTTGTATTTTTTTTTTATTGGGTACGGCCATAGGGTCGCAGTATTGGCCGATCCCGTTTTACGACATTCATGTCTTGTTTGATAAACCAAATGTTTAACAAAACGGCTTATGGTAGATCCTAAATCTAGGCGATCTCTTTGGGAATGAGACCAGATTTCCCCGTTCGGATTCTGAACTGATGTCGGGGTTTTTCTTCTCTCGAGGAATGCGTGTGCGCACATTTTGTATTTTTCTTGTGAACGAGGAGAGACAGGAACTTTGGGCTGGTGCACAGAGATCTAGTAGGATCATATTTGGAATATACACTGTAACAAAGGCGGTGGGCAAGAAATACTATAAGAGAATGTGCCTGGTTGGTGATTACTAATAACACTGTCTTTTTAAAAAATAATTAATGTTGAAAGACAACTGCAGGTTTTCCTCATGTTATATTTGAAGTCAGCTCTTGTTTAATTCTGTCTCGGAGTGGATCTCTATTTGGCAGAGGCAGGAGGGAAACGCTCGACCTCAATGCACGGGCTAGGTTTGCGCCTCGTGGAAGTTGCATCTTTGGGTTACACCAGATCTGAAGAAAACACTTGCAGTTTCCACCCGTTCTACGTCGAAACGATGCTTTTCCACGGCCTCTCCGGAGCCGAGGCGCATGGAGTAGTTGGAGGAATAGACCAGATGGGAAAAGGCGAATCGGCCGCTATCACATCTATCATAGACATGGGAGAAAAGGACACGGTAAGCGAGAGCTCCAACTTGCAGGCGCGTGGGAGACCGTACACGCTTTGACTGCAACGTCTGTTAAGGAAAAACAACTCAAACATATATTCTGCATAATTAAATTTATCATACATAATAGCTTTCACTGTAAAATGTCCAATGTTAATTTAACACTATCAGTGTCTATATTGCTCTGTTATGGAAGCGTTGTTAATATTAAATTAACATGCAGTATTTCATGATATGTTGTTACATTTATTTATTCGGAGAAAACTGTTTCATGCACTCAGCTGGCTTAACTGAAAAGTACAGATTCACATGTCAGCAATGTTAGTTTACAAAAACTCTATCATCAAAGTTCCATTCCAGCAACCTCAATCCTCAATTTACAAAAAAGCTTTTGAATGCAGACTTATTCCAAAATGGACGATGGATGCATCATTTTCAAGTTTTACAACTACACGAGCTATTTTTTTTTCAGTCTCTGCAGCCAAATTCGCACTACAATCCTGTTCAGAGAAGATTTAGTTTGATAGGTTATAGATAAAAATACTACATAGAAAATAATTGGTTTTGAAAGCTTTGTTTTTGTGTTTTTATTGAATACCTTTTTTATTTGAGGTCGATTACCTAATCATTGCGCCCGTTTTACTGCTAAAGTTTTATCATCCTGGCCTAAATTATATGTTGAGTAATCGTATATTAACAGGCCCCGTGTTTCATGGCAACATTATTGAAAAATAAATTTAGGTTGTTCATTTCGCCTAATGCAGAGGTCAGTCTGAAAACACAAAATCTCTAAGCTACAGAATAGGCAAACGTGGCTACGGTTTGATTTATCACTGATCAAGCAAACAAATTGTTATTTGTTTCAATCTTCTGAAAAATAATGGGGCCACGTTTAACCTTTTTCAGACATGACCTTGCTCTTGATTGTTATTTGTGCTTGGGCTAGTTACAGGAATGATTTAGTCTTACTTACTTTTTACAAGGTATTTATTGTCTTATTAATAGTTCCATGGATGGCTAGTTACTGTAATAAATAACAGTTTTGTTTTATTTCGTATTCAGATCATTGCACATTGTTTTATAAAATGTTTCACATTGTTTTATTTTTATATAATTCTTTGGAAAACTTCTAAAACTTTTCAACCTCGTCTCTGTTCGGTAAATCATCTCACGCCATGTGAGGCTCTCGCCATGTGAGTGCTTACCATGTCCCACTGTTTTACTTCATTTGGAGGTAATCAAACTGTTGGAATTTAATTCAGAACGCCAGTACTTTGGTTTATTCTCATGTGAACCTGATTTTTTTCCTTTGCATTAATTGTGTTTTATACTCGCAATAGGTTTGTGTCAATATAAATACTGTGTCAGTATAAATATAACCTACATTAGGCTATATGATCTCTTGGAGACCACAGTAAAGACAACAGCTCGTCTATAATCGATATCTACTTTTTGGTTTAGCCTTATGTGTTTATTTAACTTGCTCTATCATTTGCCTTTTTCATTTGGGAGTGTACATATAATTTTATATGACCTCTCGCTTTCACCAACAAATAAAAACATTTCCGTATATTATCGCCTGAAATTTGTTTATCATTTTATGTATCTCTTAATTATTGCATAGAATGAATTTCAGACTGACAGATAGTTCGCTGTTGCCTGCCTTTTCAGAACACAGCCACATTCGGCAGCGACAGCGAAGCTCTGTGCGCCGGCTGCGGTGGAAGGATTGCCGACCGTTACTACCTGCTCGCGGTGGACAAACAGTGGCACATGCGCTGTCTGAGATGCAGCGAATGCAAACACAACCTGGAGTCCGAGCTCACCTGCTTCAGTAAAGACGGAGGCATTTACTGCAAGGAAGACTACTACAGGTAAACACGTCCCGCAGCTGTAATGATAATTGTATATTTGAATTGCCTGTAAATGATAATTGTATGTATGAATTGCCCATACTGGAATTGTTATTATGCCTGCTACATGCATTTACTGATGACAACTTAAATGGCAGGTACGTTTTCAAAGGTTTCTGAATGTCCCAAACGTCCACCATGTTGAGAAGTTACCAGAATGCAGTAAACATCTTGGCTTGTGTTATGTGTTCACTGTCCTCTCTCTTGCCCAGGCGTTTCTCAGTGCAGAGATGCGCCCGGTGTCATCTCGGCATTTCGGCCTCGGAGATGGTGATGCGAGCGCGGGATTTGGTGTACCACCTTGGCTGCTTCACCTGCACGGCCTGCAACAAACTGCTGAACACCGGAGACCACTTTGGCATGAAGGACGGGCTGGTCTACTGCCGGCTTCACTTCGAAACCCTGCTGGAGGGGGAGTATCAGACGCACTTTAGTCACGCAGATATAGGGACGGGCAAAGCTGGGGTACTCAGCTCAGTGGCGGCCGGCTCAGTGGGACTGAACCACTGCAGCGGTGCAGGCAGCGTACAGAAGGGGAGGCCGAGGAAGAGAAAAGGGCCTGGAGCCGCAGCAGACCTGGTGGCTTACAACACAGGTAGGACCCCATCTCAGCCATTCTCTGAGGTGCACTAGGCAGCAGTTAGGCAACTCTACCTCTGCAAGTTGGATTCCTACTTGCTCCACTGCTGTTGTTCCACTCAGGCAGTCAATTAACCTGAATTGCTTCAATATATATCCATCTGTAAAATTATTATGTGTATAAAAAGTTACAGTCTGGATAACTGTATCTGCTAGATGTCAATTGAGAGGAATACACCCGGGGAAATACAGATATCACTCAAAGAAATGTAATATGTTACACACGTTCTAAGAAATGGAGGGGGAACACAGCACAACACTTCCTTCCATGTGCTGGTAAGAGTTAAGGCTAAACTGTGAAGACGAAGGAGAGGTTGAGTTCCGTGCCTGCGTTCCCATTCTCACAGTCTGCCCGCAGTGGCAGATGGGAACGCCCACGGAGGAGGTGACAGCTCAGGAGCCTCGATTTTGTGCGAAGACCAGTTTCACAGCAGAGTCTGTACTACAGCAGAGGTGGAAAGAAAACCCACAATGACAGCAAATGGGCTTTGTGAGATCCTACAGATCTCTCTGACTATAGCAAGACTGACGAAAATGTTTTTTCTGGCTTTTGAATGGAAGAGTAGAAGTTGTATGTTGTGTTGAACATGTTGAGGGCTATATAGATTCCAGTTTTTGTTGTTCAGATCAATCCAATACTAGGCTTGCGAGAAGTTTAATATATAAAATAAAATGGAAATGGGACTCCAAACATTTCAAACTGCATTTTATTATTATTTATTCTGTAACAGAAGCTGTCCACAGAATTACTAGGCTATGGTTAGCCTTATAATAAAATGTAACCTATAACCTATAATCCTCAATAAAATATGTAAAATATTGAGTGTGAGTGAGTGCATTACACCACTGATCTCTGTACTTTACACGTGCTGTTTGGGTTTTTATGCCATTTACTCATTCTATCACAGCTTCATTTTCACAATACACCGTAGACTCATTTATGGTGTGTGTTTATTTGAAAAGAAAACACTGGATGCACTTCCTGTGGCTCTAGACTTTATTACATGAGATGAGGTATGTGTTCTTATGTGACTGTACAGCTGCAACGAGACAGATTCAGACTGATTTTAGACTTGCTCTTGGGTATGTCTTGCGGCTCAGTTACTTAGAACAGTCACTGTTAAATACAGTGGCACTACAAATCAACAAAAGAACCGGCAACACTGTAAAACGTCAGGTAGCTAAACTTTGGGTGTACAGCGGAATTGTATTCATTGCTCATACTACATTAAATTGAGCCTTTGGAGTGAAAAGCTGTCAGTTATGGCCCGAGAGTTAGGCTCATGTGGAAGACAGAAGGGTAATAAAACAAACACATAGTCCCGCAGCATATGTCTTAAGATAAAATGTAGACCCTTAAATTAAGCTATTTATATTTGAAGGTTCACAGCTGGGCATTTCAGCATTGTTATTGTCATTCCTGAAGCATAGTATGATAGTCAGGGCCAACAGAGGTCATAGGTGCAAATATCTGGCTAAATTGCTCTGGTTAAGGACATCTGCTAAGTGCCTAATGTACTGTATTTCATGGATATTGTAAAGCAGTGCCACAAAGTTCCATGAGGGCCATGCTGGTTATGGTGCAGGTCTGTGACATGCATGTGTGGAATGGAATGAATGTTGACTATAGCCCCTTCTGTAACCCCAGTTTGTCCCCCTTCCTACTGGACAGGACTTACCAGGAACAGAGGGAAGAAATGGAGGGGTCTAGATGACGATAGAGGCTGACAAGTGGAAAATAGCTCAGAAGGAGGCCGGAACTTCAAAAAGACTTAAATGGAAGGGAGAGAGAGTGAGAGAGAGAGAAAGAGAAAAGTGAGAGAGACAGAGAGAGCTTGTTCCCCTTCTACGCTTCCACTTGTTGAATAGTGGTCTGATGGAGATCTTAAGGTCCCCAAATCAGTGTCAGAAGTCCAGAGCAAAAACACACCTGAATAAAATCTTCCCAGGTGAGATTTTCAACTGAAAACTTCCCGTCATTTTAAGGGCAAACTCTTTTTTTTTTTCAGATTTTGCAGCACAACGGAACACCGCTGTGTGGACTAATTGCAAATGGCAGCTCTTGAGTTCCGGCTCTCCCTCTCTAGCCAGCCTCATTTTTTTTTAATGTACCCTTTATTTTATATGGTTTGGAAACCCCACTGAGATTGCACCTCCTTTTCAAAGGGAACCTGACATACACACATAGTATCAAGCATAATGACAGTTCTGGACCTCTTCTGCTTCCTGTGGGGAGTGTTAATATGAGACATTACATTTCATCACTGTGCATATGCAGTATATCATAGTCATCATAGTCTGTACATATTAATCACTGTTGTGACAAATTATGGAGTCATACAACATGTTGTGTTTATTTCTTATTTAATGATCGTCATGTACAGCAGAAGACATATAGACCCTCCTTTACCTTTGGACCAGTAAAACTTGATAAAAACGTATTTTTATTTACCTGTTGAGTGTCTGTAGTTCCCTGACTGTGTGGTTCAGTGTTCTGCAGAGAGTTCTGAAAGCTTCCGACGGCATTTTAAAGATGATCATTGAAAGTGTTATTCTGTATATTCTGAATCAGTAATATTTGAGGTTGTCGTGGAAAATATTTTTTGAAAGCAGTTATGCCTCCAGCAACACTTCCCGCGCTGCCAAGGAAACGGCGGGGCGAGCTCTCTCTCAGGCCTGGCAGCGAGTGTGTATCTCTGCAGCCGGCACCATTACAAACCGCGCAGATGTTTTCATTAGCATTAGTCCTAGTGTCCCGTTTCAATCACGCAACAGTCGGTGCCCACGGCACAGCACATATTGTCTTGGAAATAACTCCACCACAAATCACACATCAACATATGCTTCAAATTTCTTAAACATACGCAGTAAGGAACACATGATGACACAAATTGATACAATTATGAAGTCAGTAGAACAACCGGTTCTAATCACCAACTATTATGCCTTTAGTATAGTCTCCTACTACAGTATACTGTACCAGTATACTATACAAGTGGTATATCGTACAGCTGATGGTCTCACTGTCTTGTATAATGGCAGCTGTTCATCACTTTGTAAGAACAAACAGTGTTATTTTTGAGTAAATCTGACTCAATCTGTAAGTCTGACTCAAATCAGTAAATCTGATTTAGACATAGTGATGGGATGCTAATCACCCTAATTGTAGGCTGAACATTTTTTGTTGTTTGAGAAGATGAATTACATGAAAGAGTGAAACTGAGTCACAGCAAACGTGCGTTGTTTATTCAGTGTGTCTTTGTGATGTCGGGAGAGGCAAAACGCAATGCCTGGGACCCAATCGAACACAGTTAGTCTCTGTAAGGGTGTACACATTTCACTTAAAACTGGCTTTAGTCTTAAAGGGCATATGTTACTCTATTTTTAAAATGAAACTTTTAAAATTCACTCCAAAACATGTTTGCTTTTCTAAATGGAACATAATCAAATAAAAAATTCTGTTTTAATGTGAATTCTCAATCAAACTCAGTGAAATCGATTTAGCCTCGGCCAGAGCTTAGGCAACTTGATAAAAACAGGCTTTACATCACAACATAGGTTTCTTTGAGTACTTTCACGCTCAACATATTTGGAGATTATTGTATGTGTAATTGTATGTATTTACAGTTTACATTTCAGAATACTTGTATGGTAGACGCTATATTGACCATTCTTGCTGTGGCAAGTTAAGTTCCCCTTACTCTGTTCCCTCCCCAGCTATCAGCTGCAGTGATAATGACGGGGACCTCGTGGACAGAGGCGCCCCCTACCCCGCTGGGCACAAGTCTAAGCGAATGAGGACGTCCTTCAAGCACCACCAGCTGAGGACCATGAAGTCCTACTTCGCCATCAACCACAACCCTGATGCCAAGGACCTCAAGCAGCTGTCCCAGAAGACAGGCCTGACTAAACGAGTGCTGCAGGTGAGAACCCACCGCCCTCAGGTTAGGAACATTGACTGGGAATTCTTACTCAGTAAAGCTGAGATGGACAGGCCACTCAGCTGAACTAGGTTAGTCATTTGCCTACAATCTACAGAATATCCAGCGCTGTGTCAAGCCTGAACTTCAACAAGGATCTCTGCCTCTACTCCATTAACTGATATGAACTGGCAACCTCTAAAATACAGTGAGCAAAGGTCTTTAACCAGTGTACTGCGCTGCCACCTTACAAATGTTTTATTTACTTTTCGCTCCAGGTTTGGTTTCAGAATGCCAGAGCCAAATTTCGTAGGAACCTCGGGCATCAGGGAAGCCCTGGGAGGGACAAGGCATCGGATGGGTCCACACAACAGGGGGGGTCACCCTCCGGCCCCTCCTCCGAAATCTCTAATGCTTCCCTTAGCCCTTGTGGCACTCCTCCCAGCCTCATGGACCATACCAACTCCACAATACCCCTGGGAGGTATGGACCCAACCAACTCCGCAATGTCCTTGGGGGGAATGGACAGTACCAACACTACAGTGTCCCCAGGGATGCAGCTGGACCATGCCAGCCCTCATGATTCAGGGAGCCCCCCTCATGCAAATCTGACAAGCCTCTTTTGAACCTTCCCACCATTCCTTTCGCCCCCACCCAATCACAGGCATCCTCGCTCCCTTGTTTCGTGTTGATTCAAAGCATTAGGTCCACGCAGGACAATTTAAGTGACAACAGAGATGGAAAGCAGTTTGAAAGTATAAATAAACAAAATAAAACCGTTCCTTAGTGGTGTTCCTTCAAAATCTTTGTAGGAGTGGCAGCTAAGCCTGTTTTATGGGTTGTTGCTGCGATAGCTGTTACTGGCTCACATAACTTGGCCACACCCACACATGGATTCTAAATCCCGCCCACCTCCACTGGTGTGTGGTTAGCGCTGTGCCTCACTCTGGCAGGGATTAAGCATTGGTAGTGGTTAACCTGATTTTAACATTTTCCTTTTTCACTGCGAAGTGGTTTGGGTATCAAGAAGAGTGCTATAGATCTATAGAGCATTTGAGTATCTTATAGAGAGTTGAGTATCTGCTAGCTCTATAGAATCTGTAACTGCCCCTGTCACAGGGGGGCTGGTCTCCTTTTAATCTTTCACAGGAAATTGGGCTTTGCTGGCAGGTATCGGCACGAAAACACCAATGGCCTGCGTGATCAGAAACAGAACTCTGTTCCCCAAAGAGGAGATTTTACTGCATAAACAGTGTGAGTGTAATCACAAAGTCTGATTTTCACAAGGGACCGTTAAGCAATATCCGTCCAATTTCAGTGCCACAGAATGCAAGCCTCATCTGAATTTGATTATGGGGGTCTGAGGAATGTGCTCTTAAAGTCTAAATGTGTGTTCTAAATATATACATATATATTCACTTCGATTTACTTTAGTTTTCTGTTTTTGTCCTGAACTGCCACCGTGTCATATTCAGTCTAATCACACGTTGACTCAGACAAAAATATGATCGACCTCAACTGGGGAGATAAAAACAAAGTAAGACAAATTTTAAAAAAAAAAGTTACGATCAAAACGAGCCAAGGGCTGTACTTTATAATCCAGCAGCTTGATCCTCAGGGATTAGATCCAGCCCGAGCACCGAGGAGTCCCAGATAATGTGCTGATAAAGGATAATAGATTTAAAATAAAGAAATAAAGTAATGTAACGACCTCACTGGATAACTCCTCAGATGTATTCAATTATACGTTATGAATAAATGGCTTTTGACGCTGAGTTGTCTTACGGTAGTGAGCCTGATAGTGACTCTTATGCTCCACCCCATTAAAAAAAACAATGATCTGCTAATGATCTTAGAGCAAACTGTCATATCTCATCCAACTTATCATATTAATTAAACAAACATTCATCAAAACCAAAGATTTTGGATAAGAGACGTCTGTTAAATGACAACTAGTAGATGTAAACAGACAGCCATGGTTATTAAAATATGATATTCCCCCTTTTTGCTTCTGGTCAGTGCACACAATTAAGTAACTGCCTGGGTGCATGTGAGCTCTGCTAATGAACAGTATAGGGTAACAACAGAAGCCAAACAGGAGCTTTCAAAACTTGAACATGGCACACTCACATTAAAGACTGGGAAAAAAAAACTGCAGGCAGAAGAAAGCATGCGCATATAAATTCTCATGAGTTTTAATATGGCAACATAATAGCAGCGTTGTAAAAAATTTTAAAGCTTATTTAAGCAGCCACAATGTATAGCCCACTGCCACTTGTTTTTTGCATTGTTGAGAAACATGAATAATAAAATGTTCCCGTTCTTTGCTGGCACAAAAGAATACAGCACTCTGTAACTCACCATGTTATTATCAGTAAGGGATCAATAACTCTACCCCCACTGATCCACTTAGCTTGTCATTTTCTGGTAATGGCAAAAGAGTCTGAGACAAAATGACACTCCTGCCTACGACGTTAGCTAAACTATGAATACGAGCGTTGTGATCAGGATTTTGGGTCTCCGTCCCAATGTCCACCAGGTAAATAAAAAAAAAAAAATCAACAGGCAAATATTTGTCTCCATTTATTACAGGAAAATAATAAATAATAAATCGAAGGAATGTTCAGTGGAGGATGCAATTGCAAATGTTGGTGAAAATGCAAGCCGGGGGATGGAGAAATCCCTACTCACATCAACTCTGAGCAAAATGTTTTCATTGTCTCTAAGAAGTAGAGTATAAGAAACGATAATGATCTATTATTTTTAAATAACTAGTAATTTTGTCCCACTCCACTCTACCGGGGGAAAGGATCTGGCTGTGGAGGACGGCAGAGTGAATTTCAGCTCTCATTCTGGTTCTAAGAATCACGCTGCTGTCACCACAGATCCTGTAAGTAAAGCCCCCGTACCCCACCCCCGCCCCCACCTCCCCATGCCTTGTTCAACATTCTATTACCTGCCCTGTCAACCCCCGCTTGTCATTGTATTGCCCCCCGCCCATCTCTCCCCCAGACTGTGTCGTTTCCTTCTCCTGGGGCTCGGTATGAAGCTGGTGTATTATATCTCTACAGGCACAAATTTCACAATACATTTGCCTCTGGACAGTGTGAGCTTAACACCACGCCTCAGGCTGCCTATCAGTCTAAGGAGTACAGGCACGCGATTGGCCCATGCCGGTATCGCCGATTACACAGATCTGTGTCACGGAGAGATGCGCGTGGGGCCGTCATCGTTCTCCATCGTCCCGTCGCTAAGGATCAGCACTCCGGAGACCCTGTCCAAAGTATAGAGAATTCCAGGCACACCCCCTGCCCCCCACCCCTGGACCCTACCCACACCCCACTTTCTTCCGATAGACTCACAAGAATTTGCTTTTTCTTTTTTTACATGAATGTCTACCCTTGTTTTAAAATGTAATGTTTGGACTAGGCTAGAGTCCTGAAGGGTTGCAGTGGCTGCAGGTTTAACTCCAGTCCTGAAGGGTTGCAGTGGCTGCAGGTTTAACTCCAGTCCTGGAGGGCCATAGTGTCTGCAGGTTTAACTCCAGTCCTGGAGGGCCACGGGGTCTGCATCTATTTAGAAAAATGTCCTAATATTTTGGACACAAGTCTGGCATTGTGTAAGAGATCAGAGTGAGAGATTGTTGATCAAAAAGCATCTGAAGTCATTGAAGCCAACATTACAGGCTCATTAATTCACTTCCACCTCAGCTGATCCATGGTCAGAAGAGGAAATATGTTTCGGCAGGGATGTTCACCATGAACAGAAAACAAAAATAGTTCCTCAGTCAGCAGTCTTTATAGCGTGCTAATGGAAACTGACTGCTGGTTCAAAGAATGCTCTCTTTTACAATGAGCAATTCCCACGGCCCATATAATTAAGTGTTAAATGTTGATTTTACATCCCATTTCTGAGTTTGATTGTAAGTTTATGACACTCAGGAACAATTTGAGTCACAACAGCAAGGGGATTTGGCCAACTGCAAGACTCCCTCGTGTGTTACATTCTGCTTTTGCTCAATTTTCCTTTGGGCTACCATCCTCAAAGTGCAATTGTGTGTGGATTCCCACGATACCGAAGAACAAACAAAATGCCCATGGTACATTAAAAACAGCCAATTTGGTGGAAATTTCTCCGAGAAGGTCAAAGTTCAAAAATTCAGCAAGCTCAAGGACAGAACTGCATGTTTCCCATCTGGGTGTAGGAGGCTGTATTTTTGTATTTCAGAACAGCTGATTTGTACATACTTATGACTCTTGTGGTCCGTTTTTAAGGCAGCCCAAAGGTTTCCTGGATGAGTTTTCTGATGGGGAAGAAGGGGGGGGGAAACTGGATCTCAGTGCTCTTCTCCGGCACAAACGGGGCTCTTAGGGGTTCCAGCCAGAGCCGTCTATAGCTGGCCACCACGAGGTGTCAAAGCCAGCCCCCGGGGAAGGGAAATCTGCCTGCCATATGCGGCCTTGATGTTCAAATAAAGACACATGATGAAGGCTTTACCAGCCCGGTCTCCAGCCTTAAACGACATGGCAGCCTGTATGGAAACATGCCTGTCAAATGGCGTGAGCGATCATTAGCTAATAACCTATATCCTCTATACTCATTTATGGGAGAATCTATCTAAATGTCATTATCATTTACATAACCAGTTAAGTTTTCTTTGATTATTATATATAGATTGGTGGCAGCTGGTGAGACCCCACAAAACTTGTTTCAATGAAATGAGAAATTAAATAAATAATTAACATTGAGGATAAATGGGAACACATTGAAAGTAATGATAGCTTTAGCAGTAAGGTTTCCTCCTGACCTTTCCCAGCTCACCAGTCACCGCTGACAGATATATTATTATTAATGAATGTGTAGCATAATAGTTACGGATATCAACTTTAACTCTGAGGTAGCAGTCCTGAAAAGCAAAACTAATATCATTTTTTGTATAGTAAATACATGGAGCACATCACATCACGAATCCCAGCAGTGGGTAAAAACATTTTTAATAATATATTCTTGATTTATTATTTATTTTGCAATGGAGATTTATTTTTCTTTTAACCAACCAGCTACACAGGAATAAACATCATGCTTCTAATTACAGTGCAGACTTACTTCCTCCTTAATGATGTAAAGAATTATAATATATTATTATTCGTAACATACTATATACTTTTCAATTGTATATACTATACAATTTTTAAGGACATAACAATATCTGGACTTCGAAGGCACTGGAGTGCATGGCATGAAATCAAACCGAAAGAAAAGGGAGCAAAGGAGGAAACAAAATACCAAACAACAAAAAAAACAAAAAAACAAATGGCAGCCTTTCTCCACAGACTGCATTATCAGATTAATCCTCTCCATCTGAAGAGACATTTTGTAATTCACCAGGTTAAATCCTTGACACCATTGATGAAGGTGAAAGGGTAAGCTCACCACCAGTGAAAGAATACCCCCACCATCCAACACTCAGTTTCTCAAAAGAGGGGGTGTCACCTCGAGGTATCTGCTGTCAGAAGACACAGATGTCATGCACAGAACCCCCCGGCATTGGAACCGCAAAGGGGGTTCCCACAGCAAGCACCCCCCGATGCAGCCTTAATTGCCCGCTGTGGCCTGACTGACTGAAGAGGGGGTGCTCAGGGGGAATAGAATGTGCGAGGGGGTGGAGCTGGCATCCGGATAAGCTCCTCTGCGGTCAGTATCTGACCAATTAGTGCGGATTAAGGATTCCTCTCCCCCCTCTCTCTCTGCCACAGTGGGGCTAATTAACACCAGGATCCCCAAAACTCAACCTCCTCTACCCCCCTCCAGCTTTGTCTTGTCTAGCCATGGGGGGGGGAGGGGGGGCATATGAAGGCAGGGGGGTGTGGAGACTTCAGTACGGAAGTGGGACTGATATAGAAGCTTTGGTACCCTTGGGCAAAAGTGGCTTGGATTTGAACTGGCCATTGTTTAAGCGCCCCCTGCTGGTGCCAAAGAACTCTAGCTCAGAGTGCTATGGCTTTTACCTCAAAAGAATCTTCCCATCAGGAGTAATGTTATTTGTCTCTATATATATATATATAAATTCATATATCAAAGCGGGGAGCTGTACGGTGCTCAGCAGCGCTCAGTGATATATCCCTACCCCCCATCTCTCTTTCCCCCCTCCCTCTTCTCTCAGTTCCATAGGGCTTTATTAGCCGTGCTACTGGAGCAGTACTGCCAACGCACATCAAAACTATTCTAATAAAATTTATTTGAATAGGGTGTTTCAGGACAATAATTTCAGCAGTTATACGTTAGTAACGTGGCAGTAATGTTTCAGTAATACAGTAATGTTGCAGTAATGCTGCAGTTATGTTTCACTCATGTTGCAGCAATGCTATGCTAAAGCTCAATGCTTCTAACTTTTACCAGAGAACACATTTTAAACTTAAAATATTATACTTCTTCACTTTATGTCTATTCATCATGTATTCCTGGCTGAAGAGCTGGACTTTCTATGACTGTCTGTAGAATTTGAGACACACTTGAAGCTCTTGTTCGATGTTCCAGACTTGTAATATATTTAATCTTAATATTTCAGCTTTTTACTGCAACTATGACTTTTTATACTGCCACTAGAACTACTGATATGACTTATACTACTTTTTATACTACAACTAGTACTACTAATTATTCTACTACTATGAGTACTATTACTACATCTGTTACTACAACTGATACTATTAATAAGGTACTGTTGGCCAACTATTTCATGCCAGCTTCAAATTTCCTTACATTTCCTACAATTTTTCACATTTCCTTTTCCAGTTATATAAACAATATTTTATTAGTTACAATATAAATAGTTTATATAAAGAGGTTATAAATTCGTAAAATGTATACATTAATAATAAGAAAGGAATCACTTACCGGACAAATAAACTATAAAAACAATGTGAAATTCATTTTGATAAATGATCATAGTGCTCTCTCAAAGCCGCAATGGACGATATGAATAACAGCGAATTGGTTGCAAATTTTTGTACAAAGTCTGTGAGGCGTCACAGTTCAAAACATAAATATACCGTTTGTTGGAAATTATTCCCCTATTACGCAACTCTGTGTTGGCTAGAAACATTTGCAAAAATTCCATTTGAGCGTGTTCTACATGACGGCTCTACTGTTGACCAATCAGCATGCAGGACCGAAACTGACCAAATTCTAAAACATACCCAGTAAAATGCTCGGTGCTAATTTTACCCTAAAACTTGTAAACAAGTAGGATTATACAAACTCTATCCAACGAAAATGTTTCTGATTCAGCAGTGAACATTTTATTATGTGAAGGAAATAAGTTAAAAATACATAAAATAGAAATTGCGCCGTTGTCAGTAAATGGAATAAACCTGTCTTTCCTCTTTTTTCTTAAGTTACATTTTGTCACCATCAGAGGGCGCACAGATCATGTAATATCGTTTATGCTCTTGTCACTCAACTTTTTTGTTGGGTTGAATGTTGAAAATATAATATTTTGGATGAACTTGGAACAGAAGTGCTATGATCAAAAAATCAGTACGGTCCTGGGAGTGTTCAGGATTATCTAAAAAGAAAACACCCGTTACAACCTCTGAATTGTTCCAAGATGTCACTCTTAATCAAACACTTTTTTTCTTAATCTGTGAAGGATGAAGATACCCTGTGAATGCCGCATTATATTAGAAACACGACTTGTAATTTATTAATTTATTATTGTCTTTATGTATGGCAAGGAAAGTATGTGTACACTGTTCTTGTTTTGCATAATGTAATTGTTTTTAAAAGCTGAAAAAAATCACACTCTCTGACCCTCACCTCTCAGCTGATTGAAATATTGTATATGGCTGCATGCTATACTTCTCACTCTAGTATTGAAAAATCATTAACTGAAAAATAATTTGAATCATTTGAGTTCTAAGATAGAGAAAAGAGCAAAGACGCACTGGGGCATATGAACCAAAGCGAGCTCTTTTAACTTAAAACATCAGCCTTATCTCTGCTGCTCTTCAGTTTTTTTTTTCTTTATTTTTTCTTACTCGGATTTCTGCAACACACAAAGCTTGCAGCTACATGTCCGCCCTTGTGTTCCCAAACCGGTGTGCCTCCTAATTTGCTTACCGTTCTGCTAATGGTTTTTACAGAGCGTTTCTCAACGCGCGCAGCGTCCTGCGGGGGCACGAGGAAGGGATCAATGTCGGGAAACAAGACGCCTGATTGCAAAACGTCACAAGTCGCCAAATATTAAAGAGCTATGGGAAGTGAATGCGAAATACAAAGTGATGTCATTGTTCCTCAGAGTTGGCGTAGCACGAGGAAAAAATGCAAAGGAGGTTTTGAAAAGTTTTACTTTGTTTGTTCGTTATTTATTTTTTATTCTTCCGGGAGATCAATACATCTAACGCTAACTGCTCAGACAGCCAATCAGTGCTTTTTTCTAACACACTCTCTTGCATTTTATGCAAAAAGATTAGAGGTACAGGGGTTTGACACAATCTCACTTACCTGAGAGAGAGCGACTACAGATATTCCTCTAATGTATTCTCAGACATTGGAGAGGACAGATAGATCACAGTACTCTAGTATTCTCAATAGAATCATATGCATTGTAACACAATGTATGGACATTTGTTGTTCCCAAGGGTCCCTCCCATGTGGCAGTGTTTATACAAAATCTGTAGAAGAAGCTGATGTTCAGGTCATGTTTCCACAAAAGTCATTGTACGGCAAGTGTTGCCTTTCTCAATGCACTCAGCAAATCAAAAACACAAAATACACCTCCGTCCAAATGTGTCAGTGAATAAAATGTAAATTTCAGTAAATAAATTTACTGAAAAATCTAGGTGAAAGGTTCCTGGCATTGCAATGTTGTGGAGGTATTTGTATTTTGGAATCCAGCCCTGTATTTTCAAAAAAGTTGTTCTGGTGAATGTTTCTGGCCTAGGATTCCAGGGTTCTGATTTGGTTGGTTTAGGGTTTGTTATCATTTCATTTTCCCACTTTATTGTGGGATTGGTCAGAAGCATAAACCTTTGGCTTATCAACACATGGCATTCCCCTGAAGACAAACCACATCAGAGTGAGTTCATTCATCCGTCACACTCACAAGCCTGAAGAGGTTTGGTGTCCAAAGTTATGTGGAAAGATTCAGTTTACTTAATCTATCCAAACTCAGCCAAAGAAGACTAAGGGAGGATTTCATTGAGGTTTTTTCAATTCATAAAAGGCTTTACAGGGTGAACTACAATAGATTTTTTCATATTGACATCTGTCATCAGAACAAGGGAGAATAAATGGAAATTGAGGATAAATTCCAAAATAATATCAGGAAATGTCATGCTACTTTAAGACTTGTCGATGCTTGGAAAAGCTTTCTAAGTCAAGCAGTAGAGGCAGAGACCCATAGAGTGTTCAAGTTCAGACCGATGAGCCTAGCTGGGCTCAAAGGCCTGTTGTCCTCATCTTGCGTTCTTATCATTATGACATCATAGTTATAGCCCTGACAAGTGAGGCTAACTGGCAGCTGGGGATCGTGATGACATCATGGCTGCAATTTGGCCAATGAGCTGTGAACAGCCTTGTGCTGGTGGTTGGTGGTAGGTCAAGACAGTACACAGTGATGAAAAGCAAGGAGAGAGAGAGAGAGAGAGAGAGAGAGAGTGAGAGACATCATATTTAACCATTTGCCCCAGGCTCTGATAAACAGGTTGGTCCTGCTCCCCCCAAAAAGAAAAAAAAAACTGTGCTAGTTTGGGTCCTTAAATCAGCCTGAAAGTAACAACCTGGAACCTCCATATGGAGACGTACAAATTCACCTCTGAAGCCTTCAGAAAACACCAGTGGTACGGACACTGATTCTTCCTACAGCCCAGGACTTCAGCTCCATGTCCTAGAGGAGCCACACTGTCTGCTCCGTATGTTTGGAGCAAATGCCTGCAGACGCCATTGACACATCACCATGTGATTACTAACTATCTCACCTCCTGGACCAAAGATCTGAGCTGTTGTGCTTGGCTGGAGCACACAACTACAAATGCTTCGGACCTCGGTACCTGAAGTTGCACAGTCTTGCATTCATTAGCATGCGCCTGAGGGAAACACGCTTTCCATCAGAGACAAAACAAGTGAGTCGGTTTGATAAATGCAAATTTTGTTGAGGGCTTTTTAGGTCAGGGTTTTTCTTGAGATGGGTCTCTGACAGTTTGCATAGAGACCGGTGCACAGGGATTCAATAGATTTGAAATGAAAACATTCCATTGGGAAGCAGGGTGATTTCCAAAAAGCTCAGCCTCTATCTCAAAACATGCACAGCAAGCAATATGCACACTCTGACATCACAAAGCACAAAACCCCTGCCTCTCCCACCCTGAAAAAACCATGGGACCAAAATTGCATCTTACTGTGGGACGGGGGCTTTGCCTTTTGCAGACCATGATGTGAAGGTGTCATAACCACACTTTAATTTCAAGTATTCTAACCACATGTATCATCCCATTTAAAACACTGTCTCTTAATCAATAAAATCACTATATAGTTGTCCATGCCCCACTGACTGCCTCAATTCCAACAGTGATACAACTACAATCAAGCCATGCTGTAAAACAATAGATGACTTTTTTGACAGAAAAGCTTACAAGAAAAGGTTGATGACGCTCCGGACCCTGACCATGTCAATGCATTGTGTGAGGAGAGCGCAGAGAAGAAATAGCTCTTTGCAGAAATGACATAGGACATTGCAGCCACGAGACGAACACTTCCGACTGGGTATTCCACACTGGGGAAATATGAAAGAAAGGGAACTGAAAGTTGTTTGATATGCCGTAGAGAGACTTATAGGTATTTCAGCGTTTCCTGTAGCATCTCTGACTTTGAGAGACAAGGCATCAGGAATGTAAAGACAAGTATCCGTGTCTTATTTCAGTGTGGGTCGCATCTGTTTACGTGATCAACTTCTCTTGCACTTCTTATAAGCTGTTGCTACATTTTTACATAAATGTCATGTTTATGATTTCATATAAAATGTCAATTCCATCTCGAAAGGTTTCTTTACGGCAGCAACCAATCTAACAAGCCTGTCGTGGAAAATACGTTTTCATTCTTCCCTCCCACATAAAAATGTAGAATCCCGAAATTCCACTGAATAAAAACGGACAGAACTGATTAATGTCGATGAAGTGACTAATTACTTTTATAGGAGTTCTGTAAAAAGCAAACTTGTACTTGTGTTTTTTTCCGGAACATGCATTTAGCCTACATGCACTAGTTTGTGTGAATCTAAAAAAAAAAAAAAAAGTCAAAATGCAAGGCACAAATCATTAGTTTGGGGACAACCTGGATGATGCAGGACAATACAGCACAACTATAGTTTACTGCACACTTCCCTCCTACAGTCGAATAAAACTTTGTGTACGTCTACGTGTAGGCTGTACTCTGCGTGGCATGCACACAGAAACAAGCTGAAACGGTTGGAGGGAGGGAGGGAGAGAGAGAGAGGCTGCGCGACCAAGTGAGCGAGTGAGTCAGTGTAGACGTTTGTACAGTTAAAATAGAAATTGCACAACGCGGATTAATGCAACAGCCATGTTTAGACTTTCCGTATTCTACACGGCTTTGTAAGGCGAAGACACTCGTCTAAGTCAGGTAAGACACAACTATTGTTTTATCTAAAAATGCAAGCAACATCGTCATCGCTGTAACCTACTTGGCTTTTAAACTTTACATTCTAGGGGCTGGCGACAAAAGTAACACAGCATTGCGAGGTCCGTGGCGGTATTCGCCACAGAGGAAGCCTCCCCCTCCAAGAATACCGTGTAAACAAGGACTTTTTGAACGTCCTGCACCATTACCGCTCTCGTATTATTTCATTTTATCCATGTATTTCAGTTTACAGTCTTTCTGCGTATGGACTTTGCTTGTTGTTGTAAAACTGCTGTCTTAGATTATCTGTATATAGCAGTGTTATTAAAGAAAACAGTAGACCGAAAGTCTCTGCCCCACACTCAAAAGCTGACGGTTATTCTGCACGAAAACAACAGCTGTAACTTTCGATCACGGTCAGTATTTATCAAACCATTCGAATAATTTCTGCGATCCTGTGTGTGGCAGTTTCAAATTGAAATGATGAATTATGTTGGTTAGTTGATTCTTCCACCAGGCTAATAAGATAGGTTATCTGTCAGAGGTTGCGTGCTTGTGTATGGACCACCGTAGATGCGCGTTCACGTCTGGGAATATATAGTTTTGTTTACACGCGTCGCACGGCTGGCAATCCCGGAGTCGGCAGTTTTCCAAACTTCTGCTGAAACCTGTTGGAAGTGTGGAATAAAAATAGTTGTTGAACTGAGTTTCCCTAGCTAGCGAAGACCAGAGGAGTTTCCGTAGGTTGTTTTGGCTCGACCTGCTGTTGGGTTCACACAAGAACATTTTCATTTTTGAATGCTTGTAGCCGTAAAAATAAGATGTATTTTAAATTAAATTGCGGAGTGCAGCACATCTGGAATAGCTCAAATTACTCAAATTGTGTATTTTATCGCAGTCTCAATTATTTATTAAAATGGGTTGAGCAAAGAGTTGAGAAACTTGAAAGTTGTAAAAAGCATAGACTAAAACCTTAATTGAGTACATTTTTTGTGATAGATGCGTCTAAATGTTTTCAGTTAGACTGAACAAACCAGTCCTCGCATTTCCTGTGTTTCCCCAGGGGAGTTTTTTTATCACAGGGTCCTATGATGTAGTTTTTTTTGATCCCTCGCTATTTTCAGTCATAACCCAAATTTCGTTTGCCTTATTGTATGATTGCGGATATCAGACAAAAGACAACACCGCCGGTTGTGAAACCTAGAAAGTGTGTAGCGGAGCAAGGTTTCTTCCTTGTTGATGAAGCCCTCAAAACAGTACCTATAGATTATGTGATGTTGCATTAACACGCCGGCAGTTGAAGTTAATTACCAATGAAGTCTTGAAAGCCACATATTCATTGCGATGTTTTATTGCTTTGTTTTGTCATTTTGAAAATAAGGTTTAATAGGCTCATTTTCAGCGTAGTATGAAAGCACCTGTCAGGTTTGATATACAATTTTGGTTTCCTTTATTATTGCAACTATGATCCTTTGGGTCTAATTGACCAGAAACAAACTTTTTTTTTTAATTCTCAAAGAAGCAGAGTAGCATGGACCCCAGGACTTTCTCAGCTACTGCATGTGGAGAGTAAATCTAAGGGGAAACTGCATGCAGTGGTCAATATTGTCTCTAAAATCACAGGGATGTCCCTCCTCAGTCTGACAGAACCATATAGGATCTGCATCCTCTGAAAGGGTTCGCTGTGTCCATACTCTGTATCCCTGTCAATGGTATCCAGGTTATGAGCAGCCTGGCCAGGCTCATAGTGCTGTAAGGTTATGAGCAGCCTGGTCAGGCTCATAGTGCTGTAAGGTTATGAGCAGCCTGGTCAGACTCATAGTGCTGTAAGGTTATGAGCAGCCTGGTCAGGCTCATAGTGCTGTAAGGTTATGAGCAGCCTGGTCAGGCTCATAGTGCTGTAAGGTTATGAGCAGCCTGGTCAGGCTCATAGTGCTGTAAGGTAATGAGCAGCCTGGTCAGACTCATAGTCCTGTAAGGTTATGAGCAGCCTGGTCAGACTCATAGTGCTGTAAGGTTATGAGCAGCCTGGTCAGGCTCATAGTGCTGTAAGGTTATGAGCAGCCTGGTCAGACTCATAGTGCTGTAAGGTTATGAGCAGCCTGGTCAGGCTCATAGTGCTGTAAGGTTATGAGCAGCCTGGTCAGGCTCATAGTACTGTAAGGTTATGAGCAGCCTGGTCAGGCTCATGGTACTGTGAGCATTTGCAGATACTGGGTGGCATTGTTTAGTCAATTACTGATTGAAGAGGTTAAAGAAAGGTTAAAAAATCCATATATTGCATATTATTCCATATAAACCACCCCTTTAAGAATAAACAGGACAGACACGCTAAGAATGAGCATCACACATTTGTTTAGAATAAACAGAACACACATTTCCAGGATAAATAGGCCATGCATGGTTAGAATAAATAGGACGGGCACACATGCTGAGAATAACCTGTAGGAGACATAAACGTTTAAAGTAAGCGAGATGGACATGTTTAGAATGGACGGCACACGCGTGTGCAGAATAAACAGGACACGCATGTTAAGGTCAGACCAGACCATGGCTGAGGAGGTAAATACGACCCAGCATACCGGGACGAATGCTGGCTAAAATTAGTCACGTTTCAGATGCTTTGTGGGTGGGTGTCAGCAGCTCCATGGGGGTTGGGGGGGGGGTGCCTTTAACTCTTCACCCCCATCTCCATCCCTCTCACCCCCTATGGGAATGGAATAGGGCTCGGATACACTGTAATACACTGTAATAATTATAATTCATATAATGGAACTGGTAACTCTTCTGTATTGTTATATACATGTTGTCAATTATTTTTACCGTATCTGCTGAAGTGCTGTGAGATCTGCTCAGATCTTTTTAATATACATGTTTTATTTCCAGTATATTTCAGGGCGTTTCATTTCTGTAAGGTCCCTCCCTCGAGCTGCCCTAGCCCCCTCAGCCCTCCTCAGCTTCAGCTTTCTGGGCCAGCCGGACTGAAGCCAAAGAAAAAAAGAGAGAGAAACAGCCACACTAGGCATTGTCTGGTGTTCTGTTTGTGTGAGGTAAAACTTGTTAGCACAGAAAGGTTCGCATATTTGCCCTGACCCCTCCCAGCACAGGATATTACTGGAGGGGGCCAGAGAAGGGGAGGGGCAGAGGGGAGATAGGGGGAGAGTGAATCACCAATGAGGGACACCCCCACAGAAACGCCAGCTTTCCTTTGTGCTGTTTGCCCGCCGCGGTTTTGGTGTTTATTTGGTGTTCGGTTACCACTTCCCCCAAATATACGCACCAGCAGTGATTGTTAGGAATTCAGGAATGTGAAATTAACTCAAAAGAACAGTCATGCACAGCCCAGAGGTCATGCAGTGTGGCACGTCTCAGATCACGAAGACGGACGTTTTTTTCCTTTTGGATAGTAAGTGCCAGTGTCTGAAGTAAGTGCCTGTTTGACTCATCCTGCGCGTTTTTCAGCAGACGTTTCACATCCTGCAGTCTGAGAAATGTCTTACACAATGATCCAACTGGCAAATTGACATGTCAGTGAAAGTTATGAGTAATCCGTGCATAAATGTCAGTCTTCCGTCATCGTAAAGTTACTGATCAAACGAGGGGATGTTACTTTTCAGATTCGTTCGGTGAACCCCCGTGTCTCCGCTCCCTGCTCAGGTGAAATCAGGAGGGCAGTCTGGCTGTAGGGGGCCTCTGTGGAGAGCAGCAAAGCCACTGACCGAGCTGCTCTACCGGGCTGCCCTACTGAACTGCTCTACCGGGCTGCCCTACTGAACTGCCCTACCGAGCTGCTCTACCGGGCTGCCCTACTGAACTGCCCTACCGAGCTGCCCTACTGAACTGTTCTACCGAGCTGCCCTACTGAACTGCCCTACCGAGCTGCTCTACCAGGCTGCCCTACTGAACTGTCCTACCGAGCTGCTCTACCGGGCTGCCCTACTGAACTGTCCTACTGAGCTGCCCTACTGAACTGCCCTTCTGAGCTGCTCTACCGAGCTGCCCTACTGAACTGCCCTAACGAGCTGCCCTACCGAGCTGCTCTACCGGGCTGCCCTACTGAACTGTCCTACTGAGCTGGGCTACCAAGCTGCCCTCAGCTTTTCATCAGGGCCTTAGGGCCTTCCAGGCAGTTTAATTTAACACACCGCAGCTGTCCTTGTGACAGGTTAAATCTCTATCTACTACCCCCTCCCCTCCCCCATGTTTTTATTTTTGTCTCCCCCTCCCCACTCACACACACGCACGCACACACACGCACCAAACGTCCACTGGAGCCTGTCCGACACTTTGGTGGAAACTGTCCCCCTCCTTTTTTGTTTGGAGCTCGGGCCCTGTGGCCGTAGGCGCCATTAACAAAGAGGGTCACAGAGCTGAATTTGCGATTCCCATCGACAGGTGAGCTCAGGTGCATACAGAGAGCTTCAGTACTATAGCGGTAGGGGTGGGCATTTTCCCCTGGTGGGGCCTGAGCCGTGGTATCCCAGGTTGCCATGCTAGTCATAGCTCCAGTGGGAAAATCTGGACTGGTAGGATGGCTTAGCGGATATCAGGGACGCCTACCATATCATCAGAGTGAATTCTCTGGCGCTCTGGAAGCATATGATAGGTCATGTGTCTCACGCATCATCACCATCATCAGAGCTCTCAGTGTGTCCAATTTTTTTGGTGTGTGTGAGCATTCTTTAATAACCGCCATACAGAGGTAACACGTACGAAACAGCGGGATGACCTATATTTTTATTTGTGAATGACATGGCAGCGTTGTACGTGATCACACGTCTGTGTGACTCGTAAATTTCGAAGTCGCAGAGATGAACGTTTTTAGCTGTACGGTGCGAGTGTTTGAAGAAAGTCGTAAAACTAGCGCCTGCACTAAGCTGCCACTGAAATATGGGTCAGTAGGTGTATCTTCTCCAGATGCCACTCAGCCATTCTTTGTCCTCCATGTGTACATGTTCATTTATATATAAATACTGCTCTGGAGACTCCTGTGTGCTTGTGTGTGACACAGTGACTGATTGGGACTGTTTTTAGATGGCACCAAACCAATTTTAACAGGACTGGACTGTTACTCCTCCAGTGAAATTCGGACTCTCCCTCACCACCCACCCTCCCCTCCCCATGGAACAGATGTCGCATGTTTTCATGTTGTATTTTTCCTGGGTGTTGACATTACACGTGTCTCTCTGTCTCTCACCTGGTGGCTGAGGATGGATGTGTTTATCTGAGGGTCTGAATGGAGTGCCGGGCCCTCAGCCCACACAGTGTCCATCGCAGCGATTGGCTCGTCAAGTGCTTCACATGTCAACTGTGTCACTGTGATTGGCTCAGCTGCACTGTGGAGATCAGCTCTGTCATTGTGATTGGCTAATACGTGCAGTGGAAGTAAGCTCTGCCATAGCCAGTTGTTATGTGATGTGATATGACATGATAGGGTTGTACCTGCATGGAGATTTAAAGCTTTAGCATTTTCAGGTCTGAGGTTACTGTATTAGCTTTTGTGTATTGTGTCTGAAAAAAAAATAATTACAGACACTCAGTTTTTTTTACAACAGGAGGACAGAACATAGGGCATTCCCATCTTATAACTTCATTTGTTTATAATGAACGTAAAATTTTACAACCTCCCAGTAGAGCGTTGTGCGACCCATCTGGACCAAGAGAAGTAGAGGCTGAACTGTTGTGCGTCACCTCCTCCAACTTACTACTCACAAGACACCGATATCCTGTGCTTGTTTTTGGGTTCTTTAACACACATGTAAAAAGAAAGATAAAATGGGCTTTTTTTCCCCCTCCATGCAAGTTAATCTGTTGTTCATGACCACACTTAACAGGGTAGATGACACCATGTGGGAAGGCGACTGTGGTTTGAAAGCAATTGCAAGTTCGCTAATAGGCTAGTACTTTCTTCCCATTGAACCATTCAGCCAGAATGGGAAGGGGACAGATACCTCAGGTCTCCCCTTTGTCACCCTTTTGCATTCATAAATAATAAATGTGGCCTTCTTTTCCATTAAAAGTAATCCATAAAGCATCCTTTTGATAGAAATGCAGGTCCCAAAATACCACTGAGTTCTGTCATTCAGTCAGACCCATTTCCTTTGAGTTTGACATTAACCCAGTGTCCTTATGTCACTCGATATCTGCAAGGCCGTTTTCCTGAATTGGACACCAACACAGTGTGATTGTTATCACAGGGTATCACTCTATATCGGTAAGAAATTTCCATTGAATTTGACTTTTCTCTTGAATTTTATTTCTCTTGAATTCTGCAGTATCCAAATAATGATGAAATATGACTCCTTGATTCCAGAGATATTCATCTGATCTGTATTGTGTGATAAAATGTAGCTTAGAGGAGGAAGTGGCGCCATATCGTATTACTCGGGCAAAAGTTTTGAATTTTTCTTACCTCTGATTATTGGGAGCTGTTGAGCACCACAGTGTTTTGAGTACAGCAGGCCTGCCAGGATAATTTATTGAAACGATTTCCTTTAATACATTAGCAGGGCATAAACTTGTCACTGGCCACAGAGAGGATATGCTTCCATGGAACTCTGTGTTACCATGGCGTCAATTCCGGGCTCTCTGTTCCTGGGAGTTCCTCCAGATCCTCCAGGCTCGCGGGGAGCCAAGCTGAGCGGAGGCACTTTTGTGATTGTGGGGAAAAGGAGAGGCTGTTGAAGATGACTCAGCATCAGATAAGGGCCCCAGCCAGGAGCCCTGGGCCCAGGAGCTCTGTTTCAGAGGAAATGAAAGGGCAGAGAGGTGCCTGACGGCCATCTGCCGCCCCTGGATCCCACCCCTCCCCCCATGCAGAGAGACTTCCTTAGGGGACTCTACAGCGCTGATGAGCTACGGCCAAAAGGAATGAAAGAGAAAACAATGCTAGAATGGTATTTGGAGGAAAGGCAGGATAAGGAATGACTCAGCTTATTTTGTCAAAAAATAAAAATTAAAAAAATTGTATATAGTTCTCTCCACTTGTCCTCCCCCCAAATGTGCCTAAGATTGAGTAAACCAGCTCGGCGATAAGTAGAACTCACCTGAGTGGATTACAATGAGAACTTTTATTTTTTCTCTTGTTTTTGTGCTTATTGAGTCAGTTTTTGTGCTATTGAGTCAGATTTGTAATCTAAAACATTGTCTGTGTTTAGGGCTCTTTTTCTTGCGAATGTAAAAGTGACGGGTTTGATTTTTTTTTCTCTGGTATTACATGGAACAAAAGCTTTTTCATTGCCCTGTTGCTAAATGTTCATAGTTTTGGGTATTTACCTACCCTTGATACTCATGTGAACCTGAGAAGTCCTGTGATTTCCTCCACCTGGTTCCTTTATGGCTGGATCGGCTGCCGAGTGGGTGGCAATCATCTTTCCATGCGCTTCCATTCCTACCATTTTCAGTTTTTTTAAACCAAAACTTCCTTTTATCATCGCTGGAGCAGTTATCTGGAATCAGATGTCTGTGGAGTTTTGTGTTCACCCTGAAGCAGGTGCAGAGCCTAATGGAATGTTTGTTGTTGTCATGGGAGTTGTTGTCACTGGTTTGTAAAAGGGGCAATGGGATGTTTTCCTGACTTATACCTCAGGGAGCCATCCATCCCATTCTGAAGTGCAGGAATAAAAGGAGACTTCGGCTTTCCACGCTGTGACAAAAGTGCCTGAAAGTGAGCCAGGCTTCTGTGGGTCTGAGTCTGAGTGTCTCATACAGTAGGACAGGGATGCAGCTGTGAGCCCTGAAACTGGGGGTGTCCCAGTCCTAGCCCCAGGTCCCAGCTAAATTTTCTCACCCAATATTGGTAAGATCGCTTTCCTTAGAATCTGGTATCAAGCCAGTGCCATGTCACTTGATATGGACAAGATGTATTTCGCTTGGGTTTAGCATTAGCCAAACAAAGACTTAACATTTAGTAGCTATCCAGAATGACTATCCAGATGTTACATTTCTACACACTTTCTCCATTTATACAGCTGGATATTTTACCGGAGCAGTTTGGGTCAACGCACCTTGCTAAAGGGTACAACAACAATGCCCTACCTGGGAATCGAGCCCACCACCTTTGAGTTGGGGGACAAGCTCCTTAACCATTATACTGCACTGTTGCCCATACATGCCCTCGCAATCACACTCCTCTTAATCATATGTGGTCACATAACATGATGCTTGCACCGTTTGACCACCCTGGCAGCGCTGCGGTCTGTCTCCAGAACACCCGGCATGCGGGTCACTCTGTGAGGAGCCCCCTGGGGGGGGCTGGTGTTTTTAGGCTTTTTATTGAGGGAGGGAGGATTCTGGCGACACCTCAGACACGCGGTCATTCCCCCCCCAATCCCCAAAATCAGATGTGAAATTTATTTTCGGACGAGTTCACACGCATGACTCAGAAAATACATTCGGCTTTTCAGCCTCCTGAACTCAAAGGACGCGGCGGTGCCAGAACAAGTGTGATTTCTGTGTTATTTTTAACCCTGGAATGATCCCTGCTCACGAAACACAGCTGAGCCCTGGTGAGTCCCGCTGTGACTTAACCTTTTTACGTGTCCTTTCCTAACATAGTGCAAAGGGCACAAACTCTGCCAGACCTGCCTCCAGAACCTGGAACAGAAATGGAGGATAGAGAGAGCGGGAGGAGAGGAGCGCTATGAGGAGATACAGACCTCGTCCGTATGCGTAGCGTTCCACTTCCTTATTCTCTCCCTCCCTTCCTTCCTTCCTTTGTCTTGTCACTGATCTGAGGTCAGAGCTTGATTGAGCAGGTGGTGATTCTTCCACATTGCTTTCCCCTGTCCATGGTTCCTAGATCAGCTGAAGGGAGAGCTGTAATTTCACCATTCCATCTTTTGTTCCTGGTCTTCATGCTCTGAAAAAAATACTTAATGAAAGATAACAGAAGCTGCACAATTTGTGAAAAAAATGTCTTGAAATAAGCAAAATGATCTGCTGATGGAATATGCAAATTTTACTTGGAGCAAGGAAAATAACAAACACCAGTATCAGTCCAATCCGGTTGTATACGCAGGTATTAATTTGCCACGTGGGTAAGCCAGTTAAAGTCATCAATCTAATTGCAGTCTCGTGACCTTTGGACCTGGCTCGGTGGGAACCTGCAGATTTGCAAACTGATCATGTGTTGACTTTGTGGTGACAAGACAGGTAATGTATTTGGTGCTGCATCAGTAGTGTGAAAAATATTGTGTGTGGAAGTCTAGTTGACACGTGAATGGCTGGTCACGTTTGTAGCTGCTTCCTCCTGGTTCTGTAAGGGAGATTTGTTGTGGGCTGATAGCATAACTCTGTATGGGTGGGGAACAATGACGGAAAAAGTGTTGAGGGAAAAAAAGGAGACGTGCGTGTGTGAGCACGACCCTGAAGTATTTTTGTTTGAAAAGAGAGAATGGCAGATTTTGTTAGTTTTATCCTCGTTCTGTATGAGTTTTCGTGCTGGTTGGCAGCTTTCGTGCCGCTGGCTTGGCTTGGAGTCTGAATTGATTAAAGTTCTCTCTGTGGTCAGGCGGAATGTGCAATAAAAGTCCTTCATCAGTCATTTAAGTGGTAACATTTCAGCGTTTTCTGTTCCAGCTCTGTTCTGTTCTGCCGTTTTTTCCCCCTGTAGCTTGCGTTTAAAAACTCGTTAAAGGCGTTGATATCCAGGATGCCATTTTGGCTGCAGGTCATCGCTGAATCTGCATGTGCTATTTTACTTACCGCCGAGTTCATCTCTGTTTAACAAGCGTGCTTTAAATGAGGTGCCGAGCACGGTCAGAGTCGGAGCGGTGACACGCAATCGTTTCTGTGGAGCAGCGTATTTATTTCTCGTTTCTTCCTTTTTCTCATTTCTGGAGCCTGTTGTGTGCCAAGAGCTGGGCATCAGGCAGCCCGTCCTGAGGGTTGCCAGAGTGGGTGATTTTTCCCCCCAGATATTAGGGGATTTGTAAAATAATTAATGCGTAGAGCTTCTGAATAAATGTGGATAGGAGTCATGGAGTGTGTGTGTGTGGGTGTGTGTGTGCATGCACGTGCATGCGTGTCTGTGTGTGTGTGTGTTTGTGTGCATGCGTGTGTGTTCGTGGATTGCAGCAGGTAAAGCTGCTGTGTTAACATGGGTACATTCTCCAGACAGAGCGCTGGATCTTCAGGCTGTAAAGGGAATGGGGTGAAAGTTGAGCTCAGAGACGGTTTCTGTCAGCTGGGGGAGGGAGTCTGTACCAGCCAGCTTCAAAACCACACGCACACACACACACACGCACACAAACACACATGCATGCACACACACACACGCACACAAACACACATGCATGCACACACACACACACACTGTAATGTAGTTCAGTGGGGCACATCCATTAAGTGTTTTTTCCCTCTTGATCCCATCTGTCGCCCTCCCCTCTGTACAGACAGGAACTGACTCGTTTGTTTTTCCTTTTTGTGGGAATGGGGTGGTGATGGTTTTGTGTGTGTGTGTGTGTGTGTATGTGTGTGTGTGTGTGCATGCGTGTTTGTGTGCGTGTGTGTGTGTGTGTGTGCTTTGCCTTTTACCTCCACATGGCCGTATCAGCATGCTCTCTATTGTTTTGGCCATCAGATTTTATCAGACAGCACGTTAGTTATAAAAAAAAATTGTTTGCGAGAGAGGGTATCTGTGTGAGAGATGGTGAACTTGAATGTGTGTGTTCTTGTGTATGTGTGTGAAAGTGTGTGTGTGTGGTGTGTGTTTGAGTAAGAGTTAGTGTAAGTCTGGAAATCCTCCCTGCTTTCAGTGTGGTGAGTAACAGAGTGGAGCTGCCACAGTGTCAGAAGTGCAGCCAAAATCCAGCAGAGAAACGTGGGAACAGCCTGAGTGCAGATCTCTATCCAGAGCTGTGTGTGTGTGTGTGTGCACGAGTGTGTGTGTGTGTTTGCGCGCGAGTGTGTGTGTGTGTGCATGCGAGTGTGTGTGTGTGCGTGTGTGTGTGCATGTTTTTTTGTGTTTAGGTATGTGAAAGAGAATGCGTCCTTATGTGAGTGTTCTGTTTTTGTGTGAAAGATGGCTAGTGTTTGAGTTTGTACTCTGAATCAGTGTAATGGCAGTGATAAGCATGTGGCTTGGTAGAGGCACAGGGAAAGGAAAGTAAAAGAAACATCAGTGGAATGAAAGCTGAAGCTGAAAGTGAAGCTGAGGGCGTCTGAAGTGTCCAGGCGGTGTGGGCCGGGCTGGGCCGGGCCTGGCCGGGGGATTATCCCTTCGTCTCTGTTTTCAGACGGACGTGGAGATCGTGTTCGTACAGGACGCTCCCGTCTGTGGCCGCCGCATTCCTCCGCTGTGTGTAAATCAGCAGGGTTGTGGAGTGGCAGCGTAATTGCGTGTAAGTATGACAGATATGTTTCCTTTTCCCCCCGGCGGGCCCGACGTGCTAGCTCCATGCTCCCGGGCGGTTTGGGAGCGAGGGCGCGGTCCGCTCCCTGATTTCTGCGGATATTGCCCTCTCCTCCACGTCGAGGCAGAGGGCTCCTTGTCACTCTTGCTGTGTGGCGTTTGCGCCCTGGCCTTCTGGGGGATGGGAAACCATTTAAAAAGTTGGACAATAACAAAGAGCTGATTCTTTGCCTGTAGGCTAAGGTGACCAGATTTCTGAAATGAAAATCGGGGACACTTTTTCATTTGGCAGGCATATATTATTAAAATGACCAATGTTAATGTCTACGAAGTAAAAAAACAGGGACAGTTCTGGTTCCGGTAATTTAAATTGGAACATGGTAAACCGAGTCAGAAAATCGTAGTTTACAGTAGCACGATGGCGAGTGAAGTTTAAACTATGGAACTCATAATAAAATGGTCAAACTGCATGCTTCAGTAGAGTGCATTTAATTATCTTCCCAGTCACAATAACATCCAATAACACAATAACGACATTTTGGTTTGAATGCACAGCAGAAATCGGGGACATTTCCCGGGGACAGGTTCCCAAGATCAGGGACTGTCTCTGGACATTGGGGATATCTGGTCATCCTACTGTAGGCCTCAGCATAATTTGAGCATTTTACTTGTTCGCAGGTGACATTGATACTTTTTTATTCCACTTGATTGTTTTCTCTCAGTACACAATCTATAAACAAATATAAACTCTGTTATGCTTAATTTTGGCTGATTTAACAGTTAAACAAACTATTTCATGTTTTCGTGCTAATTATGGCATTTCTATGGTGATAATGGGGCTGAAGTATGGAGCAGGGAGAATGATAGAGTACACTGCGGTAATTTGGCATGGATTTATCAGTTAATCCAAATTTCATATAGGTGACCACACCACAGAGAAGCTCCAGCTCTCCTCGTGCATACAGAAATTTTCATTTTAGCATGCATTGATTTCTGTAAACAGGTCATATCAATTGTGACCACTTAATATGCAATTGTGGTTATTTTCTAATTTGTTTCACCATTTTATAGCATTTTTATTATTTTCTTTTATTGTTGTTTACCTATTAAAGGATCAGTGAATAATTTTCTAGGTTTTCTCAAAAGTCGTTTCTTTTTTTTTTTTTTTTTCAAATCCACAGTGGAAAATTGTAATTGTAAAGTGTTGTGTGACAACCTATATGCTCAAAATTAAACTTACTGGCAATATTACAGGAATATTACTGTTCCCATGCTGTACAGATAAATGTGCATAAATGACGTGGTTGTCCTGTCTGTGTGCTGATCTCAGGTGCGTGTGGTGGAGAGAGCTTTCTAAGGCCTTGGGCCCTCCTGTCAGACACTAGGTGAGTACAAAAACCTTTACCCACAATCCCATTCAATTACAGTCTAACCTCAAAGATATGAACCTTGGTTTACCTCCAAACCCAGTTAAATTATGGTGTCACATCAAAGATATGAACCTCAAGGTTATGGATGTTTGTATTGTAGCTCAGCCCAGCGTGGTATGAAACTGGAAGTAACTTTCACACTTAAGCTTCATCAATCCCCTCACTATCACGAAGCATAAAGGTGAGCTTTTAACTGATGCAAATCACACATTCCATTGTCAAAAAATGTAGACAGAGCACTATTGCTTAAAGAAGCAACACCGGGAGAGCAAAAAGTGTCCAGTATACAGCATCAAACAGTTTGAACAGTTTGAACAAAGGTGTCAAAAGTGTCATGTCACTCAAAAAATATTATCTGGAAAGGCAACATGGATAAAAAAAAAATCCAATTAAGGATGAAAATTCCTTAGAGTGTATTTTGCCAATACTTCCCAACATTGCTTAAGTTAGAAAGGCTCTCTCTCACTCGCTAATCATGGTATCAGAGAGGGGCTAGGGGGGTTTAGAGGTTCAGAATAAGAATCTTCACATTGGGGAGGTTAAATTAGGGCATGAAGGGTTAGTGGTACGGGGCCGGCCAAAGGTTTCTGTGCTGTTTCCTCTCTATGTTGCCCGGTTTCAGACTTGATGCGATATCGAACTTTTGTTTCCCCCCATGGAAACCATAGCAGACAGGAAGCGGTGGCCTCGGAAGCCACCGCTTTCGCACTGCGTACGCCGACCGCCTCCGACGACTCAGCTCGGCTCACACTTTCCACCCACTGCCACCGCTGTCATGGAAACAGGCACGCTCCTGCGGCTAAATGTTGCTAGAGGGCCACTCGCTGTCAGTTGTACGAGTGTTGCCCTTCTACTCAGAAACACAGCGAAAGTGCACGCAGCGATCTGTGTGCTGTTGCCATTGTCTAGCTGATCAATATAGTTTAATGGTTAGGCAGTTGTGCTCATAACTCGCAACAGGGCATGCAGGTTCAAATCCCACACAAAGCACTGATGTTATACCTTTGAGCAGGGTACTTTGCTGGTTTTGCTTAATTTAATATCTGGCTGTAGTAATGGATTGTGTGTGGTAAGCTTTTTAAGTTAGATTTTTTTTTTTTTTTTTTTTGTTTTCTCATGTCGTACATGGATACACAGGGAGAAAATTTTTTTGAATTGTTATGAATATATCAAAGACAGCTGATAATTGTGCTTCATTTGCATGCTTGATGGCAGGACTACTGTGGCTAGTTTCTAAATATAAAGCGAAATTATGTACGCCTGTACGTTATTCCTCTGTACATAAAGTGAGGAACACTTTAGTGTGGTTGTCCCTTTGTCTCTGCGTCAGTTTCTTTTTTTCATGTGAGAACTTGATTTGGTCAATTGGAAACTGCTGAGCCCAGCTCTTGCATGGTAGATGGTGTCACTTCCTCTTCATGCAAACCCTTTTTCCCTCCCATAGTCTTTAATGCTGCCGGTGAAGGTCACACTGAAGGCATGGTGGAAATTGATGGGGTAGCTAGCATGTAGATACTTTGCTACCTTGCTTGTAGAGTGCTGGGTTGTAGGTGATGTGCCAGCTGACTTGTAAGTAATATGCTAGCTAATCTGTCAGTGATGGGATGGCTATCTTGTTGGCAATATGCCAGTTAGCTTCTAGGTATTATCTCGGCTAAGATGTGCATTGCTTGTAGATGATCTGGGAACTAGCATGAAGGTGATGTGGTAGTGAGTTTGAAGTTGGTGGGCTAACTACATAGTGAAAAATAAATAATGTGTTTGCCTCCATTTCAGAGAAACTGAAATTGGAGCAAAGTGCTCGCCCAGCACGCCAGACGGAGTAAAGCCGTGGTAGATCTGTTCTAAGCCAGAGAGGAGGAGAGATAAGGAAAGAGAGAGACTGACGGACGCGTGACGGAGAAACAGAAACTGTTTCCACATAATAGCGTGTCACAGATGCAGCGCTGCAGAGTGTGGCAGACCTCAGCGGGATTCTAAGAAAGCAGATAGCGCTGGCACTTTCTGAGTGTGTGTGTGTGTATGTGCATAGGATGCCATAAGTTCCATTGCACATTTGATTAGGAAAGTAGAAAAGCTGTATGTGCTCCAAAATAACCTTTAAAGTGCTGTTATTGGACTCGCATGCAGAATTTATCACACTATCGGTAGAGGCAGACGCTGTGCATTGTTTGCTGTTTTGCCCTCGCCCTTCTCAAGAGCCATAATGAAAAGGCACTTTTCATTGTTCCACCAAATGTGCGGCATCTGGCTCTCATGATATGAGATGTATTTGAGCCACGTCAAACAGTGTGTTAATCATTTGAGTGGAATGAATGCACTTTGAAGATTACATGTTTATTTTTATTCATTTATCAATGTTTTGGACTCCAATCCAAAGGAAGAAATATGTACATTTTTTGTTAGTTTTGAGCTAAGCAGTTTTGATGTGGCAGTGGCAGAGACTCTTTGAATGCTGTCACAGTCACTGCCACACTTTGTGTGTCTGAAAGAGAGTCTCTATGTGCTAGTTGGATGAAGTACATTATCAGCTTAGCTCTCTGGGATGGTCTGCCCAGAAACAAACAAATATGACTGGATAACTGAAACGTCACTTCAAGGGCTTGGTGACCACAGCGGAAAGGTGTTAAAAGCCACCCGCCATACGAAGCTGTGCTCACCATTGGTGAGAATGCGGCCTGCAAGCAGCTAGTCCAATGGATCGGTGGAAAGTCAGAACAAAACAGCTTCTCTTTGTTTCTCCACATGTACTCGGTGACTTTATATGGGTTTTTGAAACTGTATAGAGAGAGAGAGAGAGAGAGAGAGAGAGAGAGAGAGAGAGAGACCTTATAATAGTATGTGTGTCACAGACTGAGCTGAGGTCTCTGTGTGTCTGGGCTGTAACAGGACTCAGAGGGCCTTGCTGCCAGCATGGAGGGGCACACCAGCCATCTGCAGCACAACTATGAGGATCAGAACAAGCTCTACAAGCTGCCTGGCCAGGAAGACCAGGTGAGATCTACTTCCTGTTTTACATCATCAGCTTCCTGTTCCATCCACCCCACTCATCTAAACTATGCAGTTTCTCTCACCAATGTCATTCATTCTTTCAGTCTCTCATCTGATATGTAACCTATTTTTTACTCGGGTGAATGGAAATCATTTACAGTAACATGTATTTAGTAAGATGTGACCTGGTAGTCACCCCTGGAGCTCAGCCCTTAACTCAGTCCGTAAATGTAAAACTCTCAAGAACACACACACATACATGCAAACACACACACACACACACATGCACTTACACGTGCACAGAAATTATAGAGTTTACAATATGAAGTTACATAGTTCTGAAGTAATTGAAGTAATTATCCAGTTAATTTGTCTTGTTGTTGTAAACTGCAAACCCGCTGAGCTGGATGACATTAAACCTGACAGCTCTGAATTAGCTGAGGAGGTATGACAATATCCAGTAATAAAAGCATAAAAAGAGGCAAGGAAAACCAAGGTAAGGAGAAATAGGGGTCTGGTTTTCAGTATACTGCCAAGTCAGATGAGTTAATATTTGTAGGGTTTCATAGTGGAAAAACCCCTGTAAAGGTGAGGACCAGTCACTGGCAGCATAGTCGCTGGCTCTCCTGGAGTGCATGTAGTGCGTGGCCTGTAGGGTGTAAAATAGTTGCTGGCTCTCCTGGAGTACTGTGTGTGGTCTGGAAGGTGTAAAATAGTCACTGGTTCTCTCCTGTAGTACTGTGTATGGCCTGCAGGATTTAAAATAGTTATGTCACTCTTGATATATGAGTGTGAGTGTGTGTGTGTGTGTGTGTGTCTGAGCATATGCTTGCCAGCACAAATGCATACCTAGCGATTTTATCCACAACTGTGGAGCCAGAAGGGGTGTATGTTTCAGCTCCGCCTTTGTGGCCTGAAGCAGCGAGAGATATGGAATTGTGTCGCGATTAACTGCAATTACACACAGGCACCAAACAGATGTTACTGCGATGAAAGGGACCTCTCTTACTTCTTCCCTTTTTTCCTTTTTACTCCTCTCCCTCTCACTCTCTCCATCTCTCTTTTCATCCCTCATGGAGTCTTCTCGTCTCCTGAGAAACTCTTCCTGGCACAGACTGAAGTGCAGTCTTGGGTGGGCATAGGAACTGCCTTTTTATGTCATGTCAGGTTGAAACAGATACAGGAGAACAGTCCTGACTGGATTCCCCCTGTCTGGAAATAGAACTTACTGCATTGTGATTGGCAGAGTAGACTCGGGTCAGATTCTCACAGAATCGGGCTCTCTGGAGTGTGACCCATTTCCCGTTATCACCTTTTCTTCAGACCTGTCGTCAGTGAGGTGGAGTGATTGGTGAGAAAATCTTGGATGTGTTCGAAAAGTAGGCAGTTTTAAATGCACTACTTTCATCAGGCTTACAGCAGAGAGGTATAAACCTGGCACTATCACTCTGAACTGCACTGCTTTCACCAGGCTTACAGCAGAGAGGTATAAACCTGGCACTATCACTCTGAACTGCACTGCTTTCACCAGGCTTACAGCAGAGAGGTATAAACCTTGCACTAATAGCTCTAAACTCCTTCAACAAGCCTATAGCCTGAGATATGTAGAGTTATATACCTGGCTCTGTCACTCTGCCTCCACCATGCTCACAGTTGAGAACTACAGGTCTGGCATGTGAGGCAAATGCCCGTAAACGAAACGACAGGATCTGTCACAAGCGTCCATGGGCGGCGCGCACCCCCTGTCAGATCAGATTAACTAATAGAGCCTCAATGGAAAGAGATCAGGTCTGCTAAACACATTACACGCCTGGTCGCCTGTTCTATCATACTCGAAAGACCACAATCAGTATAAAAAATCTATTATGATATTTTTTGGAACATAATGGGTTGCGTTCCAGTTCCAAGTTCCTTTGCTGCTCTGTGTCCCAACCTCACTCCCTGCAGCGCTGTTCTGTAATGAGGGAGAACATTTATCACCCTAGATGTGGGTGTTCCACGCTCTGGTACCAACGGTTTTCCCATTCTGCTGTCCGCAAGTGAGAGGGCAGAGCAGAGAATGACGTCACACCTTATAAAAAACGTAGATAATCACCGATCACTGCTTCGAGCCCAAGAAAGCTTTTATTGGCTACCTGTTCCCAAGCAACTGGAAAAAGAAACAGAGCGTTCCAGCACAGCGTCCCGGGATTTAGCCACAGACGAAGAGCGTAGAGCCAGCATGTCGTACGGATGTATTACGAATGGTTTGAATGACTGAACGGTGTCGGCGGTAACATAAATTACGCTGATATGTGGCCGTGGGGTGAGTGTGGATCCTGGGCTGGGAGTGGAGTCAGGTGCTGGAGACCCCGCTGAGCTGAAAGGCTGTGCTGTCCTCGGGGGGCAGTCACCTCTGATTGGCCGTGTGCTAGGTGCTAAAATCCCCCCGCATCTCAGCTGGAATGTCAGTGACTCCTGGCCAAGGAAAGCCGGGCTAACAAAAATATATGTACATGTAACGTAGTGTGCAGCGATTTAACCGACACACGCTGACACACACGGCTGGAACAAAGGCTTGACTGTCTAGCAGCTGGAGCGGATCCATAATGCAGTTCTGCGCGAGTTAGCTCAGTACGTTTAGCGGACGGGTCCATATGGCTCCTGCTGAAAAATGACAGTTTAATCTTTATGGGTTTTTGTACGCATCTATAAAAAGAGTGCAAATGTATTTTTTTAAGCTCAGCAGAGGCCAGTAAGTCTTTGGGAATTTTTTGGAGTCTGTGTTAGAGGCATTGTTCATGTTGAGTTCAGCAAACTTGCCGTGATGACAAATAATGAAGCATGGCATGGTGAGACACGTTCTAGAGTCATAGATCTTACACTCTAAAATGGTGTTTTGCTCATAAAATACACAGAATTGGGTCAGTACATCTTTATTAACAGAACAAGATGTCATGTGACAGAGTGCACAACAGCAACATTTCAATTTCTGGGTTCAGCACTAAAGAAAAGTTACGTTTTTTTCGGTTAGACTACACTGAATTCTCAAACAATCAATTTCTAATTGGTTATGAAATTTCCCCTTTTTTGTTTTGGGCTATGAACGACCATTCATATGAATGACAATTCATAGCCCTTTCCAATGTAGTTCCATGGAAGATCTGGCCTCAGCGTGGTGTCCTTTGACTAGGTTTGCCTTTTGGAGAGAAGTAACCCATAATTCCCTCAAAGGAGTATGTGATGCACTGAGTATTGTGAAACTGTTGACTTTTTGTTGTCTTGTGACCATCTTAACATTGTAACATGATCACTCCCTTTTGTTGTCTAAAGAATCAGTTTCTTCATCCAGGAAAATCATTGGTCACACCCTCCATCTGTTCTCTGTTGCCCCCCCCCCCCAGTTGTCTCTTGGGCCTTCAAATTACCCCTCATAACCTTTCCCAACAGCCTTCAGCCTCTCCGGCCACCAGCCAGGCCTGGGATTGCCGGGAAGGATTCTGGGAGCGTTGCCACGGTACCCAGTCTGCACCCTCCCTTCCTCTCCCTCTGTACCTGTTGGCAGACAGATCAGTGGATCGCCGTTCCTTTTGTGTGACTGGCCTTCCATTGCATTTATCGAAACAAATGATTTCACCCGGAAGACCCATTGTGATGTGGAATGCATTTTGCCAGGGTGTCCTGACCCATGTGGAATGTCCCTTCATGTGTTGTTGTTTTTAAAATCTTGTGAAGGGAAGTTAACTCGAGCAGCAGGAGGGAGCCTTTCGGTTTCTCAGCAGGGTGGCAGATCATTAGAGTTCCCTGCACAGTGTGTGTGTGTGTGTGTGTGTGTGAGAGAGAGGGAGAGAGAACATAAAAATTCAAACAAAGGGAGGTCTTGTTGGTTTGAGTTCTTGGGTTTCGCTATCAGTGTTGCAAAGATGGTCATTTTAAGTTGAAGACCACAGCTTGTGTTTGGGTCCCAACAGTTTTAACCTGAATGTAAAAGTTTGTCTTCTTCATGATGTCTGAGTGCTTCCGTCTGTATTTCGTAGAGGAACATGCCTGTGTACCAGTACTGCTGCACGCTGGGCAACTTCCGCATAGAGAAGAAGATCGGTCGTGGCCAGTTCAGTGAGGTCTACAAGGCCACGTACCTGCTGGACGACAAACAGGTGGCCCTGAAGAAGGTGCAGGTGAGTCACATGCCCCGCCCACACCATGCCCAGTGCCCCATTTCCTGCTTGGCCTAAGTACTCCAAAGGGGGTCCTAAAAATCTAACAACAAATGATATTTAAACACAACCTGCTGTTTCCTCTAAATATTCTTCACTCTTTTTGTTTCGTAGATCTTTGAGATGATGGATGCCAAGGCTAGGCAGGACTGTATTAAAGAAATCGACCTTCTGAAGGTTAGTCAACAGCACACCCTGTTAGTTACACGCTCACTGTGTGCTGTGTGTGAGTATGTGTGCGTGAAAGAGAGTGAGAGAGAGGAGAGAAAGGAACATTTTAAAGAGAGGAGATTTTTGGCTTTGTTCAGACATGGATTTATGCATTAAAAACCTTAGTCTAGTAACGTATGGTATTTAAAATCAGAATTAAATAAAGACAATACCCATTGAAACAAACCTGACGAACCTTAAACCAACAATGTTTAACATCCAGGTTACATTACTGAACAAATGGAAGGGGGAAAAGAGAGGGAGATGGACAGACACACACACACACACACACACACACATACAGAGTCAGTTTAGCTACTATTGCCGCAGGGCATTGTGGGAGATTTATAGCCATAATGCAGCACTGGCTGCTAACACAGGTCTTAATTGCTGTTACGCTCCCCGCTCCTACACGCCTCACACTGTGCGGCTCTGTTCAGTCACATGGGTGTGTTACTGATTTACACTCAGTGTCTCCAGCCCTGCCGCCCACGGCAGTGCGTTTGCACCCACAGAACAATCACAGGTACACGGTTTTACATCAGCCCTGGCAAAGAGTCCTTACTGCCTGTTTAGTGCAGCATGTTTATGAGTCTGTTGGGTGATGTTTTATTGAGAATCGTAGGTGCGTTTTAGTGCAAGGTGTTCGTTCATTCCCCCCACTCATGGATGCTAGTTTATAGCGCAAGGCAATATATAGGTGAGTCTCAAAACAATGTTGGAGTGTCTCCTCTTCCAAAATTGATTGTTTTCCTACAATGGATAAATGTCTCATAAATCGAATGCTGAGCAATAGTTTTCAAATGAAAATCAGAAATTTTCGACTTAAATAATGAGAAATGGCCTTGCAGGGCATCTGGGATCAGTTAAAGCACAGAAAAACCCTCACTGCCAGGCAGAAGGGAAGATGGAGTCAGCCCTCTATACTTTGCAGTACACCTAAAATGAGCAGTGAGCATCCTTGTCAGACAAATTAAACACCGGGCTAGCTACAGAGTGAATGCTGCTATTTTGAAAAATATTAAAAACATGCCAAAATATTTGATGTTACACATTTTTGTGAACATGTGGGTCACAGAATTGCATTTGCTCACAGTAGTGTATTGGGAAAGGAATGGAGTATCCACCACTTTGTAAGCCCTGCTCATGAGCGTCAGCTGAGCCCGTATCACCACTGATATTCTGTTTCACACATTAATGCGATATCTTAAGTATACCTTGAAGTAACTCCTCGGTGCTCTGCTGACAGCCGTCAGTCTGGCAGAGAACCTGGCTGAACTTCAAAGCCGCACGCTGGATGGTCATGTTTGAAGGGAGGAGGCAGTTAAACGTGTCTGATGTCTGACTGACTTCTTTTGTGCGATTTGAATATTACAGCAGCTGAATCATCCAAACGTGATAAAGTATTTGGACTCTTTATCGAGGACAACGAGCTGAACATAGTGCTGGAGCTGGCGGATGCAGGTGACCTCTCTCAGATGATCAAGGTCAGTTCACGTTGCCATTAATACTCTATTAATACTCTATATAATAACCATACATTTTTTTTCCACTCACTCATTCATAATCTTAAAACCTGTTGAATATATTACTGAATGTTATTAATTATACGGCTGATGATAATCTTATGCTTTTCTGAGCCTGATCAGGTTACTCATAACCTTTTATTATTAAGATATTCACCAGGCGGCTCATAACATTACGATACTGTAAATGCCCAACCAAGTACCAAGTTGATGGTAGACAATTTTGCACAAATTCTGAGGATGTACTTTGCGGAGTGTCTGATACCTGTAAAGGTTCACGATGCCATGACTGTGTGGGGCTTCAGCTGGAGGCAGCGAGCCAAGCAGACTCAACCACTAACCAGTCCATAAAATACTGATGTGTGAAACTTGCTGGAGGCAGTGCAATCGCTGCATTTTTGCATAATGCTGGCCAGAACGTGTAAGAACCATAGCCTTTGGGAGGCACACAGATTCTCATCACATTTCTGTGGTGCATCTTCACCTCCTGCAGCCAAGAGTTTGAGTCATATGTTATTGGCAGTAGCCTGAGGTCCTCCTTAACGTGGACTCAGTTTGGTCTGGGAAATTAGTGGGTTAGGTGGTTAAACTCACCAGTCTTATCGCTCTCTCAGTGTCTGTAGGTTTAACTTCAGTCCTGGAGGGCCTCAGTCTCACCATGTTTAACTGTGGCCCTGCAAGACCGATATTTCAGTTCCACGGTCTCAGCAGAAGAAGCTCCCATGCTTATTACAGATCAGTAAATCTGGTCATTGCAGATAAATAAACAACTACAAAATCTTTACTGGCAGCAGAAGGTCCTGAGTCATTGTGAATACACTGATATACAGCTCTCAGCGTGTAGTTTTTGGCAAACCTGGGAATGGCTCCTCAAGAAGCCGTTTATCAGCAGTTAATGATCTGTGAGGAAATCCGCACGACTCACTGAGCACACAACAACAGCCGGGGTCGATAGGAAGAAACCACAGTGAAGATAAGACAAATACAAAACTAATAAACACCCACTACTATGTTTGTTATTTAAGTGGGTGGGGGGGGGAGTGGGATTTAAGGAAATGAGTAAGCTGTCTGCAGGACTGCCAGGAAGCTTACTTTTGTGTTCATTTAACATTTCAAAACTTAAAGCGTTATGCTACAAGTAAACAGACAGTATTCCAGAATGATTGTTTCATGTATTACACCGTTGATGTATTGAACTCATCAGTCTCATCACTCTCTAGTGCCCTCCTCTGGCTGCCTGGGTCACTGCAGGGTCACTTTCTGTAGTATTGTGGTATTGGCCTCTGCTGAAAACTCAGTTAGTAATAACATACTCTGCTGTTAAACTTCCCAAGCCTGTCTAGTATTGACCAGAAGCCAGTGGGCTCGCCCCACAAGTTGGGCCCTGCTCAAGATTTCTTCCATTTTAGTCAAGGAGTCTTTCCCTGCCAGTGTCACCCCTAGCTGGCCCTGGGGGAGTCTTAGGCTCAGGATATACTTAAAGCTGCTTTGTGACAATGGTGCTAGACAAATAAAACAGAATCTAACTGAGTTTTACTTGTCCGACTCCTCCCTTCAGTACTTTAAGAAGAAGAGGCGACTGATCCCCGAGAGGACAATATGGAAGTACTTTGTTCAGCTGTGTAGTGCATTGGAGCACATGCATTCCCGGAGAGTCATGCACAGAGGTATGCTTCTGCCTTTCTTCCTCTCCTCTCTCTTTCTCTCTCTCTGTTTATCCGTTCTTCCTGTTTCTTCCTTATTCTTGTCTCCTCTCTGTCCCAACTGTCTCTTGTTTGTCCTGCGTCTTGAGGTTCATGTTCAAGACACACACACATAAAAATATTGCCAAAGAGTAAAGGGATCGGTTCAGACATGGACAAAATAGATACTGCTTGATGATGTCATGCACAAAGGTGATTGTGACAACAACAAATACTCTCTCATTTCCTTCTCATTTTCTGTCCTGTCCCTGCAATCTCTGTTGCCATAGTATCCCCATTCTTCAGCTTTTCTCCCGTGAGTCTCTTTTTTCAGGAAGTATCTGACAAGTCACTGAGTCTGTGACTCAGCAGTACTCTGAATCTCACTCTCACTCTCTCTCTCTCTCTCTCCCTCCCTCTCACCACACTTTTTCTCATGGGGCATCGCAGACATCAAACCGGCGAATGTCTTCATCACGGCCACAGGGGAGGTGAAGCTGGGAGACCTGGGGCTCGGACGCTTCTTCAGCTCCAAAACGACCGCCGCACATTCCCTGGGTGAGCCCTGATCCACGCTAACACTCAGACTTATGTACACCTTAGCCACCTGTGACTCCAGTTCTGATAGCACAGCCACAGTGTCTGCAGGTTTAACTCCAGTCCTGGAGGGCTGCAGTGTCTTCAGGTTTAACTCCAGTCCTGGAGGGCTGCAGTGTCTGCAGGTTTAACTCCAGTCCTGGAGGGCCACAGTGTCTGCAGGTTTAACTCCAGTCCTGGAGGACCACAGTATAGTGTCTGCAGGTTTAACTCCAGTCCTGGAGGGCTGCAGTGTCTGCAGGTTTAACTCCAGTCCTGGAGGGCTGCAGTGTCTGCAGGTTTAACTCCAGTCCTGGAGGGCCACAGTGTCTGCAGGTTTAACTCCAGTCCTGGAGGGCCACAGTGTCTGCAGGTATAACACCAGTCCTGGAGGGCCACAGTGTCTGCAGGTTTAACTCCAGTCCTGGAGGGCTGCAGTGTCTTCAGGTTTAACTGCAGTCCTGGAGGACCACAGTATAGTGTCTGCAGGTTTAACTCCAGTCCTGGAGGGCCACAGTGTCTGCAGGTTTAACTCCAGTCTCACCATGTTTAACTGCGACCTTAAAAGACTGATATTTCAGTTCCACGGTCCAGCAGAAGAAGCTCCCATGCTTATTACAGATCAGTAAATCTGGTCATTGCAGATAAATAAACAACTACAAAATCTTTACTGGCAGCAGAAGGTCCTGAGTCATTGTGAATACACTGATATACGACTCTCAGTGTGTGGTGTTAGGCAAACCTGGGAATGGCTCCTCAAGAAGCCGTTTATCAGCGTTAAACGATCTGTGAGGAAATCCGACTCACTGACTCACTGAGCCAGGGTCGATAGGAAGAAACTGCAATGAAGATAAGACAAATAAAAAACTAATTAAACACCTGTGTTTGTTATTTAAGGGGGTGGGGGGGAGAGGTAGTGGGATTTAAGGAAATGAGTAAGCTGTCTGCAGGACTGCCAGGAAGATTACTTTTGTGTTCATTTATCATTTACAAAACTTAAACTGTTATGCTACAAATAAACAGACAGTATTTCATCAATGATTGTTTCATATATTACGCTGTTGATGTATTGAAGTAGATATGAATCATTCTTGATATTTGATGGGAAAGAGTGGACTTGCAGAAGGAGACCAACTCCATTGCTTTAAAACCTGACAACTTCAGACAAAAGTAATATTCCTTTAGGTTCCAGCCAGCTATAAAAGATGCACCAATATTCAAAACATTTGAGTTTGTGGTGTTTGTTGTAAATTGTTCCAAGGGAGAGTTCAGATGTCACTGCCATCTTAAAGACTTAAGGGGTAGATTTATTCAATCAAAAAATACTACATTGCAGCATTATTATTATCACTGAGTAGGATGTTTTTATTAGGGACACACACTTGGAATTTGTTTTTTTTTTTTCATTCTAAAATGGAAAAGTATAAGCAGACTCAAGTCTGTTTTGATTGAAGCTCATGTGTCCTCAAAGAGAATAAATGCTTTAGTTTGAATCCAGCCCTTAAGCTATCTCAGCTGCACATTAGTCCCAGGTCTGTCTGGAGACGCGTACCAGCGTTCAATCGTTAATCAAACTCCTGCCGCTTGTCGGCCTTCCTGTGCTGTCACCGTGAGTGATAACGCTGCAGAAATGTTTATTAGGCATGGACTCTGATTGTCTTGTTTCCTTTGTGCGGACATGCGACGGCCCGCCCGTATCATGTTAAAGATTAATCTGGGACACGGCGCCGTGAGTCAGCAGGAGATCCTGGCGGTGGGACTCCCGTTTTTACCCCACCCTGAGTGGAGCTCACAGGCCCGCTGTAGTGGGCCTCTCCTGCCAGCACTGGAGGAGGAAGCCATACTCATGTGACTCCCTTGGTTTTATGTGACAAGTGTCCCTCGCTTGTCTCCACACTACAGATGTGTTACTAACTAAATGCTGGCTATGCTGCGGGAGGAACACAAAGTCAGCAATATACAACTCAAAGGTTACAGTGTAGAATGATGGTTAGGCATCTGGGCTTGTAGCACAGAGGTTACAGTGTAGTATAATGGTTTGGGAGCTGGGCTTGTAGCACAGAGGTTACAGTGTAGTATAATAGTTCGGGAGCTGGGCTTGTAGCACAGAGGTTACAGTGTAGTATAATAGTTCGGGAGCTGGGCTTGTAGCTCAGAGGTTACAGTGTAGTATAATGGTTTGGGAGCTGGGCTTGTAGCACAGAGGTTACAGTGTAGTATAATGGTTTGGGAGCTGGGCTTGTAGCACAGAGGTTACAGTGTAGTATAATGGTTAGGGAGCTGAGCTTGTAGCACAGAGGTTACAGTGTAGTTTAATGGTTAGAGGGCTGGGCTTATAGCTCAGAGGTTACAGTGTAGTATAATAGTTAGGGAGCTGGGCTTGTAGCACAGAGGTTACAGTGTAGTTTAATGGTTAGAGGGCTGGGCTTATAGCTCAGAGGTTACAGTGTCGTATAATGGTTAGGGAGCTGGGCTTACAGCATAGAGGTCAGTAGCCAATGTACTGATGTATAAAACTGCTCTGTTGTTTGCACATTTCACATCTGTCACAGTTTGCACGGTACCTCGTCATACCCGGTGCCACTTAAAAGTAAACAAGGGTCACATCTGGTTCACTTCAAAACCTGTTCCTTGCTGTTTCTGTGTGATTCACACCCCTGGAATAATACAGAAATAACATCGGAAACATAAACGTCACGTCAAATGACTGCACTGTTCTGTGACAAAACACCTGTGTTTCGCTCCAGCTCTAAGCAGACACTGTGTGTGCTGCCTTGCAGCCAGTTTCCCTGACTCCAGGAGATGTAGTGTGGTTATGCTCCAGAGAAATGGCAGATCTGATCAGGGCCAGGAGAACAAACAAACTGCACATTAGACTTTATGCTAACAGACAAACCAGCTGTCACAGTGAACTTCATAACAAGAGTGTAATGGGTGGTATCGTTAGTATGGCAATGAGGGAACTGTGTAACTCAGAGGTTGCAGGTTCAAATCACAGACACAGCATAGTGAGATATTGTTCCAATCACAGCTATAATTCTCAGTTGCTTTATATGGGGAAGATGCTGATTTCTCTGTCCTTGAATAAGCGGAATATTTATTTGTTGTACGTGTGACTGTTATTCAAAATACTTACTGTTATAATAACACATGATATGAACAGTCTTAACGACATGCACCTTACAGTGTATGTCGATGTTTTTAAAAAATGTGGTCATAAATTTAAATGTGACGTGTTCTTACTGGTATTTTCGTTTGTGTCACAGTGGGAACGCCATATTACATGTCCCCAGAGCGGATACATGAAGGCGGGTACAACTTTAAATCCGACATCTGGTCCCTGGGGTGTCTGCTGTATGAGGTAGGCCTCACCTGTTCCGTCTGCCCTGAGCCATACTGCTCCATGCATTTATGTAAATGTGCATGAGTGCTGTCCCAGGCCTGTGCCCCTCCACCCCTCTACAGGCAGTGCAGAGCCAAAGACCAGCTCTCATTCCGTGTATCTGTGTTTGTGCAGCACAATGGCCAGATCAGCACTTTCTGTCTACTCTGGCAGCTTTACAGTTACCCCACCCCCAAAACTTCACACCACACCGACACAGAGAAATACCAACACACTCTTAGTGAAGCACTAACCCACTGCGACAGTGAAACATTGAAACCCTGGCATGAATGACTTCTTGTGGCATAGTAAGTCAATTACACAGTGGAATACTATCACACTCTCAGTGAAACACTGACCCCCTGGTATAAATAATTTCTCTTGGCATATTAAGTCCATTACAAAGTGAAACACTTTCATCATTTGGCAGCGAAGCTTATAGTTTTTCAATCATTGCTAATAGATGAGACAGAATATTAATGGATAAAAATAAACAAACACCAACCACATAGCAGTGTGCCATAGTACTAGCACAACTGCAACTACTTCTAGTAATGATAATAGTAATTACTACTCGTAATAATAATGATAATTCTGTTTGCAGATGGCGGCGCTGCAGAGTCCGTTCTATGGCGATAAGATGAACCTGCTTTCTCTGTGCCATAAGATAGAACAGTGTGACTACCCTCCTCTGCCCTCTGAGCACTACTCAGAGAAGGTAAGCCTCCTGCAGCTCCAGGTATTACCAGGTGCCACACAGTACTGTGTATTGCACCGTACTGCACTGACCAATGCTTCAAAGCAATGTACTGCATTGTACAATTGTATAATAACTATACTGCACTGTACTGCACTTCACTACATAATAAACTATACCACATTATGGTCCACTATAGTATGTGCCATGCTGTGGTCTGAGGTGACGGAACATTTGGTAACCCGTGTTTTCTGGTGTTTCCCCAGCTGCGGGAGCTCGTGGGCATGTGCATAAACCCTGATCCGGACCAGCGGCCCGACATCGTCTTCGTCCTGCAGATCGCCCGGCAGATGCAGCTCTGGACGTCCAGTACCTGAGCACTCTCCAATCTCCTGCGATTCCTGACCGATGACCGCAAATGTGACTGCGATTGCAACTGCCCCGTGGACAATGCCTACTGCTCTCCCGTGGTCTTGCAGGGACCCGGTCCTCTGGTTCTGTTTCTGAGAGGGAGGGATGGACCTCAGAAAAGGGCAGATTATGCCTGTTTTGTTTTAATTGTTTTTCATGTTAGAAAATATTTTACGTTTTAATTTCTTGTACTGTTTTTTTTTTTAATTGGGGCCGGTAGATTTCATTCAACATTGCAGTGGAAATAAAAAATGGTAACTGAAAAAGGTCAACAAAAATTCTTCATGCAAAAAAAATTCTGTGATTGGTGGAAAGGAGGATAAATTGGGTGGAGCCATTTCCTGATTGATGGGTGGGAAGAAGGCTGTGTGTAACTATGGAAACACAGATCTCTTCGTTCTGACACAGCAACCTTGGCTGCATTCTAAATCATTCCCATCCACCCTCCTTCCCTTTTCTTCCTAACCTGGTCCTTGACCCTCTTTTCCTTCTCCTGTTTTCTCCACTCTCCAGCATCACCCTCAGCCCACAACTAGCCCAAAACAAGGCTTATGTGGGAGTTTCCTTAATGCAACTTGGGTCGACCTGACCACAAATTGCCCAGGTCCAGCCTCTCCCCCACATTTTACTGAGGTAGTTTGACCTTTTAGGAGACCTTTGCATTGTATTTGCCTTATACAGATTCACCCACAACCAGCTTCTGTTCCAGGCTCTCCTTTCCCCCATGGTGTTGTAGTTCTGCTCTTAAGTTTCCCACCTTCTTATTCTTCTTATAAAAAGGGTGTGATAATTAGTTTTTTTTATTTAGTTTTAGGTAGTGTACAAATCCTGGGTGAGATTTTAAGTTTCTTATTTTATAAACAGAAATTATCAAGTTGGTCAAATTGTTTTATGTACTGTACTGTAATTTCAATTAATGTTACATGAACACACACAAGTAAATAGATAAGCTGGGTTGTAAGCAAGAAGACAAATGTTAACCTTACCTTACATACTCCAGTTTAACATTTTATTCAGTATGAATATTATGTATAAGACAGGTGCTTGTTTTATTCTTTATTTGGTTCAAAATTGTTGTTTCACCATGTTAAATGGCCTGATGCAGGAGCTTGAAGCAGGAGTATGTCTCATGTCCATAAAGTGACAACTGATCACTTGCAATCAGTAGGATGAGACAGGAATTGGAAGACAACCACAACTTTACAGAACCACAGAAACACCCTGATCAAAGGGATCTGCTCTGCAATTTTTATAATAATCCTTCATTTTAATATGTATCAAGTTGTACTCTTTTCCTGCCATTTTGTATTTTAAAGTTTAAAACATTATTTTCAGTGCCGTGTATAGTGCTGGGAATTCCAGAGAGAATATAAAATGGTGTCATGACTTTTTTTTTTTTTTTTGTTTTTTGCTGTTGTTCCACAAAAATGTGTAAAACTAGTTTCATTAGAGACACTTTTCAAAAATTGTGGTTTGGAGTTGGAGCTGCAGCTGGAAGTTACGGTGGCGATAGGGCCAAGCGCCGACGACATCAGCATTCGCGCCAGTTTCGTTTCCAGAGAGACGAAAAGTGCAGCGAACAGGATACACAGTTTGAAATAATGACTCCTCGGACTGGAAATGTTTGTGTACTGTGCAAGGCACGGCGGAAACTTTCTGCATCGCATCGGAGTGTCGATGCAGAGTGTGAGCTTCACGCAAAACACAATCTGTGTGCGATGGATCTGAGAAGGCCTCTTCTGCTTAATGACAGCTGAACCGCGAACTCACCGGGGCTTTCACACCCAAAGAGGACAAACACAACGGCAAGAACCGGGAGCCTCGTGCCAAGGATACGTGTCCCTGTTGCGCTTATGGGGACTATCATATTTTACTTTTGCTATTTTTAGAATAACTTTTTTAGTAATGTTAGGAAAGAACACTATTGATGCAGAGTTAGTACCTGTGGTTTTTAAACTTGGAAACCATGAGTGGACAGAGGTAGAATTGGTGGGTTCACTGGGCCTGGGATATCACCCTTGATACCTCAACCACACAAAAATAGAACGCTGTGGTTTTGTCTGAATTACGACTCAATATTTTGATTTGTGTTTTCATTTATCAGTACTTAGATGAGTATTATTTTGAAGATGCACATTTTTAATTGACATATCTATGGGGGATTTGACAATTTGTCATCGATTTTATCTTTTGGATTTTAATTTTATGGATTCATGTTGATGTTTTTTCTTGGATTTTTTTTGTAGATTAAATAAAATTAAGAATATATTTCTGGATGGTCTTATAAGACATTTACATGATTTCATTGGCAGTTACCCTTACCTGTCAATATGTGAAGACAGTTGTACTGAATATTTCATATTATCTTCAAATGAACATGTTAATGGAAGTAAAGACCGTTTTTTGGTTTCATGACACCTCACTCTCCCATCACTGGTATTACCCCAAGTTCCATCAAACTGGGTGATGCATATTGGCAAAGGTGGACGCACTAAATACTAAATATACATTTTCCAGGACCAGGAACAAGGACTGCATCACTAGCTGTTGACTAACTGCTTTTGATAGATCTCCACCAGCAACAAGAACAGAGGAAATTAGACAAGGGCTTTGTTCATTACACAACTTTACTGTAAACCATGGAAAAGGTCAGACATGCTGCCTGCACATGCAGGTGGGGTCAGGGGTCAAGGGTTGAGGGTCAGGGGTCAGACGGGGCCTCAGGATGTGTCCATGGTCTGGACGCTCTCTTCCACCACATCCAGGTGCAAGGGCATAACAGTTTTGGTAAGGACCCCTGTAGTGCCATGCTTGTACTTGTAGCTTCCAGCCCTGATGGAACAGGAACGGGAATAAACAGCAGTCAGCTCTCTCTCTCTCTCTCTAATTCCCTCCCTCCAAAGACACTGAATCCACACTCCTATCCCAAATCTTCACATCACTGCAGCTTATGACTGGACCCAATCGGCCTCTGTCTGTCTCTTGCGCACACGCGCACACACACAAACACACTCACGCTCCCTTCCTCCTCACAGTGTTAAATGGGGTCAGTAGCAGGCACACTGGGTGGGTGAGTATGCAGCAAACGCAAACTAGCTGTGAGGCTAAGGCACTCCCACACAGACACAGTGTCTTTACTTACTCGAAGGTTGCTCCAACCTCTTTATATCTTCAAACAAAACAGGCTGAATTAATGATGCATGTCCCAAAACACACACGCACACGACCAACAGATGACCAGCACTCATACTGAGTGAGCTGAGTGAAGACACGTCCAATATACACACAACATGCTTACACTTCAAAATGCTGGCTGGATTAAAAAAAAATCATGGGCAATAAGTAAGGCAGAGGTTTAGTAGGATGTATGGATCTTACAGGGAAGCAGCATTGTTTGGATTGTTTAATAATATCAGACCTTATTTCAGAGCATGATAGTATTAAGTATCCTCAAGATATTCCATCCAGCTCCACACAAATTCAAGCATACGGTGACAAGGACAGTGTGAGCATGGTGCAGGTAAGAAAGCAGGTGAGGAGCTCACCTGACACCTTTCTTGTTGGCCTCATCGTGGGGCCGCAGGTAGTCCACCTTGCCCTTGGTGATCACACAGAGGTCGATGTTGCTACCGGAGCCCAGGTCGTTAAAGATACCTGCTGCTATGGCATCCCTCACCAACTGCTTCGCCTCCTCCTCCTAAAGAGAGAGAATGGAGTGATGGAGAGAGTGAGAGTGAGAAATAAAGGAGGAAGAGGTACAATGTGTGGGGGAGAGAGGAAAGGTAGAGAAAGAGAGAGTAGAAGTGAAAACACACAGGTATGTTGGTGTGTGCGGACAGTGAGAGGAAGTGAACACACAGATATGTTGGTGTGGGAGGACAGTTGCATGTCTCTCACTCACCTCCATGTCTGGTCTGTACCGGTCCTCAAACACAGCCATGGCAGCCAGGGAGCCGGAACCTAAAGAGAACACAAACAGCAAGCACACGGTTACACAGCAACACAATCAAAGCACAAATACTACAGTCAAACCCCATGAGAAGGGTGCCGGATGTTTGCAAACTGAAGAACAAGGTCTCAGAAGGCTGGAGACCACTAAATTCTTACACAACAGCGGCCTCTAGTGGCCGACTGGGGGATGTAGCTGGAGAGAATAAGAGCTCTCCACTTTCTTAGTTAAATCAACCACTCAGATGGGCGGAGAAAGCGGTCATTTTGTTTTTAAGAGGAACATGCAAATGTTTATCTACTGCACAAGCCAGTGAGGACACAGACATTGATGAACATGTTCTGATGGTATCTGGCTTTGGACAGCAGAACATGTTGGGTAGTTATGAACCAGAAAACCATGGCTAAAGCACACATTTCAGAATAAGCAGAACTTCCTGGATTTACACTGCAGCTTCACCATGGAGATCAGCCAAAGCAGATCTGAGCAGGACTCACCCATAGTGACGTACGGCAGCTTATCTGTGGAGCCGTGGGGATAGATGCTGTACAGGTGGGGTCCCAGACAGTCCACTCCACCCAGGACCAGGGCTGCCCCGATATAGCCCTGATACCTGCGAGGTAAGCAACAGATACAATCGGAAATGTTACAGCAACCACAGAGACCGTGACACCAGCCACAGATACATTACACTGACAAGATATTACAAATGCAGCCACAGATATACAACACTAATTAGAGATATTACAAAAGCCACGGAGACATTAAAACTAGCCACGCCTGCAGTCCGTAAGCATACTGACAGTGACATCTTCAGTTTGTGGTGTGTGGTGTGAGTGTGTGAGTGTGTGAAGCTGCTCTTTACCTGAAGAGCATTTGCTTAAGCATGCGGTTGGCGGTGGCGACCCGGGGCAGGCGGCCGGTGGAAAGGGAGTGCAGCTCCAGGTTGGAGGAGATGATCTGCGTGGTCATCTCTGTGTCCGCAGCCGTGCCGGCCCCACAGCAGCTGCGCAGCAGAGGTCACAGGTCACAGATGTTAACACATGACAGCACTGCTGCCACCACAAACAGTCATGACCAGTACAAACATACTACAGGAGTTCCACTGGATAAAGGCTCCAACCAAACAAAGGAACATAGTAATGGATATATATATATATAGTTACACTATCACCTGCTCCCCACAGCACAATGAACATCATACCACTGTGAGGGGCTGCATTACCAGTGTTGAGGCTGTATGTAGTTAATTGACATTCCAGGAGTGCACAATTACCTATTAAATTTTATGGGAGAAGTTGCAGATATTTACGTAGTAAATATTGGGAAAAATGTTTGGAATATTTATTTACTAAATGTAGGTTGGGATGTAGAAGATATTTTGCTGCTGACATGTTAGGTAAGATGGAGTGGATATTTTCTAGATTTTGGCAGAGGCATAGGGGATATTTTCTAAGTGTTGTGGGGGACGTAGTAGATATTTACTTACTAGATGTTGGGAGAGATGTAGTGGATTTTGGAGCAGTTCTTGTCGGCCACGATCATGCCCTCAGTGGCCCTTGTGTCAGCCCCCAGAACTACGCCATCCTGTGGAGACAGAGCCGAGGCCGTTACTCTACGAACTGCACACGTGCAAAACGCATCACTGGGCAAGGCAAGTTTTCCATGACTGCTAAACAAGAAACATAGTCCAAGGATGACAGAGAATAAAAGCCAGGGCTGATGATTAGTAATAAAATGCTGAAGGTGGCAAACACAGAAGCCCTTTCATGTTGGATACCGCAGAAGCCGAGTAAGAATACTAGAACATATGGAAGACTACAAATAATTTGTTTATTTTGTTGATCTTTCTTATAAAAACGGCTCATGTTACTGTATCATACTGAGAACAAATACTGAATGTACTCCATAACCTCTCAGTGAAAACATCAAATCATCTGTTTTGAGCTGAAAATGTCTTCATATCCACCTCTAGAAGTGTTAAAAATGCACATAACATACAAAGCACTTTCTTTGGCCTTCACTACTCAAGTTTGCTACAGGAGAGTTCCCATCTTATATTTCATAATTATGTATGAGCAGTAACACAAATTCTGGCTCCTAGACAACATTCAGAGAACAGACCTGTATGTTCTTAAAGTCACTTTAGTGTTCAGTAGATACAAATTTTAAAAACAATTCAAGAATTAAATCAGTAGCATTATTGACAAGTGTAAATTCCTCCCAAAAACAAAGACAAAATGCATATAAATAGGATGGCTAAAATATATTTTTAAAAAGGTTTAGTATGCACAGACAGACAGGTATTTTATTCACCTTGTAAACCACACCGCAGATTGTTGTTCCGGTTTTTCGAGCTGCAGGAACACTGCACCCAAGTTTGGTAATCTCTGCTTCCAAAAGGGCATTCCTAGAAAGCACACACATGTGAGTGCACAGACACAAACAAACAAACAAACAAACAAACAAACAAACCCACACACAGAGTTGTGCCATTTTACCTAAACATATACATGAGCATCTTGTAATGGCCAGAGATACTGGTGCACAAATCCCAGCATTACCAGTTACTCGATTCTGTGTTACTGACCAGTAGCATGCATGGACCAAAACTAGCACACAGGTGCCCTGTACATTTAATCAATCACATAATTAAAAACATATACTGTACACAATTACACTATTAACATAGTTTTACACAAAACTATATATTTCTTGTTGGTCTTTCAAAGCATTTCTTCATGTGAAAGTTCGAGAAAATCAGATGTGATAAGGATTGGGCTTTTTACCAAAAAATTGTAAAAGTAAACAGATTTCTATAAATTTAAAATCCATTTTATCATACATTTTAACAGTCCTGCGCACCAATACAACTAATACATTGTGCTAAACCGCAAGAACGCACAAATAAATGCATGTTTTCAATATGTAAAATACCGCTGGATAGTGTAATTAATTCAGAATTAACTTCGACCATTCGTTTACCGTTAGGCCTCTAAACACAAAAATATTACATAAATATTGTATATGTTAAATTTACATTGTACTGGCTGTCTGGAAAGCCACTCACTAGCTTGAGCTACTGACAAGTGCGATTGGCATTATCACATTAGAAAGATACCGATTATTAGGCCAACCAAAAAGGATATTATTTAGCCAAGTTTTTTTCGTTACATTACAATCAATTACACCGAATTTCCTTCACAGTCGAGAATTTCAGCTACAGCCTGCCAGCTCAATGCTTGATACAAAACACCAGATGAAGATGTTATCTACAACATTAGTTAACGTTAGATGGTCTTAGTATGCAGGTAGTTAGCTTGCTATAGCTAGTCGGGAGCTGTACGACCGAAGCTGGTAAAAAAAAAAAAAAAAGTATCATATTGATCAACAATTATTCATTTTTCATTTATTTAAACATTAAACATATGGTTATCTTGCGTGTCCTCTCTCATTCATAAAAATGACAAAGCACAACTTCAGAGAAAGATGACAGAAATTCCCTGAGTCACGCCAAACCAGGCCGAGTGCTAACTTCGGCGGACTCGATACAATGGGAAGAGAAGCCAGAACAATGTACAGATACATTAATGAAGTCCAAAACCATCCAATAAAGCACAGTAGAGGCGCCTATTGAAGGTTTCATTTTTTAAGTCACATGCGAGCCTTACCTCTTACAATAGTCGAAACTGAAACCTCCACACTGTGGCTGGCAAACCGACAGAGTCGCCATTTCTCTGGATTTGAAAAGCCGCTTCCGGGAAGCTGGCTGTAAGGTAGAGAGAGACGCCACTTACTTCCCCTGGAGTTACATGTATTTTCTTCCGTGCTTTCCCACATGAGAACATACTACAGCCCACATCCAACTAAAGGAAAATGATTGATAATAACGTGGAAATCTGGGTGTTTCTTTAGATTTTAGGGCCGAATGTACTCCCGATCCTGGTTTGGTGTTTTGTTTGTAACAGCGGGATTATTAAATTGAAAAATACAATTGAAATACCGAGGTTAAATTGGGCCTTGTAAAATGTTGTCATGGTCGCAACAAAATTGGACTAAAATATAACATCGAAAACCTGTTCCGACTACGTGCTGGCTAATCAGGGTTGGTCTGTGAGATAAAGTAGAGTTTTGGGGATTACATGTTAATCCACAGTACGGTATCAAGGTTATCTTGTATGCGTTATATTCGTTAAATCTTTTTTTAAGACTCAGCATTTTATGTGACCTCGTGCACCTGTGCAAGCCTTATTTCCTCAACATTTCCAGATAATTATACCCCCATACACACCAGTAAATAGATTCAGTTGTGGTTTCATTAACACCTGGATAAAGTCAAACACCTTCCATGGCTTATCCAATCGCCTGATGTAAACATCATTTAACCATTACGGGAAGTACCAGAATGTAGAATTCAGAATAGATTACTACAGCCTTCATCTCTCAAAAACTGGAGCTTTTTCTTCTTGGAGAATTGTCTAATATCCCGCTTGGTGAAGTAAAACATATACAATAGCATTCCAAGCAAGTTTGAAGTTGTTTGTTGAGCAGAAAGCAAATGGCGTTCAAATCTTGTACATTCATATGTTTTTGATTTCTTTTCATTATGAAATCCAGTGAGGATTCACCTCCATTTCGAAGCTGTAGATGAATAGATGCAAGGCTGGGTCTATGCAAAGGCCAGACAGGTGTCCATAGACTGAAGTTTCCAACATTTCAAAAGTGACTTTTTCTTTTGTAGTTTCGCTCTCTTAATTTTCCAGAGGGCAAAATCATCATAGAGCTAAAGAAATTAAATGTTTTTTTTTTTACCCAGCTGAACTACTAGGGAAGTCATTGTAATGAGATATTTTTGAATTCCAGGGCTATTCAGAGCCACTGTTGATTAGCAGGATCACTCTGAACTGATTATGTGGCCATCACCTGATGGCTCTTTCACACAGAGAGTCCATTAGTGCCAAAAGCTGTTCAGCTTTCAGAAAGGACCAACACAATGAATGCTGAGATTTTCATTCAATTCTACTGGCTTTATCAGCGTGGTAAGAATGCACAACATTACTAACAAAATGTGCCAAAGTGACAAACGATAACTGCTTGGCAGCAACAAAATGAAGCACAGTAAAACCAAACACGAGAAAGACAAAAAGAAGGAACATTCTGGACCTTCATGTTTAGCAATACACACAAATATGGTGACCAAATTTGGGGCAAATTGCAATTTACAGTGTGACCAAGGGTACATGTCACCTCTTCTCGCCCTCTGTATCTCTTACAGACCTTAAGATTCAGGGCCATTTTCCTGTATTTTTTTGTAAAACAGTCTACATAGTATTTCTGTGTATGTATGAGTCAAACCAATATGCGAATACATGAATATATAATATTGATGTAACTTAAATGCATGAATATGAATTAGGTATTAGGTGGATTATTTTTCACAATTGAGTGTTTCCCATGTGCTTGTGCCCTAAAGCTTCTTCTGTTTTGCCCTGAACTGACACAAGGGTGAAGCAGTCAAAAGAACTGCCTCCATTGAACTGCTGAAAACCAGCACTTGTGGGTGAATTGAAATGATCTTGTGGAAAAGCCAGAGTCGGAGCTAGGAAGTATTAACCAGACTGCTTGCCCCTGCCAAGGATATTCCATTGTTAGCATTGTGCTATGTGTAGTGTGATGCCCTTGACTTCTTAGAGTAATTATGTGATATGCTACTATCGATCTTTTTGTTGTGTATTCCCCCACACAATCTGGTAAATGCCCACTCCTTTTCAATTTTACTTGTATTATTTTTCAATTTTTAATTTTTTTTTTTTTTGGTTGTGTACCAAAAAAGTCTTCCATCTCACCTAATGAAACTTCTTGCCTGTGACTCGTGGCTCCTCTGCTCCATTCTGTTGACGTCTGGATTGAGTGGGAGGATGCCATGTTAGCGAGTCTTTGGTCGGGACTTCAGATGCTCAGTCTTTCGCTCACCTTATAGAAAACATGTACTCATCTTTATGTAGCATCGACTGCCTGAATGGGCATTGGATTTCTGTAGGTGAATTTGCGTGGCAGGGAAGGGTTCTGACTTTCAATAGCCACATTCAGAAGCCAATTGAATGTTTAGTCAGAAATAACAGCTAAACATCCATTGGTTGATCAGCAAACAGCGTCACTGAGGTTGCACATTACTTTTCTCCATGGAGACAGTAGTTTTTCAGTCACTTTGGAAAAAACAAAACAAAAAAAAACAAAACAAGTGTGGTTTAGGCCAGAAATTCTGGCTGTTGCATTCCTGGCTAGAGCAGGTTCTGGTTGGTTACAGCGGTTTCTAGTGCTACATCATAGTACAAAATGTCTATTGAAGAGGAATCACATTTGAATTTTCATAGCTTCAGCAGTATGGACACTGATCTTCCCAGTGTCAGGAGTACAGAGCTATGTGAACGTGACAGCAGAAGTCAATCAATGATGGACGGAACAGTACGACCCAACATCTAGCAGTAGTAGCTGCTTGGCTTACCCAACGCTCAGGGGTCTGACGTGTCTTCCAATAACCATCCACTAGAGGGGGGTAAAACTAAAACTATGGCCTTTTTCTTATGATGACGACAATGGCAAAAATTTGGGATAGTTCAGAATATTTGACAACTACAATGCAGCCATATCGTAACACAATTATGAAAATATATAAACGAATTAAGCGCTATTCTTTGTAGCGTAATCATTTTTATTTTTGTACAACCAATAAATGGCTTTAGGAGGGCACTTGAGAGGCCATGTTGATGTGGTGTTTTGGCGTGCTGGGTACTCCAACACCTGCTCCCCAGGAGCGCTGCTCAGTACTGCTCTTCACTGCTGCTGGCGCTGCTTTCTGTCTGGTATTCAAGGACAACCACGGGCACAGAGCAGCGCCATTGTGTAGCGATTCTCTCCTTTCTCTCTCCTACACACATGCACACATGTAATGTATCTGTATGAGAATAGAATAAATGAAATGAAGAGAATGATGAGAGATCTGCTGAGATCTGCTTATCCCTAATTGGAAATAAAAAATTGAAAAATTGTGTCCTGTTTTTAACTACTTATGGTCTAAATTGAACAAAATTTTGCAGGTCACTCACGTGTCTCCTCCCAGCAAATAAGGGGCAGACTGTTGTGGAAAAAACAACCCCACAGACAGCTTGTTGTTTTAAATAGTTGCATTTATTCATTTCAGTCTTTCACACACTAAAAATAAAATACCCTCTCCTCCACTTCCTTCCTAAATAACACATTCTGACTGAAGAGAGAGATGCTGGCAAAATCATTACATGACCAGGAAGTGACATCATTCAACAGGAAGTGATGTCACGTGACCGGGAATGACATCTGAAGTTACAACATAATTTATTAATTTATTAAAATATAGCTAATACAGCTGTACCCAGTTAATGATGCCACTCCAGAATAGGGTGATGCCATGCCAGGAGTCTGCCTATGTAAAGAGAATGTCTCCATTGTTTGGGGATTGTTTGGAAAGGCCTTCAGAATGTGTTTCATATCTTCATTTTTAAACCGTAATCACTGACAGATCTCGCTGCTCCAAACAGTTAACTAACCATTCTGAAAAATGGCAAGTACCAGCAAAAGGCAATACACAAACACAAAATACAAATTTTCACAAATGTGCTTATATTTAATTTTTTTAAAATAATTCATGAGGAACATTTACACTGACACATTTTCTGTACAGATTTGTCAGATATTGTGATATATTTTACAGTACAAATATGCTGCACAGCAGAGATTCACCACTCTGAAGGCACTGTGACCCACTGAAAGGGACACAGTCAAAGGTCAAAGGTCAAAAAAGGGGCTGGTACAATACCATGGCCTGGTGTCAGATCAGTCTATGACAGTCATTGTGGACCATCTCCAATACATAGATGAGCTCAAGTACTCTCAGCTGCTAAACACAACGTTCTTACTGCATAGCTGCAATACCATGGTAACACTGAGATGGTGTTGCCAAGGCTACAGAACTAGCCAATAGAGTAGTGTAATCTGTTCACCTGATCATTTGGGTTTGGCTTTTTCCCTGCCCACCATAAGTGGAGGCCACACCCTTTCTATTAAACAAACATTACAAAACAAACAAGCAAGGACATTCCCACTCCCATATGTACATTCTTGTGTTAAGCATCTCCTTCTGCTGCTTTTCATACTGGCGATCCATCTGTGCCATTAATTCAGTATTACTTTTTAAAGATATAATTGTTCTTCAGCATATGAGTGTTTACTCTATAAATCATAATATTTTTATAAGTGTATGTATTTTAAATGGATTGATTCTGAGACAGACGTCTGTTCCAGCTCCATCTTCCACACCCATCACGGACGCAGTTATGTTACACAGCCTGTGTGTGTGTTTCCTCCTCTGTGCTTTAGTTACAGATGGATCACTTCCACAGAGTGGATAAATGTTCTTCCTGGGCACTGCGCATCCTGGAGGAGCTATAGTGTTTGTATGCATGTGTGTGTGTGTGTGTGTGTGCAGGGTTCATGTGGGTGTGTGTATGTGTATATGTATGTATGCGTTAAGAGTGCCTGAGTGTGTGCGTATGCGTGTTTTGCATGCATGTGTGCGCGTGTGCATGTATGTTAATGTTTCCGTGGAGTCGATGAGTGTATAGACTTGGCATTGTGTGCTTTGAGCAGAGTGTTGGCGGTTTGTGTGGGCGGACATCCCTTTCATCACTGAACGGTTATTCATTCCTGACCCTCTAAAGCCCAGTGTACACACACACACACACACACACACACACACACACACACACACACACACACACACACACACACACACACACACACACACAAAAATGCAAACATACACATGCACTTACACACACATTCACACAAACACAAATAAACACACACATGCACATGCACACAAAAACCCACATACACACAGCCTCTGATTTCCCTACCAATCTCTTTTGTTAACCTTTGTTTTATTATTACAATGTTTATATTTCCTACACTGGCAGAGCAGCTATGGTTAGCAGCAGGCTCAGTGTACTCAGAGAGACAGAGAATCTGCATTGTTCTCTGTCATCTGAATGCACTACACTACACTCTGCTTTTCCCCTCTGTCTGAGAAATAAACAACACACAGTTGGAAGGTAAACGGAACTCATCCAGTGATACCTTTGCCCACATGCGCCATGTAAGTTGCGTAACACTTTTGTTAAACTGATTCCTGTCTTTTCCACCACCACGGTAAAAAAAAAGCCTCTCTGCGGATATAGTTTTGCAAAATTGTCTAAAACCTCCACCACTGAGCCCAACCGGAAAGGAGTGAGAGGAAACCCTACATTAAATTCCACTGTATTTGTAGTGATACATGGTGGTTGCACATGGTGGTTACAGACTACTTTACTCTCTCAGAGACTCAAAACCATCCAGTATCTTAGGGTGTCTCTGTGTCAAACAAGGCAGCACAATGACTTATGGAAGTCAGACTCAATGAACTGGGAATGTTTCCATTACAGATATAAGACATGTATGAAAGGAGTGACAGGCATGTTCAGGGGATATGTGCTCCGGATATTTCCCACTGTGTTTCCACTCTCGCTCTGTGGGTGTAAAGAGGAAGCAGTGTCTGTACATGGGACGACCCGGGTCAGTGCAAATGTCTCACTGACAACTGAGTGACGACGGCATCAGTGATGCTTGTGAAGTTTATCATTTCACAGTGAATTTAAGGTATGATGGATGTAAAGCCTTCATAAAAAATAAATATCTGCACAACTAAATGATCTGAGGCTGTACTTTAAGTTAAATGAGGACAAAACCACCATCTCTGGATTTTAAAGGCATGTCCCAACAACAGTTTACACATTAAAATTACGCATAAATATATTATTCTCAGTATCTGAACCACAGTTTTCCTCTCCCTTTGCGAAAGGTATTTTGAATCTGAAATAATTTACACAGGAAAGTTCGCTTTACACTTTTTACGACAATGCATAGTTTTATAAATAATTTATAATGAACTTCAAGACGGTTATGAAAGCATTATATATTTCTTTTTAGGTGTCAATACCAATCTGTGTAAAGTGATGAGACTCTTTTATTCTAGCCAAGAAAGATTTTGTGGATCACTCAGTTTTCAGTTTTCATTCAGTGCAGAGGTCCTCAGAGTTAACAGTCTGTTGTCTTTTTCCAGTCATTTTTATCACTTGAGGTACAAATCAATTTGTATTAGTCACGTGTGAGCCACTACTGCCCTCGACCTTGTCTCAGTGTGTGCATATATGTGCATGCATGTGTGCATGTATTCTCACATGTGTGTGAGTATATGTGCGTTTATGCCGGCATGTTAACTGAACAGCTGAGCAGCAGAGTGTGGTTTCCACACGTCTGAAAAAAACAGTGCACCTTTCACAAAACAGCCACATTCGAAATGTATGAGACGTACAAATCAATAAGTTTCATGTGGTGACACAAATGTTTCATGCAATGGGAGGAGTCAAGGCAGGAAGGGGAGGGGCTTAGGGAAGTGGACAGGACCTCAAACTGAGAAAGAAGTATGGTCACCCAATTGATGCATTGAGCAGACACTCTTGTCCGGAGCGACTTGCACTATTCTTTTTACTTATGTTACAACAAAGCTGGATTAACTGAGGAAAATCAAATACCATCTCATTTTAATGGACATATTGGCAGTGTCACAACAGGGAATAGAACCTGCAAGCTCTCTGTTGCAACCCCATTTTTCAAACCTTTCCTCCACAGCTGGCCCCTCACAGCCTTGACGGTCACAGCGGCAATGGGTGGAGCACAGTGTTTCCGTGGTGATGGACTGGGAGGGGGCGGGGTCTCAGGGGCAGGCCCTTTTGGCGTGCAGCATCTCGATCAGCAGGTTGTTGCAGGGCACCTCCCCGCTCAGGTGTTTGACGCAAAGGTAGTCCTCCGCCTGCGCACTCAGACTGCGCAGCTCCGGCAGCCGCAGCAACAGCTGCCCAAAGCGGTCCAGGAACTGCGGGTAGCTGCACAGCGTGTGCTCCAGCAGGGCGGCGCTCACCTGCTCGTGCACGCTCTCCACATACTGCTGCCCCTCCAGAAACCGAACATCTGCACAGAGAAGGAGGGCAGCGGGGAGGGAGAGAGAGAGAGAGAATCGAATTTTAAAATCTCTTTATTAGATGTAATTCACACGGTACCTGACCATCACTAGATATCATATCAACAAGTCTATTATTACACAGAAGACTATGAGCTTAATGGCTAAATATGAGAAAATTGGCTACAGCATCCCAATTTTCTGAAACGGTATACATTTTTCAAAAAAGGACTTTATTTGGTGTAAGTGGAAGGATCTAGATTCAGGGCAAGACGATCCACGCAACCTCCAGAGGATGCGCACTAAAGATCCATAAAGGAATGAGGGATACTCCTGAGCAGAGCAGTGTCAATGCAGTCTCTCATTAACTATCAAATACTGTTTTCTATTCCAGCTTCCTGCATGTGCATACCTGCTCAAACTGGCCCCTCCCCTCATGATGTACATTCTCCAAAGCAATGTAAAGGCATCAGAAAATGCTAATTGCTAATGCTGATCTCACGAAGGCCATACAGCAGGCAGCCAATTTTCCCCAGAGTGAAAGAGCCCTGAGAGATTGGGATGAGTGTGCTTTAGGAAGTTGAGAGACTGCGAGTGTAATGTGGGATCACGGGGAATGTGAAGGTGGTGTGAATTAGTATGAATATTGCAAAGACTGTTCTTCAACTCTTTCATTCTTTTTGGGCCAGAAATGCAGTTATTCAGTTAGAAACTAAAACCAAAAATGACCCCCAAGCTCAAACATTAAAATAAAATTTTAAAAAATCGCTATTGTGTTTCTTCAGCATACAGCTTGGAACATGAGTCAAAGTAAATGAATCTCGAATGACGCGCAGTTACGAGGATACTCACATACCTATTCATTAAAGCAATTATTATTTACTTAAAAAGCAATAGAAAGGGAAGATTTCTTTATTTATTTCGCTTTGAGACGGTAATGGGTTTAATTTGAATTAGGGCTGTATGAAAAGGTAGCTTTTTCCAAAGACGCGCCTCGTTCGGTAAGGACTCTAAACAGATGCTTAATGGATTGACCTATCGCTCCTTCCCCTCACTAACAGCCGAGCGGCAGGCTCTCCACAGGGGAGGACAAAGGGACCTTTTATTGCTCGCTTTCACCCAAGTGACTGCAATCTAGCGCTGGCCTAGCACCAACTAAAGGCCTTTAAATAATGAGGCGTACTCCGTCGTGTGTTTGTGTGTCTTCAGACACGCTCGTTCCCTCTCTCTCTTCCTCTCTCAGTCTCTCTTTTGCTCTCTTCTCATAACCCAGGGAAAGTCTCTCTCTCTCTCCAACAGCAAATAGCCACTTTCTCATGCCCTCTCTTTCTCTTCCTCTCTTTATCTCTCTCCCCATCCCTCCATTTCTCACTCTCCATCTCGTCTCTCCATAAGTTGTATCAGAGGTATAAGGGCAGTTACAGGGAGGTGAAAACATTATTTTCACGCACACACATGCACACATGCATGCACATGCACACACACATGCACATGCAGACACATGCACAAACACGCACATGCACACACACAGTCGCATACACACACAGACTGTGTGTGAGCTTTTCCACACACCACTAGCTCTCCTTGTAATAAAATAAAATAAAACTTCCAGATGTGAAAACCTGAACTGTATTAATGCATGAGAGTATGTGATAATGTACGCTATACAGGCTGCTCTGAAAAGTTGCTCTAAATTGATAATGTTACATGATGTGACCATGCAGACTGGTTTGTTCCAGTCTTATCTTGGATAAGGTGCATTGTGAGCTCACCGGGGTTAAAGAGGATGAGGAACTTGAAGCAGGCGATTTCTCCACGGTCAACCTGCAGGGTCTGCAACTTGCCAACCAGCTCCTGCCCCTTCTGCACCAGGCTGCTAAGTGTCGCCCCCGCCTGGTCAGCAATGGAAGAGATCTGGATCTGTCAAGACAGAATCACCACTGTTTAAATATGTGTGTGTGGTGTGTGCGTGTGTCTGTGTGTGTGTTCATAGGTGTGACTGCGTGTGTGTGTGTGTGTGTGTGTGTGAGTTATGTGTGTGAGTGTGTGTATGCGACTGTGTGTGTGCATGTGCGTGTTTGTGCATGTGTGTGCATGTGCGTGTTTGTATGTGTGCACGTGTGTGCATGTGCATGTGTGTAAGTGTGTGTGTTTGTGTGTATTCATAGGTGTGACTATGTGCGTGTGTGTTTATGGTTGACTCTGTGTGTGTGTGTGTGTGTGTGTGTGTGTGTGTGAGTATGTGTGTGAGTGTGTATATATGTGTGTGTGAGTGTGTGTGTAGTGTGTATATATGTGTGTGTGTGTAGTGTGTGTGAGTGTGTATATACATGTGTGTGTAGTATGTGTGTGTGAGTGTGTGTGTAGTGTGTGTGTGTGAGACTCACCTCCTGGCCGGTCACTAGCAGTATGCTGTCCTGCTTGCTGTGCTGAATCTGCCTGGAGATGTGATCCAGCAGCAGCAGCTCACTCCAGCAGCTATGCAGAAGCTTCATCTGATCCCCCACCTGCACAGAGAGGGAGACCACATTACACACACTCACACACACATATACACACTCACACACACAGCTCACACACACACACACTCACACACACACACACACACACACACACACACACACACACACACACACACACACACACACACACACACACACACCCCTGCACAGAGAGAGGGCGACATATAACATTATATACATAAAAGCAAACACACACACCTGCACTTTGACAGCGTGGCTTTTAACAGTCAGAATGCTGCCAGTGAGCTGTGGTGTGTGTACGTGTCTCTGTATGAGTGTGTGTGTGTGTGTGTGTGTGTGTGTGTGTGTGTTTGCCCTGCTCCCTCCACTCCACACGCTTTGAGGTCAAGGCTAACCTCCACTGGCGGAGTGTGGGGGATGCGGTCTCACAGCCTCTTACTCGCAGTCAAGAACCCTTCACATGCACTCAGTATCTCTGCATTGCGGGCACTCATTAACACACTACAGCGAAGTCTGGCCTACACGGGAGACGCACAGACACCAACCACAGCTCGAAAGGACTGACGGGTCAAACACACCAGTGTGAAACTTACAAAACGCAGGTATACCTTATAAAATAAGACTGCAGTAATGTAAGTAGCAAATATAATCAATTATCGATCCAAATTCTTACAGTTTCTAATTTTAGTCTATTGATTCTGGAGCAGGAACCCTTCAATGCCACTGGAAATGGATTTTTATTTAAAGCTCTGAAATACTCATTGAACTTTGAAAGTGATGAAGAAATATACACACTTTAAGGCTTGATGCAGGAAGGAATATTCACTCGAGACAGCAGTGTATGCGAAATTAATAACATGGTAAAACCATGTACACTCTGGATCTAAAAAAATCATAAAATGTCACCAGATCAGCCCAAAACATATATGGACCAAGAGCTCACTGAGTAATGCCCTTATGTCCCATCATGCTTTGCTCTCAGTCAGCTGTCAGGGTGGTGGGGTTGCAAGTGTCTGCCCCAGGTAAATATACCTGCATGGTTATTTCCTGGGTCAGGCTCACCTCTCCGCTCTACCTCAGTCAGGAGATGAGCACACCTGTCTGGTGCAGAGACAAAGGGGAGGAACCTGTCAGTCAGCATGCGAAATGAAAGGGGGGGCAGCGGGCGGGGCGTCACTGTGTGTCACTGCACGGGTGGCCATGCGGACATGCTGAAGTCTCGCCGCATCGCTGTGTGCACACACACACACACACACACATACACACTCACTCAAACACACACACACACACACGGTCATTCACACACGCACACACACATCCTTCTCGTTCCGTCAGTGGCTAAACTTTCTAAACATCTGCAGGTCACTGACCTGGATTCTGTCTCCATGACAAAGAAAGCTGAATGTCATTGTTATTTGTGACATCATCACGGCAATAACTCTGCCCCCTGTCTCAGAGCACACGCAGGTAAACACAGGTAAATGTGTGTACAGAGTGCTCAAAGGGAAAGGACGACACTCAGCACCTTCATTGGGGTGCACTGACAGGTGTGTGACAGCGGGTGGGCAGGTAGAGGGTGTGGCTCTGACAGGTGTGCGCATGGAAAGAGGGAGGCAGGGCAGTGCTGGGGCAGTGGGGGGGGGGGGCATCTGCAATGAGGTTGGGAACAGCTTAGCTGTCAGTGCTGTCCAAAGGTGTGCTGTAAAACCTAGTGCAGTTTACTCATTTGAATATGACGGCTTAATCAGGTTAAATTAATTGTCCTAAAGACCACTGAAAAATTCAAATGAAGAACTTTTGACCAGACTACTCCATGGGAGAAACATAATTAAAATGTGTTCAATTTGAAAAAGGAAAAATACTTGGGTGTCATAACTTATCAAAGCTTAACAGGATGTAGTCAGTGTGCTGCAGCAGTGACAAAAGGCCAACAGATGGATGCTGGGATGTATAGCACAAAGTATTGATTATAAATCGAAGCAGGTTATATTAAAGTTAAACAATGTTCTTGTCTTCATTTGGAATACTGTGTGCAGCTCTGGGCAACTCAGTATAAGAAAGATATTGAAAGCACAAAGAAGGGCAACTAAATTGGTTCCAGACATGAAATTCAAAAGCTAGAACTTGGTGGGTTTTTCAGTGTGAGACTATTTTGCACCTCTACCTGGCTGAGGAGTTTTGCAAGCTGGAACCAGTCAAAAAATGCAACTCAAAAACATTGACATCAATCCAACACCTATCCAAAAACACAATCTCATGTATCATTCTGATTTTTTTCAGAGATTAACGACCAAACGCACACATAAGTCATGCGCTTTAGTCCTCTGCAGAGTGTCTGTCTGGCTTTTAGCCAAAGGTGAGCCCCTTACCTTCAGCTCCTTGAAGAAGACGCACCCGCGTGCCCACTCCACCACGGAGAAGAGGGTCTGGTCGGCCATGCGGCACATGAGGCCGAAGGTGCTGAGGCGCTCATTTGGGCCACGGCCGTTCTGCTCCTGCTGCAGGTACGCCACAATCCGCTCCCTCACCTGCGCCTCGTCCGGCTCGCACCGTAGGAACTCCACCACCAACGGCGGGTTGGAAACAGTTGCCGTGGCTTCGCCGGGCTGCCTCGACAACGCCACCAAGTATCCGCCGCCTCCTCCGCCGTCGTCCTGGAAACCGAACCCAAAGCCCTGCAGAGGTGGTGAGTCGTCCGGAGAGCTGTTGGAGTATCGCTCGGACTTTATGGTCCGGTCCGGCACTGGAAGGCCGCCGGCATAATGGTACTGAGCTGGCAGGGCCGCAGTGGGGCCCTGAGCCACTGGCCCAAACGATGACAGGGGGGTATAAGGGCCCCGCTCGTAGTCCAGGGCAGGAGCAAGGGCCGGGGCTGGGGGTGGGGCCTTGGGCGGCCCTGCAGGGGACGGGGATTGGTCGTCGTGCGGACTGGCGGCGAAGGTATAGTCAATCTGCGGCGCAGGCTCAAGCTTCAGGCTTCCCGCTCTGATGAGAGCCTTCTTCTGCTGCTTCAGCGCCCGGTCCCGCTTGTACATCGGGCCAAACTTGTTCCTACCCCCCCGCATGCGGTCCGCTCGGACTGCTGGCTCATGGAGGAAGAAAGGATACATGTCTAAACCATAAAATCATTTCATTTATTATTAAAGTGGGGGTCTTGCTCTCCCTTTTGCTATTACAGTACATGCAAGTTAAACTCCAGGCTGGGAGGCCATTTTTAAAATGTTTAGGGTTGGAAATGATTATATGCAGCTCATTTTCAAACAACTATAATTAAAGATAAAATTGCTGAATTATTTTAGAAATAGCTGGGCATGATGTGTAGACTAAAATAAATTTTCACATCCTGGGACCCAGCAGGTCGATGGTTTTATTTTACTAGTATGCTATATGTAAATGTTTTATTTAAAAAAGGTTTCACTTGTAGTTTATTCAATTTTAGGCTGACAGAGAGGTAGTGAAAGTATAGATAGCTGGCCACTGAGGCTAAACAGAAACCCTTCAAAGACAGAATCATGAAAAAAAATTAAACGATGCTGAACAACGTTAAAGAGATTGGCCGGGTAAAAAATCCAGCATACATACGGCAACAAGTTATAGGTTAAAAAGAATATAAATTTAAAATACACGTAATATGTCCAGTAGAATGTCACTAACGTAGACAAAAAAATCTATGGAAACATGCGAACTGCTAATATCAATTTAGTCTATGTAGTCTTCTATGTTTTACCTCAAATTACGCACTACACCTTTTCATTCGCAAATTATAACATCAGAAGACTAACACAATCTGATTTTTCTTCCTTACCCTCCAGTTTCATTCCGACACTGATGCATTTCTGAAAGCGACAAAAGGGACATCTTTTCCTTTGTGTTTTGTCGATTTTGCAGTCTTGGTTCTCTGCGCAGTTATACCTCTTATTATTTTGAACCGTTCTCTTGAAAAATCCCTGCGAAAGAAAGCTGTCATTATAACAGAACCATTTAACAGAAAGAAAAGGCCACGGTGACAGCAACTGTTTTACCACGCCAAGTAAGCCTACACAACAACAACAATAATAATAATAACTATAATAATAATAATAATAATAATAATAAAAATCATCATCATCATTACAAATGTTAAATTATAACGACATTTTACATTTAAATGTATTATAATTTATTATAATATCAGTTTCAATGTGGCGTGCTTCTCTTCTTAAAATACCTTACAACTTTCGCAGGTTAGCAGACCGTAGTGGTATCCGGACACCTTATCCCCGCAAACCGGACACAGTTCCTCCAGATCTACGTCATACACGTAGTCCATTCCTTTCAAGTGAATGCCTGCCGTCAAAAAGCATGACACGTGCCATATATGATAAATATGATGAACAGAAAATCTATATTTTCACTATTGTATACTTTCATAAATACATACATAAACAAATTTGGGTTTGGAATAGACTAATTGTATTTCGAGTCTTTAGAAACTTCTACGATTATTTTTAGCTTTTAGCTGAAGACCCGCGCCAACAGAAAAAAGGTAATGCACTTGTTCTAAACTAAAAATAAAAATATAGAAAGGGATGTTGTAAAAATATGAGTAAAGTCTGCTATGGAAACCCATACTGCACAACGACAACAACAACAACAACAACAATAATAATAATAATAATAATAATAATAATAATAATAATAATAATAATAATAATAATAATAATATAGGTAGAAGATGTAGAAGCCTATTATGTAGGCTATTGTCTTTATGTGGCCCTGTTGCACGTTTCCTGTTACATCAGGGAAGTACAATTGCCTACCACTGGATTTTACTAATGAATGAATAAACATACAGGTAACCTAAAACACTTGCGTTTATCTCAGCGAATTTTTATATTCTTGGCGTGTAACAACCTAGAGGAAAAAAAACATGTGAGGGAAAAAAGCAATCTTACTGAGAATTTTCACCTTGAGGAAATGAACAGTGCGCACATGTTTTGTCCTCGATTTAAATCTTTACAATATATTCTGACGGGCCCAGGGTAATTACCTGAGTCGCTCTCCTCACACTCGACACGGTTAAAATCCTCTTCAGTCTGGAACAACATCAGGGACAACGGTCCCGATAGCAGCGTTGCCGCCGGCGCCTCTCGACTTGTCGGTATCTCCGTGGAGGGTGGCCACAAAAACCTTAAAAAACTGGGAACTGGACTCAACGAAAAAGACAATGTGCATGCCCACAGACGCAATCACGGGTACTATTTGCAGAGATAAAAATGGAGAATAAAGAAATAAATGCTGATGATTAAGAATGAGAGGAATGTAAGCCTCCTATCTGTGAAAGTTATCCATGCCCTGCGGCAGCCCGCCTCGCCAGGGGCAGATGTAAGGACGCAGTTTGACAACAAACACACCGCCAGCTGACTGAGAAACACCTTATAATTGTTGTCGTCATCATTATCATCATCGTCGTCATCATAGCCATCCGCAATTCATCATTTGTAATAGTCTCCATTTATCCATTTTAACATTCTCCATCTATTGTTTCAATAATAATAATAATACTAATAATAATAATCGTACTGTTATAATTGATGGACATTGGCACAAATCAGTTGGCTTGGTTTAAACATTGCAATCAAACTATTATTTCTTTCCCAGCGCATAATTTCTAACCACAAATAACCAATACAATGAAAAAAAAATTCCACTGATATACTGTCCAGTTACTGGTTACTGTCCAGCTTTCTTATATATTTCTAGCTCTTTCCAAAAGGAAAAGAGACCTATTGGCCAGCGACCTAGGGGAAAATTTAAATACCACCTCAACAATCCTTTAACATAATACTGTTTTCTTTGCGCTACCTGTTAGGTACATAATTTTGTCCGGAATAGTTTATTCAAAAAGAGTATTCGTAGCCCGCTTAGCGACATGTCTGTAATAAACGAAGAAAGCCACGTGGATACGTCTTTCTATAGCCTACATTCTGCATATGCTAATGAGGGTATATTTATTGGTTAATTGTGTCCTAATCGCTAAAGATGGTCAGAGGAACAGTAATATTGAATCTGAAAATAAAAATATAAAAAAATGAATAAAATTATTGTTATTTTTATTGTTATTATTATTATTGTAGTTGTTATTATATTTTATATATTTTAAAATAAGATACATTCATGTATCAATTTTACATGAACAATTTCATAAGTATAAGTTGATGTTTGGGCTCAGTTGGGCTATAGTTTGAATTGATACAAACGAGTCGAGGAGCCTGATAAATGTATAAATAAGATCATTCATTAAAATGACAAAGAAATGTCACGTCGACATCCTTTGCTGCGTGTGCACTCATTGTCAACATTTTTTCAGGTTTTCTCGCGCGCTTCTGAGCCTGCCACTTATTTGGATAGAGTCACATCCTATGACGCAGTGAAATTGCCCCCCACCCCCCCAATTCAGTTGGACATAGCTATGCAATACACAGGACAGGATTTTGCCCAGAATCATTTGCCCGAATGCAAGCTACTTAACAATTTAAAAATTACATTTGATCAAGTAGTGTTCTAAAATCTATTTTAAAATTGTAAAAATGGTAGCTTATGATATATGAGCCGTGGTTGCAAAACGAAACCATATATTTACGTTTAAACACAGGATGAAGGATGATTAAGGTATATTCCCTAAAATTTGGTAAACCAATAACCAACCGTGTTGAAGAGTGAATTCAACGAAGTTTTTTCAACAAGTGTATTGAAAAAGTGTATTGTAGCTACATAAGCAAACAAGTTATTTGGTAGATTAGCTCGAACATAAATTATTTTAAGACAATGAAAGCCTGCTAGAAATGGTGACCAAAATGCAACTGCCATGCGCCTACACAAATGTATCATTTCACGGAATTTTTTCCCACCCTTATTCCTCGTATTATTCCGTATGCAATCATATGAACGGCAGCCTAAACTCTCGTTCCGACGTTTGTATTTAGTGACACCTTGTAATTGCAATAGCAATTACACATTATTAACATAATAATAACGCTCTGCTTACTACGGAAGAGCCCATATTTTTTCTCCTCACGGGAAACATATCTTTATTAGCTATTCCACCTTAATTCACGGTGGAATAATTAACTTTGATTAAGATTTAATTTGTGGTGCAAATACCAAATCAAATTCTTATTATGCATGTCACAGTTGAAGAACATAAAAGGACATTGAAGGACATTAGCATATACTGAGAAAAAAACAAGTTTTTTTTTTGCTAATAACACTTTTCTGGTACTATATGTGGTCGTATCATTACCACAACCATTTGGTCAAATTGTTCTAAAAGGCATCCCCCATTAATTTTGAGAAAAGAAAATTATTTTGTGCTATTTAGAAATTTTTTTTCAAACAGGGTACACTGAATTAAGGTAGGATTGTCACAAAGACAGAATTTTATTCATACAAAATAAATATAATGTTACTAGTGATAATTTGACAATAACGATTCAAATCATGATCGTTCTGTCCCAGTAGCAGTGTTAGTTGGGATACGGTCGGCAGTACTTTGAACACATCTTATTTTCTCTTTAAAAACGGGAACTTCTCAATCAGAGAATAAATGTTGTTGCCACTTAAATCGAAATGCACAAAATAAACCGGGAAGAGGGCGTGTCTTTGGGTTATCTGAAAGTAAAGGTATTGTGCAAAAGCTGTGCCTGGCATGCTGCAAACATGGGATTAAGGCATGGGTTTTTACGGGCATCAGGTAAAACAGTGGTTTCAGTATCCCATGGTGATAAAATGAAAAAAGAGTGAAAAAGCACTATCTGCAAGGTTGAGCACAAGAAAAAAATTATAATCAGCATTCATAGTCATTGCTGCTGTAATGATGGTCTGACTTTCTGACAGAACAAAATAAAAAATAGAAGTCAAATCTATTTAAAGGTTCAGCTGAGGATCGGGACAAAAGGTAGGCGGTGAAAGAATGCACGAGGTCCACAGCCTCACGACCCCTCGCCTTTCTCCGTTATCTGGATCTTAGCTCGTTCTGGCGTCAACCTGAGGAGCGCGGTGTACTAAGTCTTGTTATTTTCGGAACAGGCGCTGTGGCCGCTGTCATTGTTCCCTGCTTTCAGAAATGAAACTGCGCCTCTCTCGTGCGGTGCTAAAACGGAGAGGAACGCTGCAGATTTCACAAGGTCATCCCCACCCCCTCCCCGAATTGTGTCCCTTGTCCCTCGCGTTAGCACGGCTCTCCACCTCTTCCGTCTGCGGCCGCTAAAAGATTAATTTCTACACCGCAAATAAATCGTCGGTTCTCCATGGCATCACAGTTCCCTACTCTTGAGTAACAAGACTGGATGAGCTTCTGAACGTACACAATAAGAATAAAATGGAACACGAATCTGCTTGCATTTTTTTCCCTGACACACCAAACATTTTATTCTCTTAAAGTGTAATGACTCTGCCTGTTAGGCTCTGAAGTTGTATGCACTTCCGGTCTGCTTTCCCAAGGAATCAGGATCTACTACGATGTACAGTGTAGAATATGAACAAAAGAAACTAAGAAAAGGGCCAGTCAAGATCTACTACCCAAACAAGGAATACTGTGAATAATGTGGACTCACCCCAGCTGTAGGAAGTTGTGCTCATGCTCTCCTAAAGCCCAATCTTCAGACCACACCCATGGGCCTGGTGCTGTGTCTTTATCTCCATTTTAGGAAAAATTTGTTTACTTCTTCAAAAGATGGTTTGAAACAGTGAATGTGCAGTTTGTGCTGCACTTTGACCAGGTTTGAAAGGCAACATTACCATCATCAGCATCACCAACGCTCAGTACTCAAGCGCTTCAAAACTCCCCCCAAACCAGGTGAATCCATGCCTTTCACACCTATTTGGAAAGGAGGCACATTTGGGCAAAAGTGTTTTGTGTGTGTGGTGTGTGTTAGCCCCCTATTCTGTAACACAAGCCTAATCAGAATGAAATGCGCAGTTGTTGTCTTGGCTGTCCTTTGGATGAACAAATCAAACCGGGAAGGAGCAGGAGTTTTACCTGGTGTGTGAAATGAGTTTATATTTCAACCCTTACGCAGACACTTTTCCAGTTCAAAGCAGCTTTCAATAGGTACATTTATTTGGTGCAGGAAATCTTTTTTTGTGTCAAGAGGAAGGCAAAAGTGTGGTTCAAGTGGGGCAAGACACGGTCTGAAAAGGTGGATTCTCAGTCTGTGGTGGAATATGGGGAGAGAGTCAGCAGCCATTCAGAAGTCTTCAGCCCCATTGGAGAAGGAAAGGGAAACCTGGAGTCTGATTGGATGAGGAGGGTGGATGCTTGAGGCTGATTGGATAATGAATGGGTCAAATTGAGTCTGATTGGCTGGAAACTGATCCTCACTGATTATCCCACCAAACTTAATTGAAATACCTCTGGCATTTTGTGCAAATATTGGACAACAACTAAAAAATAATACCTTTCACAGAGAGTCAGTATTGCTCTGTTGCACAAAGGAGAAACATCACTGCTGTGTTGCCTTGGTTACACAGAGAAACAGAACTGTTGTATTACATAAATGCATACCCATACATGCACACATGCACAGACTCTCTCACAAACACGGGCACACACACACTCACATAATCTTTCAGTCATCAGGCAAAAATCTTGGTTTGTGCATCACTTCCTGTTGAACATGTCTGTGTTTCATGAATGCCAAAGAAGGACACATCCCTCTGTGTGTTCGTCATTTCTATGTGGAACTCATGGCTCTATATGCTCACAGAACATTCAGGCCCTACAAAGCAACAAACAGAACAAGACTTCTGAAGGGATGTACATTCTATATAAGGAAGATTGATGCTAACTGTAATATAGATAAAAAAAACATCACAAGGGTCTTTGGGTGACACACAAAGTAAAGGCACATGGTCTTAGTGCAGCTGTGCGTACAGTGGCTGAGGGTTCAAGCTGAGCCCCAGCTGGAATTTACCAGTTTCCTAACAATACAATATTATCACACAGTTCATAAGACATGATGGGATAGAATTTTGATTCCATAAATATTGTGAACATTTGGACATTAGACACTGTGATCTTTACAGATTGTGGCCAAAAGTGTATACTGACTTTTTGCTCAGCTTTTGTTTGGGGAAAAATTGAGGGTAAGCTGGGCGAAGTCATCAGCCTCATCACTCTCTAGTGGCCTCTGCCTGCCAGCCTGTGTGTCTGCAGGGTCATGAGCTGACCATAGACCCTGCAGTCCTCTAACAGCATATCTGCAGTTTTAAAAATAGAGAAGCCAACTTCATTCTAAGTCTTGGGGGGCTGGAAAATATAAAACAGATAGATTCAGCAGAAAGTCTGTGGTGGGGCCCCTCTTCATTTAGTGGGATTAACAGGTCCAAGTCCATTTAAAAGAATTAGTTTCATACACCCCATACAGTATATGAATGTGTGTTGCCTTTTGCCTGTGGAAATAACTACCAAATAAAACTTCATTACTGACACCCTCATTTCATCGTCATGAGGAAACCATTTCTTAGAGTTAATGATTATCATCATTTCCTCCCTCGTCAACAAAGAATGCTCGTCAACCATTGATTGTGACATAACCTTTCAACAGCCACTCAGGGAGGCTGTAATTATTACAACAGGCAAACCTGATTGGTCATAACATGTCTGCACTCAGAGCCTGGCCTTGAAACAGAAATGGTAACAGCACACAGATGGTCCAGCCTTTCGGATTAATCATGACCAGAAATATATTTTTTTAAATCTACAAGCAGAGTCTTCAAACATAAAATTTACATTCGTAGACTCAGGTCCGGAGCTCGCTAACACACGCTCCAATGCTATCTTGTTTAGTTCTTCACATTGTGCCGCACAGCCTTCAGAGCAGTTAACCTGCACAAAGGGAACAATAATACTCCAGTTTGTTTAATTTATATCTCCTTGGTTCAAACCTGATAAAAAAGGTGGCTGCAACTTGAATCTGTTTACAGGTTTGATTCCTTCCCTCTTCTGCTTTTGTATCATACACTTGCTTTGCAAACCTTTGACTGATGGTAGAGTTTGTCAGTGAGCGTCCTGACGACATTGATGGCGTCTGGTGAATAAAATTGCATGCATGGCAAATGACTTTTTCTTTGGTGCTTAACTCCTAGCAGCAGGGCACCATGCTGAGTCTCTGCTTTGGTTGTCTGCAGAGGACTCTTGGGAGGACGGCCACTAAAGACATCCTGTGAAGACTAGACACAGCAGAGTCAAATAAAAACCTTTGTGTTGTATGTGCTCAATGTCATCGTCATTTTTCCTGTTGAACTTGGGTTATTTTTTTTTTTGCCTTTGAACTCATGCTGCTTTATTATACTTTTGATACAATGAGATGATCCAGGTGGGAAAGGGGCTATAATGAGCCAGCCTGGTTCCAGTTCCACAGGGGGAAAGGGGGTATAATGAACCAGCCTGGTTCCAGCTCTACAGTGGGAAAGGGGCTACAATGAGCCACCCTGGTTCCAGATCTAAAGTGGGATAGGGGCTATAATGAGCCAGCCTGGCTCCAATTCTGCAGTGGGAAAGGGGCTATAGTGAGCCAGCCTGGTTCCAGTTCCACAACGGGAAGGGGCTATAATAAGCCAGCCTGATTCCAGCTCTACATACAATTGATATAAACGTACATGCATGATTCATAGAAGAAAAAGAGTTTAGGTTTCTGAAAGGGACAGTTAAATAAAACGAAAATTTTAATTTTAGTTAGCAAAAATGCATTTCTAATTAACCGACTCACCATTCACGCTTAACATCCAAATCCAAGGTTTCATTTAAGAGTTACACGAGGGCACTGTCGCCGTTTTTTTCACGCTGCAGCATACGGCAGGAAAAATCAATAAATCCGTGAAAGAACAAGAACAATACCAGCGCCCACAGTTTTTATTCTCTCACCTTACACAGAGCAAGCTCACGCGCCGGGGGATGGAGGCGGGGGGGTGGGGGTGCTCCTTCCGTTCTGCTCTCATTGTCACCTCCGAAAGACCCCAGATGAGTGAATTATTGGGTCTTTTTTTAAAGAATGCTCACAATTTCAATTAAAACTAACGAATTAACCCCGCCTTCGCCGCCACATTACAGCGCACGATCTCGAGAAAACAGTCTTTGTCCCTGAATCACGCTCAGACGCAAGGACACAGCATGCGACCACTCATCTATAATGTCTCTTGCCGGCTTCTTCTTTCATAAACGCTTGGTATACAACGAAATGTTTACAGCTGATAATTGGTAGTGTTAAAAAGAAATAAATTGAATAACAAAAGGATGCGCTTTGAGGATTCATTACACCAGAGGTGCATTAGGAGTTGTACACTGTACAAACACAGTTTGTTGCCTTCAAATAAGATCGAAAATAGCGTATTTAAGAAGAGCTCATGATCTTCAATCATAATAATGCAAACCTGGACTTTGTTACACACACACACACACACACACACACACACACACACACACACACACACACACACACACACACACACACACACACACACACACACACACACACACACACACACGAGAGAGAGAGAGACTATCGGCAGCAGTCATAGAGGGTATCCTTGCCCTGTCTTGATCGGTCAATCAGTCAATCAATAAACCAATGGCCAGTTAGGATATTTCTCCCAGGTTGCTGCTGAAACTATTTTCACAGCGTAGACAGATCTGGCCCCAGTTAGCCCTGTGATGAGAGTTGAGATACTGCTCTGAGGAGACAAAGACAGCATTTTGTACAGATGTGTCTTCCTATAATGGTCCGACTGCATGTGTGAACAGAAATAGAGTAAAGCTTTGGCCCTGGTCTGTTTGTATTGTCATATTAGTTTCCTGAAGTACACCAATTATATGGTCTGCCTTTATTTTTATCTTTCTATTTCTGTTATTATTCTACAGATTTTTTATTCGTTTTCTTCCTTTTTTTAATTCGAGCACACATTCCATGTAACTTACACTAAACCAGTGGTTCTAAAGTTGAGTTCATGAGCGGTGGTTTTGTTTCTGCAAATCACGTGATTAAACATGAAGGTTTTCTTCATTTCCTCTCAATCGCCAGCAGAGGGAGGTAGAGAACCAAGCAGAAAGAAAATGTCTCCTTTATGCTGGTGTAAGGATGAAGGACATTTGACACATGGTGAATTTAAACAGTAATTTCCCATCTTTCAGTGCAGAATCTTTCTAATAACACAACAAGATCATTTTACAGCCCTTTGGGCAATATAAGTTAAGGGATTACTTTTAGGGTATATTTAGGGATATTTGGGGGAAAATGTATGCTAATTTTATGTAGAAACACTGGAAACCCTGCTAATTTCTGAAACATTCTCTTCCCATAAATCCATCTGCTACTTACCACAGTTGTCTAGATCATACCAGATCCGCCATTCCATACTGCAAGAGATGCCAGATGCCTTATCGGAAAAACTGTCTATCAGAAAACCACACCCCACCCATTAAACCCAGCTCCCAAAGGGATGCAATTCAGCAGGATCTCTCCAAGCTGTGTTTAAACTGCTTTAAACACTCCCAGAACCGGGGAGAGTAGCTGAAAAGGACTGGAGTTAAACCTGTAGACACTGTGGCCCTCCAGGACTGGAGATAAACCTGCAGACACTGTGGGCCTCCAGGACTGGAGTTAAACCTGCAGACACTGAGGCCCTCCAGGACTGGAGTTAAACCTGCAGACCCTGTGGCCTTCCAGGACTGGAGTTAAACCTGCAGACACTGCGGCCCACCAGGACTGGAGATAAACCTGCAGACACTGTGGGCCTCCAGGACTGGAGTTAAACCTGCAGACACTGAGGCCCTCCAGGACTGGAGTTAAACCTGCAGACACTGTGGTCCTCCAGGACTGGTGTTAAACCTGCAGACACTGCGGCCCTCCAGTTCTGATTTTCAGAACTTTCCGGAGGCATTAGCACATTGCTAATTCTGTTCAGTTCCTTGGAGCTCACTTGAACCTTGTCTTGTCTTTTTGAAGTCACAAGGAACTTCACTGAAAAAGTGCAAACATCAGTTAGTCGACTTATTTCAGCTACATCAGAACACGACTGAATTGAGGATTGTTAACCAAATCTGTCATTTTAATGATTTAAATGTTAATTCTTTAAATGTATTTATCCTGTGTCCTATATGAACTGTGTCCTATATGATGTTCTAGTCCCCAAATAATAACCCTTAGGGGATATGTGAGTGGAAAGATTTACCTGAACAACATGCACGGACCAACAGATATGTTGCCATCACAAAACCAGATGAAAACAAAACTGCGACATCCCCCAATGTTGTTGAAAGGTGACCTTTCACCTTTCTGTCTACCTGGTTCACACATTATCTTGCTGCATTCTCTGGCTCAGGGAGTTTGCAGTGTTTTATCTGCCTATCAGATGACCCCCTCCACTTGTCCCTGCTAGCTGCCTTCAAAGTATTTGATAAACCAATTTGATTTAGTTTCCTTGCCCTCCCCCCACACCCATACTCTACAGGCATAACTAATCAATTTCTGATCTTATCAGCTTCTTCACATATCAACCAGCTGAGCAGACTGCAAATCCTCTCTCCTTCACGCTCTCTCTGATTTCACCCCTCCTCTTATCCTCGAAATATCAGAATTAGTGACTGCTAGGAACTGAATAAATTTAAAGGGAAAAAAAAATAAAGACAGCAAAGCTTTTTATAACTTTAAAAAGAAAATGTTATTATCAGATGTGAAAACATCTTCGCTGTAATGGTATTTGTAAAGTTTATGGTGTCACCATAAAGATGCGAAAACAGAATTCAGGATATCTGGATCACCTCAGTTTGAGAATATTTTATTATGTCAGGATATACTATGTTATTACGTCTTTATTGTGTCAGGATATACTATGTTATTACGTCTTTATTATGTCAGGATATACTATGTTATTACGTCTTTATTATGTCAGGATATACTATGTTATTACGTCTTTATTATGTCAGGATATACTATGTTATTATGTCTTTATTATGTCAGGATATACTATGTTATTGCGTCTTTATTATGTCAGGATATACTATGTTATTACGTCTTTATTATGTCAGGATATACTATGTTATTACGTCTTTATTATGTCAGGATATACTATGTTATTGTGTCTTTATTATGTCAAAACATACAACAGCATGAGTGCAAATATAATATCTCACTGTTAATGAAAAATGAGGCAGAATGAATTAAAAGCATAATTATATTAGTTTAAACACACACACACACACACACACACACACACACACACACACACACACACACACACACACACACACACACACACACACACACACACACACACACACAATCAAACCCTAACAGGCTGCTTACCACAGGGGTGTTCAAACTTTTACAACGGAGCCCACCCCTTAACTTACATACTTACTGCCAAGCCTCCACCCCCACCTTCACTAATATACATTTCATATTTAACATAATACAGCAGGTACTGCATTATCTTTAATGTTAATACACTCCTCCAGGGTGGTTCGTCAGCAAAATTAAGCAGTCAGAGGGCACAACTAGATACAATATAACTTTTCCTCTGCTGCTCCTGTGACTGTTCTCTGCATTTAAGCACACCTGATTTTTATTTTCTCCCCATACTGTTACATCACTCTGGCTTGCTTGCTATGTAAGTAATGAAGGCCAGCATAAGCTGTTATAACTTTAAGTATGGGCTGTTAATATGGTAACAGGGGCTCAGATAGGAAATGAGTCATCGATGTGTTGAAAAAGTCAATTCATTACATTTTTTTTTTTTTGCACAGGCAATCTAACTTGGGCTGATTTTAAGAAATGATTTTTATCTGCTTAAAAAAAAGAACATCGAATAAAATCATATGGCTCTGTGGAGGGAGGGTCTTTGCCCCCTACCCCCAGCTCCACCACAAGACGCTTTACAAACTGCGTTGTTGGGGGGTTAGTTAGGTCAGCCACACTGAAGGTTAAGTCAGGTATACTGTGATAGTTTTTTTTAACCAATACTGGACTTTGTGCAACGCAATTTCATTCTTCTTCTTCTTCTCTTTTTTTCTGTTACTCAGTTTTATATTTATGAACTTGGGATGTATTTCATCCTTCAGACCCTTGCACCCCATGTCTGGACAAGTACAATCCTTAATTTTGGGCAAAGAAAAATTTTGGGCTTCTCCTCTAAGGCCCAAGTCTGATCTTGTGTGTATAGGCACCACTGGCCAAGCAGTGTGGGAGAAAGAGGAAGTACATTTTTTTCATACTTGGAGTGGCGCACTTTTTATTTTAAAAAGTGAAAGTAAAACTAAGAGAGCAGAGTGATGGTAAGGCAAGAAGACAGACCAGAGACGTTATTTCATTATTTTAGCTCAGCTGCAGGATTTTTCTGTACCACGGAGGATTTGCTCTCCACATTGAAACTGTAATATAGAGAATAAAAACATTCAGTGATAAAAGCTCAGTGAGCTGGAAGATAATCAGAGAACTGAGGATACATACATTACTCTGAGATGCAGGGATGAAGGAATCACACATCAACATGGCTTCCTCTGCAAACTCACTGGTAAGTTTTCTGTGGTGTTTGAGTGAAAATACATTGCTACTGCTACTGCTACTGCTACTGAACAGAAAAAGGTTACATCGGCTGCCACAGAGTATACTTGACCTCTGTCCTATGGAATTAGATTTGTGTCAAAAACATCACACAATTCTTCTTAAATATCAAACAAGAACAATAATTTGAAAAAGAATAAAAGTCAACAAAAATGATCTCAAATGTAAATCTTCTGACAATCAAACTATTTTTTTTAAAATAAAATAATTCTGATGTATATGTGTGTATAGTTTATATGTGTCTATTTGATGTGGACATGTTAGATAGACATCACTTTTCATTGTGCGATGTTTGGACTGCCTGTCACAACAAGCATAATGACATGATACACTTTTATGAAATATTATTGAATACAGTCACACAGACCCAGACACACTCACTCACTCACAGACACAGAGACACAGACACACACACACACACACACACACACACACAAACATCCCACCCTCAGGGACTCACAGGGTTTTCCATGCACAGTTACGTACTTTTTTTTTTAATCAAAGTGAAAATAAAACTAAAAGATAAGGGTGACCACGAGGACGTGCATTGAGCAGGCACCAGCTTTCAGATTTGGCTGCATTATTTTACAATACTACTGACAGATTTTTTCTCCACTTTAGGGCTGAATTCAAATCAACACAGAGAAAAAAGTTTGAGTTTTAAAACCAAAAGGGACAGGAAGATCAGAGAACAGAGGAAACACACATATCTCTGAGATACAAGGAGAAAGAAAAGACAAAATGGCTTCCTCTCGTGACTTCAACATCGGTAAGTTTCTGCGGCGTGTGAAAAAGATACACTGTAAAATATTGGTGGTGTTGCTAAAAATTTCCTTCCTTCTGGCTTTCTTCCTTTAGCAGGAAGTCAGATAAAAGCAAACCACCAACAAGCCTTCTCTGTGCAGGCACCTAAACTGGGGAATCCACTGCCAGAGAGAAGCAGAGTGGGAAAAAAAACACAATGGCTGGGATTCAATCAACATTTGTCCTTACCTTAACACATAATTAAATGCAAGAGTTCATTATCATCTTCCTTGACACAGTTTGGAGATTTCCACAATCATGAAAATTAGAGCAATAAACTGTTCTTGTAGAGAAAAGCACAACACATGTGTCTAAATGTCAAAGACAAATGTTGATTTAGGGAGCTGGGCTTGTAGCTCAGAGGTTACAGTGCAGTGTAATGGTTAGGGAGCTGGGCTTGTAGCTCAGAGGTTACAGTGCAGTGTAATGGTTAGGGAGCTGGGCTTGTAGCTCAGAGGTTACAGTGTAGTGTAATGGTTAGGGAGCTGGGCTTGTAGCTCAGAGGTTACAGTGTAGTGTAATGGTTAGGGAGCTGGGCTTGTAGCTCAGAGGTTACAGTGTAGTATAATGGTTAGGGAGCTGGGCTTGTAGCTCAGAGGTTACAGTGTAGTGTAATGGTATGGGAGATGGGCTTGTAGCTCAGAGGTTACAGTGTAGTATAATGGTTAGGGAGCTGGGCTTGTAGCTCAGAGGTTACAATGTAGTGTAATGGTTAGGGAGCTGGGCTTGTAGCTCAGAGGTTACAGTGTAGTATAATGGTTAGGGAGCTGGGCTTGTAGCTCAGAGGTTACAGTGTAGTGTAATGGTTAGGGAGCTGGGCCTGTAGCTCAGAGGTTACAGTGTAGTGTAATGGTTAGGGAGCTGGGCTAATAGCTCAGATGTTGTAGTGTAGCATAAAGATTAGGGAGCTGCACTTGTAATACATATTACTCAGTAGTACAATGACTAAGGAAGTTTCGAGTTTCATTTCCTGATAGGGCATGACTGTTGTACCCTTAAATAAGCTTCTCTAATCACTTAAACTGAATTGTTTAAATTAATTAATCATTGCCTTATTGTCTCTGGCAAACTCAGATTGGGTGACTAAGGAGTCGCTCCAGTAGCAATAAGAAATATTTGAAAAAGTGCATAAATGAAGAGAAGTTTGCAGATGTAATTGATCAGTGTTCTTTCTCATTTCTAGGGGAGTCTGGCCATCTCTCAGAGATGAGGATCGTGCTGCTGGGGTTTGATGGTACAGACATGAGTTCAGCTGGAAACACCATCCTGGGCAGAGAGGAGTTTGATACTGAGACATTCAGTACAGAGTGTGTGAAGAGACAGGGCGCAGTAGGAGGGAGGCAGGTCACTGTGGTCAACACACCTGGGTGGCGGATTAGTGATTCTGTACATCATCCTCGACTTATGATCAAGACAATTGAGGGCAGCGTGTCTCTGTGTCCCCCAGGACCTTATGCTTTCCTCATAGTCATCCCTGTAGAGACACTCAGAGTGACAGAATGGATATGGGAAGCAACACTTGACCTTCTCCCAGAAATAGTCTGGAGACACACAGTAGTGCTGATCACCAGTGAGGAGAAACTGAGTGAAACAGCCACTGAGCAGCTCATTGAGAGAGAAAAGTGTCTACAGCAGATTGTAGAGAAATGTGGGAACAGGTATCATGTTCTCAACACTACAGACAGGACTGATGGCGCTCAGGTCACAGAGCTGCTGCAGAAGATAGAGGAGATGGTGGCAGGAAACAGTGGTGCTTATTTTCTGCTGGGTGAGGCCTTACAGGAGCTGGAAGAGAAGAGGAGAGCTGTAGAGGAAAGGGGGAAACAGAGGCTGATGAAGGTGCAGAAACAGAGAGAGACACTCAGAGCACTCCTCATGGGTGAGTTCTTTCACCTTTACCAGAAATCACATCTCGGGATGGGCAGTGTCTACATAAATGTTATATCATTTATAATAACTACACCTAAACACAACCTCTGGTGTTCCACACGGGTTCTAATGCTACAAGGTATATGCTACACTAGACAAATATGAGATTCATATGCAAACCGTGATAAATCCCACATTGCCTCCATAAATGCAAATGCATTCAGCTCACATTTCATAAATGAGGCTTAGCATGTGTTTTAGTTTGTCCTGTTGATTGTGGTCTTTTCATGGTTTCTCACACATAAAAGTTTAAAATGTTTTGTAACACAGGATTAACACAGAGTTCTCTCTGACTGTTTCTAACAGGAGAGTCACACCGTCTCTCAGAGCTGAGGATTGTGCTGCTGGGAGAGAGAGGGTCTGGAAAGAGTTCAACAGGAAACACCATCCTGGCCAGAGAGGAGTTTAAGGTTTCAAGTGGCACCACAGAGTGTGTAAAGAGACAGGGTGCAGTAGCAGGGAGGCAGGTCACTGTGGTCGACACACCTGGGTGGTATATGAGGAGTGGTGCAGTGGAAACTCCAGAGCAGGTTAAAAAGGAGATCAAGCGCAGTGTATCTCTGTTTGCTGCAGAACCACATACTCTACTGCTAGTGATTAATGGTGCAGCCCCATTTACAGAGACTAATAGGAGAGCAGTGGAGGAATACCTGGAGCTGCTCAGTGACCGAGTCTGGAGACACACTATAGTGCTGTTCACCTGGGGGGACAGTCTTACAGACACATCCATAGAGCGGTACGTTGAGAGCTGGACGGCTCTCCAGTGGCTCATAGAGAAATGTGGGAACAGGTACCATATTTTCGATAACAGTGACAGGACTGATGGCACTCAGGTCACAGAGCTGCTGCAGAAGATAGAGGAGATGGTGGCAGGAAATGATCTTTGGCACATTTCACTGACAAAGTACCTGGAGAGTGAAGAGAGGAACACGGGTCTACAACAGAGGTGTGAGGAGAAAGAAAGAGAGAATGAAGAGATGAGAAAAAGTTGTGAGGAAAGAGAGAGAGAGAAAGAAGAGATGGAAGAGGACTTTAGGGGAAAGATGGGGGAGACGAAAAAAACATTTGAGGAAGCAGCACAGACACTCAGGACAGAGATCAAAGAACTGAAAGACAGAGAAGAGGAATGGCAGAGAGAGACGGAAGACCTGAGAAGGAGAAATGAAGGAAAAGAGGAGGAGATTTCACAGCTGAAGGAGGAGCTGAGCAAACTGCAGAAGGAAAAGGAGGAAAGCACAGCACCTGTCAGGAATATTGAGGAAATGGACCTTTATAGTGAGTATGATCCCTGCTGTCCCACTCAGCTCACTGCAGCTACATTACAGCAGAACCTCAGAGATACGAACCTCAGAGTTACGAACCGACCGGTCAAACACAGAATGCACGAACCCCAAAGCAGCCTTTGTGGTGATTCATTATCAATATCAAACTCTTTATTATCATTGATGCTAAAGGTAAACATCAGCATAAAACCCTTGCCTTGATTATACACACTCCATGAAGCCCAGAACTGATTTGGAATGCAATGGTGTATTTTGATACCCATTCTGATGTTTGTAGTTGTATCTCAAAAGTCCTACTATAATCCAGTTTCATCATTTAAAAGGTCAGGGTTTATTTTAAGCTACAGTAATTTAGTTTATATCAGGAAAACAAAAATATAATAATATCACTGAATCACTGAAGACCAATAAATATCTTAAGAATCACACTTCTACATTTCAAGGAATATGGAAAAATATAACTATTAGTAGTGTAGATAAAACTACTTTTCTACTACTAAAGAAAGTAATACTGTATAATAAAAATGTTAAGTAGGAAAACATTTATTCAGATTTCACTATACAAAATCCCTAGGCTGTGACTACGTTCTTGTCTCTGTTTTCCAGTGAGTGGAGAGAGAATTCCAGGAAGTACAGAGCTGCTATCACAGGAAGAGGAGGACAGACAGAGGGACAGAGACAGACGGATGCAAAGAGAGAATCTGATCAAGTCCCTGGAGGAGAAGATTCAGGACCTGGAAGAAAGGATGAGGGGAGAGAAGGATGAACAGAAGAGGAGAGACCTGGAGGGAGAGCTGAGGAGGAAAAGAGAACAGAGAGAGAAGCTGGAGAGAGAAAAGGAGGAGAGCAGCAGCGCCAAGGAATCCATGCCTCAAGTCAGGAGAAGGGGTAGCGATGAGCTACCCCGTCCCCCTTTTTAGTGTGACTGATGTTGTATCATGGACATTCTCTCAGCTCTGTCTGCATCATGTGACCCACAGCCCTATCTCAGAATAACAACCTGCAAAATTACCGTTCATCTGAAGAATCTGTTATTTTCTGTCAGGGAACACCACCCAGCTCGTAGTCAAGGTGCTTGTTCTCTTGGGCCTAAATGATCTCTCCCAGTTGTTCTCCTGGCTTGTGCCATTGGACCCCTCCAGCTAATTCAGAATGCTGTATTTAATTTGATCTTCCCCCTCCCTTAGTCAGCTCATTACATTACATTACATTAGATTAGATTATAGGCATTTAGCAGACGCTCATTTCCAGAGCAACTTACAGCACAAAGTGCATTTCTTTCGGGACAAGGGTGTTGAAGTGCTAGAGGGGGTAAAAGTCTCAAGTGCAAGGAGGGTTAGCATGGACTAAACTCTGTGGATGACCTGTTGAAGAAACAAAACATAAAACCATTAGTAATATCAACAACAATCCTTAGCCGACAAGATTAGGTCGCTACAAGTTAGACCCCCTCATTAGACCCCTGATGCTCAATGTTCTGCTGTCGTTGTCCACATCTGCACCTTCCAGGCTGTGAAATGAACTGCTCCCCCCTGCCTTTAGGCCATGATCTCGCCCTCTGCACTTCAGCAAAGCAGCTTTATCAGACTGTGTGAGCGGCCTCTCCCCTGAACCACATTTTCTCTTATCCCTTACCTTAAATACATATTCCTTTCCCTTATGTTCTTATGTTGCTGTGATTGCATTATGTTGTTTGATTTGATGTTGCTATGCCTCTACTGAATTATTGAACTTATTGAAAGGCTGAAAAGAGTCGCCTAAAAGTCCCCTAAAATGTTATGCAGTCACATCAGTGTGATGTGAGACTCATTGTGTCTGTACTGCTGAAAGTCAGACTGAAACTGAACTGTCTACAAGAGAGGGAGACTGGAGTATGCTGTTACTTGAGTATGAGATGTCATTTTTCATTTTTATATGACATTTAATTACATTTTAAATCGACTTTTTACTTTTATTTCACTATGATTTAACATCTATATACTCAGTACATACTGATGTTGTTACTGGTGTTGATTGCGCAGTGTAATTATTTGCATATTTGCTCCGCATTCAACACAACCTTGCTGTTGATTTAACATCTGGAACTGTGCTGCAGCAACTGTTTCATGGTCTTCACATCCTGAGTCAAGTTCAACATTGTTTTCATATTTCTAACAATGTTTTAATTTTATATTTTAAAACAGTTATTTCTTATTCTGTTTTCACTGTAAGTCTATGGATAGTCTTTTTGAATAATGAAGTTAGTTGCAAGCTGGTTTTAAACTAAATTTTCCTTATAAAATGTTAGGTAACAATGTTAAGGAATCCATGCCTCCAGTCAGGAGAAGGGGTAGCAATGTGAACTACTCCGTCCCCCATTTTAATGTGTCTGGGCTTGTATTCCTCAGGTGAGTGCTGAATATTATTGAGCACCCAAATGCTGTGGTAAACATTAAATGCTGATGTATTTTTAACTTAGGTTTCATGTAATTATTTCCAAAATGGATTTCTGGATTTATTGTGTAATGTACTGATGATAATTTGGTTCTGTAATTCAGTAAATAAACAATCAAATATATTGTCATATCAGTCCATGAAACACCCCACTTTTTATATTGAAAAAAGGGTACTAACAAAACGAAGGACACCGCAGAGCAGCTGGGCTTTTTCCAAGAGTCTTTTTCTTTAACACTTCCGTGGAAAATCTGTGAATTTCCAGGATAACTAAACCCTTCTCTGTGCGTTTAAATAGACTTGCCTTTTCTCTGCTACTTGGGGGGGTTTGCACTGAGGATCCCAAAAACATCAGAGCCTGCAGCCTCCAGCCCCTCAGGCTGACAACACAGCCAGTCTGCCTGTCTCTGTTGAACACATGAACAAATACACACAAAGTCATGCACAAGCACAGAACATTAAGCATTCGTCCTCTCAGATTCAGCATCATGAGATTCATGAGAGTTATACAAACAATTTCCAGTTATGTTATTTTCAATGACCTACTTTTCAGCAGGAAATCAAAAATACCATCACAACTACATCAACAAAATGCACCCACCCATGTGCACAGGTGTATAAGATGCGTGTGTGTGTGTGTGTGTGAGTGTGTGTGTGAGTGTGTGTGTGTGTGTGTGTGTGTGTGTGTGAGCACTGTGTGTGTGTGTGTGTGTGTGAGTGTGTGTGTGTGTGTGAGTGTGTGTGTGTGTGTGAGTGTGTGTGTGTGTGTGTGTGTGTGAGTGTGTGTGTGTGTGTGTGTGTGTGTGTGTGTGTGCGTGCGTGCGTGCGTGCGTGCGTGCGTGCGTGCGTGCGTGCGTGCGTGCGGCGTGCGTGCGTGCGTGCGTGCGTGTGCGTGCGTGTGTGTGTGTGTGTGTGTGTGTGTGTGTGTGTGAGTGTGTGTGTGTGTGTGTGTGTGTGTGTGTGTGTGTGTGGAGTGGGGGCGGGTGCATTTCTCCCTTGTCTCTCACAGATTCATAATGAGTCTGTAGAGTTTGCACTGATAACATGTGAATTTGACTCGTCAGTCACTGAAGTACACCTCCTTGGCCAGGAGAGGGAGCACAACACAATGTAAAAACAGGGAATCCGTAAGGCAGAGAAAAGGCCTTGATAAGCTGGGTCGTTTCTGCCTCAGGTTGCGTGTTTGTGTGTGTGCCTGCAGGCTTGAGGAATCAAACGGATCAACAGGAAAAACAAGTCCTCTCCACAAGCTTCATTTTTTCTCTCTCCGTGCAACGAGGGGGAGGTTAACATGACTGCCGTGAATTAGCACGCGTGCCGGGAGAGCACGTGAAGTGCAAATCACAGAGTACTTACTGTTTAAGAACTCATGGTCCGATTGCCACTGTTGATACTGCTGGTTTCAGTCTGTCGGGTGAGATCACCAAATAACAAGACAATAAAGAACCTGAGCCAGTGACAGCACAACCCTAGAATTTACACTGTGACATGTTAACTTAAACGTGTGTGTGTGTGTGTATGTGTCATATGGCTGATCTGTTGTTTGAGTTGTGGGATGGGTTTAGATGTTTTTAGAGAGGAAAGCAAGAGTAGAAAAGGATCTCTCTGTTCTCTGGTGCTGACAGTCATCTTACAGCAATAATTACAGGAGCCAGGCCACTGCTTTGTGTGTGTGTGTGTGGTGTCTGAGCATGAGTGTGTGTGTGTTGTGTGAGTGTGTGTGTTTGGTGTCTGAAAGTGTGTGTGTGTGTGTTTATAGGCATATCTCTGCACTGATATAATACTCAGGGGGGTCTCCCACGCAGATCTTTGAGCCTTAGTCTCATAATTACTGAGCTCCCCGCCAAGCAGTACCTAAGCAGTGCTGTTTACCCACAAAAACTACAGCCCAGAACTACATTACCACACAAAAAGCACAACAAACTTAAATATCCCGACAAACACACAGAACTACAACCCAAAACCACATTACCATGGACACCTCACAAATCCTCACAAACACAGAGAACAACAGCTCAAAACTACTTTACCATGGGCACCTCACAACAAACACTACAAACTCAAATATTCCCATAAACACACAGAACTACAGCCCAAAAATACATTTCCACGGACACCACACAAATCCCTACAAACACACAGAACAATAGCTCAAAACTACATTTCCATGGACACCACACAAACATAAACATCCCTACAAATACAAAGAACTACTGTCCAAAACTACATTACTATGGACCCTACATGACAAACTCAAATATCCCAGCAAACACAATATGACATCTAATGGGTGCCACACAAACATACTGGCAAAGTCAAACCATGGTACACACTCAGATTAAGTACAGAGTCCTTGTTGTCACTCAGCACTTAATTGATCAATTAGCACAGCTAAGTACACATATATAGAACATTAGCAAAAATGTCTAAGCAAAGACACAGTTAAACCTGCAGATACCGTGGCCCTCCAGGACTGGAGTTAAACCTGCAGCCACTGTGGCCCTCCAGGACTGGAGTTAAACCTGCAGACACTGTGGCCCTCCAGGACTGGAGTTAAACCTGCAGACACTGTGGCCTTCCAGGGCTGGAGTTAAACCTGCAGCCACTGTGGCCCTCCAGGACTGGAGTTAAACCTGCAGACACTGTGGCCCTCCAGGACTGGAGTTAAACCTGCAGACACTGTGGCCCTCCAGGACTGGAGTTAAACCTGCAGACACTGTGGCCCTCCAGGACTGGAGTTAAACCTGCAGACACTGTGGCCCTCCAGGACTGGAGTTAAACCTGCAGACACTGTGGCCCTCCAGGACTGGAGTTAAACCTGCAGACACTGTGGCCCTCCAGGACTGGAGTTAAACCTGCAGACACTGGTAGAACAGGGTCAGTCGGGGGCCTCTTGCTTTAATTCAATCTAATCAACTCCTCAACCCAGGATGCCCCACCTCCTGCCCCTTGCTCATTTGCATGTTTTAGTATACAGTTAATCTGACCCCACCCACATTGAACAGAGCACGCTCAGTAGGGGTGGCACAGCCTCCACAGCCAGGCAGAGCAGAGAGGGAGGGCCCAGCTGCGCGTGGGTCTCTGGGCTAAAACATAGACTCAATATGTCACAGGAAATTAAATCACACTATCTACCCCCTCCCAACACCAGCCTCTCTTGCCCCTGCTCCCACAGTCCCAATGCGCAGTGTACCGATGTCTGGCTAGGTCAAACAGCTTGTGTGTGGGTGTGTGTGCATATGTATTTGTATGTGCTTTCATGTGTGTTTGTGTGAGTTAATCTAGCGGTGTGCTTATTTGGGTTATTTGAGTGTGTGCATGTTTGCAAGTGTGTGTGTGTGTGTGTGTGTGTGTATGTGTTTGAACCTGGGGGGGTGTATCTGTGGGGAGGTGGGGGAAGTTAAGGTCAAAAGAGGGAGGAAGTCCACAGATATGGACCAATCACATAAGAGGATGGTCTCACTCCTGTGACAATACTGATAGAGTGAGGCCCAAAGTATGAGGAGGAGCTACGTTATGAATGGGAGGAGTCTCTGATAGTGGGAGGAGTCTAACAGTGGGGAATGAGCTAAATGGTCACCTCCATAATCTCAAACACTCTAGAGCCACTCCCCATGTTGCATAGCTTCATGGGACATTAATTGAGCATGATAGCAATTTCCAACAGCAAACCCACTGTAGAATTATAGCTTACAATTGTATATTTTGCAGACATGCATTTTTATTTAAATGTTGTTTTTCCTTAGTTTCCTTTTATCTTTTTTGTTACCCCACATTTGTCTTGTTTTCAACGTTTTTGTGTGGAACCCAGGAAAGCCGGTGAAATATTTAAGAATTAGCCAATGGGAATGCAAATATAGACAGACAATAAGTGAAGAAGAAAAGGAAGAAAGGATCAAATATTTTTAAAAACTCGAAATAAAAATGAAAAGAAAAATATTTCCGGCTCTGTATTTATTCCTCTGCATTTTTAAAACCGCAGCTTAGTGTCGTGTAAAGAAGGCGGGAGGAGCCGGGCTCAGTGGATTCTCATCCCTTTTACTGACGGATTTTGCCTTCCCGCGCAGGATGAGAGGATGATGCTCACTTCAAAGAGAGTGAATGTAAATTCTGATCTTCCTGGGCACTCTGTGTCTCTGCTCTGCGTGTCTGTCTGTCTGGGGGAGTCTGAGCCGGGCAGACAGCCGCCCTCTCTGAGCTCTTTGTGCATCTTTGTCTCCTCTAACTGGTGTGTGCGTGCATCACATCTCTCTGTCATACAACAGGCCTTTTATAACTATGAAACGCACACACCTACGGGCAAGCTGACGCACTCACACGTGCACTCACGTTCCCACGTGCATGCTCATACGTGCACACGCAGTCTGGACATTGGGCTGGCGCCCGAGCAGACTGGCCCCAGGTCAGCGCTGTGAAGGCCGAGTCAGCCTTTTAAAGGCAGGAGGTCATCTGACCGGGAGGCTTCTCTGGAGAGTGTGGTTTGGAGGTGTCAGTGTGCATCAGTCTCAGTGTGGGGGTGCATGGGGGGAGATGGAGAGAGAGACAGAGGGAGAGAGGAAGAAAGAGAGAGGAGATGATGCCCATTGTCATTTTTTATTTTCTCATTTCTCCTCTTCCCCCTGTACTGTGTTGCTTGGGCTGGCTACTCTGTATCAGTGCTGTAACACTGGATCTATATATGTGTCAGAGTTGTAACACTGGATCTATACATGTGTCAGAGTTGTAACACTGGATCTATATATGTGTCAGAGTTGTAACACTGGATCTATATATGTGTCAGTGTTGTAACACTGGATCTATATACGTGTCAGTGTTGTAACACTGGATCTATATATGTGTCAGTGTTGTAATTCTGGATCTATATACAGTATGTGTCAGTGTTGTAACACTGGGTTAACTGTGTTGCAGTTCTGTAACTCTGGGTATGACAACAGGCTGCACTCACTGGGAGGGTTTACAGGAGACAACACTTTAAGATGGCTCTTTCTGTCCAACCTGAAATTATTAATCTTGGTTTGTTATTTTACTGTCTGTAAAAGAATTTGTGCTTTGGCAAAGTAAGTTCTTCTCATGCCAAAGTTGGTATGGTTTCTATGTAACGCTTCGATCTGCTATGAATATGGAAGCTGTAGACAAATGAGTGCATTCCTCACCAAAGTCTTTGTGATGGGTCAGCGAAGGTGGTTAATTCTACAACATACCCTCACAGAGGCATGTCCTGATTGGTCAGGAGTAATGACTACTTCCACCAATCACTGCAACAGTGGGCAGCTGTGACTGGCCTGAGGAGGTGGTTAAGTGACCTTTTCGTAAAAGATAAACAGCAGCAAAGGAGGAACTTTGTTCCGAGTATGAGAAACAGCTAAATAAATGTTTAATGTTCATCCCCTATAAATTAAATCAGTCTCTAGTGTAAATATTGTGTCAGATTTTATGTGTGTTGTCACCACTTGTGTTGACATAGAACAGCCATTAGACATGGCTCCATCTGTTTCAGATGTTTTCCCCCCTCAGTAAACAGTCAGGATTTTTGCTGTTTTGCTTTGCTTGTATTTTCTGACGGCCACTAAAAATAACTCTTAAAGCATCATGACAGGATTAAAAATAGAAGTACCCTCTGAATTTTTTTTTCTATAAATAAATTGTAAAAAATGTACTTGCTGTATTACCAGGCCTAAAACACATCCCTCTACATTTCTTGGAAAAGTTCTGCCCACAAAGATGGGCCAAACCGTCATACTGTCAGGCAGAACATGAAAAGGGCCGGGAGGATCTGTGCAGGCCGACTGCAAAACAGAAATTCACTGTACAGCTTCCAAAAAAAAAAAAAGAAAAAAAGATGAAATGTTTGAAACAGAAGTATTTTTGGTCACATCTTCCATGGTGTCATCTGATTTTCCTGCTATGGAAAGTCAGCCCTAATTGCTCTGACCAGCCCTAATTGCCCCTGATTGAGCTCAGAATTCACCAGAGTGTGGTCCGCCGCAGTTCAGCTGGGCTCTAATCTCCATACGCACAACCCCGAGAGAGAAACCAGAGAAACTCAAACAAAACACCCTTCAGCATCAGGGACCAAAGACAGCTCTTTGATACACGCACGCACACACACACACACAGAAATACATTTACACATACGCACGCACGCACGCACACACACGCACGCACGCACACTCAGCCAACTGTCTGGAAGCTGAGCCCACACCACCACGCTCGATGATGTGAAATATATTTGATCTCATTTCATGTTTAACACGCCTTTGAAGTTTGAAATATAAGCTTTGGATTAGGGGTGTGAAGGGAGAGAGAGAGAAACGATCCCACATAGACCAGCTAATCTGCACTAAACACCGCCAACATGACCCTAAGTCACTCTACCCAGGTTACCTGCACAGAGGCCCACCAGAGTAACCCCCCAATCAGATAACATGTTATATTCGACTGGTCAAAAGCAAGCATGTCCTGGTTCTCTACTCATTCTACAGCAGAATAGCGCATGCTCTTAAAGAAGCTAGTCTCTTTTGATTGAATTGTATTTTTAAATTAAAGAGACACAGGCTCTTATTTATTTAAACACTGACCTTTTTTTATACCTTTGCAATATCACTTTTCACTATGGCAATACATAAGTTCATTTATAAAGAAATTCATACTGGGACATTTTATCTCAGCTGATTCATTTAAAAAGAACAAAAATCTAATAAACAGTAAAAGTGTAACAGTGTTTATCCACCACACAATTAATGTAACATGTAAATTACTGTCATGTAGGCAGCATGACTGGAGTTACTGGGAGGAGAAATGTGCGATTTAATGAAGAAGAAAAGGAAATAAAGGAGGAGAAAAGCATGCAGAGCTGAAGGCCCTCAGGTGGAAGTCTGACCTGATTACACCCCCTCCCCCGGAGGGGGCTGAGCCCCCCACCCCACCCCAGTCCTTCCTGGGATCACTCCAGGGTGGCTGCAATCCAGCCAGCAGAGGGTGACACGACCTTATTTAAACCAGGCTGCTGGCCCTTCCTCACGCTCACCCTCCCCTGCAGTTACACAGCGCTCAGGCAGTTATGCTGCTGGTACAATGGGGTGCCCAGTTGGGCTGGATGGCCTGTTCTAGTCATGGCATGCTCTTATGTTCCTACACTGCCTCTGCTTCTTCTGCCTTTCCTCTCTCTGTCCATTCAACGAGCGCATACCACGCACAGGCTCACAGAACCACTCACTCACACACACACACACACACACACGCACGCACAGGATGTGGCAGTGCACCCACACACATGCACAGGGAAATGCACATAAATGCTTGAGTCATGTGTGCGCACAAACATACTCCTCATGTAAATAGACACACACACACACACACACACACACACATACCACTAATCTAGTAAAGACTTGTGGCTCTGGACATGGAGGCAGATAGAGAGAGAAAGAGAGTCAGAGAGAGAGAGAGAGAGAGAGAGAGAGAAAGAGAGTCAGAGAGAGAGAGAGAGGCCACTGAGTTTAAACCTCTCTCACCCACTGCAGGCAGCCAGACACCCAAACAGTAACCCTGCCCAGATCCGCAGTCTGTGAATGGTGTGAGAGTCTGGTTTCAATGATCCCAAAACCCACCAATCACAGAGCCCCAAGGCCCCCGGCTGCCGAAGGCACAACCAATAGCAAGGTGCCCCCTTCGCCATGTGACCAGATTTGCTCCTGTCCATCAGACGGGTCATATATAGTTCATTTGGAGTGGGGCAGGCGAGGCAGCGTGGACATCTGGAACGGGCTTCACCCTCGTCCGGCATGGCTGTCCATTTGTTTTTCCCTTTTTTTTCCTCTTTCTCTTTGCTCCGCCTCCTCCACTCCAAGCTTCCAACTGAGCTGCAGATAGAGCTAATGGCAGAGAGAGAGAGAGAGAGAGTGAGAGAGAGAGAGCGAGAGACGGATGAAAAAAGCTTTCATTCCTCTCATTTCTGCCCTTACTTTTCCCCCCGCGTGTGTCTGAGTGTTTTGTCCGTACAGCACACTTAAGCGAATGTACTCCTTCCACCGACAACACAAGCTATGCTTCTTCTACCAGATGTTTTTATTTTTTAAAATCCTTTTCTTTCAGTTTATTTCCTCATTTCTTTGTGCAGTTTCATTTATTTATCGCTCTGACAGATCCCCCCCTCTCTCTCTCTCTCTCTCTCTCTCTCGCTGGAGTGTGAGACGTGAGGAGAGAACTTCACCGGAGTTTTACATCTCTCTTTGTTAGGTAAGCCATATTTTACAAACGTTCTCCGCTCATGTTGTCCTCTGAAATCTGCCCGCTGTGGCTCCCAGCATGTTTGTAACTTAAATTATTGTTTATCATTGTTTTCAATATGTTTGCTAATTTTTTTCTTTGGGGTAAAGATTTGTTTTGCCCCCTTCCCCTCATGCAAAAAAAAAAAAAAAAAAAAGAGTTTTCTGTTTTTCTGTCTCGCTTGCGTGTCTCTGTCTATACTCTGTCCCTAAACTGTGAACCGGAAAGCTTGTTTTGGTCACCGTGCCGACGGTTGGACATGGGGGGGGGTGTGTGTGTGTGTGTGGGGTGGGGTGGGGTGGAGGGGGGGGGGGGGTTAACTGCTGTTTCCGTCACAGCTGTTAACGTCAGTGCTCGCACCGGCACGCCGAACACAGGTGTGTTTCTGAGAAAGAGAAAGGAGAAGAAAAAAAGAGAAAAAAAAGCAGCAAAGGAGCAGAATGTTCTCAGGAGGAGAAGCAGATGGGAACAGCGTGTGCGAAAGAGAGAGAACCCCAACTCCACACACTGAGAGAGAGAAAGAGAAAGAGAGAGCAAGAGAGGGAGAGAGAGAGGGAGAAAGAGGGAGAGAGAGGGAGGGAGAAAACGAGGGAGACAGAGAAGTGGTTATGTTCATAACTGGTTTTTCTTCCCTGATTGGAGCTTCTCTCCTCTCCTCCCTTCCATCTTCCCTTCTCTGTCTTTCCTTTTTTCATATCTGTTCCGTGTGTACGTGTCTCTATCCCGCATTCAGAGCGTGATACAGGGATATGGATGAGAAATTCATTTTTGTGTTAAAAACTCAAACTGAAGACTGCAGATAAAGTGGAAAGCAAAGAGAAGGAATGAAAGGGTAAAGAGCGAGGGAAAGGAAAATGAAGAAGGGAAAACCCTTTTTTTTTTTTTTTTTTTGGGGGAGGGTTTGTTTGACTGTGTTGAGTGACAGGAAGTACTATAAGGTTCCCTGGGCCAATAGTCATGGAGCCAAAGAACCACAGAGCAGAGCAGCCAAAACACACCGCTGCTGCAGAGTACACAGTTCTGTGCATGTGTATGTGCATGCATGTGTGTGTACATGTGTGCAAGAGTGTCTCTGTGTGTCTGTGTAAGAGTGTGTGTGCCTATGCATACATGTGTGCAAATGTGTGTGTGTGTGTGTGTGTGTGGGAGAGCGTATGAGTGTGAATGAAAGTGTGGGTGAGTCAGGGAATATATCATTTCTGTAACTCTGACATGTGACTGTACACTCCTGTATATGAGTATGGTAAGGAGAAAGCAAACAACGAAACTGAGCAATCATACACACATGCATGTGCTTACGTGCACATACACATGCACACACACATCAGCATCATCAGGGTATATCATCAGGGTTATAAGAAAACCGTGTATAATAAATACAATGCGTTCAAAACAGCACTATACAAAATTTCCCTGTAAAGTAAAAGTCCCTGCAAAGGTCTGCTTCAGTGGTACAACTTGCCTACAGAACATTCGCGCATGTCTTTGCTCGTTAACTTCACACCGGTACCCACGGCACAGGCTAAACACACTGTGACAGACTTTTTGGTCAGGATTCAATCAAACGCACTCAGTCTCCTAAAGAACACATGCTGTTGTGCTTTAAAGAGAAAAGAGGACATTCCAAAGCATGCATTGACTGCATTCTGTTTGAGGATGACACAGTCAAAGAGAATGATGCTGTAATGTGAAGTCTGTTGGACTGTTTGACTGCATGCGGTCTTACAGAGATTACGTGTGTTTGATTGAATCTCGCCCATTTTCTTATGGTGCAGGAGAGAGTGGGGTGCAGGGGAGTACCCCAACTTCATCAGCCTGTATGCTGTTGTCACACATCACCCACCAGTCTCTATCTCTCTCTCTCTCTCTCTCTCCCCTCTACCTGGATTTGAATAGAAACCAGACAGACGTTCCTCTCCGTGCCCCCTCCCTTCCTGCGCGGGGACAATGGGGGATTGTTAGCACCCAGCCGCCAACCCGCCAAACACAAAGCCTGGATCCGCGCGCAGTGAACTGGGCCGGGGTGGGGGGCGGGAGTGGAGTGGGGGCATTTGAGGCCAAAGGGGGCTGGCGGTGGATTAGCGGAGCAGAGCCGAGGGCCGGGGGGTGAGGGTGGGGGGGGGGGGGTCGCAACGGGCAGGAAATTAGGAGCCTTTGATCCAGCGCTTGCAGATTTGCTCACAAAAAAAAAAAAAAAAAAAAAAAAACAAAACAAGAGGGGGTCTGGAGCAGGGTGGAGTTTCAGGACCCCCCCACGCCACCGCTTGTGCTTCCCATGATGATTTAGAATGGGGCTGGGGGAGGGGGCGGCTCTACTTTTTCAAAGAAAAAAACCTGGAAGTAGCGAAAATGTTCAGCAACCAATCACAGTGGGTCTTCCTCACCATGTCATGGTGGTTAAAAATCTCAGGTGCTCTGTAAACACCCCCACCCCATTCCTCGCTAACTGCCCCCCCACCCCCACCAACGCAGCGCCACAAACTCTTTTCATCTTTTATCCCTCCATCTCTTTTCTTCTGTATTCCGAAAGAAGAAGGAAAAAAAAAAGAGGGATGAAAGGCCGAGTCTGTGCGTCAGACGAGTGGAACTGAGAGATGAAGGGAGAGATGAGGGGCCTTTGTCTGAGGTCTGGATTGAGACATGCTTTCAATGGCGTCCGTCTGAAAAACAACCGCGGGGGGAACCAGAAGAAGGGAGGAGAAGAAAAGGAGGAGAGAGAAAAGAAAAATCAGCCATCTCTAATCTTTTACGAGTGTCTCTGCACTGCCTTTCTTTGTGGGGCTGGTAATCTCCGCCCGCATCGTCTTGTGGGGGGGTTGCTGTGTTTGGACTCATCCCTCGTGGCTGAGAGGAAAACACATGTCACCCACGGGGACAGCAGAAACATGTCGAACACATAGACCTCACTGTGTTTCCTTACGCTCCGAAAACAAAGTTGACTGGCTGACCAAAATTAGGCCCTCAAATACAATCATATTCGAATCATATTTATTCGTTTAGCGCATTTCACAGACATTTATCACAATACGCTTTGCGAAAGGGCCCTGGTGTTAATCTACTCGAGAGTAAGCAAATTTGCTTGTACATTTTGAGCTGGCTGTTGACTGGTCAAGCACTCACTCTTGTATTTTTCATAGAACACAGGCTGACTGATGTCTTGCCATTCCCAACTCTCATCCTGAGTCAGCCGAGTGAAGGATTGAAAAAGATTTTCATCCGATGTTGATTTTTTTCCCAATGTTTTGGGAATGTTTCGGAAAATTTTGTGTGGTGTAAATTCTCTAAAAACATGTCTGCCATAAATACAGAGCTAAAATAAATACTACTACTAAATATTTACTACTGCTACTACTAAAAATAATAACGTCCACATTACTTAATAATAACTTCACATTTTTGATTGGAAAATTATTAGGAAAAGGAGAAAAAGCAAGATACTAGACCTTTAACAGCTGTACATTGCACAATGTGCGTGTGTTCGTGTGTGAGTGAGTGAGTGTGTGTGAGTGTGCATTTGTGATTTGTGTGAGTGTGTGTGAGTGTGTGTTTGTGTGAGTGTGTGTATGTGTGTGTGTGAGTGTGTGAGTGTGTGTTTGTGTGAGTGTGTGTGAGTGTGTGAGTGTGTGAGTGCGCACGGGTGTTTTTAAACATTTCACATTGCTATAATTTTTGCTGTTTTGGCAAACTGAGCCCCCCCCTCCACGTTTCTGTGACAGCAGTGATGCTGAATGTGATTAGGAGTAGCAGGAGTGGGGGGGTGGGGGTGAGTGGGGGGGTGAAGCCGCTGGGAAACGCCTGCTTGTTCCGGCCCTCACATGCCCAGAGAACACACTGGCTTTAACTCTATCCCTGTTTCTGTCTCTTCCTCTCCCTCCATCTGTCTCTAACTCTCTATCTTTCCCGCTGTTAGTCTTTCTGCCTCTTAACCTCACCCTCTGTGTGTTTCCCTCCCTCCCACTCTCCCTCCCTCCCCAATGACTCAGAGAATTCCGGAACAGAGCACTCACATGGAACGCAAGAGCATTCCGGAACACCCCTGATGTCACAATCCCAGCGTGGGCACCTGCTAACCCATGCAAATAAAAAAAATAGTGAATAAATTTTAAAAAACCAACCATGAACAAAGCACAAAGACCAGTCTGCTGCTGCGGTCAGTGAGACAGAATAGCTGCTGCGCTGTCTTTTAGTGAAAGTTATGCATTTGTATGAAATATGTTTAACACCATAGACTGGATAGCAGTGTTGCTTTTGTTTTGGGGCCTGTTAAAATATAGTAAAAATGATAATGATTATTACAATATTATTATAACTGTTTGTTTGTAAAACAAGTTGATCAGGCAGCACTGTCTGAGCTGCAAAGCAGGATGTTGCTGTAGGTTTGAGTGATTCAGGATTTTCAAACAGACGGCTCTATGGCAGCCATTTTCAGATGATTTTTTTCTGCAGGTTTATCTCCAGTCCTGGAGGGCGCACCACACTGGTTTACAAACATTTTGGCTGCAAACGTACACGCAATGCTCGTTTCCCCACACATGATCTCACACACGAACCCAATGGCAAGGGCATGGTGTGAAACCCGTGGAGCTAATGCTAATGCTAATGCCACAGGAGTGTGTCGAGTGAGTTCACTTCAGTAAACCTCTGCAGTCACAACATGGAGAAATCTGATGTGCAGCCGGACCAAAAAACACACATACATTAACAACTCAACAAAGTACGCATTAAAAAAAACATATCAAAGTGTGAAAAAGCTACCATCATGAATGATTAATACCATAAAATTCTAAGATCCTAAAGTAATTAAAATCTTGGAACGATGACCTGAGGCACTCTAGCAGGGCTGTTTTTTTTTGGGTATGGAAAGCAGCTTTCTGTAATAAGACTGTGACTGCTATGAATCTGTGGGCCTGAACGCTGGGCCGTGAGTAATTGGAGGCTTTTGAATTAGCCAGGCTTCTCCCAGAGATAAGGGAGGAAGTAGGGAATGATCACAGGAGATTAACGAGAGATAATTTGTGAATTCTGTCTGAAAATACTATTCCATGGAACTCTGTGTGACACATTGTGTGTGTGCGCACAATCAAGTACACTCTCATACAAAAAAAAAAATAAATAAAAACACCCATCTCGCACCCTTAAGGGTTCTTCTTCTATCTCCTCAAGGGGACCCTAAAGTTTTGTCTTGGATAGTTGTATCTCCAAAAGGTTAATTGTGTGTGTGTGTATGTGTGTGCCACAGCATGTAATATATGCTTGCATGTGTGTATGCAGGAGTATGTGTACTTGGGCATGTTTGTGTGTATGCACAGGTGAAATCAGACCGAATCCATGCTCTCAGAAAAGAACATGAGGAGGGACTGTGAAGTGCCACTCCCAACACACCTACACCCAGTAGGTGATTTGATCATTTTTAACGGGGGGGGGGGGGTGGCCCAATGGGAGCACCCCCTGCCCCCACACCACCAACCAACACACATGCACTCATAAAATGGGGATGGCAGGTTAACAAGGGGGATGCATTTTGGTCATTTTGCTAACAAGGGCGATGGCATCCCCCCTCATAATCGCCTACTGCCTAAACCCCTAAAGTCCTAGCGCCCCCCACCCTAAATCCTAACAGTGGTGGGTGTTTAGTGCGGTATCATGGCTCCGTGCAGCATGTGTGATTACTCTCATATTGCTGAGATTATGACAGCATGGCCCCCGCAGAGCTCCAAACCCCAGGTGATTATCCGCCCGCCAAGTGAGCCGCTCGCGTCTACCGAGCAGATTAAACCGGCGGATTACCCAAATCAGCGGCATGATGGGACAGGGGCGGCGTGTGACCTTCAGAGTGCTTCCACAAGGGTCACCCCACCTCACCCCCCAGCACCCTTTCCCAGTGCTCTCCCCCTGGGCTGATGATTCACTGCCATGTTTCAGATTCTCCTCATGTGATGGGGGGGTAAATCAGTCCTCTGCAGTAAACTGAGAGTTGGAATAGTCAGGTGGAACAGGATTTGTAACTCAGAGGTTGTAGGTATTTTTCTTAAGTACTTATAATTTGCAATCAGTTTGAGCCAGTCAGGTATCAGAAAACAAAACAGCTTGCTAGAGTTTGCCAATAACCAGTCATTGTTTGCATTTTTTGAGCTAGAAACTCTAAAAGGCAGCTCAGTTTCATAAAAACTCACCGACTGTACAGCGCTGCACACATATTCACCTTTGCTAATCCATGTGCTAATGGAATGTTGTGGACTTTGTCAGTTGGGTCCTCTCAGGGACTCTTGTGGAACCTTGTATCCTGTCATGGGATTGGACAGCTGGTGAGTCACTCTAGCTGTCTAGGTTCTTTGCTTTGCCCCCCGACCGGGAATCAGCCCTGCAGCCTCTTGGCACTGCCCTGAGGTTTTCATTCAGCGGCTGAGGTTTGACCCGTTTCTGCTCTCTCCATATATTAAACATCTCACTGTGTAGCTAGCACAGTGAGAAGGGCTGAGGGGTGAGGTCATTTTACTGCGAGATTGTTTAATGGAGAGAACCTGGGAGTGCTTCAAGAGTGCTTCAGGTCAACATGAGAGAAAAAAAAATAAATGGATGACCACAGTTGGAATTTAATTAAATTCAGTTTATAAATTTAAGTGATTTAGTTCATTTTTCCATTTCTAGTTGCCTCAGCTGGTCTATTATTTCTGAACAGGAGTGAAATAGACACACCCCTGTCATAAAATGATTGTCTTTTTCTTTCTGTCTGTTTAAATGGCAGTGTTTTTGAGTGGGATAGCCTCTAGGCTGTTTTGCAGCACATTCTATTGTCACAGCTGGCTCCTGGCGGAATCCGCCTTGTGTCTTTGCTCTTCTGCACTAAATTTGCAGCAAAAATGAAATGTTCCAACAGCAACAAAAAAAAAAACCCTCTCTCTCCTGAAAAGCACCATGTTCTGCATCCCTGGAGTTTCACCTCATTTCCTAATTTTTTTTTTTCCTCATGACAGAAAGACAAGAACAAGATTCTATGTATGTGTTGGCTTAGGGAAATGGGATTTCTGTATTCATTTTGCTGCTCATGCCAAGCTATGGGCTTTCATTCATAAAGCATATCAAGACTGCTGATCTAGATTCAGTTCTGCCAGCTAGCTCATAATGGATAAAGTTTAGATACGGACAGGGCATACCTGGTCCTAACTTTCCTTTCAGATCACAGAAACACGGTTGGATTCAGCACTCCCACCCACTTCCTGCCAGAAAGCAGACCTCCATGTCAGCCCATACCGACCGCTGACCACCAAATACACACACCTTCAGCTTGTGTTATGACAGTGGTGTTTGAGAAAAGCGTGCTATACAAATACAGTTGAGTTGAATTGAGCTTGACAGTGATGCTGCTTTTGATGCTGACTGTGCCAGCAGATAAGCCTTCATTGGGAGCTGCAGCCTCAGCCACCCTCCGCTGAGCACACTTTCTGCTCAGTGTGAAAAGGGCAGAACAGAATGATGCAACCAGCGGAGAATGTCTGTTTCTGCAGTGTGTTCTTGCTGTCACCCACTGCGCTCTTTCTCAACTGGTTAGGATGCTGGTATGTGTGTGTGTGCGTGTGTCTGTTTGTGTACCTGAATGTACTCAAAGATGCACGCTCATATATGTTTATGCATGTACATGTGTGCTCATGCATGCGCGTTTTTGTATGTGCATGTACATGTGTGCTCATGCATGCGCGTTTTTGTATGTGCATATACATGTGTGTGTGTGTGGCGTATTAATTGGACTAGAAGTAAAGCGCATCCCTGGAACCTGGACTGAGTTTGACTGTATCAGACTGAGAAGTTAATCTGGCCCACGGTTGTGATGTCATAGTGACAAGCCTGTGAATGAAGGCAGTCCCCGCCCAGCACTGCAAACAGTGCTGGCAGTCGAGTTATGATGTCATAGGGAACAGTGTGGGCCGGTTGGCACAGCGAGTGCATCCTGGCTGGGGAACGTTCCGGTTCAGCTTTTAGAGAGGCGAGTGGCCAAGAGCTAAGCGCCAAGCGCCAGCTAAATATAGCAGCTACCACCTGACTACAGCCTATACACGCTCTCACTCTTTCAGTCACACATGGGGCGGCACGCAGACACTGAATCATGGGAAATAAATAGCAGTATGGACTGTGATACCCTGCTGAAATACTACATGAGTGTAGATGCATGTTGACTGCTCCATCAGCACCGGGAATACTAGGGTTTTGTGTTTGCTAAACATTTATTTTCACCACTGTAATGTGAGGCTCCAGAGCCGAGCCATCTCGCTTCTCTGATTCCCACGTCCTGATCTTTCAGAGGAGTCATCAAACTGAGCCCCTGACGCTCCACAGTCATGAAAGATCCAATGGCAACTTTCTGAAGAGCCAGCCTCGGTCCTCATGCAGAGTATGGCTGCTTGGGAAGCGGATGTGAGCCCTGAGACTGCGGGTTTGAGGCCTAGCTACACCATTACTGACTATGGGTGGAGGACTGCATTGGCAAGGCAACAGTTGGCCCAGGCTTGCCAGGGGAAGGTGAAGGGTAAAGCCAGCTGCCATGGGGAAAAGTCATCATTCTCTAGCTGCTGCGCCCAGACCTGCTGGGTGCCTGTCGGCGCATGAACCGAGTACGTGCTCACTTCGTCATCCACCGATGACATAGGCAGCGTGTAATAGGTGACACATCTGTAGTGTGGACAGAAGTGAGCTCTTGTTGTCACGTGAACCTGAGGAAACGTGTGTCATGGCCGCCTCCCCCGAGCCAGTAGGATGCTGGCTGCTGCATCACACCAAAATGAGCTCAAGAAGGGAGAGAGGGGGAAACATCAAAAGCTCAAAAGGCTTAACCAAATATCTGTACACACCAATTGCTTATTCACTCATTGATTAGAAACTGAAGAGTAAAACATCAACAACAACATCAGTCTTCAGCTGTCATGTGCTCATCCAATAAATTGAGATAAAAAAATCAGAATATTAAATGACTGTAAATGAACACATAGTACAATAATTAAGAGCAGAAGTTGACATAAAAGGGATAAGGCCCTCCAGTGACAGGGTTCCCCAGTCCTGGTATACAGGATGCTCAAATGTGCTCGAGAGAGAGATAGAGAGAAAGAGAGAGAGAGAGAGAAATTCCCTCTCGCTCTCAGGCAGTGATTCCAAATGGGGCCACACATTAATAACACATGACTGTCTGAACTGAGAACCTCAAAGAGCGCAGAGAGGAGAGATGCTGTCTCTCGCTGTATCACTCTCAACCCCCTCCCCCACCCCACTCTTTTTGCAGCTATCTCTCATCACGACACAGCCTTTCTCTCTGTAGCTCTATTGCTCAGTTACAACCCCCATCCTCCTTTCTTTCTTTCTTTCTCTTTCTCTCCCTCTCTCTTTTTCTCCTCTATCCAGTGCCACTTACTCTTCTGACTGAACTCATCCTGAAAAATCATCTGTAATTAACCTTCTTAAACCCCTCTTTTAGTTTAGAAACCTGCATTAAATTAGTCACCATTCACTAAATCTGAGTAGGCCACATGTCCTGACTTTTACTCCTGACTTCTGTTTCATACCAAGACTCATTTCTGTGTGTCATTTCTGTGTGCCGACTTGCTTCATTGGCATGAAATACATGCATGAACATTGCCACAACACACAGAAACTATTTAAAATATTATCTTTATCATAACGATTATGATGTCATTATTATGACATTCCAGGCATTTAGCAAAGGCTCTGATCCAAAGAGATGAACAGCATGAAGACAACAGCATAGATCAGTGTTGAAATACAAACATAGCAACCCCTAGAGGAGGGAGGTATAGTCTCAGGTATCTGGTATCCTCTGGTTTCCTTGGTGAACATTCAACGCTGTCGGTGAGTTTGAGAATGTGTCAAAAAACCATCGACCGTTGATTGTACACTGAGAACAACCACTGTCATCTGCAATACCACTGTGATACACAATACTCACATCCTGAGTGGAAGAGCACACAGGGTCCCAGAAAACCGAACCCTGAACCTGGTCTGACCCAGCCTCTCCGCCTGAGACCCTGGGCTGAGCAGTACTGGCTGCGATAAACATTCATTGCTGTCGGTGGGTTTCTCCTGCGAACAGCTCACTGATCAATGAATGCACACTGCGGTCCAAACACCTCAAGGCCTTCACCCAATCCTCAGCTCATTGAACCCTCACTGAACAACCAACGAACCTTCACTGAACCTTCACTAAATGGACCACCATGGAACAGGGAGTGCCAGTTTCCAAGGAGACCTGCCAGCACACAATTCAGGTGACAATGTCGGACCTGACCATAGATTGATTCTGTATGTTTTAGCTGCGGTTGTGCTCAGACTACGACTGTTTCTGTGCATTCCTACTAATTGAACATGGAAAAATAATCTGTATTCTTCACAATGCAACAAAAACCACAAAGACTGTATGTGTTGCTTATTTGTCTGTGTCTTTAACATGGTTCATCTGTGTGGATTTTGGCTGCATTGAGGATTCACTGAGGAAACATCACTACACAAACAGGTAGAGCTGCTCAAGCATCCCAAATCCCAACCAATATATCTACTTGCTTCCTCCGGCTGAGGTGTATTCCCACTCATATGACTATTACTATAGCAGACTATAACAGATCAGGCATACCACTGCTAATGCCACTGCAACTGCCACTTTTGGCTAGGGTTTACCTGTACTAAAACAGGTGTGACGGCCAGTTTTGGCTCAGGTGCGTTGCTACTCACACAGCTGTTACTACAGCATACAGATCAGGTGCATCCCTGCGCTCAGTCTCAGGAACAAAGGAGATATTTTAATTCTCAGAGCAGACATCTTTCACAAGTGGCCTCCCGGGTCACAAAACTACAGACCAGAAAGTGGAGGGGACTTTTAAAATGTGCACCACACTCCTTTCACCCCGATGAAAGGATGGACGCCCACAACCTGCAGCGGTTCTGTAGACTGTGGGAATACTGAATTACTACATATTGCTCAATTTACTGCAATGGTTACAGCAGACACATGGTTTACACACACACACACACACACACACACACACACACACACACACACACACACACACACACACACACACACACACACACACACACACACACACACAGGCAGCTCAATGTGGGTTCACAGAAAGGGTACAGCACTCAAGAGACCCCCAGATTCTCTGCATCTATCTTTCTCTCTCTACCCCCTCAGTTCCAGCTCACTCTTCCCTTCCATCTTTTCATGCTCTCATTCCCCATCACAGAAGTTCTCATCCTCTCCTCTCTGCATCCTTTTTTATTACCATGTCCATCCCTCTCTCCTACTCTCCAATTCTCCCTCTCTCATGCTTCAGTGAATGCATTTGTGTGTCTCTCTTTGAGTATGTGTTTGCACATGTGTGTTCATGTGTGTATGCATACTTGAGTGTATTTGTGTATGTATGCATGTATATATTTGTATGTGTTTATTTGAGCACCAAGCTTCACAGAATCACAGGATTTCTGCTGTGTTTTGCATCACTGCTCACACTCTTCCTACCATCTGCTCTTCAAAGCTCACATTTTTACTCACTGATATTCAGGAAATGAACTACAGACACAGAGCATCAGCACTCAGTCTCAAAACTTCAATTATGGACAGAATCATAACATCAGTCATGTCCAGCTCTAGGAAATATAAAGTTTGCTTCCGTTAACAATAATTTACTGCCAAATCAATAGAAAAATTGCATGCCCCAAAAGGCTGTAATGACACATTACAGCAATAACATTTGAAAAAGAATGGAGAAGTCTGTCTCTTATATGTTTTTTAATGAGTGCTAAAATTGACTTCTTTTTACAGGAGCAAAGAATAATGACACTCTGCGGGATGCAAGAAGCTCCCGTGGCTGCCTTTTGATCTCTTTTTAGCGGGCGAGTGCGCGCGCGTGCCGCCTGTGACATACATCAGCACTGGCGCGCATTGAGCGGCCGGGCTGTTCCGCTGCGCACACGCTCTACCCCGTCTCCAGCGGGCGCCGTTATTGGGAGAGACAGGCGGGAACACGGCGACCCACTTCTGCCTGACCTGCGGACTTCTCGGATGTAAGATCCAATGGGAAGCACACGCAGAGGCGCATTTAGTAAAAGGGCAAATTGGAAAAAAAAGGTCCGCGGTGATCATAAATAATGAAATCAGACAGACGGAGAAGGAAAAACACTGCACTGCTACGATGCCGGGAGCTTGGCCATAACAGCAATTCTGTCGTGGCCTGGGATGGCTTTTCTCGAGAACAGCGCTTCCTACCGTTATTTTCAACTTTTGTTTTACCGATGGCACCATTTAAACTGAAAACCCTTTTAACTGCAGCCAAAGTGACGTGAATTTATCAAAATAAAACAATAAAATCAGAACATTCTAGACTAAACTGCGTGTTGCAAGGTTTTGAAGGAAACTGGAGTTGTATAAATAAAACTCGTGATGTCGAAATGGCTGTCTGTCCTTATTAAAAATCATATTTTTTTCTCTGTACCGGACATTTCGGCGCAGGTGTGAGCTACAGCAGCATTCCCGCCCCTGAGGTGACGATGACGCCACTCTCACCGTTTGCACCTTTGCGCGTTAAAATGGAAGCAGATACCAGAGAATGAGAAAGCTATTTATAAACCGCGTTCCCACCAAGCAGCCTTTAATACTGCTCTCTGTGTCAACAGCATGGGTGAACACTCTGTTACATTCATTTTGTATTGTTCTTTTTTCGCATGTAACTGAATGTCATGGTTGCATCTTTCGGCACATTTGTAAAGTTCAAACGGTTATATAAAACAAGTGTTACATAAGAGCTGCAGACGTTATCTGAAGAGGAGCAGCAGGGATAAGCTCGCGCAGGGGGCTGTCAGAGCCCAGCAGAGCCCATGGGAGGTGAGCGTGTGTGGGGGAGGATACTGAGCTGCTCTGCCCCCCGAGCACAATGTCACAACCTTCATTTAGGGGACACGAATGTGACACACACACATATGCTCACATAGACACATATGTGCACACACACTCACACACACACACACATATGCGCACACGCAAACATATGCTCACATACACATATGCGCGCACACACACACACACACACACACACATGCACACACACACATATGCTCACATACACATATGCACACACACACACATATATATGCTCACATACACACACACATATGTGCACACACACACACACACACACACACAAATATATATGCTCACATACACACATGCGCAATTACACACACACACACACACACACACACACGTGCACACACACATATGCTCACATACATACACACACATGCACATGCATGCACACACACATGCTCACATGCAGACATACATACACATGCACGCAGCCACGTACATACACACAGGTACAGAGAGCAAAGACACAGAAACAGATACACAGTGTGCTGTCACACAGAAGAATTTCAATCAGTGATGTCACCTCTCATAGCGCACTCTCACTGTCCACAATTAAACAATGGCCTTTGTCCAGAGTCAGGCGATTGTAAAGCAAAGAGAACAGATCTGATTTGTTAAATAAACAGAACAACCAGCAGTCCTTTCACTGTGTCTCTTCTGCAATCTATCATTTTAACTGTATGCTCCTTTTACACCATCAATGACATCATCCTGGTTAATGTGCAAGTGCACAGGCATTTCCAAATCGTCAAGTAAATGCAATCAAACAATTGAGCGGTTCCAAGACAAATCTAGATGGCAAATTAGAAATATTGTTCCGTAGTGTCAGAACGGGACGAAAGCCATCTATCATTACCTGACTGCGGTCACGCCCTCTTTATGGAGAGGGGGCCATTAACATCCTACTTCAGCTAGACTTCCTCCCTGATTTTAATCAAAGAAATATTCATGACTCAGAATCAGAAAGTGGTGATGCGAGAGCTCACAGAACCAGACGGAAATCTAATGGCCCTCAGTAACTTTACTATCAGGATAGCCATGTTGGTGTCTGTAATTTAAGCAAGAGCATGTCAGGGCTGGAGGGAAATTCTTCTTGGATGAAGTCAGAAAATGGACATTGCTGAAACACTGATACTGATGTGTCAATGTTTGGACTTGGAGTAATGGGCAGCACCTCTCAAACACCACGGGATGTGATACATACCTGAAAAATGCCAGGATGTGCGCTCATGTATAGAAAACTCCAGCTGCTGCCCCTCTGTGGCCATCAGGTGGCATGACGGGACACATCCATACCTTGATTGCAGTTCCTGAATTAAAAGGAGCTATTAACACTTTTAAATTAAATGTTTCTCATTTTTAAATTATGCCACATAGTCTCTAATGGGCAATGATTTAATGTCTCAATGTCGCAACACATAAGAAATGGATTTTAACATTATAGAGGATTAATATTCCAATCTCAGAAGGGTTTTTAAGCCCTGGGGGCCGAGACGTTTACAGGTATTTGTGGCTTCCTTTCAATCAGCAGCTAATTTAGATCTTGAAAACAAGGTGTATGGACTCGTCAGCCAAAGAGTGACTCAAATTAAGCGTTTAAGTTCTGAAACACAGCAAGAGCCAGCAGACAGCAGAGCCCTCCAAGGCAAATGGCTCTCTCAGCCCATGTTCTTGAGTGCTCGGACAAGCAATGTCTTTTAACAAGGTGTTCAGCACTTCAAACAATAAACATCAAATAAAACAATATTTATTGTTTCCAAACACTTCTAAAAGCCATAGGTCAAGCATTGTGATTTATTGAGTCTGACAGTCATCTTGCCCTTGCCTACTGAGAAAGAGACCATCTTGCGTCAGCAACTGTGAACTCAGAAACCGTTACGCTCCACTGGTGCACAAAATGCGGGGAAATGACATTACGCAATGGGTTTCTTTTATGTAACAGAACATGCAATATTCAGAACTGGGGACTTACAGCGGGTAGCGGGACGGTGCAGTAGCTGAAGAGGGGAGCTCAGAAAAGGTAGGATGTGGATTTGAGTCCTCTATGACCTAGTGCAGTCCAAACTGTGATGGAATCTGTCTCTAGGTGATGTTACAAGTCGAAGTGTTCCAAATCAAGATTTCTCAGGAAGTCAACATCCAGATTAACGTCACCTTAACAGCAGGGGGCAAAACTTCAAGTAAGTAAAAAGTTTAAGATCCACAGTGTAAATGTTTGATGTTTAATAAAATGATTTTACCCTCATGATCGTCATGTTTCACCATAAACCATTAATGTTCGTGAACACACGTCAAACTCAGGTGATGATTGGTGACTATGACAAGCTGACTGGCTGAATCAAAATTTTTTGGCATGGGGCAGGAGAAAAAACCACCACTCACACCAACCTCTCTCACCTGAGACCGGACTACCCTGTGCAGCCATCAAGAGCGGAGCTAAAAAGTCCTGATGCAGGTGCAAAGAATCAGCAGTGTTTAAAAACTCTCCATAATGAGGAGGTGAGGGGTCCCCCAGGTGGTTCACTGACTAGTGGTGCCAGTCCATTGCGCAGCTCCGAAGCCCGAACCCTAAGCCACGGCACTGAAGATGTGGCAGATCTAGACAACCTCTCTGGCAAGGAAACAGTGGGCTGTGCCTCAGTTAGAGGCCATGCTAGTCAGTCTGATCACCCTCCAGAAGCTGCTGCTGCTTGCCTGGGCACCTGTTAGACATAGTACCTGTTAATGAGACAAAGGACCTGTTAATGAGGCAAAGGACCTGCTCATGCTAACTGAGTGCTAAGGGTGGGAGTATTATCTGTCTAGACAAGGACATGTACATGCCCTTGAGTGCAGATAAATCGTGAGTCTCGCAGGGCTGACTGGTCTGTTCTCATCTGTACATGTCTAAAAAAAGTAGTCCCCCCCAAGTGGAGGGGTGATGGCAGGCTCCAACATGAAATTTTAACAGGGCGTGTGGATGGATGCTGGGGGACCGGGGATCTCTCTCTGCCAGCTTCCGCTGGGCGTACGCAGGGCCCGGTCAGTCAGGGGAGCGTCCTGGCACAGGCTGGATCCGGTGGCTCAGTTCCCTGGGTCTGTGGGCGGTGTCTGGCCGGGGCCAGCACCGCCTCCTCCACCTACAACGGACAGATGGAGTCTGACTCACTGACCTTTCAGCTTCCCTGCTCTCCTTAGCTTATTTTAGCAGCTCCCTTTCAGTCCTCTACTGTACACACACACACACACAAACACACAGTCTCCATATTTATAAATACATGCATGTATGCATGCATGCATATACCCACACATACATATGTAGACATCTACATACATGGATGCACACACATTTATGTGCTCATACACAGTCACATGCATGCAAACACATACATGCACATACAGTAACACGCATTCATGCATGGTCAGACACATAGGCACATGCACTCACATGCATACAGTATATACTGTAATGCAAAAATTCAATTTTGACACGAGAATCTATGATTTTGAATGGTGTTCATCTTGCCAGAGATTTGCAGGTGCGAACACTGTTAACAATTTTTTTTGTGTTTTTAGTAGAAAATAATGTTGTTTCAGAAAATGTGTGTAACCAATAATAATAAAGAACTAACACTACTGAGACTGTTGACTAATAAGCCGTTGCTGAGATAAACTGAGAGACAGACAAACCAGGCATTTCCCCACAGTGTGCCGGAGCTGTGACTCTTGGGCCGCGGTTGGCCCCGGGGCCCCAGCAGCTGACGGGGCCTGAAACACAGAGTGACAGCATGACAGGCTGGCAACAGCAGGCCCAAAAATCAGCCCTGACACCTGACAACACCTGTGAGACGCTCACCTAACACGCAGAGACCTCACCACATCCCCTCAACATGAGCTCTGCAGCAGCCGGGGGAGAGGGGAGAGAGAGAGAGAGAGAGAGAAAGAGAAAGAGTCACACCGTGGCTAAAAATAGTCCAGTCAGTCATCCTACAATTTTCACTTCATGCTAGGCAAGTGTGGGACCTGCTCAAACACAGCACATTTTGGCAAAATGGGAAATCCCTAAGAAGCCCTCCATGTTGAATGGGCCTCTTTTACAGTGGCGTAGGGAGGAAGAGAGAGCGCTCATTTCAGGAATGAGATCATATGAAGCCACTGCACGCTGCACCTGAAGCCACGACAGAAATGTATGACAGCATGCCTATCATGGAACCAAAGAGGCAAACAAAGAAACAAAAGCGACAATCCAGCACCTCCGATGCCATCTCATCAATCAGGAGGTCCTCCAGCGCCATCTAGTGGCTAAACAGTAGATTAACTCCTGCTGAACAGTCTGCTTAAACATTCAAAGCCAGGCTCCGAATAGGAGGACACAGCAACGAACGGAAAGCCACTACCTCTGCTGGACAATACGTATCCACACTCCAGAAAGTACTACAGTACTACGAATCTCTGCGTACCGATAACCACATATCCATAAAAACAAATAAATGAGTCAGGCATATCATGTTAAAAACCTACACTGTGTCCGCATCGTACGGTGGCCTGAAAGAACAAGTAATCTCTGAGTAAAGCACATTTTAATGTTTTATATAATTAGGTTAACGCAACACACAACGATGATTTTTTTTTTTACCAAATAAGAAGCATTTCTCTGAAGAAAAAAAATGTAAGGAAAAGACTGTACGAAGCCACAATCACAAATTACAAAACTGGAAGTATTGAACTAACCTGGTGAAATAAATAAGTCATTTAAAAACTCAACAATTTTAACATCAGCTGGAGTTGACTTGGGCAAAAGGTGTAATTCTGTGTCAGAGAAGAGACCCCTGACCACTTTAACGCCCACCCGTCAGTTATCACAGATTAAAGAGGAAGCTGGACGGGGGGCAACCGTCATTTTTGGAAGCCGATGAGGTGCGCCACGGGACCTCCACGCTACAGCTACCTATCGCGGCATGCTGGGTCAAGTTTTATCCTCCGCCATCGATTTTACTAGTGTTTTCTCAGCCACATTTCCAGAGTTAAACCTGTTACCTGCTGCGAAAAGTCGATACATTTTGATTGCTTGAAAACAATGAAGATATACCAAAAATTATATTTTGTATGAAACACTGTGTGTTTGTCTCTTGAAAATTGTAATTCTTGTGATTTAAGAATTCCAGGCGAGAGAGAAGGAAAGCGAGAGGCCATCCCGTTTGCGTACTATGTCAGATGAAAACGGTTTCTCTGACATGCCAAGATTGGACTACTGAATGCAGTACTGCAGAATATTGATTTAAAGTCAGGCACCTGTACTTATTGAACCCAGAGGGTGGGTTTCTTAAATCACAACGGTAGCAACGGTCTTCTCTATGAACCGAACGCTTGGACAACACAACCTCCTGGTTCCTCGAAGGAAGCATGAATAGTGTTTTTAGCCCGCGTATTGATTTTATGCTCAACTTTCAATCTGTCGGAACTTGAAAAAACCCTGATAGTTAACCACATATTATAGCCCTATAACCGACATGTTTGTTTTTGTTTTAGCATCGCCCCACCTACAGTAGTATCTAAAATATATACACACTCCAAAGTACTGTCTACTTTTTACTCCTATTTTTTTCTTACTACAAACAAATCATTATAGTAGTATGGTTGTGGTACAACTCAAAGATCGTTTCTCTCATAAGCTCAACCAAATGAACTTCCTTGTTCACTGGCTCGTGCTGTATTGTCCGGATTCTGAGCTCCATCACAAATATCTGCATCAGAGAGCAAAATATCTGATTTACCACATTTAACAAATAACACGTGTTCCCCACATAGTTTCCCCTTTGTTCATTTATTTATTTTATTTATTTATTGTTTTACACATTAATAAAACATGAAATATGGTACCTCAAACCTAACATTTAAGGAAAATATTTTATTATTAAATCTTTCTCAACATATTTTACAAATATTAACATGTCGACTAAATGTGAAACCTATGTTTGAAATTTAAACCTTTAATTTATTTACAAAAATATTTCATATATTTAGTAGTTATCTTTAACCTAATTTCTGAATTAATTTAATATACCTTGTATGAAATGTCTATATTTATTAAACATTTACTAACTGCGCAAATTGTAACTCATCAATTAAGAAGTTTTAATAAACATGTACACCCACCGATTCAAACTATTATTAGTTTGAAATATTTAAGAAATGACACATTCATTAAATGCCCTTCTAAATTGTTCATTTTGCTGAATAACACCAAATAATGACGTTTCTGGCACAAACATTAATTTATGTGAAATATATAAATTAAGGATAGTATGTAATATTTACAGCGGTCATTTAAAAACTGGCAAATATAAGAAACTGAAACTGCAAATGTTTGTCGCCTTGTACTGATAGCCTTTTCTCTTGATTGTATGTTTCCCATAGAAACACGCAAGTAGAAAACAGGCAAACACTGTGTTATTTTGTCTGAAATAATTGTTCCTGGAATTGTCGTCAGCGAATATATTAATCCATGAAATTAAATCTGCATCTAAATTTGTAATTTTTAAGGACTTTTAAAAGAACATAAAACAATGAGATAACACAACATCATCAGTGACAATTCAAGGCATTTTTTATGCGCGCTTACATGCGCAAGCTGAGGAGCAGATGAGACAGCAGACACTTTGATTGGTTTCTACAGAAAGGGGCGTTTTTAATTATTAGCCAATGATTGTTCCGAAGTTAATAAAACAACGCATCGGGGGGAATCGCTTATATATTTGGGCATCACAATAAAGGACAAGACGAAACTATTGGGTCAGAGAGTTTATATGAGTTACTAAACAATCGAAAATGAGAGAAATCGTGTATCTTCAAGTGGGACAATGTGGAAATCAGATCGGATCAAAGGTCAGTAACAAATTTGAGTGCGCTCTCTTTTAGAGTTTTACATATAAAATATAACATAAAAAAACAAGAATAAACAGATTCTCCCTACTGTGATCTGACGTTGAACAGGACCTGTATTTTAGTTAGCAACAGGAAATACTCAGCGAAAATTTTATTGTGGTTTTGTTTTTGCTAAGGTGATACTTTGCGGCAAAGAAAACTATTGTCTGTCTTCCAACTTTGTTAATAATAATAATAATAATAATAATAATAATAATAATAATAATAATATAAAATAAATTAATAAATAATAATAATAGTAATAGTAATAATAATAATAATACTACACTTCATTAATGTCAAGAAGTTTATATACATTAATGGCTAAAACAGTTTCCTTACAAAAAGAAAAAGTGAATAATAAAAATAATAAAACAGGATTATTTTACAATGTAATTAATTCTACTGAAATAAACTTTAAAATATGAGCTGTTTTCATTGCCTGTTCTCTCTTTTGGAATGGCAGTTCTGGGAGGTGATCAGTGATGAGCATGGTGTTGACTCTACTGGTTTCTATGATGGAGACAGTGACCTGCAGCTGGACAGAATCAACGTGTACTACAACGAGTCCTCAGGTTCTGGAACACTCTGAGTGCAGCACACCTGTTTATGCTTTCCCAATGTGAGGCTGGCCCAGTGTAAATGTTTCACTGTGCAGACACTGAAATATACCCTCTCTGAAACATGACATCATTTTCCCACCTCAGGTGGCAGGTACGTCCCGCGTACAATCCTGGTGGATCTGGAGCCCGGTATAATGGACTCTGTGAGGTCTGGACCTTTTGGGCAGATCTTCAGACCAGATAACTTTGTCTTTGGTAAGTGCAGATTTCAGTGGAATTATGATGGAAAGATGGCTGAATGACAGAGATTCCATGAATTCCACAGATAGAGCAGATCTGCTTCGGGCTGGAAACTGGGTTGCTATGCAACAATAAAGGCATCATGGCTGCTGGTTAGATGTCTCCTAAAGCCAATATTGTTGATGGGAAAAATATCCAATACACACATGGGTCTTTGCATTTGTGGATGGGAAATGTTTGAGGGACATCCAAAGTGAGAATATTCTGAACATATCTGACAATAATTTCAGAAAAAGAGTGTTGCATGATACATCCAGCAGTGATCTTTCCAACCAATTTTATTTTGGTTGTCATTATCAAGTGTTTTGCAGTATGCCATTTTTCCACTCAAACTCATCACGTTTGTCAAAAAAACTGGCTGTTTTAAAAACCTTCCTTAATGCGAACTATTATGTTGTCAGTTGGATTTTATCGTTAGCCAAAAGTAAAAACGATCTTGATACACTGATTGTATTCACAGGTCAGAGTGGTGCTGGAAACAACTGGGCAAAGGGCCACTACACTGAGGGGGCTGAGCTGGTGGATTCAGTCCTGGATGTGGTGAGGAAGGAGGCTGAGAGCTGTGACTGCCTGCAGGGCTTCCAGCTCACCCACTCTCTGGGTGGGGGCACAGGCTCCGGCATGGGCACCCTGCTGATCAGCAAGATCCGAGAAGAGTACCCTGACCGCATCATGAACACGTTCAGTGTGGTGCCTTCTCCCAAAGTGTCAGACACGGTAGTCGAGCCCTACAACGCCACCCTGTCTGTAAGTCAGCTGGTGGAGAACACTGATGAGACATTCTGTATTGACAATGAAGCTCTGTATGATATCTGCTTCCGTACACTCAAGCTCACCACACCATCATATGGCGATCTCAACCATCTGGTGTCTGCCACAATGAGCGGGGTCACCACCTGCCTGCGTTTCCCTGGCCAGCTGAATGCAGATCTGCGCAAGCTTGCCGTCAACATGGTTCCATTCCCCCGTCTGCATTTCTTCATGTCAGGGTTTGCACCCCTCACCAGCAGGGGGAGCCAGCAGTACAGGTCCCTGACAGTACCTGAGCTCACTCAACAGATGTTCGATGCCAAGAACATGATGGTTGCCTGTGATCCACGCAATGGCCGCTACCTCACTGCCGCTGCCATTTTCCGTGGGCGTATGTCCATGAAGGAAGTTGACGAGCAGATGTTGAATGTCCAGAACAAGAGCAATAGTCACTTTGTGCAATGGATCCCAAACAATGTCAAGACCGCTGTGTGTGACATCCCACCTCCTGGCCTCAAGATGGCCGCCACCTTCATTGGAAACAACACGGCCATCCAGGAGCCGTTCAAGCGCATCTCCGAGCAGTTCACTGCCATGTTCAGACGCAAGGCCTTCCTGCACTGGTACACCGGAGAGGGCATGGATGAGATGGAGTTCACAGAGGCAGAGAGCAACATGAACGACCTGGTGTCTGAGTACCAGCAGTACCAGGATGCCACTGCAGAAGAGGAGGGCGAGTTTGAGGAGGAGGGAGAAGAGGTGCTGGCTTAAAATCTGTACTGCTCAGTGTCACTTGCCTATTAAAACATCCTTAGTTTCCTTGTTTTTTTTTACATACTCTATATAGCTTTAATATTAGATCAGGATTCAATTATCAGAAATTAGACAATGGTAACATACTTTATAATAAATACTAGATAACCATAATAATAAAGACAAGATAAAAGGATAAATATGCAGTTACCATGTTCAGGGAAATTAACAAAAAGGCATCCCCATGTATTAGCAAAACTTTCTAGTTTTCATTTTTATGTAGGATTTGTTTTAACTTGCTTTGGTATTTTCAGCAGTACCTTATTTACTTCAGCAGATGGCGCTGTAGGCTACAGTTAATGGCAGTTGGTTGTTTCTGCACTCCAGTCAGAAAACATACCTGACCGTTATCAGTTCATCAACCCAAGTTTCTGAGTGTGCATTATGTTTCCTACCCTTTTCTTTTGGGACACTAATGTTGATTGTAACCAGTAGTCAACAATGTAGGTACAAGTTTTTGTTTATATAAGTCAGAATAAATAAAATATGATCACAAACATTGTTCATTGTTTTGATTTATTCATGTCCAAATAGTTTTTTTAACAACAACAGCTGTAAAATTGGCAGTAAATAATGATCTGCAACAATAACAGAGACTTACAAGAACATTTTTCAGCATAGTCCCCTGCTTTCTCAGTGCATTTGGTTGGGCATTTTGTTGAGCTTCTTTATGCAGTCAGGTTTTTTTCCCCCACTGAGAGAGGAGCCCCACATGCAAACCTTTTCTTGCTTTTTGGTCCATGGCAAATGGACTGCCTCTTAAAAGGTGAATGAGAGAAACAAACAATGACGTTCCGAGGATGTGAAATCAGAACTATATGGAGGATGCCCACATACCCCAGGGTTCAGCCGGGCAGTGTGGGTACCAGTGTGAGGGCTGGCCGTTGTCATGCAACAGAAAAACCCCTTCCCACAGCAGGCCCTGGTGTGTGCTTGGAATTGCAGGTTTCAGCTTGTCACACAGCATCTCACATTAACAAACTTTTTAGTGTTGAACCCCTATCCTGATAATGTTGCCGTATTGACCCTTGTGAAAAAACAAAGTCTTCTCTAGTTATTCTTATTCTTTGCCTATTATTATTATTATTATTTTTCTACATTAATTTTGCCATTTCTTTCTTTTGTTTTTGCATAACACTGAGTTCTATTGGTGCACAGATGTTTAATTCATTCCTTACACAAGATCAGCAATGAAGCTATTCAGTTCCTGCGTGTGAGCTTTAATGTTCAGATGAAACGAATGTTGCCAGAAAGGACTTGGCGAGGGCGTTCCATGCTCGTGCTTTGGGGACACGTTGGGGCGTTTTTAGTGCAGCGGTCCAGCTGATGTTGGGAAACGCTCCTCCCTCCAGAGGAATGAGATAGTGCGCTCGCACAGAGCACTGCACTGCTCTCCCAGCGTTTCTGTGAGCGAACAGTGTGGAGCGGAATGCTTCTCGCAATGGAGGTGTAATCTTCAAGGGCTTTTTCTTCCACATTCATTCAGATACTAGGACACAGCTAGACTTTTTTGGTTTGCACGCATTTTGCCTTGTTTTGTTTCTGCAAGAAAACCCGCTCTTCGCCGGTGGGTTAATTACATATCCGGGAGAGATGAGGGGACTCACGAGCATCATCGCCTGCGTTATACTGCTGTCTAATTACATCGACGCTCAAAACAAGGTACGGCAGCGGTAGCACTTGATGTCGAAATAATTTCCTCAACACCTTTTTCCTTCGGCACATGCGCGCTTGAATCTTCAACCGCTAAAATGTTCCATCAGTGAATAGTCGTCAATGGTAGGGCGCGTGCTGCATGACCTATAGTAGAAACTTGGAGATGAAAAGAGAAATTCACAGGCTACTGTTGACAGTACTTCTGAAGGCGTGCAGCCATGAAGTTGTACTCCATAAAATTAAATGATGTCTATATACTCCTGCGGGGCATTCATTTTTGTTAAAGAGCGCGTGTTTTATGTTTATTGGTTGCAAATATGCACATTTTGTGTATTAGTTGTTACCTAGGCATTTATTATTTGACTATAAGGATGCCTAGAATGAATGTCAATGGCACGCGTGCACCTTTTCTGATGATTGCAAAATGGTTTTTAATGATCTGGTGAGATTTTGTCTTTCATTGTAAAATGCAAAATACACCAGAAGCAGAATTCTCTCCAGATGAACATTAACACATAATAACTTTAACAACAAACACCCGGCAGTGGCTTGAAATTAATTAACACGTATCTTTGAAAACTACAAGTTTTTTCTGTCTTAAGAAATATCGGCCAGGAAACTTAATTGTTGAACTGCTTTGGATTAAAAACAACTATCCAATACGAGCCAAGTGTAAGGACAGATGTGGATTGAATCCAGCCGAGTGTCTTTTCGCAGCTTCAAAATAAATTTGGACGTGTCACAGGCCAGCGGTATGAAGTTTGTCCTTGTCCGGCACACGGGGGTATATGTCAAATCGTGTTTATATGAATGGTAGGGAGGCGCGACTGGAAAGCGGGTCGGGCTTAGTGAGCCCCATCGAGTACAAAATCTAGCAACAGGTGGCCAATCTACTGAGTAAACACCGCGCTTGCGCACGCTAATGGCTGGCGGGAGTCCAGGGCCCCGGTCTGACAGTAAAACGGCAGCAACCCAACGCTACCTAGGAAAACGACCGTGTAATTAACCCAAAGCGTGTATATTACAATTTTAATGACTTTATCTGCATTCACGCTGTGTAAGAATTTTTTTTCTGTAGTCATAGACAAAAGGGCTACACATTGTACATGAGTAGAAGAGAGCACTTGTCTATTACTATAATAATAATAATAATAATAATAATAATAATAATTAAGGTGTGACAGCAATGAAACTTATTTCCTCCTAAATGTTTTTATGATAAGAATCTTGTTCTCATGAAACTTTCAAAGATCTCCTGGCAAGATTTCAATCATAACATTCTTTTCAAACTGTTGGATGTCTGATCTGGTATGTTAGTTAATGCTCCGGGAACGTGCCCTGTTACCACTGGGTCAGAGCTTGGGGTAACGGAATTCTATCTCTGCGCTTCAGAGTCAGGTTCGGTAAAACGGTTGGTTACCCTAGAATAAAACGAAAGAAAAAAGGAGAAGAATCAAAAAGAATCGACGCAGAAATGTCATGACTGATCAGGATACATCGTCCTCAAAGGGGCATAGTCCTCCGGAATGTAACACTAATGAGATAACACCGCGCATCACGTGGATGCCTGAGTTCTGTTAAGCGGTTTTTTCCCCCTCACAGAATTAACCCTTCAAGCTCTTCACACTTCAAAAAACTGTTGGAATTTTCGGGTTGTCATTACCAATAATGCGGGGCTCGCGGCATGTCGGACAGCTTTTTATCTCTCATTCCAGTCCAGGACAGAGTATAGGACATAGCTATTCTTTCAGTTTAGATGATATACCCTTTTCCATCGTTGTGCGTGGTCATTGTCTAAATTGCGTCTACATCTTGTCTTGGGAGGCGCACAGCTAGCGTCTCACAAGCAGAAATGTAAGTGTTGTTGGTTGCTCTTATATTAGCGTAATTTGTAAATGTGGAGAAAGCAAGAAATAAACAAAGTTTTCTCTCCTCAGCGAGAGAAAATATAAACAAACTTTCTGTTTGGTCATGTTATGTGACATGCCTCAAATTCAGTTTTAAGTCATTTCATATCTCATCATTAGAGAATTTATCTTGGATAATTAGTTGACCCTGGTTGGTGGAATGTGGACCATATTCCACAAGCAAGCCTTCCTGAGAACACATCGTTTGAAGCTGCAAGATAAAGTGGCTTGATTAAGATTAAAAATTGCCACAGGATCAGTTTCTTGTCAGGCATGCTTGCTGCCGATTTCCTTCAAAATTGCACGGTGCTTGGTGATTTACAAACATACCAGCAACAGCCTCTGCAGCAGAAGGTCACAGCTGATCTGTCCGGGAATTTCATGCCAACTTCTGCTCATACTCATTCAATTATCCCCATTTTTTGTTCGAACTTAAAGCCATAACTGCAGAGGGGACACATGAAAACATTTTTCAAGAGTTTTCAAGATGGAGAGATCCAGTACTGGTGTAGGCCTGTACAGCTATTTGGAAAACCTCGGTCAAGAGAAAGTGAAACGAGGTTGTACACTGGCGATCACAAATGGAGCTGCGTGGACTTTGACATCAAAGTGTCAGACTGGTCAGACTCTTCATGCTGTAAGTAACTAAGGCCATCAATCGCGGAACAGCTCAGTAATTATTCAGCTGTTCTTGGAGGAAATCCTAAACCAGCACCACTCAGTGAGTATCTGAGTCTCCGACACCCAGAAAAAACAAACACTTGGAACCACAGCATAGGGACCTTTGGCTTTTAAGATGTTTTAAGCCCCCTAATTAAAGATTTTAGCTGAGGAGAGTGCAAGAATATGGCTGAGGAGCCAAGGTTAAAATTCAGAGGTGATTCGTTTAACTCCTGGGTAAGGCACTGCCATCGCAGCCTTGAATAAGGTACCCTTCCTGAATGTCTTCAGTAGATATCCAACCGTATAAAAATGAATTTAAAAAAGTCAGTAAATTGGTCCGGATAGTACCCAGTTTTTTTGAAAGAGCACCAGCGAAGAGCAAATTCATATTCTTTAATGCTAGCAAAGAGCACTGATTCACATTGTCCTCACTGCCACCATGGCTGCCCTCTCTCAAAGGCCTGTGGGAACACCGGTGTTATGGGCGAAGGAGGACAGATTTGTGGGCGTTCTCATTACACAGAGGCCCATTTCCTGGGCACTTCTGACCACCGCTGCACCTCCATCAATCTCTGTTTATTTTTTTAAAAGTTGTTACAGGAGAGAATAATCCCTCCCTGTGGACTGAGACACCACTTTTGAGCAGATTATGGCAGTGGTTCTCAAACTGTGGGGTCTTTAGATAAATCTAAAAAAAACACACACATGTAGCTAGTGTACTGTTTATCATGTACTTTCCAATGACATTCTCACCCGCTAAAGTGAAACGGTGCTTGTTCAATGCAGTTGTTTTAACTTGAAACAAAAATGTTATTCCATGTTAAAAAATACATTCAAGTCAGCATTTTGAATAAAGGACATGGGCACAACAGCATTTTCTCATGAAGCTGGGTCTGAGTACAGTGAGTTTGGCAACCTCTGCATAATGGTGCCTGTGGCAAAGCATCATGGGTACACACTCCACAATATCACAGTACAAATCACACCGCATTATAGGAACACATTGAAGCGCTTAATGTGGGGAACTGAAATTGTACGTTAATTTACATCAAAGTTGCACTACATTTTCATTTTAAATATTTAGCAGAAGCACATATCCAGAGTGACTTTTGCACAGCTTATGTTTTTACGCTACCCATCTATACAGCAGATATTTACCGAAGCGTTAATTGCCTGACTCAAGGGTACAATGGCAGTACCCTACCTGGGAATCAATCCTGCAACCTCTGATAACATTGTACAGGGGCCTGGGCTTGTGCATAATACACTAAATGCATGCTAAATGATGCAACCTTTAAGTGAGGAATAAAGTAGGTTATGCTGTTTGCGTTTTTGCTTCTTTTGGTTCAGGTTTTGATATTCTGAAACAATGTTGGTGAACTTCATTCTGTTTTGTACCCTCAGCGCAAACTCCAAATCTACTTCTAATCTAGTTCAAAGAACCCACCACAGGTGATCTTGCTTGGTTACAATTTGAGAGTTAATTTGCTCATGATCTTTGATTGTGGATATTTCCATATTTGAAAAAAATATTGTGGCTTTACTTAAGAGAAATTTTTAGAATATTTCACTTTGTATTTGGGTTCCCCTCGCATTGGCCCAATGTTAGGGGTCAGGGAAGTTTGGGGGATGGGGGGAGCTAGCTCTGTGGGGTTACCATGGAGAGGTCAGCTAGAGTGCAGACATGGAGACAGCAGGAGGGAGAGGGAAGGAAAGAGGGAGACAGAGACTGTGAGGAAGACATCACAAGAGAAAAATACAGATATAATTTGAAGAGAGAGAAAGAAAGGATGGAGAGTGAGAATGACAGAAAGGGTGAGAGGGAAGGGAGAGAGACAGAGAGAGAGAGAGAGAAAGAGGGAGAAACTTGAGGAATTCAGGTGATGATTTGGGCTAGAGCATGGTATCTTGGCATGGATGAGCTGCTCTCAGTGCCAGCAGGCTAAAGGAGATGAAGGAGTCACACTTGTTTTCTGATTCAGAACCTAATTAAAGAGGTTTACTTCTTCTGGTACTGAGCAGAACGCTGACTGAACGATAGATTACACTTGACGGTGTATCGTGTGTGTGTGTGTGTGTGTACGTGGTTTTGCGAGTGTGCGTTTGTGTGTAGCTGGCCCTTCTTGTTCAAGTTTACTAATTGGCTAACCACCTAGCCAACAAGTGGCTAACTAGTTAGCCTTAATAACAGGAGAGGGCAGTCCTTGTCCAGGAGAGCTATGTGCTTTTCTGTTTTTTGTTTTCACCTTAAAATCAGAAACCAACTAATACCCAAGAAAGCAGGTGAGCTGACTGGTGTGTAATTAACTGTACTAATTGGTCAATTAAGTGCTGAGTAACACAAAAAAGCAGCACACCCTATTGGTGTAGGGACCTGAGGTTGGATATACCGGCCATAGAGGTACTGACTTAGAGCAGTCCGATTTTATAATTCTGCCTCTAAAAAAAAAAAAAAATAACATAAAAAAACCTTTTAGAGCGAGGAAATGTGACCCAGCCACAGCTATCAAAGCAGTTCCGAGCAGGAAATCTGTTTCAACATGAGAAGCGCTGTTGTTTTTGGTTTCTGGTCCCCGTCTGCGGAGCTAATGCATTAGCATTCGGGATGCCGTCTATAAAATGTGCACCTCTGTGGGGATCCACAGCTTTGATAAGGAGCAAAGAATAAAAGCCGGGGCGGCAGGGCCCAGTGGCGAATGAGGATTGAGCGGTTTTCCCAGGGAGCGGCCGTAGGGGCTGCCCTGTGACACCTGTTTAGAGCCCGAACTCAGAAACCTGCGCTTAGGGTACTCACAGCTTCATGCTTTTATTATTTTATTTATCCTTTTTTTTTTTTTTTTACCAGAAAAACTCAGTTCCATTCCTGTTTCAGTCCATCAACATACATACATTTGCATTTGTGAAACATTAAAAAAATATTATTCTTATTAGGGCTCCAAGGTGCTGTAACCCTATTGTATTTATTGTTGTTCTTGTTGTTGTTCTCCTTCTTTTTACTGTTTAGCTACTGACCTTGAAAGAGTCTGTAATGTATAACTCGGCCTTGATCTGGGCATCCAAACCCCACTGGCCCTTGTGAAACATCCCGCCGTGTAAAATGGATCATGTGTAAAATATGAGCTGTGCTAATCAGCCAGGCTATGGCTAAGCTCTGCACAGACTCTGCAAAATAACACCATTATATTTGACACTGCCCCTGTGGCCATGCAGCCAACAAGAAGGTAAAATTACATTCAAGAAATATGATAAATAGCCTTATACAATAATAATTAAACAATTTATAAATGATTAAACAAGTGGATGGTAAAAATATGAATAACAGAAGGAACCACAATTGTCTTTTTTGTTGCACAAGTGGTTTGTATTCATGACAATTTGGTAGCCTCTCCATTATGTTAACCTTGCTGTGTTGGCCTTTACCACATACCCACTTTTGCTTTTACTGTTTAGCCAGTTTAGTTTTTACTCTATAGAGACATTTGCCTTAATTATCAACTGCTTTAGCCGTAACTGCATAGCTGCAAAGGCTAGCATTGGTTTTTATTAGTTTTTGGCAAAGCAGAGTTTCTATTCATCCCTGGAGTTCCATTCATTCTGAATGAACCTTTGTGGACCCTTTTTTTTTATGGACTAATCAAATCTTAAACCAGACACTGCAGAAAGCTGTCTCAGTCAAGTTCAAAGACATTTATCCAGGCAAAAAAAAAGAAAAAGAATGACCAACCTTCATTTTTAGGGCGAACTGTCCCTCAACTCTTGAGTTCCACCTCTCTGTCCCGCTAGAGAGGGTTTTACCTTAAGGGATCGGGGCGGGTTTGAGCTGAGGGTCAGGATCTGTGTATGGGGATGAAGGTAATTACTGGAATTGTTTAGCCTGGAGTTTTGGGAGGGGGGTTGGGGGTTGGGTTGAATTGGCTGATTCCAGAGCAGTGGGAGGTCACACCACTTTCATCTTTTGTGGTATCACAGGATGACCTAGTTGCCCTGTTTCACTGATCGTTTTTAGACCAATTATGCTCTTCCCCCTTGCTCACTTTCTGTAAATCTCTCATTTTTTCTCCTCCTAACGCTCAAACTCACGCTCTCTTGCCCTTGAAAATCACTCCCTCTCACATAAAAATCCCCCGCTTTGATTTAGTTTTCAATTCTAATGAGATAAAGAGGTTTGTGCCGTCTTCGAGGCAGTCTTTGAGCCCTGAACCCTTTTGTGAAGCAGCACAAGGAAAGAACGTTAGAGATAGAACAATCACTGCTTCTGTTTATCATGCAGTATCCCCATAGATGTTTTGTCTAAGAATAGATTGTGTACCAAATGGAGGAACATGAGTTCAAGGGTGTGAGACTTTTGGCAGTGGCAGGGATGTTGCAGGGGGTGGTTGACACCCACATCATCTTACCAAATTAGGCTGCAGACAGCATAAGCTGGAAACTTTTCGCCCGCTCTGAGATTCGGAATGCTCTGAAGACAGTCGGGATACTTCCGTTAACGGTGGCCAAGCCAAAATCCACGGGCGCTGTAACAGGGGATGGAAATGTGGAAACCTGCAGGTGTCTGGTAGTTCACAGACAGAAAACCAGGAGGGAAAAACAGCAAGTGTTCAATCTTTCCGAAGAAAGAGCTGATTGAGAAAGTTGCTGGATCTGTGCCAGGAAAGTGCAGACAGACATGATTACTGATGCAGTTAATTATAGGTCATGCAGTTAGCCATAAGCATTCAGCTCGCTATGGTGACAAACTTTATTACATAATGGAGCTCAAAGATATCACTTACCACAGAAATGTCTGATACAGAATGTGGCATAACGTCTGGAAAAGACGGGAAAATGCAGTTATCTTGGCGGGGGATCTTGGCCTATGGCTCTAAGGTCTAACCATACCTCTGATGTGACACTGAAGTTTGAAATATACCAGTGTTACAGGCATTCATATGATTAATCATATGATTCCCATGAGGAAATGTAACATATTGCAGTGTACTGTATCCACATTAACTTTTATGTAAAATATGATAAATATCTTCTCTATCAATTTTTCATATAGCAACATCTGAAAATCACATGTAGTTGTATATATTTGCCCATATATATTGATATATATTGTGGGATGTTGCAGTATGTATTCTGATATTGATTATATATTTTGTGAGTGTATTTAGTTTCCATAAGACACACACAAACTCACACGCATGCACCTATTCCTAACTTCACCACAGACTGGCAAGACAGGCTCATAGAATACAGGCCATATTAAATAGATCCACACCTTATTCTGAGTTACAAACTCCTCAACAGTGTGTTGCCATAGTAGTGCTGGTAAAAGAACAATGAAAAATGACTCCGGGTGTAAATCTCTTGCCTCTTAGCAAAAATTAAATGGCCTTCTACAAAACATTAACTATATTCAATATCAGTTTAATTCAGTTTTACTCATTTGATCAAATTGCAGTTGTGTAGCACATTTTATACATAAATTCAAGATGATTCACAATAAACATGTGTAATTGTGGTGCAGGGGACAGACAGTGAGGTCTGTCTCAGGGTGCAGGCTGAACTCCGACCCCTTTGGGACCGAATGTCTGAGTGACAGAGATCTGACACCAATCTGCTCCATGTGAGCTGCTCTTCAAAGGGGTGAAGCGCTCATGGCTAACATGCTAACATCACCCTTTAGCACTCAACTCTAAAGGATATCCGAACCATATTCCAGCTGAAAACAAATTTATTATGCTGTTTTAGGAGTGTAATCTGACAGGATGGGGCAGCAGAGCTCTGGATGGGGTCTTGCTGCGTGTAAAGACATGGGGCTAGTGCGGATGGCGCTTTCGTCCATAAATCTGTCCTTAAAATCCCGCTCTGGCCAGACTTACTTCCTGAATTCACACAGTAGTTAAGAAGATTAGTTCACAGACCTAACTGGAAAAGTAACATTCCCTCATTTGCTCTGTAAATTTGACTTTTCAATTCAGTTAAATTCAATCAGCTTTCACGGTCAAGGAAAGCACACTGAATTGGCAAAGCAGAAGGAAATACGATAAACAATAACAGAAAAAGGAAACAGTACTGACAGTATGTGGGGTGTTGATCAACCATAAAAATAACCATTAATAATTATAAAAAAAGGTGAGTGCAAACCATCTATACTACTGCGGTGCTGTAGTCTCCCACTCACTGTATCCCTCTCTGTCTGTCGGGGGTCAGATTTTTGGGGAGACGGAGCCGGTGCGGATGACGTCCGAGGGCTCGGACTGCCGCTGTAAGTGCATAATGCGTCCGCTGACCCGGGACGCCTGCGCACGTCTGCGCAGTGGCAGCGTGCGCGTGGAGGACTTCTACACTGTGGAGACCGTCAGCTCCGGCTCTGACTGCAAGTGCTCCTGCACCGCCCCGCCCTCCTCCCTCAACCCCTGTGAGAATGAGTGGAAGATGGAGAAGCTGAAGAAGCAGGCGCCTGAGCTCATGAAGGTAACCGCCCTCCTTCCCCCCTCATGTTAATTACAATAACGACCCCTCGTCACCGTCATCTTAATTAGAAAAATACTTCCTCATCTCTCCCCTTAATTAGATAAGCATCTCTCTTTACTTTCACCTTTACTGAATAGTGATGCCTCTTAACTTTCTCCTTAATTAGATTGCAACCACCATAATTAGAGAACAACCATCTCAGTTCCCTTAACTGGATAACTGGATGACCTCCTGCTCTCTCACCTTAATTAGATAATGACCCTTTCCTACTCTCACCTTAGTTTGAGAAGACCCCTCTATACTCTTACATAATGGCCATCCAACACTACAGCCTAAAGGCTGCAAGTTCACCATTCACAGTTTCAGGGGTGAATTTTAAACTTTTAAACTTCGATTCGCCTCCTGAAAAACGAGCCTCCTTCCAGGATATAGAGACAGACGGACAGACAGACAGCGGAGCATGGCTTCCTCCTGGTGACAGATGCCAGGCGTGATCTCAGCCTCACTCATAAATCTGTCACATGGTCTGTGCGAGTCGCACCGCCTGCCCCCGGTCTCCACCCCCCCTTCCTCCTGACAGGAAATGCCGCAGCCATTACCGCTGTCACTTCTCTCAAACCAAACCCATTTCCCATCAGGCTCTGCAGTTCTGGCCACCCAGCAAAATTAATTTTGCATTATTACTAAATTTTTTCATAGTTTGGTAGGAGATGAACAATAAACAGACATTTCAACTTCTAAATTCCAAGTTCTGAATTCAGAGTTCTGGGTTCTGAGTTCCAAGTTCCAAGTTCCAAGTTCTCTTAACTGCATTTACATAAATGTATGGCCCCTATGTGAATATCAGCCCTACAATTGTCTTGTTTTATTTTTTTTTATTTTGGTTTAACATTCACTATTGTCTTGGCTGCCCTGGTATGGGTATCACCTGATTGGCTGACCTAGCTGGTATGACCCAACTGATTGACCAGAATGGTATCACCTGATTGGCTGACTGTGTTCCTCTTGCAGCTGCAGACGATGGTGGACCTGCTGGAAGGGACTTTGTACAGTATGGACATGATGAAGGTGCACACCTACATCAACAAGGTCGTCTCACAGATGAACAACCTGGAGGAGGTGAGAGAGAGAGAGAGAGAGAGAGAGAGAGAGAGAGAGAGAGAGAGAGATGGATGGATCATTAGAGCACAGAGTTTGTAGTCATATTTAATGGGAGGTTAATAAGCACCATTAAGCAAAACAGCTGCATGTTGAAGATCTGGCTAGAGTGTGAGTTTTTGAGGGATTTAGCTGTTTCAACTGTGTGGTTAGCACGGTGCACACAGCCAAAGTGTGTCTTTTATTGGCCTCATAATCAGAGTGCGGTTGTGATTCAGACCCAGCCAATGAGAAATAAACCGCGGAATAAACTCGGTCTGGCTGCTCGCGGAGAACGAGCTGTGCGTGCTGCTCTCACAAACCGCCAGCTCGTCCTTTAAACAAACTCCTAAGCAGCGCGTGACCAAACTGGCGGTTAGACCTGATTTGCTTGCACTGAAGCGTTGAAATGCTGAATGCTGATTTGGATGAAATTCCAAACCCATCTTGCATTTTTTTTTTATTGTTCAACAAAGCCTACATAATTAATACAGGATTTTCCTGAAAAAGAAACTCTGTAAGTCTCAAAAAGAAAGTGATAGCCAAGAGGTAGTGTTAGAGGTTCTGTAATACTTCGTGATCCTCTACTGTTTTATCCTGTTCAGACCCCAGAAGGCAGGTGAGGTAAGTTAACTGTTTTCTCAGTTGCTTTAAATTGTTATGAAGTGAAAAATAGCAAAAAAGTCCAGTATAACCTGCAGGTCTCCAGAACCAGGAGAGAGGACCGCTGCTGCACAGGTCCACTGTAAATAAGTAAGAATTAAGAATTAAAACATATCTGTGTACAATTCCTGCTTGCCAGACCATCAAGGTTAACCTGACCAGGGACAACGACTTTGTGAGGGACAGCATGGCCAGCCTGACCAATCAGCTGAAGAGGTATGAGAACTACTCTGATGTGATGCTGAGCATAAAGAAGGAGATCTCCAGCCTCAGCACTCAGCTCCTGCAGAAGGACAGCCCCGGGACAGAGAACAAGCTCCAGGTGAGCGCTGCAACCCTGCGGCGACACTTAGCTCCTGCGTTTCATTCTGCCCCCTCTGCTTCTGAACTACTGGAGGTTCCTGGTTGCACTTGGTCACACCCCTTAGTGAATTATCAGAGGATGCATCAAATGGGAATGTTTCACTTTCTATGGTTGAAGGATAGCATATTCCATGTAAGGAATATGGAGCTGAGTATCTGGTGTGTCTATAGAATCTGTGGCAGAACTCTCAGGGTTATAAATACAGGGCTGAGTATCTGGTGTGTCTATAGAATCTGTGGCAGAACTACCAATGTTAGAAACACTGAGCTGTGTATCTGGTATGTCTATAGACCCTGTGGTGGCATTCGCCTATTTTTGCCCTCAGTCATGCCACAGATAGTCTGTGTGCCAAACAGATTCTTAACATAGCATGCCATCTCAAGGGGGTCCATAGAGCAGTGAGCCCAAACCCATTTCCCATGTTGCCAGGAAACAGCAGTTGCAGGAAAGACAAAGGATGTCGCCAAGTTCCCCTCAAAAACCGCCCAGCCGGGAGCCAAGCCAGCAGCCAAACCGGCCAAGGAGAAGCCCGCAAAGCCCAGAAAAGAGGGCAGCAAGACTGCCAAACCTGGCAAGGGGGTGGGGCATCAGCCGGGCGTCGTCAGGGGTATCACCTACTACAAGGCGGAGGATATGGAAGAGGGGGGCAACAGCAGAGGTAAGGGGGTGAGGGCTGTGGGGCTGAGTCTACAAGATGGGGGTGGGGCCAGGGGGTTGAGGGAAACATTCGTAAGGCCATGGTAGTTAGAACAGCAGCGGTATGAGATGGGGGGAAGGGAAGTGACAGCACATCCTGTCATCTTGGACTGCCATTGTTGCAGGATCCCTTAGCAAAAATATTATTGTCAGTGACTTAAAAATCCCAATAAGTGTGTGAGTGTGTGCGAGTATGAGCGCAGTGTGGGCGTGACTACTCTGGGGTGTCAGTGCTGTGGCAGGTGGGTTAAATCTCAGCTGTGCCCTGGTTCCTCTGAGGGACCCAGCAGGGTGTGGAGCAGGTCTGATAGTCCTGGGGTGACTCAGCACAACAAATGTGACCTAAAAATACTAAAGCTCTATGGGGCAGGCCCATCCTGAGAGGGCAGGGCTCAACGGCAACAACAAAAGCGATACTAATTATTTAACCAGCATCCACATTCCACATATCAGGTCCTGGAAGAGCTCCACATCAACCTATCAAGAGGACCGCTGCCTGACCTTAGCTAAAATTAGCAAACATGCTCAAGCTGTTTTTAATACACTGTTATACTGTTTCGATCAGCGTTCTACGTGGTTTGAGCTTTCTGTCGCTCTCTCTCTCTGTCATTATTTTTCTTTCCCTCTGTCCGTCTTTCTCACACTATTTGAAAGTTCATGTTGCCATCATTTCTGTATAACTAATTCAGGCCACTGCAGAAAAGCTCTTGTCCTCACAAGCCATGGAGATTAAATAGCTAACTCCCTGCAGTGTAGCCACCATTAGAAATACAACGAAAACATTTAAAGAGAGGAAGTTTTGCTTGGAGAATGGACTCCTGCTGTGTTGTTTTTGGAGAATAGACCCCTGCTGAGTTGTTTTTTCTTTTTTTTTGGGGGGGGATGTTTTTTCTTTGCCCATTTCTTGGACTCAGCTCACTGAATCCTCACACGGGATGTTCCACAACTGGATTTTAGTCAAGAACCCGTCAGGGGTGAGAATCCTGTCCCACAGAGTTTAATCTCCGGCACATTAAAGCTCAGGTCTGGCAGAACTTCCTGATTTAACCTGGAGAAATACTCATAAAATGGGAGCAGACTGGTTACATAAGAGTTCACTGAACTAGTCGGAAAAGTAATACCTCTTCAGTTGATCCAGAAACCTTATGAACAGGATAGCGCCATCACATCTGCAATATAAGCAAGAGCATACATCACATGGTGTTTTCATGGTGTAGTATAAATTGTCACACCACAGGATGTAATATATTGTATATCCAAAAGAAAAGAAAATGAGAAAAATTTGAGGATGAGTTCTGCTTCATCAAGTGAAAAGAAATATCTTGCAATCCAGGCCAACATAAACAAAACACACCTCAAAACCATGCCTTTCCGCATTTGCCCCTGAGAAACATTGATTTAGTATCGTGAAATGTTCCAACGTATACATTTCCCACAAACAGAAGAACCATAAAGATATGAAACCCAGAACTGCAAAAACATCACCTGACGGAATGAGATGTACAAGCTAGAAAATTAAACATGACTCGCGATGTGTAAAACGTTTCTTGTAGGAATCCAAAGCATGTTTTTCACCAGGGAAACTCAGCCTCTTGGCTACTCAGGTGTCTAATATTTCATGTGTTCATTAAAATACTATTGATACCTCACCACATGATGATAACACATAAATAAGGTATAGGGACAGGTGATCCTTGAAAGCCATAAGGTGTATAGGCCTTTTTCCCAACCCTGCACCTACGCAATAAAGTGACCAGTGTTAACTTTCCACTAACAGTATTTATATGGGTCCAATAGGGATCATTCGTTCTTAATCAGAGTAAAACATACTATTATCAGCTGTGTGATTCAACTAATCAACAGCTCATCAGTACCATGTTTGAATCAGGGCTGTTAGTACTTGGTTAGAACAAAAACCTACATGCCCTGCAGGTCTGGAGGAGAAGGGTTCCCTACCGCTGAGATAGATAAATAACAAAAACAAAGTAAAAACAGCAACACGGAGAATGTGTTGGTCTTGGAGAAAAGGGGTTTCTTCCCTGCAGCTGTCAGAGACACATTCCAGTGCATGTGGGAGCGAAAGCTTAATCTGGGGGTGCGTATTTGGGTGCCAAGTTCCTGTCTTGTGATGGTTTGGGCAGATAAAGATCTACTTGGCTGTGTCAGAGCTGCACGTGGTTGTCGTATTTCATACTGCATATCTGTGAGCTTGCTCAAGAGCGTAAACACACAAATGCACATTTTACAGTGTTTTCTACACTTTGACTCAATGGGGGGTTTGGAGAGGTGGGGGATGTTTGTTTTAATTCACATCTGGAAAGTAATCTCATGCGAAGTTCTTTGCGATTATAAATGGCATATTAGCATAGACTGCATAAACAGGAAGATGTCTGTGTGGTGCTGGAGAGTGTGAATAAACTCATGCATGTTTATCTGTCTGGCTTGCTGCACTGCAAGCTTTGCCTGACAGATGGAGAAAAGATCTGGAATGCAGCTGAAGAGTTATTAAAACCATAAATCAGCCACAAAGATGGAATTACCACATTCAGGCTTAGTCTTCGTTATTTGCTGGGAGGTGGCTAGAAACTAGCTAGGGGAGTTGGTGCCATGGAGATACAAGGTGATACCAATCACCAGTCTTAATGGTTTTGCTTTGTTCTACGTTGAAAAACATAGCACATAAAACTCTGGGGATAGTCTCTGCTAATTAACCATTGGTCAGTTGGTTCTTTTGGTTCTCAGTGGTCACTATTTCTACCAGTTACACTGCTTATGTTTCCTACATGCTCCAATAGACATTGAGCGCCTGCTTTGGATGCTGGGAATATGAAGTGGAGTGGAGATTATGATTGCCCTGTACAGTGCACAGTAGTTCAGAGGAATCAGGAATCTCCATTAACACATTTCCTGCCCCCCCCCCCCCACCTCACAGAGCACTCTGCCAAATCCAACGCTATCGAGAGCCAGATGGATGCGGAGACACTTCTAGGAGACACACCTGAGGAATCCCACACTGGCCTGGTTGCCACCACCACAGATGCCATGGAAACAACAGCAACGACCACACCGACAACCACAACACCTACAACTACCACCACCACCACCGCCGCCGCCACCAGCACCACCACCATGATTACTACAGCTAAACCAGAGAGACCTGCGCCGACCTTTGTGTTAGTTTTGGACAACTCCGCAAACATCAGCCAGTTTCTCTCCAACCGAGCAGGTACGTGTTCTTTAAATAAAAATAAGCACAGATACATTCCCTCAAGTGAGGAACCTTCATTATCAGTAAAGAACATTCGGTACCACAGTACTGGAGCTTGGCCACACCCCTTTCATGAATATGTACAAAATAAATCAAATTGGGACTTTTTGGCCTCAACAACATGGAGGCTTAAATTTCAGTCTTAAGAATTCAGATCTGAGTTTCTGGTTTGCGTATAGCATCTGTGCCTTGGCTCTGTTTGGCACCTGATTGGCTGGTTCCTGGCTAGGCGCATGATTGGTCAGTTCCCCCTCACAGAGAAAGATCCAGAGTGCGAGGGAACAATCGCCTCAGTGGAGGAGCCAGTGAAGCACCACAGCTATGGCCGCAACGAGGGTGCCTGGATGAAGGATCCTGTCGCCAAGGACAACAGGATCTACGTCACCAACTATTACTACGGCAACAACCTGGTGGAGTTCCGGAACCTGGACAACTTCAAGCAGGGTGGGGCATGCAGTATTTATTCCTTTGTTGCTGTATTAATTCTAAAAAATAAGAAAAATGCCATTGATAAGGGCCTTCCCTTCAATCCACACACTCATTTTCACACACGTTCAGAGTGTGCAAACACACACACACACACACACACACACACACACACACACACACACACACACACACACACACACACACACACACACACACACCACCAACAGTGGCAGCTGCAGAGGCCAGTGGGAATAGAAACATCATTCTTTCTCCAATTTCATAATTTAATTTTTCATATTTGTATAGCAATGTTTCAAACCCATGTGCTGTTTTGTTTAAAAGTCAGAATTTTTTTTAAACTGTGACAATTCTAGTAAATTACATTTACTGTTAGACAGCAATGAAAATGCAGGGGCGAAAGGGGGAAAAAAGGGCCATTGTGCAGCTATACTGTATAAACAATCAACCCTTCTTCTTCTGTCACTGGAGAATTATGAGTTGGGTCGCAGCCGTGGGGCGCCGGGTTGGCTGCTTTGAATTACACATGTTTACACTGCCTGTGTTTTTGTACATGGTTACGGGGGCTCAGCAAAACGGGGCTGAGGATTAACGCACAATAGCGGTTAGTTAGTGGAGGAAACATCTCTAAGCACTCCTTCCTGGTGCCGCTGTCCGCAGACTGTACCTCCCCATTGTTTCAACGCATGATATATGTGCTCGTTAATCACCGTCATTACATAATTTTACTCTCAAAGCTCAAATTTGAAACATAATAAAATATCTTTTGATCATTTATACTGCTGAAATTAATTTTACTGTAGAAACTGAAGACAAGTACTTTGCTCGGGGGTTCCACAGCAGTGCTCAGTCTAAGATTTGAACCTGCAACCCCTGAATCAGATGGCCAGGCCTCACATCATGACAGTACACTGACCCTTTGAAATGAAGCATTCTCTGTTCTTCTCTTTCTTTCCTTTTGTCCTGCCCCTCACTTACCTCTCTTTCATTTTCTCTCTCTCTCTTTATCCCCTCTCTCTCTTCTCTCCCTCTCTCTTTTCCACTTTGTCTTTCACTCTCGTCCCTCTCTTTCCCTCCTTCCCTCTCTCTCTTCCCCTTCCTGTCTCTCTCCCTCATTCTTCTCGTTCCCTCTCTTCTACCCCTGCCTCTCTCTGCAGGTAGGTGGAGTAACCTGTACAAGCTGCCATATAACTGGATTGGGACAGGTCATGTGGTCTATGCCGGCTCCTTCTACTACAACCGGGCCTTCACCAAGAACCTGATCCGCTACGACTTGAAGCAGCGCTACGTAGCAGCATGGGCCCAGCTGCCTGATGCTGTGTATGAGGACTCCACCCCCTGGAAGTGGCGTGGCCATTCGGACATCGACCTGGCAGTGGATGAGACTGGACTGTGGGTCATCTACCCAGCGGTGGACTATGACTACGGCCAGGGTGAGGTGATAGTCATAAGCCGTCTGGACCCCAGCGACCTGACACCAAAGAAGGACAGCACCTGGAGGACCAGTCTCCATAGGAACACCTACGGCAACTGCTTCATCGTCTGTGGCGTTCTGTACGCGGTCAATTCATACAACCAGCATGAAGCTGAGATTTCCTACGCCTTTGACACGCACACAGGCTCAGAGGCCGCCCCGTTCCTGACCTTCATCAACCCGTACGCCTTCAGCACCCAGATTGACTACAACCCCAAAGAGAAGCAGCTGTACGCCTGGGACAATGGCAACCAGCTCACCTACAATTTACAGTTTGTGGGGCGAGACTAGATCAACTACAGCAGGAGTGTCAGACTCCGGTCCTGGAGGGCTGCAGTGGCTGCAGGTTTAACTCCAGTTCTGGAGGGCCTCAGTGTCTGCAGGTTTAGCTCCAGTCCTGGAGGGCTGCAGTGTCTGCATGCTTTTATTGGCCGTTCAGGCCTTGGAAACAAGATGTGTGAACTCTTTAGCTAATCGGTGCCTGAAATGAAAAAATGAAAGGTTGCCCAGGACACCAGTCTGACACCCCAGTTTACAACAACATCCACTTTGTGGATCTGTGGATCTACCCACACGCACTTTGTAAAGAAAAGAATTTTGATTTTAAAAAAATCATTGCTTTTTTGAGATTCACATTTCTTTGTTACTTGATTTGTGTTTTACTTTTTTTCTACATAAGAGTTTAGAATTGGTTTTGTGCTGTTTTTTGTTTCTTTTTTAACTTTTGTTTTTTTAAATTCTTAAAATTTGTAATTTTAAGAATGACACCAGAGTCAACTGCTCTGTCTCGGTTGAATTCGCACTGGATGACACAGTGACGATGTGTATTGTCACAAAAAAAAAAAAAAAAAAAGAACAAAGATGTTATGTCAAAATTCCTGTGTGCGAGTGTGTATGGGTGTGTCAGTTGTGTATGTTAGGATTTCATTGACACAAAACATTTTACTTTAAAAAAAGTGTAAAACACAATTAACAAAAATATTACATTTTAATATTCTAGGACTATCAAATATATATATCAAGGTTTTCACTGCAATTTCTTACTTTGCTGAGCATATACACATTTTTAAACATTTAACATTTTGTGATAAAGAATAATGAACAGTAATCTGTACGACCAGATCAATGAGAATTAAGTATGACGATAATCATTTATCTTAAAATACAAATACCTCATTACAGGGCTTTTATATTTTAAGATTTTTTTCAGATGATGCAGTGTAATTATGTAAATTAATATTCCCTTGTAAATAACTCAGTGTAGCCTTATGGCTTTGAGGACAGTTTTGGATGATTTTCTATTGGTTTCGATTAGACGGTATAAAAGTATTTATTCAGAAAGCAGGTGAACAGAGATTAAAGGTGTTTATGTGGACAGAGGCAGAAAGAGCAAGCAGAATGTTGACAAAAGGCAAAATATGGAGGGGCAACGACAACGCAACATGGCGCTTAGCAACATGGCTGTTGGTACGTGATGGTGCTTAGTACTGTATTCCAAATGATGTTCACAATAAAATGCATGTAAGATAATTTGCGTTAATTTTAATTATTGATTGTGATAATCAAATAACAATCAACATCAGGGTTATCCGTACTGGGATTTTAGATGTTAAAAGCAAAAAAAAAAAAAAAAAAAATGGGACTGTCTGTGAGAATTACCATATACTTGCACAGAATTTGCCATCATACTCTGATTGAAAACAAAGGCATCTAATTGAACTTAGTTTGCCTTTTGCTGTCTAGCCCTGTCCATAAACACAACATATTTTGTTGTATAAGTATATACAGTTAAGTATTCACTTCACTTGGTGTAAGTTACGTATATTCTGTGTGCGATCTGGTCAACTGTACTCTTTATATATTCTGTCCTTTCCATGGCTGTGGCCTTCATAAGAGGAAAAGCAGATTTCACACTGTGGGCATTTAGCTTGGAGAACTGCGGTTTTTGTTTGTTTATTTGTTTGTTTATTTTGTGGGGTTTTGCTGAGGGGATGGGGTGGGGTAGGAGGGGGTGGGGGTCTTCCCATGAACTTCTGTGCAAAGAGCAAAATAAAAGGGTGAAAGAGAGCAAGTTGCGTGTTTGTCTGAATAGCTGTAAAGACGTGGCGTGTTGGGAGGTTTGCGCTGTGTGTGACAGCCGCTCACACCCTGCTGAGCTCAGCCTTTACTGTGACACACGCAAAGCCTGACAGAAAGACACAGCCACGATTCAGTGCAGCAAACATGTGCGACTGGGTCACATGACCTTTCAAGCACCCTCTTCGACAACAAGCACACACATGCACACAAACCCACACACACGCACGCATATGCATGTATACATCCAAACATTTGCACACATACACAAGCAAGTGCACACACACACACAAAGACACATAAAAGCAAGCAGATGTACAGACACGTACACACACACACACACACACACACACACACACACACACACACACACACACACAGGCACACACACTCACACAATGACACAGTTCTGCCTTCACTGCCGACCCTTTCACACTCAGCAGTGAATACCATGTTTGTCATTACGAAAGCTGTTCCAAGTAATGGACCGCAAGAAACGGCATTATTAACAGTCAGCTGCGAACCAGCACAGCCCAGTAGTGCATGTGATTTCTGCACATTCAGAAGAGCAGAGAAGGGGCCTTGAAGAACACTTGACCCAAATTGTCCCAGTAAATGCCCAGCAGTCTGTGATCAAACCCCAATCATACCAGGGCTAGCCTGGACTCCAGATGCTAAATCTATGACACAGCACCTAGAAAACAAGAAACAAGCATGGATTTTTTGTTTTGAAGTGATTCTTCTGTAATAAACACATACGTCAGCAGAGATTTTCTGGCTCTGAACAGCAGTTTTGTTTGACAGAAGTAGTAACTGACCGTTGGTTTATTAGCGAAGAACATCCTGGGTGCTATCTGGCATCTTGCCATTATAGTGACAGCAGTTTTCAAAGCTGTAAGTCTGACAAGTGAGGAAACACTGGAAAGCAGAAAAAATACTGTTAGTAAATAAGAAAAGTCTCAAATTGAGTAAAAACAACCATGTTGTTAATGAAGAGACAGAGACAGTTGAAGACAGATACTTTACATACAAAGCCGGCCGCGGGAAAACAAGCATGGAGCTAAATGTTCAGTTATTACAGTGTGCTGTCAGCATTTATACAGTTTAAGGGGAACACATTAGCATGTGATGACCAGGTAACCCCAGAAAGTGAGGCCCATACAGGATAGTGGGAACCCCAGACAGCAGACAGCAGGTTGTTAACAGGAGACGCCATTTGGCTCTGGTCGGATGCGGCCACATCCCTTCGTAATTCTAATACACATTCTCAAACACTGTGCTGCTCTCCAGAACAGTCTCCCAACAATGCCAAGACCAAACAAAATAAATAAATAACAATAAAAATAATATTTTTATAAAACCAAAAATATGGAGAAAGGAGTTTCCAAGGTCAATTCTACAAAGCCACACAAGTTGAAGGAAAATCTGCATTTGGTTGTGGGTTGATTTTTCCAGACTTTCCTGTCTGAGGAAGCACCCAGGGGTGTGTGGGTTTGAGATGCGCTGACCAAACACAACACATTTTGCAAGGTGACCCATCGCCATTAAACCCCACAGACCCTCCCTACCAACGGCCCTGGATTTACAGTAGCGTGCTCCATGGGATGGCGCCAGCAGAATCTCCAGAGATACCTCAAGTCAAAAGGCAAGACTGTACCCCAGTAAGGAGATCTGGCATGCAGCCAAGATCACAGAAATACAACAATGGCACAATAAAAGACATTTAACACAAGACATTTAAGAGACACTCCAAGGGATTTTGGACCTTTGGCATTTTATACCCGATTACTCACTATGAGAGCTATCTCTGTATTTGAAATTAAAATAGCGAATTACAGAACACAAGAAATAAATATATCTTAAAAAATGAAAATGTGTGTGTCATAACCATCCTGATGTCACCTTACTGGTAGAGAACAGTGGATACATGTCTTTAGTCATGGCCCTTAATGCCCCCTGCCCCCCCACCCCGTTTTTCATTGGCCCGTTGTGAGAGAGACAGGGCCCCCTGAGAGAGCTGAACTGAAGCTCACACGGGTGGTATAAATAAATCAACCCCACACAAACTCCCAAATTAATCTGCATCTTTCTCCTTTCAAAGGAGGAGACATCTTAGGAAGAGACCGGCTGAATGAATGCGGCTATTGTGAAAAAACAAAAGTGTTTTTCTCTTCTTTCAAAAATGTTGTCCTTGGAGACATTTGGGTTCCATGGCGACCCAAAGGTGGGGAAATATTTTTGGTTATTTGCTGCAGTGTAAACAAGCTGCAGGAAAGCGAGAGGGGAACATCCCTGCACCCTCTGCAAACACTGCTGATTCTACCACTCAACAGCTCGATATCCTGGCCCCCTTCCTTAATTCTGCCTGTAACCAATTAAATGGCCAGAATCCAACCCTGCACCCCGCACCCCCCGGCCCCCTAGAGTAACTAGCAGCTTGTTATGATTCAGAGGTTGTTGTTATGGTTAGAATGAAAACCAGCATATGCAGCGAGTCCCTACGTCCGAGTTTGACAAACCCTGTTCCAAAAGCATTAAAAATGTTCATTAATAACTAATTAATTAATAATGGATGAAATGGCTTTAACAGCTTCTGTGTAGTACTCTGAATGGGACAGGGGTCTTCATCACAGTATAGAAAGATCTACTAAATAGGTAGATTTAGTCAAAAAAAGGAAAAAAACTCTGGTATATCCTGAAATAAAAGTGAACATCTAGCTTAACAAATGAGAACAGTCATTTTGCAAAATACTGCAAACAAACACATATTTCGAGGGTAAAATGTTCAGACCCAAGTTTATCTGGTTTTAGACATCTGTGCCAAAACTCAAATAGGCTACAATTAAAACACAAGCACATTTAAAATTAAGCATCATTTTAACAAACTTTTAAATAACTACAGAGCTGAAAGCACATAGCAGCCAGCACGGTGATTGATGTGGTGAATCGTCGCTCATCGTCCTGTCCCACCGGGAATGTAGTTCAAAGCCGTCATGATACCCACAGCCAGTCAGCATGGGAGAAAACAGATTTTTTTTAAAGACTTTTTTTTTGGTCAAAGTTCTAAGAAAATAACAAATTCACATATTGTGATACGACTTAAAAAAAAAAAAAAGAAAAACTAGCCAACAGGATAGGAGGAGGATCCAACCCACCCAATCAGAATCAGACATCTATGTGTCTCATTTCCATAAATTGCGTTTTGTGGTGAGTAGCCACACATGAGCAGTCCTCATCAGGGGACATTAAACAGCTCACCACATCCTCACCCGGGTGGATCAGGATGTCTATGGCCAGTCTTTAGGCAGTTTTCAACAGCTCTTGACAGGTTCCTGTTTACTGCTGCACCCTGAGCTAGCCAATCCATTGGCTCTCTGTGAGATTCTGGTTTACTACTGCACCCTTAGCTAGCCAATCCACTGGCCCTCTGTGAGGTTCTGGTTTACTACTGCACCCTTAGCTAGCCAATCCACTGGCGTTCTGTGAGGTTCTGGTTTACTACTGCACCCTTAGCTAGCCAATCCACTGGCTCTCTGTGAGGTTCTGGTTTACTACTGCACCCTGAGCTAGCCAATCCACTGGCCCTCTGTGAGGTTCTGGTTTACTACTGCACCCTTAGCTAGCCAATCCACTGGCTCTCTGTGAGGTTCTGGTTTACTGCTGCACCCTGAGCTAGCCAATCCACTGGCTCTCTGTGAGGTTCTGGTTTACTACTGCACCCTTAGCTAGCCAATCCACTGGCTCTCTGTGAGGTTCTGGTTTACTACTGCACCCTTAGCTAGCCAATCCACTGGCTCTCTGTGAGGTTCTGGTTTACTACTGCACCCTTAGCTAGCCAATCCACTGGCTCTCTGGCAGGTTCACTGCCGATACTCACTCCACAGCTTGATCTTAAACCTACAAGGCACAGTGCCAAATGGCAAAGAAAATGGGTAGACTGTGACTGAGGTAAAGTTGCGATTGCATTATGGGTTTTTCTGTCTGTACATGCGAGACCTCATTTTGGTGATCCATCATCTGTTAAGAAGGATCAAGGAGTTTCATAAATCAAAACAAGTGTTTTTTTTTATTTCCACACTCTCACTCAAAACATTAGACATGTCATTTATTACATTAGTTATGCCTTTGGCTCACTGGGCATCTTATGCAGACAGCTGTATTTAAAAAAAAAAAAAAAAAAAAAAAAAAAAAAATCAAGTACAGACAGCTAAATGTATATTAAATCAAGTCAGTCATGGCCAACGCTTTGCTCCAGCGTGAGCTGACCTTCTCAGTCCCCCATTTGAGATTTGAACCTGCAACCTCAGCACTCTGAAATGCATGCTCTTCCAAGTCAATTAAATGGAAAACTGGCCAAGATTCCATCAAAAGCACTTAGAGTCTTTATGGATAAATGCAATCCAATCAAAACAGGCTCACAACACTATGATGCAATTTTCATTGAGCATATAATGGCGATTATGCCCTTACAGAGATTAAATTTAGCTTTGACTGAACTGGGTATTCCCTTAAAGAAACTAGTGGTATTTCATTGAAACTAGCCCCATTTTTTTTATCTATGTAATCGATTATACAGTTAATCAAAGTAGCTCTAAGTGAATAAATGTTAATTGATTTGGGAAAGCCAAGTGCTCCCTGGTGCTTTAGCCATTAAACCCACCACATAATTGATCAGTTAATCAGGATAACAGCTCTAAATTGATCAATGTTAATTAACTGAGGAAATAAAGTGCTCCCTGGTGCTTCAGCTGTTAAACTTGCTATTCACATAGCTGGAGGCCTCTGGCCCTGCTAGCCAAGTGCATCAGTGGGAGGAGCCAGAGCACTGGTAACCAAGGAAACCCCAACAGCACACATTAACATCACATTACCAGAGAGACTGGCAAAACCTACACTTGCTTGAGTACATGCAATCGTTTTACACAGCTTGATTATTTACTGGGGCAGTCTACGTACATTGCTCAAGGGTGAAAGAGCAGTGCCCCACCTGGGAACTGGGCTTCAGGCCAGGTTAAAACCTCTGTGCCACTCACTCTGCTGCCCCAAGAATGCCATAGGTAAGGTACAGCCCGGGGTGTAGCTAAAATTTCTGGGCTCTGTACACAGGCAGGCTCTGAGGGCCCCTCCACCCTTTATTAAAAAAAAAAAAAAAAAAAATAATAATAATAATAATAATAATTCCCAGATTTTTGTTGGCCCCTTCAAACCCTTGGGCCCTGTATACTTTCCCCCTGTTGCCACGCCCCTGGGTACAGCTGGTAGCCATACAAGTAGCAGGACGAAACTCACCAGCATCTCTATTCTCTGGACATATTTGCTCTCTTCTGGGACTGATAATTGCATTTGGCTGCACCTGAGATGCATTTTCCCTGTGCCTAGGTGTGTGTGTGTGTGTATGTGTGTGTGTGTGTGTGTGTGTGTGTGTGTATGTGTGTGTGTGTGTGTGTGTGTGTGTGTGTACACGTGTGTGTGTGTGTGTGTGTGTGTGTACGTGAGTGTGTGTGTATGTGTGTGTGTACGTGTGTGTGTGTGTGTGTGTACGTGTGTGTGTGTGTGTGTGTGTGTGTGTGTGTGTGAGTGTGTGTGTGTGTGTGTGTGTATCTGTGCATATGTATCTGTGTGTGTGTGTGTGTGTGTGTCTACCAACTTTGGCTAAGAACCAAAAATTATTAAGAGTTCATACTGTTTCAAGGTTTCTGGGAAACAAAGAACCATTTAAAAGATGATCAAAAGAAACAGAATGATGTCATGCCAAGCCCCCCCACCCAAAAAAAAAGGATAAACAGGGACTGAGAAAGAGAAAGAGGGAGGTATAGAGGGAGAGGAGGGATTGGAGAGAGAGAGAGAGGGAGAGGGGGGCATGTATGCAAGCACATGGCAGCTCACCTGCGCAGACATCGTATGGTAAAGATTACGGAAGAGAAAACGTTCCCAGGGTCCCAGCAACAGCACACATGTTTGACATTACATATTAGACTTTTTAATAACGCATCACTGTTTACATTTGAAATATGAAGAGCAGAGGGCATTTTCTTTTACAAAATGTCCTTTATTTTAAAATGCACTCCTCCCACAGTCTCTTTCCCCCTGAGTCAGACTACAGCATGCTCTGATACAGGGCTAAAGAGGCTGATTAAATTCAGATATTTTTGCTCTCATTTTATCACTAAATGAATCGAGCGACTGAATGTTCTCCCGTTCTTCAGCACCACATAAAAACTATTTAAAAAAATCTTTAAAAACTAAATCAGGAAGAGGAAGCTGTGTGCGCGTGATTCACATAGCAGATGGCCTGGCCCTCAATTCTTTCTACTCTGCAGATCTGATACTAGTCATGGAGAGCTATTAGGACAAGGATCTTACCCAGCTTAACCCTATTCTTCCCTGGTGAGGCATTGGTGAGACGGTTGTCACCTCACCAACACAGACCTCCTGCCATAGCAAGTAGCATTAGCATTGGGGTGGCGGTGCAGAATAGCTGTCAATTTAAACAGTAAAATATTCAGTTGTGTCAATGAATTGCATTAAAAAGAACATAAGTTGATCGGTAAAATGAAATTGAAACAATGGAACACTGGCAACTACAACATTTTCCAGACCGGGAACAGCCCTTTATGGGTAACAGTCCGTGTAGATCTGTAAGGTTGCCTTGACAAAACATGAACACTATTTGCCTGGATCATTTGCTGTCTTTGACAGAACTTGTTCTGAGAAATACAACATTGGAATATTGTTTGGGGAATGTTCTCTTTAAAACATGAAGTCACAGCTGAATGCAATGGAACGAAGTACGCCTTTGATGAGACACGGTGCATTTTACTGGGTTCCAATTCCAACCCGCATCTAAAATGGTTCAGGTTAATTCTGCCCCAAGAGTTTGACTGGCATGCCTGTTCTTTAATTTCCTATGTTAAAGGACAGAATAATGGCAATGATTTCTGTACACAAAACAAAAACAACTAGTTTCATTCTGTATGCATTATGTGCAAACTAACAGGGCCAATCTAAGATGTAATTTAACCAGTTATCAGACCAAGAGCAGAGAGTGTAACAAAAAACTAGCATACACACAGGCCTCTTTGCCACTGAGTTTGGCACCACTGTCTCTTGAAAACTGCACCTGGGGTTCTGTGTTTGCACGATCCTCTCCCACACATGCTTAAACATCTACTGTATTTCGACACCGCACTCAGAGTCTCTGCGCGTTTGATAAACACATTCAGACCACACTCCGAGGATCCTCTGCGAACAGCTGCGAGTTTGCATTCTTAACTGACTTATTATGGCTTCATGAGAGCTATCAAATTCCTCTGCCACATAATTCAAGATGATGAGCCCCCTGAAGACAAAAGTTAGTTCGAGAAGGAAGACAAAGTGCTAATTTACTCAGGACAGCGGTAGTAAGTGAAACATGGGAGACCATGCAGGTCGCTGAGGGGAGAGCAGAGGGGTTACGACTCAACGGAGCCATAGGTTTTACAGGATAAACAGGAAACTGATTTTACACACATGCCAATTGCCCCAGACCTACTGTCTGTCATGGATTAGGGGACATACTTGGATTTGCGTGGACATAGTTCAAATGGGATAATATATTAATTCCTGATGCTCATCTAAATCTTTTTTATTATTGAAACCTACTATGTTACTATGACCTGCTTGCTTCTCAAACAGTACTATCCAGCTAGCTAACTAGCTATCTGTTTGCTTGTGGTTAGCCCCCAAATTGGCCAGGTGAACATAAACACAGTACACTGCATGAGGACTTCCTATTGCTCATCACTGTCCAAGTCTGACTCCAAGGGTCCACCCTTCTTGGTCTGTAACTTCTATAATGCATACACATAATTTTAAGATTGTTTTAACCACTTTAAACACTAACAATAATAATGACAAAACTCACCAGGAAAGGTTCATTGAACGAGCTGACCAGGACAAGGCAGGAGACGCAGACATTTGGCACATACAAAACTTACAATTTATTTATTTAAAAAAAAATATATGAAAATGTCATTTAGGAACCGATACGGCTTACAGGAAACGCTTACACACCTCCAGTACAGAATTTTAGCCAGAGTTTTAAACTTGCTGAAGGTATGCCTATGTTGACTATTTTAACATTTATTTGACTTCCATAGCTACCTACCTTATTAGCCATAGCCCAACTGCCCTACCTAGTTAGCCATATGTCCCAACTAATTGCCTCAAAGTTAACGAGCTATATGTCATTTATTTTTAGCTGCTTAACTTGCTGCCTTTTTGGTGCATTTAGCTGGCTTTCTCTCAGCTTGGTCGCCAACCTCTTTTCAAATGCAGCTACTGAATCAGGTGACAATCATGGCCACCAAAATAGCTAGTTGATCTTTTAAAACTATGGGCCCTATGTGCTCAAAGTGCAGCTAGTAGCACCTTGTTAAATTGGTTTAGGAGGAAAATTTCTTTAAGATGTAACTAGTGAACGAGCTGCCCCCTTTTCCATGTAGCTATTCAACCAAGAGTACTTTGTTCATCAGCAAGCACACATGCAAGTATTATAACAAAACTAAGTGGGGATATATAGCCAGCCAGACAAGACAAATCTGCAGCTAGCTAGGGCTGATAGAGAGGCAGATTTTGAGGTCAAAATACATGGTAAAACAGCTTTCCACAGGACACCGAACGGCCTCTCGGACACAAGAAAAGCATTAGACAGAAGGATCTGTGGGATGTGAGCGTAAGGTCAGAGATGCTGAGATTCATATTGCACTGATAGGCAAGACTGCTGGGAGTCCATCTGCGAATGGGCTGTGGGTCACATGATGCACACGATGCAGTGAGCATCTGTGATACAAAATGGATAATGCTACATATTAGGCCGTGACCATGGATTACTATCTCTTCTCCTGACTGGAGGTGTGGATTGTTTGGTGTCACTCCTCCTCTCTTCTCTCCTCTTCCCTCCATCCCTCTGTCCTCCTCCTATTAAAGCTCCCAGCTGAGCTCCTGCTACTGCCCCTATGGCAGTTCCTGCAGCTGCCCCTAGGGGTCCTCTCTGAGCCCCTGCTATGGCCCCTATTGCTGCCCCCAGTACTACTGCACCCACATTCAGGGATCTCCCAGCATCCTCTCTGCCCTCCTGTCTGTAGCGCTGTCTGAGTGCCTCCATCTCTCCTCTCTGTCTCTCTTCTCTCTCCTTCCTTTCTCTCTGTTCCTCTTCCCTCCTCCTGTCCTCCTCTCTCTCCAGCTTCTCTCTCTGCTCTCTCTCTCTCCTCAGCTCTCCTTCCAGCTCTCTCCTCCTCTGTTCATCCTTCTCTCTCCTCATCCTATCTTCCAGGTCCTGAATCATCTCCTCCAGTGGCTTGACCAGACTCTCCTCTCGTCTTCTCATCTCCTCTCTCATCCTCCTCTCCCATTCCTCCTGCTCTGCCTGGTGTTGAGCCCTCAGCTCCTCCTCCTCTCTCTGCATCTGTCTGTCTCTGTCCCTCTGTCTGTCCTCCTCTTCCTGTGATGTCAGCTCAGTACTTCCTGGGATTCTCTCTCCACTCACTGAAAAACAGAGGAAATGAACTCAGTCACAGCTATGCAGTTTTTAATATACTGAAACCAGTTGAGCTCTTTCAATATTTATTCATTTTATCTGCACTACTGAACAGTCTTTTTCATTTAAATTGGAGTGGAGAAATGTGATTCTTAATATACATTTGTCTTCAGGGATCATTTTAACCATAAAAATTTGGTACTATGTACTGCCAAGTTGTTTGTATAATGAAATAGGGGTACATGTTTTCCCATTTAATGTATTCATATTTGTTGAAATTCTTGATTCTTACAATATTTGTCCTCAGTGATTATTTTTAACTGTAAAATTTTTGATGAGGGAAATTTTTGTAAATATAAATGAACCGGAGCCCAAATGATGCAGCTGAATTATAATTGAGGTTTTGAAGTACAAACACATCAGAATAGGATGTTGTTTTCTAACTTTGAAAGTGGCATAAACTACACCAGTTTCAGCAGTGCATTCCAGATCAGTTCTGGCTTTGTGGAGTTGCTTTAATGAAGGGAAATTGTGGGAGGGTTTGATACAGTGAGCTGAGTGGGACAGCAGGGATCATACTCACTATAAAGATCCATTTCCACAATATTCCTGACAGGTGCTGTGCTTTCCTCCTTTTCCTTCTGCAGTTTGCTCAGCTGCTCCTTCAGCTGTGAAATCTCCTCCGCATTTCCTTTATTCTTCCTTTTCAGTTCTTCAATCTCCCCATGTAGTTCCTGATTTCTCTGTTTCAGAGTTTGTAGTTCTCTCCCACGCTTCAGTGTGGTTTCCTCAAAAATTTGATTCGTCTCCTCAATCTGTCTCCTAAACTGCTCTTCCATCTTTTCTTTCTCTCTCTCTTTCTTCTCACATCTTTTTCTCATCTCTTCATTTTCTCTCTCTTTCTCCTCACACCTCTTTTTCATCTCTTCATTCTCTCTCACTTTTCTTTCATTCTCCCTCTTTTCAGTCTCACCTGCCACCATCTCCTCTATCTTCTGCAGCAGCTCTGTGACCTGAGTGCCATCAGCCCCATCTGTAGTGTTTAAAACATGGTACCGGTTCCCACATTTATCTACGAGCCACTGGAGGGTCGTCCAGCTCTCAATGCGCTGCTCAATGGATCTGTGTATAAGGCTGTCCCCCCAGGTGAACAGCACTATAGTGTGTCTCCAGGATCTGTCACCAAGCAGCTCCAGGTGTGCCTCCACTGCTCTCCTGTCAGTGTCTGTAAACAAGTACCCGACGTCAATCACCAGGAGGAGAGCATGTGGTTCTGCAGGAAACAGAGACACACTCCGCACAATCTCCTGCTTAACCTCCTCTGGAGTTGCTCCAGTATCGTACCTCCCAGGCCATCCAGGTGTGTTTACCACAGTGACCTGCCTCCCTGCTACTGCACCCTGTCTCTTCACACACTCTGTGGTGTGACTCTGAGTGTCAAACTCCTCTCTGCCCAGGATGATGTTCCCTACTGATCTCAGTCCAGCATCTCTCCTCCCCAGCAGCACAATCCTCAGCTCTGAGTCCTGGACTGACTGTCCTGTTAGAAACGGTCAAAAAAAGGCAGCATTTTAAAGTGTGTGGGGCAGCTTAAGAGCTTATGGGGTTTCTATGAACACAGACACCTGCCAGTTTGGGAAATTGGTGAACATTGCCCATTTGAATTGTCATCACATTATTTCAAGAAGCCATGGACAGAGTCAAAATCTCATGAAAGTCATACCTGTTGCATTCATTACCTGCCTCTGTCTAACTTGGGTAAGTATATCATTTGTATTTAAGCTTAAATATGAACTACTTGTACATTTTCATGTTTAAATGAGTTTTTATGTTTTGCTAACATACAACATTTGGCATGAAAACCCTTTGTGAATGAAAAACTGAAAACCGGAGGCTGTGTTTAGTCAATTGCGCAGTTTGAGTGAAATTATAAAACATTTGTGTGATAATTGCCCATCCTGAGATGTGATTCCAGGTAAAGGTGAAAGAACTCACCCATGAGGAGCGCTCTGAGTGTCTCTCTCTGTTTCTTCACCTTCATCATCCTCTGTTTCCCCCTTTCCTCTACAGCTCTCCTCTTCTCTCTCAGCTCCTGTAAGGCCTCATCCAGCAGAAAATAAGCACCACTGTTTCCTGCCACCATCTTCTCTATCTTCTGCAGCAGCTCTGTGACCTGAGTGCCATCAGCCCTGTCTGTAGTGTTGAGAACATGATACCTGTTCCCACATTTCTCTACAATCTGCTGTAGACACCTTTCTCTCTCAATGAGCTGCTCAATGGCTGTTTCACTCAGTTTCTCCTTACTGGTGAACAGCACTACTGTGTGCCTCCACACTCTTTTCTGTAGAGTTTCAGACACTATTTCCACAGTCCACTCTCTCCCTCTGAGTGTCTCTACTGGGATGACTATGAGGAAAGTGTGTGGTCCTGGGGGGCACTCAGACACACTTCTCCCAATCAGTCTGTCGCTAAGTAGAGGATCCTGCACAGAATACCCAATCCACCACCCAGGTGTGTTGACCACAGTGACCTGCCTCCCTCCTACAGTACCAAGTCTCTTCACACACTCTCTAATGTAGCACTCAGTGTCAAACTCCTCTCTGCCCAGGATGGCGTTTCCAGCTGAACTCATCTCTGGATCATCAAACCCCAGCAGCACGATCCTCAGCTCTGAGATATGATAAGACTCCCCTGTAAATAAGAGAGAATAATTTCTCTACACAAACTCAACCAAAGTATATTTCATTATAAACGTATCTCCACAGATTTGAGAAAACAGACATGCCTTGGTGACTTAATCGGAAAAGTTGTGTCGTCATTTTTGATTTGCAATCACGCTTCTCTTTTTCCATCATGTTTGATTGCTCTTATGTATCCCCCACATATTTGAGAGAAAGAGGTAAATTGATTAGAAATGCAACGTTTTATAACTTTTAGATGGTGAAATATTCTGTGGGATGATTCCCATGATGCCGCAGAAATGTGTTCACTTCTTCCCTGTGCAGGAGATGCGAACTCAGTCACTCACTGCTTAAGCTGCTGCAGGAGCACAAACTCAACACATGATTGGTTTATAAACCTACAGGATGTGCCTCTCAGCAAGGTGACGAGCAGTAACGGACAGGAGGCATTTACAGGGTGTAATTAGTAGATATGCGGTTACTTATCATGATATTCCAATCAACACAGACATGAATCGAAACATGAATATAATAACTTCATATCCATTCACACATTGAATTATTACTTCAGGATTGGTTTTTGTTCATACAGAACTCATGAGCATACCCATGTGGGTGGCTGGAGGGGAATCCATTTCAAAGTCTTCTTTCTCTGTGTGTCTCAGAAAACCGTGAGTGTTTCCAGTGGTCTCTGCTGGCCTTCCATTTCACGGAGGTTTTCTAATTTCACCATTTTAGCTTCTCATATTCAATTGCATTCCGTATCGGCGTGGTCTGCCTTCATCCTGCACCGTCACTCTAATCCTTAACTTTCACTTTCACATCATAAAATCTCTTCCTGCTTCTAGAGTTTTTTTTACATTTATGTGCGCTGAGTGCGCAAGAACAGGAAGGTGTGTCTGTTCACACAACACAGAAACATATCTGTAAGTAAGTCTTCAGATGAATTCCACCATTTTGGCCAGTCTATTCATTTTGTAAAGTATTGTAGCACAGTACTTATGTTCAAATAACACCCTCTTCTAATGAAAAGGCACACTGTGCTATTACCTGCCTTGCTCTATAACGTTTTACAATGCAGAGGAAGGAGGACACATTTGGAAAAGTTTTACTCACTCTATGATCAAAGCCATTTTGGATGAATTTCACAATAAAATCCTACATACCTATCGTATATGTAAATTTGAAACTGTATCTCTAGAATTCTTTCGTCATGTTTTGGTCAGTAATAAAACTGGGCAAACACAAGATGCCAAGCAAACAGTCAAAGAGAGGGAACCCTGATCAAAAGCAAAAAATCACATTACATCATCGATTCCCTTTGTGAGAGGAGACCATTTTTTTTCCCTTTAAATCTAGACTGGATGGTTGTTGTACTGTACTGCTGAAATGGGACATTGTGCCAGCCAGGAACACAATGGCTTCTTTGGCATTCAACCACAAAAAAAAAAAAAAAAAAGAAGCTCACACTCAATCGCCGTGACAGCCACAGAAACTCCCTACGCACAGAAGATTCCACCAAGCCTACAGGAGAACCAGAGCCGGGGAATCAATGCCGGCCTGTCTCTAACAACAGAGTGGGTTAGTGACAACATGAGCAATGAGACATTTCCCAGCACAGCTAACATGGTACTGCCATTGTGCCAATCCGTCTGGTCTTTTCATTAGTGAAAAGCATGCCAAGTCCCTTTCAATGATAAATCAGGAATCATGACATGGCTGCTTTGTCAATGGTTAGCGGCTTTCTTTTTATTAAACCTGACCTCAGATGATTACATTTCCGCTTGTCACTGCACTCTGAGCCATTTTATCCAATCTTTTGAGGAAATATCTCAAAATATTGAATGAGACAATCAGGTGTTTTGAGAAAGCATTAAAAAAAAGAGAGAGGGATACTACACCAAAATCTGATCTAACACTAAAATTGACCAGGCAGCACTGGCAATCCACACCTCACTCGACTAATTCAACTCTGAGGGCCGGTTTCCTGGATTAGTCCTTGACTAAAAGCACTCCTCACTAGACTAATTCAACTCTGAGGGCCGGTTTCCTGGATTAGTCCTTGACTAAAAGCACTCCTCATGACTAATTCAACTCTGAATTAGACTAAAAGCACTTTACTAATTCTGAGGGCCGGTTTCCTGGATTAGTCCTTGACTAAAAGCACTTCTCACTCGACTAATTCAACTCTGAGGGCCGGCTTCCTGGATTAGTCCTTGACCAAAAGAAAACTTAAAAGATGATTTCCCCTGAAAGAAAGCTTTTACTCTACGGCTGTGCTTAATCCATGTACGTTAATCTGGCCCTTCATCTTCCTGTGAAATCACACTTCAGAAGATGCTGTCAGCTCCTTCCAGAAGATAAAACACCGTCTGCCAACTCCAGAAATTAAGACGTATGGCTGTAGCAAGCCAGCATAGTACCAGTTGTTCCTCTTGAGTGCCAGACCTGATAATCCAGTCATATTCCAGCTGTCTGAATGCCAGGCTTTATAATCCAATCATATTACAGATGTCCGAAAGCCAGGCTTTATAATCCAATCATATTACAGCTGCCCAAATGCCACACCTGATAATCCAATCATATTCCAGATGTCAGAATTGCCAGGCTTTATAATCCAATCATATTCCAGCTGCCCTGAATGCCAGGCCTGCTAATCCAATCATATCCCAGCTGCCTGAATGCCAGGGCTGACAATCGAGTAGTATCCCAGCAACCAAGAGGAGCGATTCTTGTGGACATTGCCCTTTCTCATGCCAGGGACTTTCCCAGAACAGAGATAAGCAGAGCCCACTGAGCTTCTGCCCATCCCATCACACGCACTGTGCTGAATCCAGGCATAGAGACCAGCTTTCATACATGAATACCCCTCTAATACTCTTTCCTGTCTGCATTTGTCAGCTATCCATTTTCATTCTGTTCCCAAATGAATGTGTGACAACAAAAACATCTTCAGCAACAGCCTGCAACAAAAAAAAATAAAAATCAACCTCAATGTTAAACTAACAAGTAACAATTTGGGAAAGGTTCGGCCACCACTTTCAAAACTCTAAGCCTTAAACATTTTTAGCTTTTCCAGGCCTCCTGTTGTAAGATTTGTGGCCATGCTTGAAAAATCGGTCATTACACTTCTCTCATCTCATAGCATTGAACCATTTCCCATTTCAAGTTGACCATACAGTGCAAACATTCAGCAAAAATAATAAACATACCTTCAAAAATGGTTGTGGACAGACCTGCGGAAAATATCTAAAATAGCAATTTAACCCTTTACATATCAGTATTCTTGCATTTTATTGACAACCTTAAAAAAAATACTTGTGTGTGACAAGACCAAGCAGGGCTTTCAAACACCCAAACTGTTGTTAAACCTGCAGACACTGCGGCCCTCCAGGACTGGAGTTAAACCTGCAGTCACTGCGGCCCTCCAGGACTGGAGTTAAACCTGCAGACACTGCGGCCCTCCAGGACTGGAGTTAAACCTGCAGTTACTGCGGCCCTCCAGGACTGGAGTTAAACCTGCAGACACTGCGGCCCTCCAGGACTGGAGTTAAACCTGCAGACACTGAGGCCCTCCAGGACTGGAGTTATGCTAGGCCAGAGGTCGCTGCATTCGGGGCAGCATTTCATTCCAGTCAGTGCTTTTCATTAATGAACTTCTTCCTGTCTCTTTCCACCTCAGATGTTCCCATGTTAGCTAATTTCCTTAAGAGGCTGGACTGAAAACACTCCATTTCTAAGCTGTCAATCACACCCAGAGAGGCGGAGTTAATTAGATGTGAAAAGCAGTAAGGAAGGGGTGGATCCACTCCTACTCAATCAATTAAGAACGTAAGGACAATTGATTCAGGAAATGAAAATGTCATCCTTGTGCCCCCCCACCCCACAATCATGCTCTTCAATGTATATGTATGTAGGAAAGAGGTCCCTCACCAAAACACAATGATTTCTTGCTTCACTTTCATTGCAAAAATTTTTAACATTTCTTTTTTACTGCCAAATGTTTGCAGCTTAAGAATGTTGGCACATGTGGGTTGGTAGAAATTTTCCATATCCTCACTGTAATTTAATCTGCATTCCATCATCAGATTTTCTGTTCCCAAACACATGCCCTCAAAGGTATTTGAAACAGTTTTTTTTTTTTTTGTTTTTAAATCATAAACCGCATAAGCATAGCTCCCAATAAAAGTGTCTGTTTCATCCCTCCAACATGACATTGTTGTGGCACGGAACAGCTAAAACCACTAGCTGAATGAAGGAATGTTCTGGAACACTGGTTCTCAAACCCCTGACCAGACCCCCACGTGTGCTGGCTTTTGTTCCAACCACAGTAACAAAGACTGATTTACCACAAGCTGTTAATTGTTCCTCGTTTGACACTTTTAACGTTTTTGAGGATGATTTAACCTCTTAAGCCATGTTATGTCAGGATTAGCGATGCATGCCGCAAAGAACAAATCTCTCATATTCACATCCTAGGACTTTAAGCCAATCAAATAAATACATGCTTTCAGTCACTGATTGTGTAATATGACAGCTGAAGTTCTTAAAAGTTGAACTAAAGTTGATTAAAATATGGCCCGACGGATAAAATCAATGACGTCTTATGGATGAAAGTGTCATGGGAGAAGGAGTGACTTCTGAAACATAGTTTAAAAGAAAAAAAAAACTGAAATGAGCCAAACATGCATTGATTTAAAATAAATCTAAAGACAGAAACGGAACTTAAAGTGTGTGTTAAACAAGCAAAGCAAAGAAGTGTTTATGTAGGGGGAAGACATTGGATTTTATTCATGCCCTGCACTTTGTCTCCTTCAAACACTCCCTCTGTTGTCCCAAATTTAGAAAACACAGAGAAAGCATTTTAGAGAACTAATCTAGTTACTCTCAAGGAGGCCTATTAAATTACTGTTACCCAATAGGATCCTGTGTGTGGACATCCATAATAAACATGATGAATGTGTTAGTCACTCCCTCTCCCATGATTCTCTTGTGCTGGGGACAGTGATGACACTGCTCTCTGCACTAGTGTGAGAGGGTTTTATTTATTTATTTATTTTTTTATTGTGGTTATTTACATGTTTAATTTTAAATAATACACAAAACACAATACCAGTGAATTGGAGGCCTTCTCTCAGACTGCAGGACTCTCCTTGGGGACAACAACATGCCTGTCACTCTATTCTCTTCCAGGTCCTACTGTATCAGAGCCACAAAAGGCAGCATGATAAATAGAGTCTAACAGACAGACAGACAAACACATGTAGTACTTTTTCTGTCTTTAGCAGATGCCCTGATCCACAGCAACTTATATATTTTGTACACTTTAATACAGCTGAATTTTTATGGGTCTAATTCTGCTTCAGAATTTTGCCTGAGGCTGGAAAGGCAGGGCCTTACCTGGAAAACCAAATCTGCAGCATAGAATCCCAGTTACAAACTCAGTACTCATCAGACAGAGACAGAAAACAGATGGATAGATTGAGACGTGTGTGTATATAATAACACTATAAAAAAAACATATTTGCTCGCTTGGAGCCTTTCCTAATTGGGTCTTTATGAATGGGGTAATTTGTTAAAGTCAGATGAGGTTATGTGGCTGGGAGCTAAACGGGGGGATGTTCTGGATTCTCAGAGCAGACAGCCATCTTCAAAACCTGGACCACACATGTCCCAGCATCCCTCACTGAGCTCTGAAAGGGCAACAGGAAGAAGGAAAAAAAAAAAATACTTGTGAAGGAATCAGGCCTGCCCCAGATGTTGGCCAACCCACACTTCACATTACTTGTCAAACAGGAGGAGAGGTCATTCTGAAATCAGAGACACTCGTTCCTCTTTCATTAGAATCATTAAGTTCCGTCCATCCTGTTAATAAAAGAAACAGGAAGACATTATCTAGGAATATTTTCTGTAATAAACCCCTGAAAGCTTATTCCCTGAGGAAAATATTTTATAAGGTTTTAATGCAAACATTTAACGTTTATACATTTGCTTTGCTAGATCTGTGTCATACACTCTGTCAGAAAACACAGCGTCACCAGAAAAATCACTGGAGAAATCTGACCATGTTTCATTTTTTTTTTTAAGCTACAGGGAGAATTCTGGCCAACATTCATCTAACCCACAATGCCCTTCTTTGTGAACACAAAAGCCTCAGACCGGATGAGATGAGAGAGGCCATGTCAGGAAACAGAATGAACAAGTGACTGACCCACTGACTGATTTCACTCAGTTTTACCACTGGGCGGTGGAGACGTCTGTTCAGTTTCTGACACTGCATCTTTTTTTGTAAATTGACTGAACCACCACATTCCTCTTGTGAAAATGATGTAAAAATGAACACTACCTCCAATATGTAAGAACACATGATAGGACATTAGTTACATGCGGTGAAACATTCTCGAGGGAGCATCTCAGCCAATTAAATCACAGGATATCTCTTGTTAAAAGTGGCGAGAGAATGTTTGTTTCCCCAGCAGCCAGATTAACCATGGAAACAAACAGAAAACAAGCCATCAACATCATTGTTTGGTTCTTTTATATTTCGAACAGTGTTTTCCACCTATTGTGAATGAGCTGGGTTTGCTTCCTGAAAGTACAGCAGAGGGTAGCTCAGAAAAGCAGTCACTCACTCACTCTCTCTCCCTCCCTCCCTCTCATGCGTGCACACACGCACACACAGGAGGAAAGGCTACTAATCACCTCAATCTCAGTACAAAACTGAACGCAATATGAATGCATATTATGCAGGAGTGAACAGCCACACGAACCCAATATCATGTCTTTGATTAAGGGCTGCTGGGATTGCGCCGCATTTAATCACTTTGTGTCGCTGACCCCCCTCACCACAAGGGGGCAGCACAGAAGACCAAAACAGGGCACAGCTCCTGCAAGCAATTAACAGCGTGAGATTTCACCAGATCTGTGTTCATGCTGAAAATTCTTTAAATGGGATTCTCAATGCAGTCTGAAATCTGCTCTTCAGAAAATCTTCCCTTCATGAACATTTCCTGTCAAACTGTTTCCCCAAGTGTGGCTGAGGGTGGGTGGGTTTGGTTAGTGTGTGATGCAAGCAGATGCTAGAACTGAAAATTGCTTTCAGGTGCTGCCAACCCACACATGCACGCACGCACGCACGCGTCAGCTCCAGAGAGTAACGTGTGAAGCCAGCTTCGACCGTAAATCAGGCTAACAACGGGAAACGCAGATGTGTTTTCGGCAGCGTTCCCCGACTCCGGCGGGATGCAGTCAGAGACCTGGCGCCTGTCTCTCAAACGATGACGATCTGAGAAACCTCAGAATCTTACCTCCACTTGGAGGTCCATCTTACCAGTTTATAGCACCCTACAGTCTGAGTGCCATCTTTTTGTGTGAGTCACACACAAAAAAAGTCATGGTAACTTTACACTTCCTAATTAACAAATAATTGCAAATAAAAAAATTGAAAAAAAAAAAAAAAAGATGGAAAAAAAAAATCATAGTATGACTGAACAGGGAAACTCTGAAAAACAGTACGGACACAAAGCAACAGCAATCACAGGATGTTCTCCAAGCAGCATTATGACTCCCATCTTCTATCTGTGAGTGGCAGACCCATGCCAGCACGATGGGCCCGTTTCTGACCGCAGCGCATCACTGGTCAGCAATACTCCTCACTGGGAGAGGGCAAGTCCAGAACTGGATGTGACATTATGAAAATAATGGGTAATAACACATCGCTGGCATCCTTTCCCACTATGTGTATGCATGCATCTCTGCGTATGCGCTGCGAAAGCCCGGGAGGACCTCAAACACAATACTGAAATAATTTGATCCCTTTCCTCTGAGTTTCATTCTTCAAATCTAAAAAACATGCAATAACAAATACTTAATTTATTCTGTTAACCGTTTTCCTGTGAGATGTCCTTCTTTTTTCTTTTATTTCTGAGAAACATCTGCTCTGGGTTTTTTTTTTTTTCCATTTCCATGAAATGTGTTTTTATTTCTGTTTTTGATTTCTGTGAAACATATGCGGGTTGGCTTTGTTTCGATTTGTAGGACAATGGCAGATTAACGCAGCGTAAATCATTTCAGTGCCTGCAAATGCTGAATCACTCAGATGCCAGGGAGAAACTGGCAGTGCTGGCATGGTGGAAACTGGGCCTCATTAAATACACTGATAGACAGGGAGTGGTGCCGGCCACAAATGATTTCAGAAAACATGCTAAACTAAAATGATAATAATTATCATTCTCAAATCAAGCTGCATATTTCTGGTTTTGATTTTTGTGTCATAGACCTATAACCTATAGGGGCAGCCTATAGCCTAGTGGTTAAGGTAAATGACTGGGGCCCCTGAGGTTGGTGGCTCAAGTCCCAGTCCAGCCACAGCAAGAACACCATTGCTGTTGGGCCCTTGAGCAAGGCCATTAACCCCACATTGCTCCCAGGGGAGAGATTGACCCTTGGTTAGTCAATCAACTGTAAGTCACTTTGGATAAAAGCATCAGCTAAATGACAGTAATGTAATGTAGACCTAGGATGTGTATATACAGCCAGTTTTAAGTGACTCAAATCAATTTTTCCAATTTGTATCTGATCTTTTCCCAGAGGATTAAACCATCACAGGGACTCTTTTCCAGTTAGAACTAATAATTTGTGTGATGTTGGACATGAGTAAAGCAGACAGGTCCAGGCCAGTTAGTTAGGGAGACCCACTGTGTGTACAGGGTCACCAGCCAGATATAGTCAAAAACATGGCTTTGTGTCTCAGCATGTTTATAGATACCCTGTTTACTCTGGGCTGCCCCCAACACACACACACACGCGCACACGCACACACACGCGCGCGCACACACGCGCGCGCACACACGCGCGCGCACACACGCACACGCGCACGCACGCACACGCACACACACACGCACACACACACGCACACACACACACACACACACACGCGCACACACACGCACACACACGCACACACACGCACACACACACACACACACACACACACACACACACGCACACACACACGCACACACACACACACACACACACACACACACACGTTTCTCAGAAGTTTGCCATTTCTAGACTTTGACAAACCGATTCCTATGGTGGGTGTGGCATTATATGGAAAGAAGCTCTCCTCTTCCCTTTTACCAACACAGTGCGAGCACACACACACAAACACACACACACATACACACACACGCATGTGCATGCACACACATGCACGACACATGCACACACACACAAACACACACACACACACACACGCATGTGCACACACACACACACACAAACGCAGAGCTGTGTGTCAGTGTGACACACTAATGCAGGATTCTCCAAGCATAGCTCTGGCCTTCGGTTCAGTTAACCTATTTATAAGCTACTTTTAATCAAGTTAAAATGGTCAGAGTGTGGAAAACCACACAATGTAGCTGTGTGGAAGTGTGGAAAACCACACAATGCAGCTGTGTGGAAGCGTGGAAAACCACACAATGCATGCCCCTGGAACCACAGGGTCAAGGAAATCTGGAACACCATGTATTTCAAAAACAAGGGACATTCTCTCTCTCAGGAGCAAAACAAAACCTAACAGGTTTATGGTCATTGCGGCTGGATGATACAGTATTAAATTAGCCCTACTCAATGACACTGCAGAGATGATCATTTCACACCAGACAAAGAGCCCTGCCCCTAGTTTAAATACCTTAGCCACAAACCCTAATCCCTTGCTCCTTACCACCGGCCATTATCCCAAGTACCCATCCTCTAGGGTTTATCTGTCCACCCTCCCCTCTAGACCAAATGCCAAATCATCTTGCCTGCAGCCAACATTTGGCACCTTTGCACCAAGAGAGAATCAGTTTACTGTCTGACGTCATATCTGTTTATCGCGTCAAATCAGTTAGACCTGAACATATTCCTTGACATCCACTCAGAGGTAAAAATTGCATGTAATTATTTTAAACGAGTGACCTGATAAAATCAATTTCCTACGGCGATTAAATTCTGTGGTAAATTTAGGTCACTATGCAAAAGGTCCTTGTGAAATACATGGAGAACACTAGAGAATTCCTGAGTTTGGTCACAGTACAATTACAGAATATTGCACTGTGAAAAATATTTACGGCTTTCTGACATTTCTGACATCAGTGTCGCATAATCCAATTCACCCAGTACAAAAGTCTGTAATGATGGTTCCCTGATCCTTAAAAATCAAACATAATGAACTCGGGAAAACTGGTGGGAAGCAGAGAAACATAACTGAATGGAGATAAGGCAACAGCAAAGAAGCACAATGCTGGCACAAAAGACTACACAGTCTGGGACCTCTTTTCCTTTATCCATATTAACTCCTGAATTTAAGCAAACCAGTTTGTAAACCTCTCCCACAGATGCAGAACAATGCGGTTGCATGCAAGACTCATAGACCAAGAGGAAAAAAAGCTCTGGATTATTTCCACACTGACACCAATCACATAATGTCCATGGTGTGTGAGGAACAAAAAGTCATACTGCATGTTAAGTTCAGAAACATGCAGAACCCCTGCTGGCCAGAGGGGGTCACTAGAGAGTGATGACTGTACATTCTAACCGGCTTCATTTCCTTGTTTCCCTAGTGAGGCTGAGCTAATTTTTGTGTCACCAACATGGACTGTAGGACACAGTCCTCAGTGCTGTGGCTGGGATTCAAACACCCAGCTGCAGAACCCGCCCCCCCCCAGAGCTCTGGATTTCTGACTGGCTCTCTTCAGGAATACTGCATTTCTGATTGGCTGTCTGCTTCAGTTCAGAGTTTCCGATTGGCAGGGTGACCTCTGTGACCTTTGACCCCTCAGTTACCTCAGGTGTTCCGGGGGTTGCGTGGCTGGAGGTCACAGCCAGAGCGCAGTGTCTGAGGTCTGGGCGCAGGTCCTGCAGTTCCACTTAATTAACGGCACCGGACAGCTTTAGCTCCGACCTGCTGACAGGCAAGCTTTTCCCATGCGCCTCGGCGCCCTTTCACTGACCTGTAGGAGTACCTTCAGCGAACCAATCGCCAGTCACAAAGCTCTGAGTGAGGATTGGGTTCTGTCGCAGAGAAGGTCTTCTTCCTACCAATATCTGAGACTGAACTAGTGAACTCACATGAAAATGTATCATTTCAATTCAATATATAAACCTACAGAATATGAAGAAACAGTAGTAACAGCATCTGCATTATAACAATAATGGCAATACATATCCATTGGCTTAACTGGCTTTATTTTATTCCGCATTACATGTAAATCCACATTTTAAGTTAAATGAAATTACATTACTGGAAATGAACATACAGAGCAGATACAAGGGTGTTTGAGTGTTTGAGAAACATTCAATTACAAATTTTGGATTTACAGATGGATGATAAATCTGGCCATTAATCACAAACACAGATCAAACAAAATTTTGCATTTTGGAATGCGTCAGAAGATGTTTGTAGAAGGCTTCAAAAGACCTCATGGCAAGTTATGTATAATCTTAGTACATCTATGTCCATAATATACAAACACTGCCCCCATGTGGATATTTTAAGGACTGCAGCTTCCCATGAAATACATTGTTCCACCCCATAACTATACTTAAATGCCAGATTAACACCAAGTGTGGCAAAAAATGTGTCAAAATGCTCTGTACTAAGATTTATGTGTTTGGCTGTGAGAAAGTCTTCTGTGTTAAAAGTAACACAAGCCTTATAATCAGAGAACATCTCAGAACAAGTCTTTTTGAGGCAGACATTTAAACCTGAACAAGCACTCTTGAAATCTGACCTTTTTTATCTCTGGAAGTCCCTATGAAAGTTCCAAAAATTGTTGATGGAAGAACTGAAGCTTTAAAAGACCTGATTTCATACCAGTAATGTTACAAAAAGTAGAACCCTTTTACTATCCAAACCCTTATTCAATGTTTGACCTTTGAGACATTATATTAAATCATCAAAAGAGACCCCTCAAATTGAACTTCAATAGAGCCTAGCACATAAACAGTGAATAAATTTATTCCATCTGACTTGTTCTGATGACCTCTCACACTAATGGCACAAATACCATCACTATGGCATGACTCCAGGATTTTCTGGAACTTTCTGTGCCACTACCCAAGGTCTCTCTATCAAAAGAACTGCATCCTACACACACAGATACAGGATACATTTCTACTAGCTTTGCACAGTGCATGCAGCGCAGGAATACATACAAATATTCAGACAGACACGCGCACTATCTTCTTGCTTAGACTGCAGGCGACCTCGCCAGTCACAACTCTCCTTAACAATATTCTCTCACTGTAAACCCTGTTACTGCTCCCGTCTCCAGGGAAACGAAAGAAGCCCTCTCCCGCCTCTTGTAGTTCTGAATTTACCCTTGGAAACCGATGAAACACCAGATTGTCAGCAGAAGGTTTTGGAAGAGGCGTGAACCAAGACGCAAATACTAAATGGGTAGATATAAGACCATACATATCTTACATGGGTACACAAACGAATTCCGAGTCATTAACATTTCACTTTAAAAGAACAAAACAACACCCACGCAGACACACCTCTGTCATATTTTGAAACTTTCAAAATATTATTTTTAACTTTTGTAAATATAAAATGCATAGAAACCTTTGCGAATGTTGGCCAAATCTGTACGCAGTTTGTGTGTCGAGAGTTTAAAAACACAATATGATAAGATTGTTGATCAATGTAATCAATAGCATGTTTTACATGGGATTTACAGCTATTTATATATGGTATTCTGTAAAGTAAAACCAATTTAAGCCTTCAAGGTAACACCTATAAATGCATTCATGCGTTTTTATACCGGGCTTCTGCTCCGTGCCTAACAGAACAAGCGAAGAATGCACCTCCACAGCAAACAAAAGAAGCTCAATGAAGTTCTTCCCACATTGGCCAAGGTTGTAACTCTGGAAACCGTGCTGCGTTGCTCCAAGTGTAAACATTGCACGAAACTTTGCATCCCGTGACTATGCAGCTCAACAAACCTTCTCAAATAACAGCGAGCTTTTGTGCTATTCAAAATAAGAGTATCTTGTATATATGAAGGTTCTTTCCCCCTTTGCCATTGTTTTTACTTCTAAACATGTGGCGAAATCCTGCGGAGGACTTCACCAAAGTTGGTGTGAAGTATTTTGCTCGACACAAAGGGGAGGTAAGTTATTTATCATCATCTTTCAAAGGCAATACTTCTTATTGTTTTGAATCAAGTACAGCTCAAGAAGCTTCGAGGTACATTTTGCCTGATCAAGACAAAGGTGTTGTCTATGTGTAGAATATAGGAAGGGAGACGGGTATTAGCTTGCAGTTTTACTTCTCCTTCTCTGTTGTGTGTTTATCAATAAAAGATGACAGGTCATGTTGTGTTTTTCAGGTGAACTGCTGCGTGTTTTCTCCAGACTGTCAGATTCTGCTCACCTGCTCGGATGACAGTAGGCTCCACCTCTGGAATGCCCGGTCCGGACAGCTCTTAGCCAAAGCCAGTGGACATAAAGGTGTGCTCACTAAACTGCGTCGACGTTACACAAATCGAATCAACTTATATCCATAATTAGCGCATAAGTGGGCAAGCGTAACTCTATGTTTGTCCATCTGTTTAAACTGATCAAATGCAAAAAAACGGACAGAAATTCGCTGTTGGGCCACCGCCATTTTTGAGTAAATGTAGTTTCTCCAGACTGAAATCTTGATTTGGATTTGCTCAGTTGTTCTGTGTGGTCCTACTGACAGCCACTACTATAGTTTGTTGATAATCTTTTGCCCGGTAAGTTCCACGCGGCATCAGTATGGTTACCGTTGCTCATAAAACATAACCACGTTGAGCCGGCGTGTTGTCCAGAGACTCCTAAAACACGCGCACCAGTATATGCTCCAGCAGCCACGAGGCATTTACAGACAACAGGGTCTGTCCAAAGTTTTTTAATTAATTAATTTTAGTCCTGACCCGGTCCCTATGCATGCTGGGATGTAATCAACTCATGAGCCACAGCTGTAGGGAGTCCATGATTAGAATACATTTGTCTGTGACTTTCTCTGGTGTATCCGCTTTCTCTTCGTGCAAATGGATGCTTTCAATGATGATTAAATAAATAATAGCTGATAACACCTAATCATGCGTTTCAATGCTTTTCGCCCATAGGCCCAGTAAAGTCGTGCGCTTTCTCCGCCGACTGCAAGTTGTTTGCAAGCGCATCCCACGATTGTTCTGTGCGAATCTGGGACACAGCTACTGCGACGTGCCAAAGCGTTCTAACTGGTGGGTATACCTACCTGGTAGAACAACGGGCGGCATGTCATTGATAACAAATAATTTTAATTAAACATTATGAAACTCGCCAGTGGAGGGAAGTGTTTCTGCTGTTACGGGATCTTACACTGCACACTCTTATAAATAATCCAGTACTCTAAAGGGGTCTTCAGCTGTCCTCATGGGGGAACCCTTGTGGTTTTCTCTTACATCCTGATATCTCCAAAGTACTCTTTCTAGAACCCTCAGAATAAGGTTATACACATAGACCTTCAGATGTGTCTGTGTCTAAGATTAATCGTTAAGGGTTGCAAGGGGGCAAATTAAGAACCCTGAAGAATAACAGGCAAATGAGTAGCCAGGTTGGACTAAGGTCCTCACCGTCTTCACGATGTTCGTATGATCTTACATTCTGAATGTCTGTACAGGAGACAAGGGACAGTAGCAACAATTATACCTTTTCTTCATGTACTTAAAAAAACTGTTTGGTAGAAAGGTTTTTTTAACTGAAAGAGTGACTCGCTGAGCACATGTAAACCAAATTATATCAGTCTAGCTTTTTGAGTAAGTCTACAAAAAGCGGAGTGTTCCAACTGACTCTGTGCTGTAGCTGTGCCCCGTGTCCTCTGTGAATCTGGTTACCCTGGTTACCCTGCCTCACAGGCCACAGGAAATGTGTGGAGACCGTCAGCTTTAGCCCCGACTGCAAGAGTTTGATTTCAGGAGGCTGGGATAAGGATGCCATTCTCTGGGATGTGCAGGTGTGTTCATGTTGTGAAAAGGACCTGGGGACATCAGGCCAGTGGTGGACAGGGGGGGCTGTGCTTGTTGTATTTTATGCCAGCTCTACTCCTGATTATTTAATTAGCTCAAGCATTTTTGCGTTTAACATCTTGGCTAAAGTTCTTCATAAACTCACAAAATACTGTTAAACACTGTTTATACTGACACATTATATATAATGTTATTTGCCCTCATGCAATGTACGTGATCTCAGATTATTTTTGTGTCTGTGCGTGCATGTTTGTGTGCACCTGTGTGCATGTCTCTGCATGTGTCTGTACATGCATGTGCATGTGTGCTCATGTGTGTGTGTGCGCACACATGTCTGTGATGCATGTGTATGTGTGTGTGTGCGCACACATGTCTGTAATGGACGTGTATGTGTGTGTGTGTGTGCGCACACATGTCTGTGATGCACGTGTATGTGTGTGTGTGTATGTGTGTGTGCGTGTGCACACATGTCTGTGATGCACGTGTATGTGTGTGTGCGTGTGTGCATGTCCATGCCGCTGGCAGTGTGGAGCGCTGGTCAGAGTGCTCTCAGGACATAATGATGCCGTCCAGAGCAGCGCGGTCTCACGGGACTCCAGGCTTGCGGTGAGGCTGTGCGCGATTGCTGTGTATCGTTCTGACGTGCAAAGTGATTTCAGTTTGAAATGTAACTTAACACACACTCATGATTTAAAAAATCTAGAAAATATCTGCTCTTCTTGGCCAGGTCTCTCTTGTTAAAGAGATTTTAATCTCAGCGGGACAAACCTGGTGAAATAAAGGTTAAATAAAAACAACTTAATATGCATATACATATCTGAAAATATACATAAGGGAAAGTTAGCAACATGTTAATTTGGCCAACCTGAACAGCTCAAGTCTTTTGAGAAATATTTTGCTGGGGAAATGCCATGTGATCTGGATCTCTCCTCTTATTGGCCCTGCCTTCAGGCCACAGGCTCCTGGGACTGCACGGTGAAGGTGTGGAGTCTGCTCACCCAAAGGCTCGAGACAACTCTGGAGGGTCACCGGGGAAATGTCACAAGCTTGTGCTTCTCTGTGTCTGGCATGCTGGTGAGGTCACGCAGATTCAAGCTGTTAAACACTAAATTCAATCAAACACAGCCTCATCAAGCGCAAAATAAAGGAAATAATGTTGCATTGTAACTTCGGGTTTGATTGAATAGCACAATATGCCCAGAAAGAGACGATGGATGTGTTTGGGCACCCAGCTTGAGGTGGTTTAAACTGCCCCTGTCTGTTCACCAAAACTCAGCATAGCCTCAGAACACAAGCAGAATGAATGCTTTAAATGAATAGAAACGTAGCATTTTTGGTCACCTTGGTCACCCATGTTTTAACCTGTCGCAGGGAGTGATGTTTTCAGGAATACTTGTCACACCGTAGAACACTAGTGGCCTTTTCTCCAGGTCCTGGAGGACCGCTGTGTGTGCTGATTTTTGTTGTCACCTGAAATTCTGTGACCAATTCAGAAATCGGTAAATGTGAGTTAACTTTGTGATTAACCGTTCCAATTAAGTCAATTAAGTGCCAATTAAAAAGAAGAATCACACCCTGTGGCTCTTTGCTGAGATTAAGGTTCGTTTCGGCTCGATAGACTCATTTCATCTTTCTCCCCACTGCTGCATCCCCCCCCAGGCCTCAGGTTCCTGGGACGGGACAGTGAGGGTGTGGCTGCCCAGGGCGGGGTCAGCCATCTTTGTGTTGGAGGGGTGTGGGGCGTGGGTTCGGACCCTGGCCTTCTCCCGGGACGGTCTGGTGCTGGCGTCTGCCGCTGAGAATGACATGGTAAGAGAGAGAGAAAGGGAGAGAGAATGAAAAGAAGGTGAAGGACTGGGAAATAAAGAATAATGCAAGACTTAATTCACTCCCCCAACACACATGTTCAGTGCTTTCATGATGTTTTGGACAAACATGGCTCTCTACTCCACAAATATATATATGTGTGTGTATATACAATCCATTTATGTAGCCGGATTTTTTAAATTATACAATAGCAGTGCCACAGTAGAACCTGGACTCAAACCTGCAAGCTCTGCATTACAAGCGCAGGGCCCTAACCATTATACTACAATGTAAACTGTGTTACAACTCCAGCTTCCTGTACCCAGGTAGGTTTTCTCAGGTAGTGCATTAATTTCCTGTTCTCCTCCAGGTCAGGATCTGGGACATGTCCACTGGGAAATGCATCAAGCGCTTGCAGGTGAGATCTTCACACCTGTGTGACCTCTTACAGCTCAATTAAACAGCACTGAGCCAGGCAGACGCTGTACACTTTCAGGCCTAGGGGTCACAAACTGATCATGGAAACACAGTGAATCAAGAGTGAACTATTACACCATTGCCCCCAAAGTGTGAATACATCTCTGAGCTGGGCTCCTGCATACTCTACAGTGTCCCAATAGTGGTCTGAATAAAATGACACTTTGGCCAGGTGCTTGAAGAAGGGGCCGTGTTGAGGAGATGTGCAGACATGAGGTCGTGTTTACACGGCTCTGCTCAGGAAGGGATATCTCCCATGGACCTTTGGAGGTTGCACGAATTATCTTGTCCTAAATCTGCATCCTTCTATGTGTAAGACAAAATACCTCTCTTTTCACAAGACGTCTCTTAGGTCTAGAATGAAAAGTAAGCTGTTTTCTCCAACATCCACCAATATAATCGAACCGTGCATCACCTCTCTTCCCCAGGGCCATGAAGAGTCTGCCCTTGGGTGCACTTTTGCCCCTAGTGGAGCTCTCCTGACAGCTGGATCAGTAGGCTCCTCACAGCAACTGGAGAAATGGCAACAGGACTATTGACACAGTGACGGCCTCATCAATCGAACCTCTGAAGTAATCAGTTGACCTAAGCCAGCTGGTCCTTACTGATGACCTGCACGATTTATTTCAGAGGAGAGTGCACACTCACATATATGGAGGACATGTGATAATGAGACAGGCATACCAAAAACTGGCAGTTCCAAACAAGATTTTAAAGAATGTCTGCATGGTACATACAGTAAAATCGTGTGTGTGGTGCAGCTGTGCATTCCACAGCGCTAATCCAGGTATGGCTGAGGGTCCACATTACGGCTCTCAGGTATAAGTTTAAAATTCAAAAGGATATTTCCTTCAATTTGAATGATACATTGGACCTTTGGCATCAACTTTGTCATCAGTTTTTTAATTTTTCTGAAACCATGACATCAACAAACATTTAGAAACTCTGTTTCATATGTAGGTAAGGCATCCGCTTTGATCCTAAGATGCACAAAAGAGCACTGATGTGTGTTTTAACACCGTGTGTTTAAATCACATGCTCAAAAACAACAGAGCATACTGCTAAAATGGCAGGGAATCAGCCTCTTGACTGACTTACTGATGTGAAATTTGGAAATTATTTGGTTTGGTTTCTTCTAATGGTGAGATAAAAGACAACAGTAATATGAAGTAATATGTAGTTGTGAATGCGTACAAATAAAGAATTCAGCATTTGGGTATTTTAAGTTTAAAATGGGAAAAAATCTTAGAAATCCTGACTGATAATTTTCAGTCAGTCAGACAGTTGGCAGTACATTTTATGAGAAAAGTTTTACAGCACTAATCACCATGATACGTATGATAATCTTTAGACTTTGACACTGTGCAAATGAAAGTAAAGAAAAGGATGAAGTAAGAACTTGAAGCCGAAGGGAGATAGACATGAAAGGTTATTCTTCAGTTTTAGTTCAAATTTATTGATAATATTTTGCGTGACCATGGTGGGATCTCTTCTCCATATCCATACAGAATATAAGTAAGTTAAAATGGGGAACTGAAATATCGGTAGAGAACACAGGGGTACACTCATAGTTCACTGCGTCAAAGGAAAAAGGAAAACCTGAAATGGCTTCCTCTGCAGACTTATACAGGGGTAAGTTTCTGTTGTGAACATTCACCAAAATTCTGAGATATTTACTCCAATAAAGAAATGAATACTTGTTTGATCCTGTTCACTGTCCTTAAAGTTTTACATGTTACTTTTTGTATGTATGACGATTATAAATTGCTCTTTGCTATTGTTAATGATAAGGGATAGAGTTATTTAAAATGTCTATGAACTGAATTTTTATTTATTTATATAGTTATGTAGCAAGGTGGATTTCATCATATGAATGAGAGAGATAGTTAAAGATATTTAATCCTTCTACATATCCAGATCATTTATTTAGCTCAATGTTTTGTCAAAGGAAAATAATACATAAAACGGACTGGTTTTTTTTATTTTGTATCAAACTGCTACTCAGATAATTCTTTACATTAATATTCAACCTTGCCAAATCTACTTTTGTTTTGCAATCTAATTTTTTTCAACACCTGAAGTATATCCAATCCTGACTTTCTTTAGAATTTTCTGTTTAACCAGCCACACCTTGATTTTCCCCCAGGGCATGAATTAAAATTCCATGTTATCCTTTTATTGGGTGCCGAGATGACAAAGGTTTTATTTTCATCTCAGATTATAGTATGTAATAAAAAAATCTTACAAAATATTAACCAGGTTACCATAGATACACATTACATGTGGATTTATACACTTGAGAAAAACAATTCACATTCTTTTTAAGAGTTTTATCTGTATAACTAATAAAACAACTTTTGTACAATAAACACACTGAATAAATATACTTCATTTGATGCTGTTTTTATTTGATACTATTACATAATGTATCTGAAAACAGACTGATTCTTTTGGAGTGCTTTACTCAAAACCACTGTTTAATGATACTCCAGGTTTAACATGGTATTATTTTCTTATTTTTGCTATTTATTACTTGAAATAAAGCGGGTAGCACTATTCTCTCCCATTTACAGAGGAGGCTGGTTGTCTCTCAGAGCTGAGGATTGTTCTTCTGGGGGTGGACTGGAAGGAGAAATCTTCAGCTGGAAACACCATCTGGGGCAGAGAGGAGTTTGACACGAAGAGACAACCTGATGAGTTTGAGAAGAGACAGGGAACTGTAGGAGGGAGTCAGGTCAATGTGGTCAACACACCTGGGTGGTGGACTGGGTATTATGCACAGTACCCTATATATATGTACAAGCTGATTTCAGGCAGTGTGCCTCTGTGTCCCCCAGGACCTCACGCTTTCCTCATAGTCATTCCTGTAGAGACACTCAGAGGCAGAAAACGTATTGTGGAAATGCTATTCGAGTTTCTACAGGAAAGAGTGTGGAGACACACAGTAGTGCTGTTCACCAGTAAGGAGAAACTGAGTGAAACAGCCATTGAGCAGCTCATTGAGAGAGAAAGGTGTCTACAGCAGATTGTAGAGAAATGTGGGAACAGGTATCATGTTCTCAACACTACAGACAGGGCTGATGGTGCTCAGGTCACAGAGCTGCTGCAGAAGATAGAGGAGATGGTGGAAGGAAACAGTGGTGCTTATTTTCTGCTGGATGAGGCCTTACAGGAGCTGAGAGAGAAGAGGAGAGCTGTAGAGGAAAGGGGGAAACAGAGGCTGATGAAGGTGCAGAAACAGAGAGAGACACTCAGAGCGCTCCTCATGGGTGAGTTCTTTCACCTTTACCTGGAGTCACATCTCAGGATGGGCAATTATCACACAAATGTTTTATGATTTCAGTCAAACTGCACAATCAATTAAACCTAACCCCACATATTCAGTAAGGTTTCTCATTCCGTATTGTGTATGTGATGTTAGCAAAACAAATAAAACACAAATTGAAATATAAAATTCAGTTTGTAATTAAACTGTTAACATAGACATATCTCTGACTGTTTCTAACAGAGAAGCCACACTGTCTCTCAGAGTTGAGGATTGTGCTGCTGGGAGAGAGAGGGGCTGGAAAGAGTTCAACAGGAAACACCATCCTGGCCAAAGAGGAGTTTGACAGTAGGGGACTCACTTCACAGTGTGAGAAGAGACAGGGTGCAGTAGCAGGGAGGCAGGTCTCTGTTGCTAACACACCAGGATGGTGGACGTTTGGTACACAAGAAAATCCAGAGGAGGTTAAACAGGAGGTTAAGCGCAGTGTGTCTCTGTTTCCTACAGAACCACATGTTCTTCTGTTAGTGATTGATGTCACAGAATCATTTACAGAGACCAACAAGAAAAAAGTGGAGGAACACCTGGAGCTGCTCAGTGACAGAGTGTGGAGACACACTATAGTGCTGTTCACCTGGGGGGACTGTCTAAGAGACACATCCATAGAGCGGCACGTTGAGAGCAGGACGGCCCTCCAGTGGCTCATAGATAAATGTGGGAACAGGTACCATGTTTTTGACAACAGGAACAGGGCTGATGGAACTCAGGTCACAGAGCTGCTGCAGAAAATAGAGGAGATGGTGGCAGGAAATGATCTTTGGCACATTTCACTGAAACAGGACCTGGAAAGTGAAGAGAGGAACAGGGGCCTACAACAAAGGTGTGAGGAGAAAGAAAGAGAGAAAGAAGAGATGAGAAAAAGATGTGAGGAGAAAGAGAGAGAGAATGAAGACATGAGAAAAAGGTGTGAGGAGAAAGATAAAGAGATTGAAAATATGAAAAATAAAAATGAGGAGACAGAGAGAGAGTATAAGGAGATGAAAATGAGAGTAGAGGAGAAAGAGAGAGAGAAGGAAGACATTGAAGAGCAGTATAGGAGAAAGATGGAGGTGAAAACACGGATGTCTGAGGAAACAGAACAGAGACTCAGGACAGAGATAAAAGAACTTAAAGACAGAGAAGAGGAGCAACAGACAGAGACGGAAGAACTGAGAAGGAGAAATAAGGGAAAAGAGGTGGAGATTTCACAGCTGAAGGGGGAGCTGAGCAAACTGCAGAAGGAAAAGGAGGAAAGCACAGCACCTGTCAGGAATATTGTGGAAATGGATCTTTATAGTGAGTATGATCCCTGCTGTTCCACTCAGCTCACTGTATCAAACCCTCCCACACTTTCCCTTCATTAAAGCAACTCCACAAAGCCAGAACTGATCTGGAATTCACTGCTGAAACTGGTGTAGTTTATGCCGCTTTCAAAGTCAGAAAACAACGTCCATTCTGATGTGTTTGTACCTCAACAGCTCCAAGATAGTTCAATTGCATAATTTGAGCTCAGGTTCATTTATATTTACAAAAATTGTCTTCACATCATTAAAAATTTTACTGCTAAAAATAATCACTGAAGACAAATATTAATATGAATATGTTAAATGGTAAAACATTTACTCATATGTCATTATACAAACATGTTGTCGGTGCGTATTGCCAAATGTTTATGGTTAAAATGATCCCTGAAGACAAATGTATATCATAAGAATCATATTTCTCCACTCCAGTTTAAATGAATTAAAAAGACTGTTCAATAGTGCAGATAAAATGATTAAAAATTGAAAGAGCTCAACTGGTTTCAGTATATTAAAAGCTACATAGCTGTGACTGAGTTTATTTCCTGTTTTCCAGCCAGTGGAGAGAGAAATCCAGGAAGTACTGAGCTGCTGTCACAGGAAGAGGAGGACAGACAGAGTGACAGAAACAGACAGATGCAGAGAGAGGAGGAGGAGCTGAGGGCTCAACACCAGGCAGAGCAGGAGGAGAGGGAGAGGAGGATGAGAGAGGAGATGAGAAGACGAGAGGAGAGTCTGATCAAGCCACTGGAGGAGAAGATTCAGGACCTGGAAGAAAGGATGAGGAGAGAGATGGATGAACAGAGGAGGAGAGAGCTGGAGGGGGAGCTGCTTAGAGAGAGAGAACAGAGAGAGAAGCTGGAGAGAGAGGAGGAGAGGAGGAGAAAGGAGGAACAGAGAGAAAGGAGGGAGAGAGAGGAGAGACAGAGAGGAGAGATGGAGACACTCAGACAGCACTACAGACAGAAGGGCAGAGAGGATTCTGGGAGGTATATGATTGGGGGTGCAGTAGTACTGGGGGCAGCAATAGGGGCCATAGCAGGGGCTCTGAGGGGACCCCTAGGGGCAGCTGCAGGAACTGCCCTAGGGGCAGTAGCAGGAGCTCAGCTGGGAGCTTTAATAGGAGGAGGAAAGAGAGATGGAGAGAAGAGGAGAGAGGAGAGGAGGAGTGACATCAAACAATCCACACCTCCAGTCAGGAGAAGAGGTAGTTTGGAAAGGTTTCCTCCTTACATGTAGCATAATCCATGTTGTATTACAGATACTCTTTCTGCTCTGTCTGCATCATGTGACCCACAGCCCCATCTCAGAAAGACTCCCTGCAGTCTGATCTATCAGTGTGATGTGAGCCTCATGGAGTCTCCCAGGGCAACAGCCAGTTGAACATGGGGGAAGGAGTGGGGGAAAAAGAAAGAGTAGTGGGGTGGAGCCCATTTTCTTGTACCCAACTTTATTTTTTCAGAATTAAAAAAGGAAATTCAATCAGCTAACTGAATTCCCCTCAGGACTGTTTAATTCATATACATGCTAACACTGTCTTGCTGGCAATGCAGACAGAGGAGGTTTGCTAAAAGCTGTTCTGCATCGCCTGGCTGGGAGTGTGTCCCCAGTGAACCATGTGTGGGTAACAGACACTGAAAGCAGGAGCTCTGAGTCAGACCCCCCCCCCCTTTGGCCTCTCAGTACTGTGGGAATATAGTTAATGTGTTCAATGAACACACATATTTGTATTTCTTCTGTAAATACTATTTGTAAATAAATGTTTTATTTTGCAGCATGTACTGTCTCTTCATTCTCCCTCTACAAAGACACATTTATTTTATGTTCACTGAACGCTCAATAATATTGAAGCAGTCATTATCAGCTATAGGGGGCAGCAGAGCTAGCAGAGCAGTAACAGTGAATACCACCAAACAGACAGACACACAGCACAAATCTGATCTGAAAGAACCCCCCAACATTAGCTACTCTGATAACAGAAGAGTGCCTTAGAAATACACACATTACATTTGCAGGAATACAGTGAAGGCGTTTGGCAGACTATCTTATAAAAAGCAGCTTAGCTAACATTTTTACATTTATAGAGACAATTCAGGTGAAGCACCTAGAGAAGAAGAGATGAGAATAAGTGATGAAGTATGGGCCTACCAAGAAATGACATTTCCAAACAGGGAGAAAGCCAAAAATCTTACAAACTGCTGCAGAAAACAACAGGTGGTCCTTGGGTGATGCATGGAAGAAAACTAAAAAGCTATGAACATTTCTTTGCAAATTTTACAAACATATTTAATTGTTCATTTGAATAAATTAACAAAATTGAACAACATGTACTCACTTTTTCATTATGGGGTATTATGTGCAGATTGATTGGAAAAAATGAAATAAATCCAATTTAAGCGTGAGAGTGGACGTTATGTGGCAGCCTGCGCACAACAGTTTTCATACGCAGCTGGTGTCCTCTCTGACAACCAACTCAACATTAAAAATGGTTATTACATGAATAAAACAAAAACACATTTTTTCCCACACATAGCTATTGTGATCTCAACTAAAATCAGATGCTGAAAACAAAACACTGCATACCGTCTTTGAGAGAAAAGTCTTTGGTTTCTCAGCAATCTATAGTGAATTAAAAGAAAAACAATGATTGCATGCACCAAATCAGCCATGTAATGTGATACATAACTGACCTGATGCCTGTAGCTCATTGCTCAGTGGCGACCCCTGCTGGTCACCCCAGTGGCCCTCACCCTGCATGCTCAAACTGCACAAGAGGTGTCTGCCAATACCTCATACCTGTATGAGTGGAGCTGTTGAGCTGTGGAGAGAAAAGAAGCAGCAGCTGACATCATGTAAGATTTCAAATTTAAAAAAAAAAAATCTTCACTAATGAGTCAACAAACTTTAGACACCATAACAAATGTGATAAACAGAAAACCCAGGCACCAGACGGATAAAGAAAAGCTGAAATGATTTCCTCTGCAGACTCATGGGTGTGTTTCTATGTACAACACACACAGTAATGTTCTGCAACTGCACAGTTTGTTTAAATCAGCTGTGACTGAATCAGGAAGTGCATTCTTTTCTTACTGGGAGCCATGAGTTTTTTTTTTTTCAAAGTAAAAATGAAAGTGAGAGAGCAGGGTGACATTGAAGCATGAGGAGAGACAATAGAAGTCTGTCGATAGTTTTAGTTCTTATTTCCCACATCCATACTGCATATGAGTGAACATGGATGCTAAATTGTGAAATTATAAAACCTTGTGAGCTGGAATATCAGCAGAGAACACAGGAAACACACACAGTTCTCTAATATTTTGGGGGACAGTAAACCTGAAATGGCTTCCTCTGCAGACTTACAAATAGGTGAGTTTACGTGGTGTTTATGCAATAAAGTGCTAAACATTATTTTTTATGAATACTTATGTATTATGTTTATTTACATATTTATGATATGTTATTATAGAGTTATATCTACCTTCTGCAACAATCGGATTTCCATTTGTACTTTGATAGATGTCTGCACTGAGATGTCGAAGATGCCTGAGGGTCATAACAGTATATAACAAAACAAGCTACAACATAACATGAAACTACATCAAGCAGGTTACAAAATTTATAATGTGTAATTTTATACAGTATTGAGGAAAATAATATCTTGTGCAATTTTGGCCATATGTTTTGTAAAATAAAAGCTCTTTCTGTTTTGGGCAAGGGATTGATATTGTTTTATTGCACATGATATTTTATTGTACCCTGTATCTGGCAATTGTTACATATATGTAATGACCCGGGTACTGGAGCTGTAGGTACCGTGTATCAGTTTGAACTTACACTGTAGTTACGCAGTACTTACTCATATAGTTACCATGTAATTACACAGGTATTTGAGAAGTGGGGCCCAGTATAAAACCATGTGGAATGCTTTGAAAGTATCCTTTAATAATACAATTAAGGATTTATGGAGTAACACGTTCAGAATTAAACTGGTAAGCTATTGTGAAGAAAAAAATTATTTTAATGTTGTAAATTCCTCAGGTTTCAGCATTTATCTCAGACTCTCTGTTTAGCTCACACTCAGCAGCTCTTAATTCTGATTTTCACACAAAAAGCAGAAACTGAAGATTTAAGTCAGTAACAAACTGAACTTACATGGATCTGCTGGCAACAAGTGATAGAGTCAGTACTGAAAACATATTGATACTTTATACATAGAGTTAGACTTATGGTGTGCACAGACTTTGAAAGGGGCGGAGTTGAATAGGTTGAAGAAGGGAACCTCAAAAAACGTGTTGCTTTTGACTGATTTATTTGAATTATGCTTCTTAATACAGAGACTGATTATCATTAATATCATGTGTGAATTAGATGCTTTTTAAATTGTCTTCCAACTGAGAATGGCACAGGTACCCAATGTTGCTTTTTTTTACCCGACTGGAAGGATACCTTTGTGACCCTTTTTGAAATGTATTTTAAAATGAAAGGGAGTCTTTACCAGAGAGACACTGTGGCTGGTTTGCATGCCTGTTACGCCATTAAACTATGTCCATTATTTCATATTTATATTTTTCTCTCTTATTGAAATCTGGCAAAAGTGCCCCTGATGTTACTGGCCATTACCCCCTGGGGACTGCCTCAGCCCTTCATTAGGCCTGTTTGAAATGGCCTCTAAATGAGGGGGGCTCTTTCACCCAGGACAGGAAGGGCAGGGAGCGTTACCCAGCAATATGCCCCCCAACCCCCGTTTTGACTATCATTGGTCTCAATAGCAGGTTGAGTTTCTCCTCTTTGCAACTGAATGAACAAGTTTAAATGTATCTCTGTAATCTGTGTAAATACAACTGATTATGATGGAACAGGTCTCATATGTCTGTACTCTGGATTTACAATTAAATCAATTTTGTTAACATCTATATTTTATTCTGCTGTATTAATATGATGAATATCTCTTATGAAGGGGTATTCTAGTGTAATACACCTGAGAATAGTTTATCGTTTGTGTTTGTTTGTTTGTTATGATAAATTATTCTCTCTCATCTACAGGGGGGTCTGGCCGTCTCTCAGAGCTGAGGATCGTGCTGCTGGGGAATGATGGTAAAGGGATGAGTTCAGCTGGAAACGCCATCCTGGGCAGAGAGGAGTTTGACACTCAGAGTCACACCGCAGAGTGTGTGAAGAGACAGGGTACAGTAGCAGGGAGGCAGGTCACTGTGGTCAACACACCTGGGTGGTGGATTGGGAATTTTGCACTGGATCCTCTACATATTAACAAGATTATTGAAGGCAGTGTGGCTCTGTGTCCCCCAGGACCTCACACTTTCCTCATAGTCATTCCTGTAGAGACTCTCAGAGAGAGAGAATGGACTGTGGAAGCAACACTTGACCTTCTCCCAGAGATAGTCTGGAGACACGCAGTAGTGCTGATCACCAGTGAGGAGAAACTGAGTGAAACAGCCATTGAGCAGCTCATTGAGAGAGAAAGGTGTCTACAGCAGATTGTAGAGAAATGTGGGAACAGGTATCATGTTCTCAACACAACAGACAGGGCTGATGGCGCTCAGGTCACAGAGCTGCTGCAGAAGATAGAGGAGATGGTGGCAGGAAACAGTGGTGCTTATTTTCTGCTGCATGAGGCCTTCCAGGAGGTGAGAGAGGAGAGAGAGCTGTAGAGGAAGGGAAACAGAGGCTGATGAAGGTGCAGAAGCAGAGAGAGACACTCAGAGCGCTCCTCATGGGTGAGTTCTTTCACCTTTACCTGAATCACATCTCAGGATGGGCAATTTTCAAACAAATGTTTTATAATTTTAATTAAAATACTCAATCACTTAAACACAGCTCCCAGTTTTAACTTAGGTTTTTCATTACATATTGTATTTGTAATGCTAGTACAACATAATAAAATACACATTGGAACTGAAGAAGAAAAAAGTATGAAATATTAATTTTAGCAGGATTTGAGTTGAAAAGTAATTTATACAAGAAAACATTGCACACATTAGCCTGCCCTGCTGATTGGGATGTTTTTACAGTGTCTCACACAGTGTCTCATAATCAAGGTTAGTGTTAGTGAAGATTAACTGTACATTTTATAATTCCAATGTTCACGTACAGTTTTCTCTGACTGTTTCTAACAGGAGAGTTAAGCCGTCTCTCAGAGCTGAGGATTGTGCTGCTGGGGAATGATGGTAAAGGAAAGAGTTCAGCTGGAAACGCCATCCTGGGCAGAGAGGAGTTTGACACTCAGAGTCACACCAGAGTGTGTGAAGAGACAGGGTACAGTAGCAGGAGGCAGGTCACTGTGGTCAACACACCTGGGTGGTGGATTGGGAATTTTGCACTGGATCCTCTACATATTAACAAGATTATTGAAGGCAGTGTGGCTCTGTGTCCCCAGGACCTCACACTTTCCTCATAGTCATTCCTGTAGAGACTCTCAGAGAGAATGGACTGTGGAAGCAACACTTGACCTTCTCCCAGAGATAGTCTGGAGACACGCAGTAGTGCTGATCACCAGTGAGGAGAAACTGAGTGAAACAGCCATTGAGCAGCTCATTGAGAGAGAAAGGTGTCTACAGCAGATTGTAGAGAAATGTGGGAACAGGTATCATGTTCTCAACACAACAGACAGGGCTGATGGCGCTCAGGTCACAGAGCTGCTGCAGAAGATAGAGGAGATGGTGGCAGGAAACAGTGGTGCTTATTTTCTGCTGCATGAGGCCTTCCAGGAGGTGAGAGAGGAGAGGAGAGCTGTAGAGGAAAGGGGGAAACAGAGGCTGATGAAGGTGCAGAAGCAGAGAGAGACACTCAGAGCGCTCCTCATGGGTGAGTTCTTTCACCTTTACCTGGAATCACATCTCAGGATGGGCAATTTTCAAACAAATGTTTTATAATTTTAATTAAAATACTCAATCACTTAAACACAGCTCCCAGTTTTAACTTAGGTTTTTCATTACATATTGTATTTGTAATGCTAGTACAACATAAAAACACACATTGGAACTGAAGAAGAAAAAAAGTATGAAATATTAATTTTAGCAGGATTTGAGTTGAAAAGTAATCATATACAAGAAAACATTGCACACATTAGCCTGCCCTGCTGATTGGGATGTTTTTACAGTGTCTCACACAGTGTCTCATAATCAAGGTTAGGTTAGTGAAGATTAACTGTACAGTTTATAATTCCAATGTTCACGTACAGTTTTCTCTGACTGTTTCTAACAGGAGAGTTAAGCCGTCTCTCAGAGTTGAGGATTGTGCTGCTGGGAGGGAGATGGGCTGGAAAGAGTTCAACAGGAAACACCATCCTGGCCAGAGAGGAGTTTAAAACTAAGAGTCACACAACAGAGTGTGTGAAGAAACAGGGTGCAGTAGCAGGGAGGCAGGTCACTGTGGTCGACACACCTGGGTGGCATAGGAGGTACGATACAGGAGCAACTCCAGAGGAGGTTAAGCAGGAGATTGTGCGCAGTGTGTCTCTGTTTCCTGCGGAACCACACGCTCTCCTCCTGGTGATTGACGTCGGGTACTTGTTTACAGAGACTGACAGGAGAGCAGTGGAGGAACACCTGGAGCTGCTTGGTGACAGATCCTGGAGACACACTATAGTGCTGTTCACCTGGGGGGACAGCCTTATAGACAGATCTATTGAGCAGCACATTGAGAGCTGGATGGCACTCCAGCAGCTCGTAGATAAATGTGGGAACAGGTACCATGTTTTAGACAACAGGAACAGGACTGATGGAACTCAAGTCACAAAGCTGCTGCAGAAGATAGATGAGATGGTGGCAGGAAATGATCTTTGGCACATTTCACTGACAAAGTACCTGGAGAGTGAAGAGAGGAACAGGGGCCTACAACAGAGGTGTGAGGAGAAAGAGAGAGAGAAAGAAGACATGAGAAAAATGTGTGAGGAGAAAGAGAGAGAGAATGAAGGGATGAGAAAAAGGTGTGAGGAGAAAGAGAGAGAGAATGAAGAGATGAGAAAAAGATGTGAGGAGAAAGAGAGAGAGAATGAAGTGATGAGAAAAAGGTGTGAGGAAAGAGAAAAGAAAAAAGAAGAGAATAAAAAGAAGTGCATGGAAAGAGAGAGAGAGAATGAAGAGATGAAAAAGAAATGTATTGAGAAAGAGAGAGAGAAAGAAAAGATGGAAGAGGACTTCAGGGGAAAGATGGAGGAGACGACAACAACATTTGAGGAAGCAGCACAGAGACTCAGGACAGAGATCAAAGGACTGAAAGACAGAGAAGAGGAACAGCAGAGAGAAACAGAAGACCTGAGAAGGAGAAATGAAGGAAAAGAGGAGGAGATTTCACAGCTGAAGGAGGAGCTGAGCAAACTGCAGAAGGAAAAGGAGGAAAGCACAGCACCTGTCAGGAATATTGTGGAAATGGATCTTTATAGTGAGTATGATCCCTGCTGTCCCACTCAGCTCACTGTATCAAACCCTCCCACACTTTCCCTTCATTAAAGCAACTTCACAAAGCCAGAACTGATCTGGAATGCACTGCTGAAACTGGTGTAGTTTAGTCCATTCTGATGTTTTTGTATCTCAAAAGTTCTATTATAATTCAAGTTAATCATTTTAATGGTCAGGGGTTATTTTTAGTTACAATAATTTACTTTATGTTAGGAGGATTTTACAGTTAATAAAACACAGAAGACAAAGATATCTTAAGAATCACACCTCTGTATATCAAAAATATGAGTTAAATAGGAAAACATCAACTCAGATTTCACTAAACAAAAAACATGGCTGAGACATGTTCTTTTCTCTGTTTTCCAGTGAGTGGAGAGAGAATCACAGGAAGTACTGAGCTGATGTCACAGGAAGAGGAGGACAGACAGAGGGACAGAGACAGACAGATGCAGAGAGAGGAGGAGGAGCTGAGGGCTCAACACCAGGCAGAGCAGGAGGAGTGGGAGAGGAGGATGAGAGAGGAGATGAGAAGATGGAGAGGAGAGTCTGATCAAGCCACTGGAGGAGAAGATTCAGGACCTGGAAGAAAGACTGAGGAGAGAGAGGGATGAACAGAGGAGGAGAGAGCTGGAAGGAGAGCTGAGGAGAGAGAGAGACAGAGAGAGAGAAGCTGGAGAGAGATGAAGAAAGGAGGAGGGAGGAAGAACAGAAGGAAAGGAGGGAGAGAGAGGAGAGACAGAGAAGAGAGATGGAGGCACTCAGACAGCGCTACAGACAGGAGGGCAGAGAGGATGCTGGGAGATCCCTGAATGTGGGTGCAGTAGTACTGGGGGCAGCAATAGGGGCCATCGCAGGGGCTCAGAGAGGACCCCTAGGGGCAGCTGCAGGAACTGCCATAGGGGCAGTAGCAGGAGCTCATCTGGGAGCTTTAATAGGAGGAGAGAGATGGAGAGAGAGATGGAGCACCAAACAATCCACACCTCCAGGAAGAGGAGAAGTCCTGCCTCCTGTTAGTAGCATTATCAAAGAGGAGGAGCAGCACCAAACAATCCCCACACCTGAGCCCAGTCAGGAGAATGGGGGGTAGTTTGGTACAAAGGCTGCATTAGGACATTCCTGTTATCAGGCCAGTAGGGACAGCCTTATCCATGTTGTCATTACACAGACAGATCAAGACTCTTTTCTGTTTTTTCTGCTCTGTCTGCATCAATAAATGAATAATAATAAAATCATTTGAATTTTCCCAAGGACATCTAAATGTATTATTCTGATTGGTGCCAACAATTAAATTTAGACAAGCTTATAGATTTACATTTTGATTGATTGAACAGATTTTTGACTTTTCATTAGCAGTCAACACATGCTGTCCACAAATTCCACCACAAGATAAAAATGCAAGGGAGCCAAAATTGACTTGTTTCTGGCCACATTAAGCAGAAAATTCCCTTCAAATAAAGAAAGATGGCCTAATGTTGTGAAAGATGCCATGTCTTTTGTTGGCACCAAACCAAAGGTTACTGACTTCATTGAGCAAGTTACAGTGGTCACAAATCTGATAGGAGGGTTCATTGGGGTGAACCTCAATCTGGTCTCTCTCTCTCAATTTCTTACCTTAGGACTCAGGTTCAGTGGTCTTTTTACACCAGCATGTCCTCCCAGGGTGAGCGCACTATCCTCAGCTCCTGGAAGAAGAATGAAGAGTTCACCTCCAGCAGCCTGTTCGAGAGGAACATGTAGGAGAAGCTTAGGATAGCAGAGAGATTCACCATCTTCTACAAGAAAACAGCCACTGAGCGTAGCGTAGCCAGTCTTTTATCAGTACCTGACAGTCAAACAGCCATGCAAACCGAGAACATGCTAACTTCATTGTCCGCTGATGACAGAGGCTGAGGGTAATTGCTCATCTGCAGTGTGGAGATGAGCGAGGGCGTCACATGGTCATGGCCTCCGAGGTTACCGTAGGAGGCTGTTCATGGGGGGAGTGAAACAAACTACATATGAATGATATGAATGTCTCCAAGCTCAGAGAACATCTCTGGAACGACAGTGATTTTCCCAATAGGGTCTGAAAAATGAAAAGTAACGTTTCACACAGTCAAGAAACAAGCTGAACAAACAAACGATGACCAGAATGTTGTATTTTATTAGCATAATCACATGAAATCAAATGCATCAGCAGTCAGTGTTCACAGACAGACCCCCCCCCAACCCCAACCCCCCACTAAATGTAGAGGCTTGTTTCATAAGATCTGTGGAAGTTTAAGACCGAGAAGAACGTGCCAAAAAAAAAAAAAAAAAAACACAAATAACAAGTGACAGAGAGCAGTCCTCCAGAATTCCCTTTGGTTAAATAACAGACAAACCTGGTCTCTGAGGAAACAGGCATCACTGGATCCACCTGGAGGAGAGGTGTGTGTATTTGTAGGGGGTTATAGATTATAGTCTATAGACCGTGAAGGTTGCTGTGATGGGGCAAGGCACCAGACTGGAGTTACCAACATTAAAACACAACTCCCAATCAGCATACATGTGTTTTTTTTTTTTTTTGAGGAGGGCGTGGGGGGCATATGTGTGTTCTCTTCAGAGACAATGAGCTACACCGCCTACCCCCAACTTCCAACATGACAGTAACTCTAACACACACCTGTATTAACTCCTCCCCTTGATTCCAGCCACACAATACCAGCAAACTGACCTCCAATCACAGCTCCCCCCTGAATGTGTGCAGTTGTGACTCGTTCATATCACCCATAGATTACACAGCACTCAGCACACCCCACCACAGGGTGTCCTGCTCACCCCACACACCTCCACAGAGGCACATTTCAAAATACAATTTTTTATAAATATTTATGGCTATGCATGGTCATTGTTAACACACGAGAGGACAAAATGATAGGCTGGGGAATTTCACATTCAATATAAATGTTTGAAAAATACAGTGTAGTTTTAAAAGTGCTACACCTGGAAATTGACCCTTATGTTTCGGTTGGGTGCGCTGTGGTTATACAGATATCCTCATTCACTTGATACACTACGCACATATTCAATTTTGTGCATTTTATGAATAGAAGACTTATAATTTGACATTTATGGTTGTGGAACTTCTGTCTCAAAAATGACATCCATACATGAACTTTGACCCTGTGCCAGATAACATTGCTACACAGTAACAGGAGCATTGTGGGGAAGCCACACTTATACAGTCTTCCAGTGGATGCAGAAAAGAACCAATGAAAACCCAGAACACGGGCCTGTCCTCCTATGACATCATAATGGTTACATCAATCTACTTTCAGCAGGAAGAGGACAGGCCTAGCTGGCCTACAGCACACAGTGTAAGACATTGAAATTTCATTAAAATTTTGGCACAAGCATTGAAAAAAATGTAATGACTACAAAATAAAATGAAAGGCATATTTACAGCACGAAACTTATTTTATATAACCCAATGCAAATCAGCAGAACAGTCTGTTTCAAATTGAAGCAAAGATTTTGCAACAATCACTCTGAATTCATAAGGTACACAATATCATCTTAAAAGGTCTTTAAAAAAAAAAACACTACATGAGAAAAATAAAAAATCAGGCTCAATAGTTTTCATATTAAAATATATTTCTTTTCCCATAATTCTTGTTGGAGTGTACATATATATAATTCTCCTTCTACACCACCCCCTTCCATGTGTTTGTGAGGTGTGAGTGCACATGTATGTCTGCATGTGTAACTTCCCATGCCTGATGTCCTTTTGGCTGTGGTTTGTGAGCCTTGCTCATATTCACTATGCTAGGAAAATAAGTACAATTTGTTTTACAAAATGAAAAGAAAATATTCACAACATTTGCAACCATTCTAAAAGTACGTGCGTGTAGGCTCACTCAAAGGCCGGGGTTTAAAAGTTTAAAGGAGCAAATAAAATGTAAATATTGGTGAATGAACACAACTGATATTGTTATAGCAACAACAGGAAAATTCAAATGAGAATAAAAATGCAGATCTCAGTTAAAATCAGCAGAATTCAGAGCACTCCTGTATTCCACTTGTTGCCTGGGAGATAGGGGACAGGAAAACCCTTGTACAGTGATGTCACAGGCATTTCAATCACAACATATAGTTCCAGAATTATTTCGACCTTCCACACCATTTCACATCAGTCCATTGAAAAAAATTGAGTGGTTCTATGTTAAACGTTCAAACTGTACTTTTGTGTACACACTGGAATACCAAGCAAAGCTGTTTTTTGTATAAGGTTTCTGTGATAAAATTCAAGATATACAGAAACAATGCGCAGACATGACTAAAGCATCTAACAGTGCAGTTAATAATTAACATAAGGTTATTTCACTGATCTTCTTTATTGCTTTCTGCTGCCAACACAACAAGAAAGGAGAGAACTCTCTGCCTCAACTGAAGAGCAAAAAAAAAAAAAAAAAAAAAAAAAAAAAAAAAGAGGACCATGAGATACTTTCACATTTAAGAATCCCCGCTCCCGGGGTGCTCACTGGAACAACTTATTCAGCTCCAAAGACATTCATGTATTAAAGCCTATTTCAGGATTGCCAACATTTGACAGCTTTGATAGCTAAAATGTAGTATTCCATTGCTCAGAGGAGGAGAAATTAAGGTAGCTTGCTTTGTACCATCTAACACCTTCCCAAACATCTCATTGCATACTCCATGAGTAATTCTGATTACTGCCCTACATTAAGCCTCCAGTGACCACACATATATATGTATATATATGTATGTATGTATACACAAACATTCTGTTTATAAGAGTTTTTAAAGGACTGCAGTGTTAAAATGACAGGATGAGGAAAATGTTATTTTAGTCTAGGCATTCCTTAAACATTAAAATGTCCATAATTTCCATAGGAAAGGTTTTACAAAAATAGTACCCTGATATATTAATCATATCAAGCTGTAAAACGCACCTTATTGTGTTTGAGAGAGAGAGAGAGACATAGAAAGACACAGAGAGCCGTGGTTTGAGTTCAACATGCACCAAAGATTGAGCCTTCTGTAAAAAAGAGAGAAATTGAGTGTACAAAAGACAGGAGTGTTTGCACTTGTGTGTGTGTGTGTGTGTGCTGTGGGTGTATTTGTGAGGGTGTGCGTGTGCATGTGTTGTAAGTAAAGGCTCCCCCTAGTGGCAGAATGTGTGCTTCACAGGTGTATAACAGAGTGATACTGTGTACCTTGCTGACCCACACAAGAATGCAGGTGCAGCCAATCCCAAAGCCAACACAGCAGCTTGTCAGATCTTCTACAAAACCTTATATTTAAAGTGGTAGGTCACCCATAATCACAATCGGAGTTGGTTTGTTTTTTTTTTTTTTTTTTTAAACTCAATGTACTATACATCCAAGGAAGAGCTTTCTATTTTTAAAGAATTCACTGGCCACATGAATAGTGAATCCATCAATGGCTAGCATATTACCATTGATTTTGAATACAAAGAGTTTATTTTAACAGGTACACATTGTTTTCAGAGATCAATGCTAACGATGCCAGTTGCTGGTAGATTCATTAAGTGCATAGCAAATTCTAAAAATGCAACAATGGATGAATAGTACATTCTATTGAAAGGGTACGGGGGTTGGAGTTCAAGACAATGGTACAGCCCCCCGATGTTAATGCGCACACACACACACACACACACACACACACACACACACACACACACACACACAAACACACACACACACACACACACACACACACACACACACACACACACACACACACACACACGAAGAGAAAATGTAATAAAAATAAAACGCCCATCTCTAAGGTCTGTTTAAAGGAATCCCACTCTGAACAACCCACAGCTCCGCAATAAAACCAGGCAGCCAGCAGGGGGCGCTCCAGTATCCTCATCCTCAACAATCGTGTTCCAAAAGCCAAAACAACTCTATAAACTCCCTCCTCTTTTCCTGGACAAAGCAAACACACCTCTCTACCCAGTCTACTGCACACAAACAAACGAAAAAACAAACAAACAAACAAACAAACAAACACACACACACACACACTCACCACTACAGACACCTACACAATCCAATGCATTCATGCACACACACTCTTGCATGAATACAGACGCACACTCACAGTGACACACACACACTTCCCTCCATCGCGCTCTAGCTGAAGAGCTTGATGAAGCAACCCTGGCAGTAGGGCTTGTCGTTCTGCTCTTTGAAGGTGCCCTTGTTGAGCTGCTTGAGGCAGAAGGCGCAGACGAAGTGCTCGGGGTGGAACTTCTTGGCCATGGCGGTGATGCAGCGGCCGGTGATGGGCTTCTGGCAGCCGGAGCAGAGCGATCCGCGCCGCTCGTGGTAGTGAGCCTCGCAGTACGGCTGGCCCTCGTGCTCGAAGAAGCTGCCGTTCACAAACGGGGTGAAGCACTCCTGCCAGGGGAGGAGGGGGAATCACCGTCAAATGTGTGTGTGTGTGTGTGTGTGTGTGTGTGAGTGAGTGTGTGTGAGAGAGAGAGAGAGAGAGAGAGTGTGTGCCTGTGTGTGTCATAGTCACATTCACTTTCTCACATATAGAAACACATGCATTCTATATGCATGCAGTCACACACAGATGCACATGTACGCAGACACATAGATGCACACAGACACACACAGAAAAACAGACGCAGACAGACACAGACAAACAGATGCACACAGACGTGCACACACACACACACACACACACACACACACACACACGCACGCACACTCACCCTGCAGACGAAGCACTCCGGGTGCCACAGTGAGTTGAGGGCAGAGATGTAGTTCTCCAGTATGGCACGGGCACAGCCTCCACACTTGGGCGCAAACATGTCAAAGTAATCCTTCCTACAGTATGCCTTCCCGTCCTTCTCATGGAAACCTGCAGGGGGCAGGAGAGAGCCAAGCTCACTCTCATTCACTTCATATATAGATATTATGGAAATAAATGTAGGGCATTAAGCAGTGATTTACCCTCTGGACCAAAGAAGGCTCCACACTGAGCACAGAAGAAATGGTCTGGGTGCCAGGTCCTGTCCAGTGCAGTCACCACTTTCTGCAAACGGACAGGAATACGGAGCGTCACACCCACACGCATACATACATACATACTGAAACAGTTATTTATTGGTGGTGTAATGCAGCGCACTGGGCAGCAGGGGGCAGCATTAGCCCAGCTGAGACTGGAGACTGTGTGTGATTCATCAGTCCAGAGTACAGCCCTGCCCATTTCCACTACACAGGGCAGGGACTCCCAACGCTGTCAGACACATCTGAGAGAAATTGTGTTTGTGATGTGTGTGTGTGTGTGTGTGTGTACTGAAGTGTATATTAGTGTGTTTGCATTGTTCCTCAGCACTCACGTCCAGTATAGGTCCGTTACAGTAGTAGCATCGTGGAGAAAACAGGTTGTGGTAGTCCTTTTCGCAGTACGGCTGTCCGTCACGCTCAAAGAAGTTCCGTGAGCCGATCTCTTCCTGGCAGTGCGTGCAAACAAAGTGCTCCGGGTGCCAGGTACGGCCCATCGCTGTCACCACCTGCAGAGAGAACCACAACCTGAGCATCAGCACACATTGTGTCCTACAAATCACCATCCCTGCCGAGAGAAGCACAACCTGAGACAGGGACACACCATCTGAAAGAGCCCAAGTCATGAAATGGTGTTTTAATGCCAATTATTTACAGCTGCTAATGTTCAAGCTGAGGGGGTACGTTAACTTGTTCGCTTGAGAGGTCAAGACGAGGGAGAAGATTTTCGGGGGTACCCTCAACCATTCTGTGGAAGGGGTTAGGATGATGGGAAAGTCTTTGGGGTACCCTCACCTGACCGACGATGGGTTTTCGGCAAGCTCCACACACGCCCTTGGCCACTGTCTGTACGCCGAGCCGGTTGAGGTCAGACTGCAGGCTGCCCAGCATGCTGTCCAGTTTGTTCCCCTGCCTGCCACCAGGGGGCGATGCACCCCTCCCCTGGGCCATGATCTGTTCAAGCAGAATTCAGAGGTCAGAGTTCAAAGGTCCTGTTTTCAAAGGTCCAAAGGGCCGGTGTGTACGAAGGTTTTTGTTTGTACACATTACCCTGCTTCTCTTAGCCAATTAGCTACACACACTAGTACTGGCTCACTGGACATATTAGACCAAAGTAAAATGTCCCAAAATAAGGACAAAAGAAAAGTGTCATTAAATAAATACATTCATTTAGCTAATATGTAAGATCACACAAATAACTGGACTGATTAATAATATGAAGAAAATGAATAAGAGCAGAAGTTGGAATGTGATCCAGGAACAGATACAACCTTGTCCCCCCCTTGGGCAGCCACCACACACACACACACACACACACACACACACACACACACACACACACACACACACACACACACACACACACACACACACACACACACACACACACACACACACACAAACACAGGTAAACACAATCATGTGCACATTTCCCATAGCTAGGTCCCTTCTGTGCAATTCATTTTTACCCTTAGCCTGTCCCCACTCTTTAACACTCTCTCACTCACACACTCACACACACACACACACACACACACACACAGACACACATACAAACTGTAAAAAAAAAAAAAAAAAAAGCAGCTATTTGGAACTGGTCAAATAATTCCATTTGAGAACAATTTTATTTTGTTCCATTCTGTTCTAATATAACCTTAGAAGTCCCTTCCCCTGGCCCATGCCCCCGCCTGTCCTGGCTTTGGGGCCTGTTTGGAGTACCAGGCTCCACCCCCTCAGTCATCACACAGGAATGTACTTCTCACATCAGATATGAGCCAGCGAGACCCGACACGTTCCCTACCCTTCCACGAGGTCTCCATCTGCGCCGCACTGTGACTCTGAGCCACACCCCACTCTGCTCTACAGTCTCACTTCAGAACACCTCCATAGAGGGTACGCTGCACAAACCTCCACAAACAAGTCCGTACACAGCTTCATGAGTAGGCCGTTTACCCGTAGCCTCCAGAGAGTGCAAAAAACCTTCTGAGAACCATTACTGACAACCATTCATAAGCACTCAATAATCAATCATATGGAAGTCCAAAGCTCCATGGTAATGACCGATGTCTGCAGTGTGTTAGCCTGCCAATAAAGCACTGGCTCAACGAGTACTACAGGTCATCCCCCTGTCCCACAACCAAAAAAGTCCCTCCTTCATCAGAGCAGCCAACCCTTCATTGTTACACTCCTGATACAGAGCTCCCTAAGGGTGACAAAGACAATCAAGACAAAGACACGGGGACAAACGGAAGGAACGGATGGACGTGCGAAAATTCGTGCCTTCAATGGAGGAAAGAGGGGGTCATAGTCGGTTTGACAGCCAACAGACATCCTGGGGGCTGGAGGAGGGGCCATCTGGTACATGGGAGGGCGTGGCATGGGCGGGATCATCTGATATTGAGGAGGGCGTGGCATGGGCGGTGCAATCATGTATGGGGGTGGGCGGGGCATAGGGGGAGCCATTTGGTATTGGGGAGGACGAGGCATGGGTGGTGCTATCTGGTATTGGGGAAGCCGTGGGATAGGCTGAACTGGGAGTGGGCGGGGCATGGGTGGGGCTGGCTGGGGAGGGGGTGGGCGTGGCATGGGCTGCTTTTGAGGGCGGGGGGGCTGGTAATCGACAGGCAGGGGGAGGAGCCAGGGAGGAAGGGGGTCTTTCGCTGGAGGAGGCAGCTTTTTCGGCTTCTCCACGGGGGCGGGACGAGGGAGGACTTTCTTCTGTGGGGCAGGTGAGTCTGGAGGAACCATCTAAAGAGAGATAGAGAGAGCACGGGATAGACAGAGATAGGGAGAGACCACAGGAGGAGGGACAGAGAGAAAAAGAAGAATGCAGGATGACATAGGAGGGGGAAACAGGCAGATGAGGGAGAGAAAGAGCAGGAGAAAGGAGAGGCAGTGGGGAAAAGGGGCAGAAAAGATGAAAGGATGAAAAGATGAGTAGAGACTTAATCTAAGTGCTCTCTCATACACTGTGCATGACGCTGTAGTTATGGTCTGAAGACCACAGACTGGACTGCAGAGATGCTTACGCTACCTTATCCACAGTGGTGGGTGGGGTGGGGGCACGTTCTGGAACAGGCTCTGGAACAGGAGTAGGGACGGGTGTTGGAACAGGTGTTGGGGCAGGTGTAGGTTCTGGAATGGGTGTAGGGATAGGTGTAGGTTCTGGAACGGGAGTAGGGACAGGGGTTGGAACAGGTGTTGGGACAGGTGTAGGTTCTTTAACAGGTGTAGGTTCTGGTACAGGAGTAGGGACAGGTGTTGGAACAGGTGTAGGTTCTGGAACAGGTGTTGGAACTGGAGTAGGTTCTGGAGAAGGTTCTGGAGCAGGTGTGGGTTCTGGAGGAGGTTGGGGAGCAGGGGAAGGTTCTGGATCAGGTTTTGGAGCAGGAGCTGGGGCTGATTCAGGAGCAGGTTTTGGAGCAGGTTTTGGAGTGGGAGCAGGAGCAGGAGCAGGTTCAGGTTTCACAGGGGGGGTGTAACTCTCGCGAGTGCGCTGAGGCACTGACATGGCGATCACGCCCTCGGTCATCCAGTCGTCGGGCGGTTTGCGGGGTCTGTCCCGCTCAGAGCGGCTGATACCCAGCTTCCCCTGCAGCTCCTGGATCAGCATGTCCTGGGAGCTGCTCTTGTGGAAAATCAGCGGGCCCAGCTTCCGGCGCCTCCGGGAGTCTCGCTCCCGGTACATGGGATGCACGTTGTCAATCTCCTTTGTGCGCCGGATCACAGACTTAAGCTGAGGGATAAAGCAAGTGAAAGGAGCCGGGGGTGAGAGGGATCTCAAAAACACCCTATTCAGTCTGGAGATCCAAGATCCATGCTTCACGTCTCTTCCTCAGTCCAGTGGAACGCTAACCCACACCAAACACATTCTGTCTTGTTCAGCAGTCAGTCATTCCACTCTGATTAATTCCATTCCATTTTTAAAAAATTCCATGCCAGCACAATCCCATTCCATTATGTTGCAAATAATTTAATTCCAATATAATTCCATTCCATCATTCCATTCTGTTCCAAACAATTCCATTCCAAATGATTTCCACTAAAATTCCTTTTTATTCCATACCATTACCAGGCAAGTTCTGCAGGGGTTCTGCAGATCAAATTAGGAGTTCTGCACAAAGACTTGATCTTCTCGCTCCTGTTCACACACTATCACCTCACAGCACATCTCTCAGGTAGCAGGACACACATTGTACATGCTCCAAACACACCATCTTGCACCTGCTTCAGATAGAATATGTGTAATTGACTGACTTTCTGCAGATGTTACATACATGTTGAATTCCTCTTAAAACTCCTGTAGCCAAAACTCATGCAGTCAATGACCAATCTCTCAAATCAATCAATCGGTTGTTTTTTCACCCCATTTGTTTTTAACTGTCCATCAGCGTGAAGAGCTTCATAAAAACAAAAGTGATTGATTGAGTTGAATCACTTCCCGGCAGAGAGTCTCGGCACAGTAACATGTCAGCATTTGTCAAGCAGAACTTGCTGAAGTTTGTCTCTATACAAACACAGGCCTAGGAACAGCCGTCTCCAGTTCGGCAGGTAACGTCGTGAGCTCCACAGGCCGTGACTCGTGGGGTGCGTTTTCCCGGCCCAGGTCGACATGCCAGTTCCTGCCGGGATATAAACCAAAGCCGACAGCAGGCAGGGAGGCCACACCTTTCCACACCTGATCCCAGGTAAACACACCGAGCCCATGCGGAGGGGATAGGACAGGAGGGTGTAATCATGGTAACAGGGGTCACAAAAAGCCACCTCAACTTTTCACGCAGAAAGCGCTGCCCTCCTGAAACCCCAGCCCAGCACCTTTCAGACCTTCAGCACCGGAAGTGTGTGCACCTTGTGTCGGACTGTCCTGCCTGTCATTAAAAGAGGAGCAGTCATGGTTCCCTTTCAGGAAACCTCTAATTATCCTCTCCCCATATGAGCCATGTGTCTGCCCAATCGTATCAGACTGACATAGGTAAGATTTCAGACCTTACTGTGTGCATCTGTATGATGCCATTGATTAGATTGCAGCTCTCCTGATCTACTGTGCTAGTTGTGGCTTTCTACCCACGTTGAATGCACTTAGTGTAAGTCTCTTTGGTTTTAAAGGTGTCTGCTGAGTGTTGAAATTATACAACACATTATACAACATCGGTAAAGCTTCGCCAAATCAACTCTGGATGCTCGATCTCTGAAAGAGTGTCTGGATGCTTGTTAACTGTTCTACTGAAGGCTTACCACCACCTGATTGGTGCCTTCAAGGTTCTGATGACAACTTTGATCCGCTTGGGCAGTTTGTGATTTTCATGAAGCCACTGTGTTGTGACATAGGCAGCTAGTGATGGTGGAGTACTGTTTCACTGAACCAAAAATGTAAGGAACTACCAATTAACATCACTCAATTGCTTCCACTAGCATTGGTATATTTTTTTATATTACTTCTGTGGAATGTTTGATCTCGAAATGGAATCCAATCCCTGAACCGAACTGGACAGTCAATCTTGGGTCTGAGAGTCAAGGGGGAGGGGAGAAGGGGAAGGGGGAAGGGGGAGGGGAAAGGGCATATTTTTGGAGAGCAGCGCTTAGTGCCGAAGGTGGAATTGGACGGGACTCGACAGTTTTCGCCTACGTGGCCAGAGGCTGATGTCCTGTCCATGGAGGGTAGCTGGTGAAGTGGCAGATCCATGTCGGGCGTCCCGGGACAGGAGCTGGGGGTGGGGGAATCCTCCATCCAGCTGGCCTCTGTCAGGGGGGTGACAGTTTCGTCCCGACTGGTGACCCCGCTCTCCCCTTCTAGGGCCAGGTCCGAGCCCAGGGCCAGCAGGTCATCTAGTGCTGCGTCCAGGGAAGGGGCGGGGCCCTGGGGGTCGCCCAGCTCCGAGCAGCTCTGATTGGCTGAGAACAGGGTGGAGGTGGAGGCTGTTTCTGCATGGTCGAGAGCAAGGCTTTGCAGTGAAGGAGCAATGTTGAAAGAGGGGGCGCAGGGAGCAACAGCAATAGATAAGGCCGGAAGAGTGGGGGCACCAGGGGACTGAGGTGTAGTTGGGGCAGTAGGGGACAGAGGTGTAGCTGGGGCAGTAGCAGGTTCTGAGGGAGCAGGGGCAACTGAAGGTTCTTGAATAGCTAGGGAAGTAGGCAACTGAGGTGTAGTTGGGGCAGAAGGAGACAGAGGTGTAGTTGGGGCAGTAGAGGACACAGGTGTAGTTGGGGCAGTAGCGGACAGAGGTGGGCAGTAGAGGACACAGGTGTAGTTGGGGCAGTAGGGGACAGAGGTGTTGTTGGGGCAGTAGGGGACAGAGGTGTAGTTGGGGCAGTAGATAGCAGGTTGTTGGGAGCAGGGGACAGAAGGTTAGTTGGGGAATAGGGGACAGGGAAGTAGGCAGTAGGGGACAGAGGTGTAGTTGGGGCAGTAGGGGATAGAGGCGTTGTTGGGGCAGTAGGGGACAGAGGCGTAGTTGGGGCAGTAGGGGACAGAGGCGTTGTTGGGGCAGTAGGGGACAGAGGCGTTGTTGGGGCAGTAGGGGACAGAGGCGTTGTTGGGGCAGTCGCGGACAGAGGTGTAGCTGGGGCAGTAGAAGGTTCTGTGGGGGCAACTGAAGGTTCCCGAGTAGATGGGGAGGTAGGAGACTGATGTACAGATGGGGCAGTAAGGGACTGAGGTGTTGCTGGGGCACTAGAAAGTTCTAATGGAGTAGGGGCAACTGAATGTTCCTGAACAGCCGGGGCAGTAGGGAATACAGTCAATGCAGTAGGGGACCGAGGTGTAGATGGGGCAGCAGGGGACTGTAGGGGGGATGGGACAGCACTGGAAGTTCCTGGAAGATTTAGTGTGGGGGTGCCAACTTTGGGAGAGTTGGGGTCAGCAGCATGAGGGGTTGTGTTGGCAGTGGAAGAGGTGGTGGGAGGGGTGGGACTGGGGTGTGCAAAACAGTGACATGGAACTGCGGAGGGCCGGGGACAGTGGGCGAAACATCACCGCCTAGGTCCCCTTCCTCTTCGTCGATGTGCAGAAAATCCAGCTCAACAGGGGTGCAGGGAGGGGGGGATTCACAGGAGCCCTGGGGGGGTGGCTCATTGTTGGGTGAGGCCTTCGGCACAACTGCGGCAGGTTCAGCTGCCACCAAAACTGGGGGATCTGCCTCCTGATTTGCCAGGAGATCAGAATCAGTTTCCTGATTGGACACGGGCTCAGGGTCTGCCTCCTGATTGGGCAGGGCCATGGGCTCTGCTCTCTGATTGGGCACAGGCTCGGGCTTGACATCCATTTCCTGATTAGACAGGGGCTGAGGGTCTGCTTCCTGATTGGGCATGGCCTCTGGCTCTGTATCCTGATTGGACAGTGGCTCAAAGTGCACTGAAGCTAGAGAGCCAGACTGGTGGATGGACCAGCAACGGTATGAGAAAGGGAAGAAAGGAAGGCACAGTGTTAGAGGTGAGGAAGAAAAAACCAAGAGAGAGAAAGGAGAGAAGATGAACAGATAGAGGGGAAGTTGCCACACAGGGTGGATATTTTTTTGAACGCTACACATCCAAGCTCTCCTCTAACAGTCAGACAGAAACTGCATTTTACCACCAACAGTTTAAACGATACCAGAGCAAACTTCACCTTTATCCTCTCTCCATCTGTGGCCTCTATCTCTGCTGACAGAGGTCAAGCTGAAAATCCTCTGGCAGGTCATTTCATTACCACCTTCCATACATTTAAAACCTACAACTAAATTGTCTCCTTAGTCTCTTGTGAATGATTGCGCATAGATTTAGAAGTCTTCAGTTACCCCTTCTCTCTTTTGAATAAGTTTAGCTAGAACCAGTTTGGCTTCCCTTATTCTGTATCTTTCTACATACTTTGGTGCCCCGAACTGCAAAAAATACCCAGGGATAAAAGAATTGTACTGCTTTACATCAATAACCGTCCTTGGTTTACACTCAGTGCATGTTGCTTTATATCCCAGCGTCCTCATGGCCTACATTACAGCTACTATGGCAGAAAGCCTCGATCCTGATGTACTGTGATAGACTTCTCAAGAATCATAAGAAGATTTGGGAGTAGAAGTGTCAGCGGGTGACACTAACATGGAGCACAGTGTGAACTGTAGTGTTAGATTGGTGGAGTCCCAGCCGCTGCCCCCACGCTGATTTTGAAATGGATGGTTGTGTCATCGGCCCAGGGTTTAGCAACGATGACTGAGCAGCGCGCCGCCATGCCCCAGATCAAACAAGCCCCGAGGCTAAGTTCCTGATTCTCAGCTTCAGCGCGGCGTGTCTCTGCAGTGTGCTGCTCGCTGTTTGTCCTTCCTCTCCTTACTCTACGTCTGCAGCTCAACTGAAAACCACAGCTCCATTTTAGTCCATTAAACACATTACAGAATGCTGATTGGCTCACTGCTGTACTGAACTGCTTATTGGTCTGTTATTTAACTGGATTCTTATTGGCTTACTACTGCACTTAACTAGATATCCTGTCCATATTTGAAACACTATCATTCATCATTTGATTAGACATATTTTATTAAAATGACTTTGTTTTTGGTATATTACGGGTATATTATGTTGGTGAAATTCAGTGGTCCTCAGTCCTGGTTCCAGGAAGCAACAATGTTCCAGGTCCTGCTCTAGGACCCCAACACAAGCACAACATTTGCACCTTTGTCCCTTTATAAAACTTATGAATTATCAGGCCCACCTGCAACAGAAAATCCACAAGCACAGCCTCACCACTCCCATACTATTTCCTGATATGAGGTTGCCACACCCCACACTTTCCCTGGATAGGTAGTTGCCATGGACACCCTGTTCTCTGACAGGCAGTGGCCACACCCACACTGCCCCCTGATGGGCAGTTGCCGTGGAAACACTGCTGCGTGACAGGCAGACACAGCCATAGCGCACTGATGATTGCAGACAGAGGTACACTGTAAAGTTTGTACTGGGGAGGGGTGCAACGTCAAAACTCTCACAACCTCTTTCACACACTATATGAATTACTCTGTCCCCCACCCCTCCCTCTCTCTCCTCTCTCTTCCTTCCTCCCTCTCTCTCAGCACCTTAAAATCGGACAGGGAGGCCATAAGCTCGTCCAGCTCGCGTGTTGCAGAGGAGGCGGAGATGCGGGCCTGTTGCTGGCTGGGCGTCTCCTCCTCCTGTCCATCTGTGAGTCCCACAGCGACCACTGCTGCTGGAGCAGGGCTGCAACACACACACAAATTCATCTATACATAGATATGCAGACATGCAGACATGCACACACACACACACACACACACACATACAAACACACTCACACAAACACACTCACACTCTCTCTCAATCACACACACACACACACACTCACACTCTCTCTCAAACACGCACACACACACACACACACACACACACTCTCTCTCACACACACACAAACACACACACATGTGTGCACGCACACATGCTCACACACGCATACACACGCACACACATACACTGACAAAAAACTAAACCAAACAGATGATAGTTCATAACTGTATTGTGACAGGTACTAAAAAGCTTCTGAAAGAAAACAGAAGGCTGTCACTATCTGATTCTCAAAAATTCCTTTAATATACACATAACATATGCTGGGTAATGTGTACATACGCTGGATTGGGCACGGAGCTCTCCAGCTCATCCAATAGGCTCTCCACGCTAGGCCGCACATCCTCAATACCCCGCCCACCACTGCGGCTGGCCGTTTCCGTGGGAACAGGAGATTCGCCAGTAGCTGACACTCCGTTCTCCTGAACGAAGTGTGTGGTGCTGCTAGAGGGGACAGGGGGTGCTGTTTCCTCTGGGGGAAGGGAGAGAGGGGAGGAGAGGTATTAGAGGGAGTAGAGGGAGAGAGGAAGAGAGGAGGTGAAGGTGGAGGGCAAGTGTGAACACCTGGGGCAGCACAAAGGACCAGAGATCAAAATTCAATTTTGTTTACACCTGTTTCAGTTAATCAGGTATGAGCTAACATCCTATACCACTGTCAAAGAGATGTAGCAGGTAGCCGGAACTCGGGTTCAACAGCCCATACACTGAGATATCTCAGTGTTTACACACCACACTCACCCGCCTCACACGTATGCCGTTTGTTTTCTACTCTTCAGATTTCTCTGCCCTGTAAATCACCAGGGATGTGGGCGGCCGCCAAATTATAATTATAATAAAACCCATTCATATTCCGTGGGTTTACACGCCGTGGAAGCAGTTTTATGAATGGAGGGTTTTTGCTGCTTTGTTTTGTGTCCTGAGAACGGGGTGAGGTGTTTATAATCTGGGGAAAGCACTTTAGCTGTAACATTGGGGGCAATATGTGAAATGTGGTTATATTAAATGTGGGCAAATCCTGAAGGGGGAACAGGCAATAGAGGTGTTAAGTGTGCAATAAGGGTGTAATGAGTGCATTAAATGAGTGTGTAATAAAGGTGTAACTGGTGTGTAATGAGTGCGTACCCTCTGTGGCGAATGACGGGGTAGTGTGCTGTACGGCGCTCAGCTCCTGGAGCAGCCGGTCCAGCTCTGAGAGGTTACTGCCCAAAGACGCGCTCATCACGGAGGGGTCCGACTTCTGCTTCACTGGGAAACTGGGGAGAGGAAGGGAGAGGCCGAATTAAGCCTGCGCATAACCACGGTAACACACAGAAACACACACTGTGCACCATGTCTCTACGCCCAGCGTGGGGCACCTGGTGACTCAGTGTGCGCATTACCCAAAGCCAGACAGAACTCTAGTCTAAAAGAAGTCTCACTCAGAGAGAAAAGTCAGTAAAGACATTAAGTTTTAGGAGAAGAAGTGTTAAGTATGCAGGTGAGTGTTCAGGTGTGGCGGTACATTTGCATGTCTTATTTATCTAGTATTTAATGCCATGTCGGCACCTGAGGCCATTTCATGGCAAGATCATGGTGAAATATCAATCAATGATTAAAAAACAATCAACAAATAAAAACAGGAAATAAAATATATTTACAGATATGACACAATGGGTGAGAAAGACTTCATACAGTGAGTACATTTGCATGTGAGCAGGTGTTAGGTGCAGGTATGCAGGTAATGGTGTCCGGGTTCACCTGTACACGTGCTCCTCTTCGCCCTGGGGCAGTGGGGGGCTGCTGCTGTTTTGGGACCACTCTTTCTGTGCCGGGCCAAAAGACAGAAGGTAGCACAGATAATCAGCACACCACCTCATTACTACACCTCGAGCTTCACCATCCTCATCATCTACATCACCACGGTCATCAAAACACCGTTATCTTCATCATTATCTATGCCAGCTACGTCATACACCTCACCACTTCGGCCTTATTCCCACTTTTGTGAGGGGGGCATCTTTTACCCATGCTGTTAGGAGCATGGTCTTACCTGTGTTCCAAGGTGCCGTTTTGCCTGCGCTGTTAGGTGTCCCGTGCCGTTTTGCGCTGTTAGGAGCTGTGTTTTACCTGTGTTCCAAGGTGCCGTTTTGCCTGCGCTATTGGGATCTGTGTTTTACCTGTGTTGCTAAGGTGCCGTTTTGCCTGCGCTATTGGGATCTGTGTTTTACCTGTGTTGTAAGGTGCGGGTTTACCTGTTGGGGGGTACTGAGAGTCGGTGGGGTCAAGCACCGTCCCGTTTAGGGCTTCAGCAGAGGGAGGAGGGGGCACTGGGGGAGGGACGGTGATCTCCGAGGGGGTGTGGCCTGTGGGGTAGGAGTAAGGCGTCTCGTCGCCCAGGAACACCGGCCGCTTGGAGATGTGGGATGTGGTGGACTCCAAGTCCGCCAGCAAGGCGTCTGAAAGAGGAGAAAAGCAGGAAAAAAAAAAAAACAGACTTAGCGGGAGTTTCAGCACATATTCACAAGTTAAAGGCCCACTCCGGCCAAATCTGCAGCCGGATTTTACTCAAAGACGTACTCATGAAACGGAAGCAGCGGATGGCGACATGGGAAAAGCCACACCCCTTCACAAGTTCGGTAACCTCACAAACGGATGCAAGGTTGCCACATCTGATATGTGTCACGGCCTGTAGGAAACCATCTTAAGAGGAAGTCAGACAATTGACTTTCATGGCCAAAACACTCATGGACGAGTCAATTTTCAAACTGGGTTCATTATGCAACTCATTTTCGGAGTAAAGGGTGTGACATATAGCAGAGAAGGTCAGGATCAGTCAGTTCAATGTTAGTCACCCACTGCTAAACATAGAAACACACACACAAAAAAAAAAAAAAAGTTACACAGCACACAATGCACCCTATCAGTCTAAACAGCTCTCTGGCTTTTTTCTCGTTCTACTACCAAAAGAAATTCTCCAATCACATTCACAATATCCCTCCCATGTTTCCTTAATGACATGTTTGCTGGCCCACCATTGGCCCTCAGAGGTGCCAACATGACTCTGAGCTGCAAGGTCTCCTGGATGTTAACGGTATGAATGCACCATTACTCCTGCTGTTAGATCACTACCAGCATCTGCAATTTCAGCACAAGCTGCCTGTGATAACCCCACCCCTGACCCCGAATGCACAGCACGCATTTGGGGGAAATAAGTCAGAATGAACGCGTTTCTCAGCTAGCGCCGCAGATTTCTGGGTACGTCACCCGAGCCCACCCAGGTGAGCCCCTGCTCCCTGCCACACTGCACCCCACCTGCAGCCTCACCTGGGGACGCCTGCGATCCAGCACGGCCCGTGAAGCTGACTCACAGGTTAACCCGAACCACACCTGATTCCTCTGAGCAGTCATCACCGCTCTGTACCTGCTAACCTCCACAGCCTGACCTGCTGCCGCTTCTGCTCCTGATTCATCAGGAAAGGATGATTAAGCTGGAGAGAATGTTCTGGATTCATGCTTCATACAGACAGCTACTTCAAAAGGCTTTGAGAATGTTTATTTTCCCTGGTTAATTACATAATTAATTAATAAAAAAAAAAATGAGGAAAAGCCACATCACTGATCACTGCCACTCATCAGTCAGTCGCACATCTAGCAAAGGAACAACTGCCACGACTCCAGATTCTGTTTTCCACAATTGGATATTTGAACGTCCTCCTGGCACTGGAGAGAGAATACCTGAACAAACCAACCCCTTCCCAGCAAACGCTGTGCGAAACCGAACCTACAGGTCTGTCGGCAGGCAATTTAAAGTCAGGCACTTTACCTGACTTTCTGATCCAGAGTGACTCGCTTGGCTTACATTATTATTATTTCTCTGAGCACTGTCCATTTATACAGCTAGATATGTTACTAGGTGAGCTAAGGCAAGGTACCCTGAAACACCTGGGAACCAAACCTGAAACCCCAGAGTCACAGGCCCAGGTCCCTAACCAGTACCCAACAATCCCACCCCTGACAGGTGCTAGCTATAGTGCGTGATCAAAGACTGACTCTCACATCCAGACAGGAAGTGAATGTCACAAATGATATCTCACTTTATGAAGCCTCCTTAAGCTCTGCTTCAGCAACACCAATAAGGTAAACAAGAAACAGTACCCTGTTTTTCTAATGAACTGTCACGTTCATGCAGATCAAAGCAATCCATTAGCGATTACCTGGATGAATATTTGAACACATTAATCAGATTAGAGTGAGAGGGTTTTTCTGTGAAAGGTGTGGTTGTAAAGTTAGATTTTAGGGAAGTTATTCTGAGAGCAGACAGAACACTGAGGAGATTTCTGCAGAATGACAGGAGGCTGGGCTGAGGCAAGCACAAAACCAGTAAACATGAACAGACGGTGAATATAAAAATAGGTAAACAAAAAAAGGACAGTACAGTAGCTCCTGACATATGTGAAAGCCCCAATTCAAACAGACTGCTAGTTCTTGGGGAAAAAAAAACTCACAACTCAAAACTTATCTCCATTTTTGGAAACAACAAATAGCCAGAGACCCAGAAAGACAGTCCTGGCCCAGAAGCACAAAAACATATAAGCTGGCTCTGTACCTCCACCCATACAACTAACCTCTGCGACTGGCTGGCAATACAAACCCCATTTTGATTTCCCAGGTAGTCAATGCAAAATGCAAAGCATCTCACTTAAACTTCAGGGATGAAAGGAAAGAAAAGAGACAGTGGTGTGAAATCAGTTAACAAAGTTCCAGGACAGAGTATACGGACAGGGCATTGTGCCACGCAGTCTACAGGCATCAGGCGTTCTGCTTCAGACAGTAAACACTCAGATCTGGTATACATCAGCATCATTCTAGTTCGAGTGATTTCTGTCGCTCTGTGGACAGAGGCACCGACTTTCATCGAGAAAGACACCCCCTCGCCCTCTCTCCCCCTCTCTCTCTCTGCAGGAGAGGAGTGCTTTCACATGGGGTGAAGATGGTCACTCAGTACCATTAACAGAGGTGTGGCACCAACCCTGTAATGTAAACTACGCCCCAAAAACGCACCCCTACCATCACACAGCTACCAGAACCCTAGTTTTCACACACCACTGTATTTGAAATTTTTTGTTCCCTTCTTACACCTGGTGAAACTAAAGTACTTAAAAGGAAATTACAGACAGACAGACAGACACAGACAGACACACACACACACACCCCATGAAACCACATTGACATCGTCCAAACTGAACTGCCGCAGACTGTAAGAGCGCTGAAGAAGAGGGGGAAGAGACAGCAGGTAAAAGCAGGTAGAAGGGAGAGGCGGTAGATTTAGCATAGCTGGCGGCTACAGCTTTGCTGTGCTACACCCACCCGATCCGGTTTAGTCTGTTTTAAAAGATATATGTACTCACAGTATCTGAGATCAGCCCTCCAGAACCAGAGTGTAGGGTACAGTGTGTATGCGTGTGTGTGTGTGGGTCACTGAGAGAGTGAGAGAGCGAGAGAGTGGGGCGAAGGAGGAAAGAAAAAGTCTTATCTAGGGTAAGCTCTGCTCCCACAGGAGGGAGTGGTTTGGGAGGGACACACGCAAACACTGAGAGGCAAGAGACTGCTCATTAAACCTGACCCCCGCCCCCACCTTCCGCTCCTGAATTACAGAGAGAGAGAGAGAGCAAGAGTAACAAATGCAGTATGTATGAGAGATAAAAACAAACCTATGGCTGATATCTATCAAAAGTAAGGATGTAGAACTGTGAACAAGCCCCTGTGCTGTTAAATTTTCTCTTTCATTTCTAACACTCAGATGGAGATGAGAGCCAAATCAATTCACTGGGGCTGCACAGCCTTGTGTTCTGTGAGCAGGAGTCTCAGCCGGGAGGACATGGGTTCAAACTGTAAGGGTTTTACAACCTGTCTCATGCACTTTCCTCTACAGCTAAGGGAATGTTGAGGAGTTTAAATATATAACATGCTTACAGGAAGTGGACTGGCCAGGTGGTTGACAGAGCGCAAGTTAAAGACCTTTCATAAATTTTCATACTTCACTCTGCTACACACACACACACACACACACACACACACACACACACCCCATGAAACCACATTGACATCGTCCAAACTGAACTGCCGCAGACTGTAAGAGCGCTGAAGAAGAGGGGGAAGAGAGAGCAGGTAAAAGCAGGTAAAAGGGAGAGGCGGTAGATTTAGCATAGCTGGCGGCTACAGCTTTGCTGTGCTACACCCACCCGATCCGGTTTAGTCTGTTTTAAAAGATATATGTACTCACAGTATCTGAGATCAGCCCTCCAGAACCAGAGTGTAGGGTACAGTGTGTGTATGTGTGTGTGTGTGTGGGTCACTGAGAGAGTGAGAGAGCGAGAGAGTGGGGCGAAGGAGGAAAGAAAAAGTCTTATCTAGGGTAAGCTCTGCTCCCACAGGAGGGAGTGGTTTGGGAGGGACACACCGCAAACACTGAGAGGCAAGAGACTGCTCATTAAACCTGACCCCCCGCCCCCACCTTCCGCTCCTGAATTACAGAGAGAGAGAGAGAGCGCAAGAGTAACAAATGCAGTATGTATGAGAGATAAAAAACAAACCTATGGCTGATATCTATCAAAAGTAAGGATGTAGAACTGTGAACAAGCCCCTGTGCTGTTAAATTTTCTCTTTCATTTCTAACACTCAGATGGAGATGAGAGCCAAATCAATTCACTGGGGCTGCACAGCCTTGTGTTCTGTGAGCAGGAGTCTCAGCCGGGAGGACATGGGTTCAAAACTGTAAGGGTTTTACAACCTGTCTCATGCACTTTCCTCTACAGCTAAGGGAATGTTGAGGAGTTTAAATATATAACATGCTTACAGGAAGTGGACTGTGGCCAGGGTGGTTGACAGAGTGCAAGTTAAAGACCTTTCATAAATTTTCATACTTCACTCTGCTACACACACACACACACAGACACACGCATGCACTGACACACGCATGCACAGACACACGCATGCACAGACACACGCATGCACAGACACATGCACAATTTGAAAACACTCAAATTACATTAAAAAAAATTGTGTTACCAGTCATTTCATGAAAATCCTGACCTTGATAACACTTTTCAAACGAAGCAGATATCACTCACTCTGTGAGCATGCGAACAGCTCAGTGCCTGAACAGTTTGGTATCTGAACAGCTCAGCACCTGAACAGCCAAAAAGGTGCATAAGACAGTAAGTTCCATTTACCATTGTCACTCCTCCATTAGAATCCTCAGTGCTGTCACTCAGAGATTAAACACAGGTGCAAACTGCAGATGAAGCAGTCTAGTTGAGCACACACTGCATTCTGCTGTGCACAAGCACCTGGGTGGAACTTTGCAGGTGTTAAGAACTAAAGTTCTTATAAACTACTTAATCAAACAAACCAGTGTGTGACGCATATATACACTCACAGGACACCGAAACAGCACAACATCAGCACAAGACGATATGCAAGCCACTAACCGCGAGATTACCTGATAAGGTGAAAAGCCATAGGAAGAGCACTAGAGGGGAGTTTTGAGATGGAAAACATCAGAGACACAGAGAACATCAGTGCCATAAGGAGGGTACGGCCATGACATTTTTAAGTTTGAGACAGCGCACAGGCGTGTGTGAGGAGTGTACGAGTTTCACACTCACTGTGTGGTCAGTGAACCTGCTTTCCATATTTGGTGCTTAGACTCCATGCCAAGAGGTGTGCTGAAAGCCTGGAAGCTGTCATGTCTACAGGGTAATAATACAGCAGGGTGTGTGTGTGTGTGTGTGTGTGTGTGTGTGCGAGGGGTGTGTTCAGTGATCTCATCATTGACAGTCTCCTGGCTCAGCAGGATGACTGTAACAGTTACAGACAGCTTTGCGCAACATTTTTTTTTTACAACATGCCTGCGTGCGCAGGGTGGGAACGGGTCAGAGCAGTCAGCCTGAACTCCAGCCCTCCGGCCACCCCAAACCCACTTCAGCACCTCCACCCACCCTGACCTCACCTTCTTCAATATAGCTAGGATAAGGTCTATGCCAGATGAATATGTTTTGGCATGTTTCAGCAGATAAAGTTTTTAAATTGAGTAATCGATTGACTAAGAGTGACCAGACCTTGTTCCCAAGGCCTAAATTAGCTGCTGATTGAGAGCAATAATTTAAAGATAAATTCCACAAGCATGCACATAAAGTGTCAATCACTTCAGCTCAGTTAAGTTCCTTAGAGTAACACCTTCTCACTGAGCAAACAAAGGCATAGAAAGGCTGGCTGTGATAAGGGGGCCATAAACTAATACACAACCTCAACAAGCCTTCCTCTTATTGGAGGAACAAAGACGAGCCTGACAATGAGTGGGCCAACAGCATGAGTCTTTTCACCCAAGTTGCTGGGGAAGTGGCAGGTGTCGACACGTTCCTGCTCAAGAACCCCACAGAATGGCCCACAGCTCCCCCTAGTGGAGACACAGTGGATTTGCACCACAGATGAGACAAAGTTGAGCTCTGGTAGTTCAGCCTGACAAATGGCCTGCCTTTTTTTTAACTGAATAACTGGAGGACTGTAATACTCAGGGCTGACAGCTCAGGTGGTGCAGGCTCGATCCCTGAAGGTGACCATTCATGTCACACCCAGCTGGCAAATGGTCTGGCAAATGCTGTATAGAAATGCTAGAGATAAAAACCGTATTCGCATGTGTATTTGAATAAGTATCTATTAGGAAGTGTGCTTAAATAAAAACCCAACTTACCGAGTCTGGTAATGTGAGAGTTCACCCTCACACATGCACCCACACACGCACCACAGCAGAGCCGCTGAGGGAAAACTGAGTCTCTCGAGTACCCATGGGAACCCCGATCAGATTAAGGATGTGTGTTTTAATTAAATCGCTGACAGCAGCTAGCCACATGGGAGACAATCCGAGCTCTGAGCCTCGCACGAACTGAGCATGCTCAGTGGAGAGATGAGCCGCCCTGCATGAGGGTTTTACTTGGGTTGTTTCAGGAGTCTCCATAACTGTGTTGAGACTGAAGCAGATTATGGCCCATGTTTAAGGACTTTCAAGGGCAGTGGGAAACTCACAGCTCTCCTTCCCCTTCACACCCCTCTGTACTTGCCTTTTTCTGTCTTCAATCCTTCACTCAGAGGAATGCTTCTGTAGTCAAACCCTCCATTACTCTACATAGGATATCCTGTGGCCTGTGGCATATTTACTTACACAGAGTCACACATACACACACAAATACTTACAAACACACACACTCTCTCTCTCGCACATTCACGAACACACACACACACACACACACACACACACACACACACACACACACTGAAGTTAGACTCCCCACAGAGTACACACCCCTGCACCAGAGGTCTCCCCTACATTCGGTTTTGGCCAGCAGCCATACCAGCCTGCAGGCCTCTCATTGAAGCTCCACAGTTCTGGGCTTCCTAGCGTGGGAGGAGACCTGGGAGAGGCTGCTGGAGGAGGGGTTGCAGGCTGGCCAATGGTCTTTCCTCTGAACCAAGTCCTCCACATTCCAACAGCTCCAGGGCAATGACAGGGTGGCAGGGACACTGTGCTGTAGGAGACTCCATCTTCCATATCAGTCATTAGGCCATGGTCCAAGCTCTTTTATGAAGCACACTGTTTTAAACATGGTGCTGATGAACAGGCAATAAATGTTTGCAAAATAAAGCTGACTTCTTCATCACAGCAACCGTTTAATGTCAGTACTTACTCCACCACCATGATCTTAAAATTCACATCACAACTCTGACTCAATCCTTTGGTTACTTGCCCAACTTTATTTCCACATGTCTGACATGGTTGCATATTTCCATTTTTGTTTGAGGTGGCCACTTGAGTTCTATTCGTGCAGCACTTTCGTTGAGGACATTGTCACAAAGAAGCTTCACACAGAGATGCTGGAGCGAGATCCCCACTGTGCAAGACCGGGGGAGGAGTGGCAAAGAACAGCTCAGTATGTGAACGGAAGAGACCCTGAGCAGAGCACAGTTAAGAGGGGCAAAGAAAAGCTCTCTCTATGAGAACTGAAGAGACCCTGAGCAGAGCACAGTTAAGAAGGGCAAAGAAAAGCTCTCTCTATGAGAACTGAAGAGATCTTGAGCAGAACCCAGCAAGGGGCAGCAGCCACCTGATTCGAGCAGTCTTTATGAGTTTACCTTTTGCTTTAGTTTTTCCAATCTAAACAATTTACAACTTTTTTTTAATCATCTGCACCTCCTACTCAGGCCAGATGTTACTTAGCATCAGGAGCCAGGATTCACTGTCACTATGATCCCACAGTTAAGGAGCCGCCATTTCAGACAGTTAATTTTTCTCAGTCTCACCTGTATTAATTGGTGAGAGGCTGTCACACTGCCAAGACAAGGCAGAACACGTCAGGAACGCAAGATTTTACAGCCGACGGAGAAGAGCAACACCTGAACAGCGTTATGTTTTTTTTATGGGTTTCCTGCTCACAATTAAAAAAGAAATTCACAGACAACAGTACCACTCCAATTCACCAGGGGGCAGTAAAGTGCTTTTTCCAACTGCTATCAATGTACACAGTCAATGTACTCTTCCAAATAGTCCATCCTCTGGTGAATGTACCATCAGCAACACAAGGTATATGAGCAGAATGCCATTAAGCAGCTCTGTCTTTGCTATTTGAACACACAGTGACGAATTTCTAAGTAAAGTGATCACATTTTTTGTAAAATATATTTTGGCCGAAGTCCTGGTCCAGCCATTCTGCTCTTCCATTAGTCACTCAGAGATGATGTCAGCTGATCTGCAAAACAACAGCCAGAGAGAAACTACAGGACCGCAGAACATGTGGTAGAAACTGGATTTAGCCTCAATCAAACCACCAACCGTTCGATCATCCTCATTTAATACAGCAGTTACAATCAGACCGTCACAAGGGAGCTTCACAGCGGACATCTTCCAGAAGGAATCTGAAAATAAATTAAAAGCACACTATTTACCCAGGACAGACTCGATATGGGATTAATCAAAACTGAAATATGATTTTTTTTTGACCCTTGCCCAGATGGTGGGAGTTTAGCTGCTGTTAAAACAGTCCACACAGAACAGAGCATTACGGCACTCAACATAAACAGATGGTCACGCTTTTTACTGTAAAAACTAAACTTACTCTCCTCTCAACAGAGGGTCTGCAAAACGCCTACGTTTTTATCATGGAAGACCAAGCAAGAGACCAAGAGGTCTATGGTTTTTGTTCTGCAGTCCACAAAATGCCTGATTCTCTGTGCTTCTTACACGATATCATGCCCTTTCAGAGTGGCAGTATTGAGTAGGAAATGTACATCTGGTATCCTTAGAATAAGAATACCTTGTTCTTTGAATTTACAGTTGTTGTGATTGTTCTTTGGCTAATGTCATGTCACAGGTCTATGGTTGTTTCCGGTACAGGAGGTGTTTTATTTCGCTGCCTAAAACCGGAGCCTCACCTGCATGTGGTCACTGGTTTACGTTTACTGGATTTTTGGCTGACCACTTACTGACCATGTATCCATGTGTCTACACACTAAGCACATTTCTACAATTTAGACTGATTGAGCTGAAACTGGGTTGTTGAACCTGGTCAAGTTCATAGTGCTGAAAGGTTATAAGCATGACAAGTGAATCCAACTCAAAGGTAGCGAGGCCGGCCAACACCAACAGCACCTAATTTTCCGTCCTAGCCAAAAACAGTCTGTACGCAAGGCACGACCATGAGCGTTCAGATGGATACTGTGCGTTTCAGATGCACTGACCTCAAAAGGGTTAAGACGTGTGAAATATTTAAGCCGAGGAGCTGGAAATATCCACAGCGCACAGAAAATATACCCTCCGCTCACCACAGGGAGGGAGAGACAGCAGAGCAGGCATGCTAACGTTTCTGCTATCAGTTACTCCATCTCCCGCCCTCCCTCTCTCCTGCTATCTGATGGGCATAAGGCAGAGCAGGGAATTCCAAGCATGTCAAAGCCTGTCTGATGTACAGAGCAAGAGAGAGGGAGAGGGAGAGAGGGAAAAAGAGAGGGTGAGGAGAAAGAGATAGGGGAGGGGGAGGGGGGAGACAGAAAGAGAAGGAAAGACGTAGGGAAAGATAAGAAAACCCATAGAAAAAAAGAAGGAGAAAAGGAGAGATGGTCCACCTGTCCATATTGAATTTGACCTTGGTGTATTTATGATATCTAATTATTTTCCTCAAATTGTCTGATTCATCCATTTCGTGGTCTGTCTTTCTCAATCACTGCAGTGAAAGTATTTCCTGCCAATTAAGCTCAAATTGAACCATGCTGAGAAGTACAGCCAGCAACAGAGAGGGGGAGGGAGAGAGGAAGGAAAGCACACAACTCACACACGCACACACAGGGGTAGCGGTGCAATGGTGCAGAGTTTTATATAAGACTTAATGTAATATACAGTAACATTTATTTACACTGCTATGATGTCCAGCTTGATATCACTATCTAATGTTATGTAATGTAATACACCTTGCAGTGATGCAGCGTAATAATCAAAAGAAAGGAATTTAATTCATAATTAAACTAAAGTTTGGAACACTCATGGAAATTGCCAGTTTGACCTAATTTCGACCTTTGCGACCACACACAAGTATTACAGTAGTGAGCCATTGGTTATTTTATACCATACGTATCACACGCAGTACTACAGGGAAGAGCTAGCAGTATGCACTTTGTCATAACATTTACACATTCAATTTAGCCTACATATTTTTACAGATATGAATTATTACTGACAACAAAAACTTACTCAAAAATTTTTTTCCCCTTTCTTTTCATCAAAAAAAAAAAATAGAAAAGTAAACACTCTTGGGTGATATGGTTGCTGCGGAGACAAACCCAGAGACAGACAGACAGACAGACAGACAGACTCTCACACTCCTCTGAAGCTGAGGGGGCCCAGCGTCTCGGTATGTGAAACGCGTGACACCCAGCAAGGATATCGGACACCACTGTGTGTCGGATGTGTGGCTGCAGGGAAATGGGCCGCTGCTCTGGACTCAGTGCCAGGACTCGATATAGCACAGACAAACAGAACGTCATGGCAACACCCCCACCCCACCCCACCCCCAGTAACATTACGAAAGAACCCCAACATGGTATTTATATGGGGTAGGGGTGACACTTCTATACTTGAACCCGCTGACTCTACTTTTGGCAGAACTGGCATTTTGGACGTCAGTGTGAGACATTGACGCGGTCATGAAGCAAACATGTCCGCTCAACATTACCCAGAGGTTACCCAGAGGTTTTGGTGATGGTGGACTCCTCCACTCTTCTTCTGTTTTTTAACTTTCTTCCTCTTTTCTCTCACTGTTTTGCTCCAGTCTACTGCTCGTCTTGCAGCTTCAGATCGAACACTCTCCAATATAAAAGAAAGGAGCATGAGTGTGTAAGTGCACTATGGGTGTAATTGTGTATGTTTATCACAGCGTTTGTGTATGTGTGTGCACACACGCTCAAAGGAAAGTGAGTGACTGTATGAAAGTCTATATCGGTGCTCTTCAGGTATGACTGTGCTGGCACAGGGATCAAACTAAACAGAGCTTCAGACACACTGCCTCTCTGCTGCCTTACTGGGACTGACAGCAGAGGAGACACAGATGCTAATCACTAACGCTGCCTTACTGGGACTGACAGCAGAGGAGTGTAACACACAGAGGCTAATCGCTAACGCTGCCTTACTGGGACTGACAGCAGAGGAGTGTAACACACAGATGCTAATCGCTAACGCTGCCATACTGGGACTGACAGCAGAGGAGTGTAACACACAGATGCTAATCGCTAACGCTGCCATACTGGGACTGACAGCAGAGGAGTGTAACACACAGAGGCTAATCGCTAACGCTGCCATACTGGGACTGACAGCAGAAGAGTGTAACACACACACACGGTAGCAGGAGTGAACGATGTAGACTCTCTGCTCCCACCACAGGGAGACTCGCACACACAGAACATCAATACGCCCAGCGTGTGCCTTTCATCTCTGCATAAGACCAAATCATGATCCATTTTACATTCCAGGCGGGGGCGGATGAAGGCCATGGGGTGGGGGGGTGTGCTTCAGGGAGATATGGAGGCTGACGGCTCTCTGTTGGTGAAGAGATTTCACACTATTAATCTTCCACTGACACACAATGCACTACCAGATATAGAGGCATGCAGGTGCAGTCAGAACCGAGGAAAACCAACACTGAATATCAACACTGAGAATTACTGCACTGATTTCACAGGGTTAATACTACAATGGTACAGATCTGGGACAGAAGTGAAGCCATAGTGACCTGCTGTGTAGGGCAGTGAGATCATTCACTAACTGAAGCAGGAAACAGGCAAACAGGGCTGGAACAGTTTCTGCATTTAATGCCAATTTCTGTTCTTAACTATGTAATAATCACAAGTTATACTATCTATCTTTTTACCAGGAAAATTCCAGTGAGCTAAACCTCTTTTGTTTGGGTGTCCTGGCCAACAGGCAACATGAAGTGAATCAAGAGGTTTACATGACCTAACAATAATGTCTGGATTTCTTGATAAGCTCACAATTGACAGCAGGAGACTGTTAGCATGCCCGCGGCTGAAATGCTTACTGTGGCATAAACTACAAGTGAAGCGGTATTGGCGTAACGTTGGTGAAGCAGCCTATTCGGGAACAGGCAAAGGCAAAACCCTACACACACACTTACACTTGTGTTTTTGTTACACAGGCGAAATTTCTCTGTGTGCAGGGGCTCATGGGAACAGAGGTCGGTGGTCCACGGCATCACTGAGTGTCCCGCTAAGCAGGGAAAGCATTAAAATCAACACCGCTCCTGTTCTTCATCTCCACATCCTTCATCATCAGGGCTGGGGCCCTTTCCTGAGGCAGTCCAGCGTTCCCTCTTTGCTCAGATACCCATGTGACCCCTGTGAGAGGCGGGCCACTTTTAAAATGCTCACATTTTAGGCTGTGTGTCGAGGCTAAGTCAGAGAAACACTATGGTTTACAACAAAGGGGCTTAAAACTTTTAGCGTTGAGTTTTTAAATCGACCTGCACCCAACTCCAGACACTCCATCTCTCACAAAGTTTTTGTGCGGCTTAGTTAACTTTCCTGAATTCGACTTCCTAATGATCTTTTACCATTATTTTTATCCCTTATTTAAAGAGAAAAATCCCACTAAGATCAACATCCCTTTTCTTCCAAGTAAGAGCTGACACACACACTGCCAAATGAAATAAATGATTCAATAAACGAAGCGCTCTCTCTTTCTTCCCTCTTCTCTTTTCCTCTCTCTTTGTTTACTTCTCTCTTTCTTTAACTTTTACCCTCTCTTCAAATCTCTCTCCCAAGTTTTCATTTCAATTCAGTTCAAATGTTTTATCCCCAAAACATATTCTCAAACCCCCCTCTCTCCCTCCCCAGGATTCAAACCTGTTCTATTTGCATGCCAGGAGTTATCCAGTGGTACCAATCCGTCCTCTCTCTCTCTCTCCCCCTTCTAATTTCTCTGTCTGTTGAGAACATGTCTGAATACTAATTGCGGAGATTTCAGATAAGTGTGGAATGTCATGAGAATGCAAGAGCTGGTGCTCGAGTCTTCCTTTGTTATTTTCCTCCCTTCTCTCCTGTTTATTCTTGACAGCCGCTAAATAAAACATTTTCAGAAAGTTAAAACTGAAAGACTCTGCCTCACTTTGCATACTCCCTCTTTCCCTCTCCCTCCTGTTTTCCCCTCTCTCTCCGTCTCACATGTACACTGTCCAGAGGGTGTACAGTCTCAGTGAGTCGCCCAAAGCAAACACAACTCTGCCAAGGCTCAAACAAGGGCAGAGAGATATGGAGGAGGGGGAGGAAGACCGAGCGAGCGAGAGAGACAGAGAGAGGGAGGTGTTAACGTAGCATTCTCAGGGCCATTACAGAGTTGCTTAGACTCAGACAAACACAGGAATGTCTGGGAGTTTCATTGGGGAGCCCCTATAAAGTAGTTAATCTCTAACACCCTGCACAGTGACCCTTGCAGAACAGTGGCACTAGTTAAAGCACTGGTCCGGTGTATGGATGGGCCCCACAGGCCAGTACCTGCTCCAGAAAAGGGCAGTGCCCGCTCCAGAAAAGGACAGTACTGACTGAGCTGCAGGTCTACCAGCCCATAGCATGACTGGCCTTAGCGTGCGTGTCCATTGCAGTGAGGCGTGTAAAGTGAAGGTTTCCCATTGATTTTCAATGGAACTCGGGTGAACATGTGGCACTGTGGGACTGAGAGCGAAGCGAATCAAGTGAGCAAGGTACTACCCTGAGCTCCTATAGCTAATACCGACATGTATTACTGGATTTTCATTCAAAAGAAAACAAATATGAAATATACATGCATAAGGCGCTCTGGAAACAATGCCTGAATGTCCCTTTATATTTTAGGTGTTTATCAGATGCCCTTATCCAGGACAAACTGTACACATTTTATATTATATAAAATATCTATCCTTAGCTTTGTATTTACTGAAGCAATTCAGGTCAGTTCTCTTGCTCTGGATTACAACAACAGAGCCCAACCTGAGAACTGAATCCTCCATCCCTGAGTTCCTGGACAACACCCCTGGTCATTACAGCACACTGCTGCTCATGAGTTTTTAGGTATTAGTGATTGGCTGTTTATTATGAGGGATTATGGGTATTCTTGATAGCAGATGGCTGCCGTCTGGTGAGAGAACAACAGGGGCATATCAGTGTGAAGAAACACAGCTGTGTGATGAACAATGTTTTATGAGAGCTCACACACGCCCACATGTACTGGCCAGGACTGGTAAATACACACACACACACAGACAGACACACACACACACACACACACAGTATGCAGTCTGCATGTGCACACACATGCAAACATGCTTTCATATACACTATTCATACACACACACACTTTCATGCAGACACACACACACTCTTGTAGTGAAATGTTGCTGTTTGCAGTGAGGGAGGGTTGGCACAGAGCAGGACAGACCTGCCTTTGTGTCTCTCTGCCCAGAACAATAGAGCTCTACAGTTCACAAAACACAGGATCTGAGCTACATTCCACCACCCGCCAATACCTACTGTCCCCCAGCCAGGAATCAGAAATCGTGTGTGTGTGTGTGTTTGTGTGTGTGTGTGCGTGTGCATGTGTGCACATGAATGAGACAAAAAATTTGAGAGCCTGTGTTTTTGTGCGTGTGTCTGTCTGTATGTGGTTTGCTGTTTGCATGTGTGCATGTATGCGTGTGTGTGTGTGTGTGTGTGTGTGTGTGTGGTGAGCGCACATGTGCAAGCGCATGTGTCAACTCTCTCGAACACTAGCAGCGCACAGAGGCGTGTGGTGTGACACACAGGTGATCCTGCAGTCTCCTGGCAGGAGAAAACCTGCTGATTTCCTCCACACTGTTTACAGCAGGCTGTCGAAACAAGCTACAACCAGCTAGTGAAACCAGAGAACAGCGTGTCCTCCATCTAATCTGGACCACATAGAAGCATCTCTCCTTCCAGTGTCCTTGAAAGACTAATGCGATGTGATCACACATGTTTCCAAGTTTACAGAAGCGAGCTTTAGCAGTCATTTTGACATTTAAAACAGACGCCACAAACAAACACGAAACAGATCGATAACAACAATTTCACTTCTTTTTTTTTTTTTTTTTTTTTTTAAATACACGCTGAGTGAAAAGATCCACATTTGTGATATCTTACTTATATCCGTCCTGTCAATGCTTCTTATGTTTTCACACCTCCATGGCTGTTCTTTCACATCTACAGAATGCTTTGCCGCTTTCAGTTTCCTGCATCCCCTAACATTTACTAAAGCACTGAGACCTCTCCATCTTGTCATGTTTAACCAATGACCCGAGAGTAAGAAAGACAGCCCAACTGCAGCTCCACGCTCATGAACGGCTTCACCCAATCAGAGCAGGCCTCCGGACAGGGGCACATACACATAAAACCAGATGCAGATAACAGGCTCCGTTATCAGGACTTGGGTTGTCTCGTAATGCGGCAGCTGAAGCCCTCAGCAACACCTCTGCTGGAATCAGGCGCAGGTTTGACCAGCGGGGGAACCCCGGCCCGATGTGAGCAGGATGCTGATTCACTTCAGAAACATGCACGGCTCTGATATAATTAAGAGGCCACTCCTGGAGAACAGGATACTTACTGAGCAGAGTATGTCTGTTTGTCTCACTCTGAGCCTCTGCACACTCCCACACACTTTTAAACACACACACAGACACACACTCTGTGATACACACACATGCACACACACGCACACAGACCTCAGTTCCTCACTCTCACACATGCACGCACATCCTCTTTTGGTAGATGGTTAGTCACAGTGAGTATGATAGCTGGACGAAGGTCCATATTAGATCACTGTTTGGCACCGGGCGGGAACTGTAACTCAAGCCAGTGTTGCTTTTATGGGCTGTTGTCACGCTCCATGTTGATTCTGCTGCAATGTCGCTATAGCTGGTTGTTCCCTTTACGACACTTTATTCATGGAAATACCCATCTACTGTCACACCCAGACTGACAATATTATACATCACACCAGATTAGAGGTGTGAGGACAAGATTGACAAAAATAAGTGAATGTACATATAGATGAGGAAGGAATGTGGGGAAGGTGGTAGAGAGAGCGGGAAGGAGGGCGTAGAGAGAGGGAGGGAGGGTAGCAGTATGGAGGTGGAATTGTACTCTCTCCACAGGTGTGGAATCTCACAGGTGTCTCAGGAATGTAGCCAGAAACCACAGCTGAGGGGGAACTTTCAGATGGCCGTTCTCTCTCTCTCTCTCTTTTTCCTCTCTCCTTTTTATTTTTTTGACTCTGCTTTCTCTGTCAGTCTCCACCAAAGTCTTCATCACTCTCCTTTTCCATTTTTCCCTCAGTGCATTTGGTGTTCTTTCACTCTGTCGGTCAACCTCTCCGTCTCTGTCTCTCCTTTTCAGTTTTTCCTCCACCTCTCTTCCTCTTTCTCTCGCGCTCTTGCTCTCCCATGATTAGGCGGGGCTCGGACCGTGTCACATCTGGCAGTATTCTCCCTCTGACTGAAAGAGTGACCTCAGCTCCTCTCCCCCCCTTCCCTCCATCTCTCCCTCCCTCCCTCTCTCCCTCGTTTTTGGCTCTGGTAATAAACAACAACACTAGAGGAGTCTGGCTCTTCGCCTGATTCCCAGTGTGTGGATGCAGACATGCATTTTCACACCGCGGGAGTTTGGAGCAGGTGGATTTCACTAATGAAAACAGGAAAAAAAAAAAAAAAGAATAAAATACAGTTCATTAACACACAAGAACAGTGCTGTGGGCCAGTCTAGCTCTGCATATACTCTTTGTATAGAGAGCACCCAGTCCAGCATGGACTCAAACATTCCAAAGGTCCCTGCCAGTCCTACAGGACCTGCACACTGTCCCAAGCACCCACACCACTTTCTGGAAAAAAAAAAAAAAAGTCTCTACTTTATTTCAACTCCGCCTGGGGAAAAAAAAACCCGACTTCACTTCAACTTCTCAACCAAAACGTTCACCATTTCACAGACGATACAACAATCAGCCTGTTGTTTTTACTGCTCCAATCAACTGGCAGGCTTCAGCTGCTGCAATGCCCTGAGAATTCCCACCACCCACCCCAGCAGGCAGAGAAAATCCCTCCGTCCAAAACCCAGAGATCCTCATCCACCTCCCAAACTCAGTATCTGCGTACAGCCAGCCTCTGCCGGCACACTAAGAGGACAGTCGGAACATCTCAGACATGCTCGCAGCTTCGACTCCTACAACCTTCTGTGGACTCTCTCCACACCACATTACACATAGAAAAGAGAGACCACAAGCCTATTTTGTCACTGCGATCTGAAGAAATACAGCCAGTCATCTTTCCAGCACAGACATGAAAGGTAGCAGATCATGTGCTAAAAATACCCAGGGAGGGGTACAGCAGCGTGGTGACAGTCACCCCTCTTTTTTGTGCAAGTCATCACAGACTCCAACATGACAGACAGGCAGGCAGACAGACATGGCTCGGTGTCCCCTCTCGGCCCCCGGCCAGGAAGACGGGTTCTAAGGTCTGAGCTGCTAAAAACGGAGACGCACCGTTGAAGTTGCTAGGAAGACAGACTCATTTTTCTTCTTCTTCTTCTCTGCGGTTATTCTCGGTTTGTGACAGGGTGACAAATCGTCATGAGTAAAACTAAATATACACATGCTGTACGTGTTCTGCCCGTTTACTGGGTTCAGTCAGAGGCTCACTGTTTTACTTTACTTCGCTGGCTGTGGCTGCGACCACAGGAAGTGGTATGTTCCCTCCTTAGCACAATGATTCCACAAATGTCTCCACAGCTAGACTCATATGCTCATTTGCTCATATCTCTCCGCTATGAGCCTGGTGACAGCAGTGCAACAAAGCGCGACAATCACATCTGCTAAGGTCCTAACCAATGCTTTCCAACCAATCACATAAGCTCAATGAAGACACAGACCTCTGTGGGTAAAGGTGGTCATTCATACCTGAAAAGACCACTTGAAAACATCTTAAAAACGTGCTACTGTCTATCTGACCAATGAGAATCTGAGAATCTGAGCAATGAGAATATGACCTGTGTCTAAACTGCAGTGCTCCATGCATGGAGATTGCTGATGTTGCCTTTTTGACAGGCAGACAGATAGACAGGAAGAACCACTCCTGCAATAAGAGCTTTTGACGATCGCAGCCATTTAGTTGAGGCTGTTTCTCAACACAGGGAGTGATCTGCGTTTAGACCAGTATCTGAAGTCTTGAGTGTGGTGGCTGGGCTGAAAGCAAAAGTGGAAATCAAAGGAATATCTCGTTCTGTGGGAGAAACCAGACAGCTCAAACTGGGCCATAAAACCACTGCCTTGAGGATGTGGCCCTCATGTGTACCACAGCCAGTATGGAATGACTGACGGATCCACTAAACAAGGTGATGTGTGAGGCTTCAGCATCCTGCAATATCCACTCACCATTTCCTTAAATCTGTAGGTTGTTTCTTGAGGTCAGCCTCCACACAGGGAGCCAGCTTCCCACTGCCTTTTCCATAAAACCCAAAATAAACAATAAACAAAAACCTGTCACAAAACAGGCCTCATTACAGACCGCGCTGCGTGAAGAGAGAGGACAGTGACACGAGTGTGAAGAGTTTTATTAGTTGTTGGTTCATGCAGCGACAGGGAGGCCAGGTTCAGAACTCTGCTGCCACACACTGAACTCCTCAGTGCTGTACTGGCGGCTCAGGGGGTCAGCGCACCCAAAACACTGACAGGAAATTAGAACACCCTGCAGGGGAAATGACATCATCCAGCAAGCCTTCTTTCTGGCTCTGCGCCCCAGCCCTGATAATAGCATGAAAATGCATGAATACAAACCTAAAAAATGTATGCAAACACACCCGCACACACGCGTACACATACACACAGGCTACACACACACACACACAAACACACACAAACACAAACAAACAAACAAACCAACAAACAAACAAACAACAAACAAACAAAACAAACAAACACACACACACACACACACAAGCATGCTCAAAGACAAACGCACACGAGCACATATTCATACGTCCACACATGCATGCACATGCACGCAGGCACACACACACACACACACAAACCTCAACCATCACTGCTCAAGGCTGGGATGAAAGAGGATGGCTGACATTCTCATCCTGTTCCTGCAGGTTCAGCAGAGGGCTTTGGGCTTTGGGGAGAAAGAACAACCAGCCTCTAATGCTACCAGTAAAGAAAAAATATATATAATTAAATAAATAAAAGTGAAAGTGCAGAGTGCTGCAGTTTTATTGCACCATCACATGTGACAGCGCTGGGCTGGGCTTTCTGACCTTTCAACCCTGCTACAATGGGCAGATGGCACAAAGAAAGGAAATCAAAATCCACTGCCAGTCTGAGGACAGGCCTCAGTAAACACACTTAAAAACACACCAGGAGCTTAAAATTATGGGGTTCTGTCAGACGTCTCTGCCAGAGAAAGAGTCATTAGCATGGGAATGCTCTGGGCTTTTGTCCCCCTATACAACCGATGGAGCACCTGAAATTACTACTTTCAACATGTTAAAACTACCCCAGACTGAACACGCAGAAAATGAATAATTGAAAATGGGAGCTGAAAATTTGAAAGCTTGACAGCACAAAGGTAAACCATTCACAGACAGAACCCAGTCATTCAGATTATACTTTATAAACATGTGGCCAGGTACTGAAAGACAAGAAAGGGAGGTAGACAGAGAGAAAGAAGGAGAGGGGGAAGGGAGAGACAGATGGGAGAAAAGGAGTGGGGAAGGTGGAGGGAGAAAAGGCAAGGAGAGACAGACATATAAAGAGAGAGGATGAAAGTACAGCCAGCTCTTGTAAGGCACTGGGTGGGGTAGTCATATCTGTACACAGAGATAAGGCAGAGCAGAATGGAGGGAGAGAGGTGAGGAAGAGGTAAGGAATGAGGGAGGGTAGCGGTATGGAGGTGGAGCTGTAATCTCTCCATGGGTATAAAATCTCAAAGCTGTCTTCAGGAATGCAACCAAATGGAAGGCCAGCTTTAGTAACCTCTTCACCTCCCTTTCTCTCTTTTCTGTTCAGCCTGTTTCTTCCCCATCTCTCCCCTTGTGTTACCTTACTGATAGCGTGATCAGGAAGAAAGGAGTGTGAGTGACCACAGAAATCACACTTCCTCCTCTTTCAGATCCCTGTGTCAAACTGAGCTGAAACGTGAACCTTGCTCTGCCATCCTCAGGTGTGTTTTGAGAGCAGCAGGTGGAAACTCCAAGCCTGCAGGTGTATGATCATCAGGGCCTCGTGTGAGATCCACACCCAGCACATTCATGATCAGTGGAAAGGGCCATCTTTTCATTGGCTCAAACAGTCAGTGACTGACAGCTCAGTCTCAGTCTCCCATCGCTACGGAAACTGACTAAAGCCATCAACACGGAGAGGAGAGGAAGTCTGTTTTGTCTCCCAGTGCGCTAACTGCATTCCCAAACTTTCCGAAAAACATTCGCCCCATCCCAAGGCTCCGTCCGCATCGGCTTTCATCAGACAAGAAAAAAAGTCACACGTGTCCCATGACATGAGACGGACACGTTTGGATTGGGAGGTGGCGCGGGGTCGGGGGTGGAAAAACAGAGCGGGACGGAAGACCGATGCAAACAGGTGCAGAACGCATTTAACCCCTGAGAACGTCAAAACGTCAACTTCCGACATTCCGCTCCTCGAGTTAAAGAATTGACGTGTCGCTGACTGGCGAGGAATGGGTAACGGAGACAGCACCCCCACCCCCAACACCCCAACCCCTGCCATCCCCCCCATCGCATGGAGGCGATGCTGGATTAGCCCGGATGCAATTTGGACAACCCCCCGTGGATCCTCTGCCTACGCTCTGCTCGCTTCCATTTCAGTCGCAGCGAGGGGTGACTTAGACCCCACCAGAGTAAAATTTAAGCAGTCCTCATGACCTCACCCACACAGAGGACATCAGAATCACCATGAAAGCCCCCTGCCAAACACACGCCCTCGCTCCACTCCGAGAAATACTCACGAAAAAGAAACAGACAGTGGTGACGTAAGATGAATACATTGGAGAAGCAGTCTTGCTTATCAGTTTTCTGGGCTTTGATCATTGTACACAACACCATTTTCACACTACAGGTTGTGATATATAGCTGGTATCCATATAAACGTCAAGATGAGTCACGCAAGCCATTAAGGAAGAGATACATGACTCCAGTCCAGGGAGGGCAGGAGAATGCAGGCTTTTGTTGTTTCCTTTCAATCAGCGGCCAATTTGGGCCTCAGCTAAGGTGTTTGTGTAGACCCTTCAGGCAATCAAAAGCTTAAATTAGGCATATAAATAGCTGGAGCAAACCAAAAGGTCTGACGACCATTGGTCCAGCCTTGGTCAAAGCAGCTATCAGCAGAGGCTCCAATGAGGTTGACTGAAAAAGGTTAAATAAAACGTAAAAAGGGACTTTTGTTCCAATCCAGCTGTTCTTGATTCCAACAGTCTTACCGATGAGCTGTTGATTACCTGAATTAGGTACTGGCTGGGGACTAAAACCTGCGACCCTGTTGCTCTATAGGAAATGGGTTCCCTCCTTCTGTGCTGGAGACTAAATTCTAATGGCTAAAAAGCTGGTCTACGGATATACATGATATTCTGCAAAACAAATTCATGAATATTCCCGAGCGCCAGAGTTCTCCCCTAACAGATTTACTTCTAAACGAATGCAATATGCTTTTGTGTATTTTCTTGACTGACTGCATGAAAAATAATGATGAATATTTTATTATCCCAATCGGGGGAATTCAGCTTGTGGCACGGCACAACTAAAATACATAACAAAAGAAAAGAGTGAGAAAAGCAGCTGGCGGGTTTGGTCTCTGGAGGTCTGAGAGCCTGTGGGCATTCCGGAAAGAAGTGTTTTACCGTGCGCTCATTTTTAATTCTAGGAATATGCTCCACCGCTGACAGAATTTAAACATCAGACAACTTAGAGGAAACTATCCGCTAAATCCCACTAAGTCTCACCATTGTAGAGAGGCTCACACTTTATGGAATGTGCTCTCACACTGCAAGCTCTGAATCAGAAGTACACCTCCCTAACCAAAGCAGTGTAAGTCAACAGCAGAAGACCTCTCCCATCAGCGCATGAATGGGGAAGTCGCTGAACAGCCACAAGCCCGTGGGACTGTGGGAAAGTTTTCTGTGCAGGGCTGATAACATGGATCGGCTCAGACGGGAGAAAGAAGTGGAAACAAAATGAAAGAAAGAGAATTAATCATATTTGTGGTATAAAACAGTGGCCTCAAGGCAGGCAGCAAGTTTTCTGGCCTGTTAGGGATGCTGTTTTGGAGGAGGTGCCTGACGCCTGACATACACTCTGGTGCTCGGGAGAGCATGTGCGTGAGAGTGAGTCGAGTTCTGGGGGGCTGCTGTGTTTGTGCCAGAAATAGATAACAGAACCCAGAGAGTGAGCGCGGGGGGGGGGGTGCGGTGGGGGGGGGGGAGAGAGGGTGGGAGGGAGACTGAGGTTGTACCTGCCCGGTGCTAGCTCAGCGTTTCTGAGAGAACACACTTCTGCTAAAAATATAAAAGTGTCTTCGGGCTGCCCACTGGGGAGGGAGGCGGGCGGGAGGGCGGGCCGGCTCCCCCAGGGCCTGCAGCGGTGAGCGTGAGCATGCGTGCACAGCTTCTGTGTGCCTGTAGGGGGGCCTGGCTTCAGTGATGAGAGAATGAGGCAAAGCCACTCGCATAGCTCACTGATCCCAACCATTCATTGTGCTTTTACGTAAACAGCAAAATATGTTCACTGCTTGCAACAAGTTGCTGATTGGCAGCTGATTGTAGCTCCACCCATTTTTTGATGTCATGAGATCCAATCAAGCATTACCCATGCCTCCCTGCTGTAAGCTTTTCAGGCCAGAACTACTTCCTTGGCCACTTTTAGGTTCATGAAAATATTTTCCAGCCAACCACACTGATGCTGTGGCAGCTGGTCTAAATTGTAGGACACAGAAGAAAAATGTGATTCAGACACAAGCTGTGAGACGCAGGGAAGTGGCTGTACAGCCAGAGGACACAAGCTGCAGACACTTCACACTTCTGCAATCATCCCTATCAGAATATGGCCAATATTTAAACGGCCATATCACTATGACCGCTGCTGCTGTCCCTAGGATGTATGAGGGAGAGGTTCAATTCACATCTTCATCATTCACATCTTGAAAATCTGTATATCTGAGATCAGAGGAACAAACAACTGAGTCTTCAAAAGGAGCTGATTTCACTGAATCTAACCATTCAGATCTGAGTTGTTGATTTTGAATAATTTACAGCACAATCATATGTGATGATGCTTAAGTGGAAAAACCCCACAGCTGAACCATATAAGAGTGTGTGTGTCACACCGCACAATCTACTACCCTACGAGCAATGAAACGCTCAATCAAAAAATGCAGACCATGATCCCTTCGACTCAACCTTGACCTCTGAACTCCAGTGGTGAGAAGCGGTTACTGCAGCCCTAGGCGGCAGACCTACAGCAGAAGTCGAGAGATCAATAATTAACCCGCTCGGTGACTTCACTCGCGTCCCTCGAGGTTGACCTTCTAACACCGCAGAGTGGATTGTTCTGTCTATATTAATTTTCAAGATTAACAGCGACTTGCCCTCCCCCCGCATCTGGTTACAGAATCTACTTTAATGTGTCACACAGCGTGGTATCGATGAATCAATCAAACTCAAAACTTGTTTTATCATTCAATGGAAGACTCGAGAGAGTGCATGTGAAATATTTAATGTTTTTAAATGATCTTCCTCAGATACCGGCATGTGATGTGGTGGGTTTTTATGAGGCAGAACAACAATCGAAGATACCCTACCGTTAACCAAATACATCAACAAACCAAACAGATCAAGTTAAACATTTCTTAATTAAACATCTACTTTTTTCAATAATAAACGAGCGCTCCAGTGACACTTGTTACATGAGTATTTTGAGACCGAGTTTGCCATTATAACAAAATATGGCAAGCTTCCAAAAACACCCGTATCAAAGCAACGCCCAGAGAAGCTTCAGCTATCATTTAATCTTGCCAGCTAGTTCCGCTCACCAGCAGTTTACAGACATTGTGCCCAAGGCTATGAATACTTTACCCACAATGTCGTGACACCAGAATTGTCACACAGAGAAGGAAGAAATATTACTGTCACTGCTAGCCAGTTCTAAACTATTTTCAATGAACGACGAGCAAGTTCAAACATGCTAAAGACGTACAAACCTCGCAGAATCTCACTTCCTCACATTAAAACAATCTGTTAAAATCTACCCGTAAAGTTAAGCAAAGCATTTTGGACAAACAGGGATGGTTAACTGTGTGGTCATTTAAGTTGTAACCTAATATTTTGTGTCAATGTTGAAACTTAAAATACCAAAGCAAATAAGAGACTCAACTGAGATTCACGCCTGACAGCTCAGCGGCAAATTCAGTATTCCTTCCCTAAGAATCTAAGCCCAGGGCTACGCATGTTCAGACATCCACACGGCGACAACTTAACATCCAAAGTTCAGTTTCAGCCGAAAGATAGCCTGTGGGTAAGGACCTCGCTGGCTGCCAAATTAGCTAGAAAAGCGCACTACTGTCCGTTTCCCACTGTTTTTGGGAAACAAAAACAGGAGCTGACAGAGTTGTCCATACATCCGAGGAGAAAACATCCCTACTTGTGTAATACCGCCGCACAGTCCCAGCGTGCAGGCTCAATTCGTTCGCCCGCATACTGGGTCCCCTTCCTCTGATCTGCAACTGCTCGGCTCGCTAGCCCACACGCTGGCTTCCAGTGGTTTAGAGAGAGGTAGCCCCTTCTCACTGCGGGGATCATCAATTGAAACCCAGGCTCATATAGCGGCCTCCTGGACAGCGATACCAGAGCTGCAGCTCAGCCTCTGTTCTCGCGTTCCCCCACCAGCGACACAAACGCACCGACAGCAAAACACCAGGGTAGCCAGCTAAATCCCCGAGTGCAGACCCGCAAGCAGGACGTTTTCAGCCAGCCTCTGTTCTCGCGTTCCCCCCACCAGCGACACAAACGCACCGACAGCAAAACACCAGCCACCGACTCGGCTCCACATACTCTTACCTAGGTCATCCATGGTGCCAAGAATCGGTTCGACGTTGAGTCGGACCGGTGTTGCCTTATATTCGCTTTCGCCAGAGACTGGAGTTTTCCTGTTTCAAATCCCGATGCTCTTCGCTATGCGCTGCACAGAAGTTTTAAATTGTTCTTGAGCAAGCAGCGCAGTGGTGAGATTTCTCGGAGGCGCGCAGCTCGCCTCCGACACTATTTTTCCCGTTCCCGTGCTGAAGAAACAGCCTTTATAGAACAGTGACCTCCAGTGGGTGAAGACAGCACTAAAACTTAAATGTACTGTATCAATTAGGCACTAAACGAGGACTCATAATTAATTAAATACTTTCCTTAAACATTAAGCATAAGATAAAATAATGCGAACCCTGTCGGTTTCGACCATTGGAAATGGCGTCGTGGCAATGATTTATCGAGTAAAAGGATATTTAAGACGCTAGAATTAGTTACGTCCTCAAAATAGAAACATACGTCTGTACAGCAGTCATTCACAGAAAAAGAACTCGTCACGTATAGACACTTTCAGAGTGAACATAGTTGAAGACACAGACTCAGCGTGACATTTTCTAAGAACATACTAGCGTTGTGCATATGATTTAAAAGACATGCGCGCACAAACGTGTATAGAAATTCTGTCTTAATATCATATAATATCATGTGCTGGCTTGTCTACAATCCTTAAGGCTCGACAGGTGCCAAACTCATTTCGGTTCCAGCTTTATGTCAGCGTCTATAATGATCTCTTTTCAACAGCCTGCGGGCACGAGGGCAATGCAGCCGAAGTGAGGTGTTTTATTCTAAGTTTCAATCAGATGGAACATCAGCCACAGTCACGTATGCAATCTACTCTCACGAGCCAAGATGGGCTGAACGGGCTGCCCTTGTATTCTATAGGCATCAGAATAATTTATGAACATCAGTGAACATAGTTTTTTTTTTTTCATTTGAAGCAGACAATGTATGAGAAACAATTATCTCAATTTGTTTCGTGTATCTCCTGGCAATGACAAGATATTTATAAACTTTTCAGGTGCAAGAAGTCTATGTGAGTGAAGTCTATGTGACCCCTGTGGTTGAGGTTATTTCAGACCACTCCTAGCAAACAAACTGCACATGTTGACATAAGGACAGACATGCAGGCAGACAGACAGACCAGATCGGATCAGAACATGGGGGAAAGGAGACCTTGAGGCGTGACTCATGTTCCAGTGAGAGGGACACAGATACGGGCGAGGTTTCACATGGCTGACGTTAACTAGGGGATCCTGCAGTCGATCTCGGCTGATGTTGAGACAGGTGGAGAGGCTGGTATGGCGTCTTGTGTAACACCAGACAGTAACAGGTCCAGCCTAGGCCAACACGGCCAAGCAGACGGCTTTTTAACGGCCGGAGGACAAGACGGGAAATGTGGGTTGTTGGGGGGCAGTGGCGTCTGTGCCCTTTTCCCTCATTCCCTGCCTTATCATGAGTTAACTCATCCCAGTACAGAAATATCACATTCCCCTGATACACGGAGGTTATGTTCCATATTGTTTGGGTCCAAGCTTGACACAGTGCTGGATGCTCCCTGCAGTCTGGACCGCAGGTGAATAAAGAGCCTGGGAAAACTGAACAGCCGTCCACACCATGGTGTGTTGTAATGTTCAGAAACATTCCTTCACTAGGATAGGGGATGAATGCTGAGGAAGAGAGAGTGACACACAGGTCTGACACAGTTGGATAGCAGCGACCTCCAGTATCTTTATTTGGGAAACACAGGGCAGAGCTCCTCAGACTGGATCTGCAGGTAGGGCTGGCACAACATTATCATACAGTCTGGAGAAGAGATGGAGCGTGTTTGTGTGTGTGTGTGTGTGAGTGTGAGTGTGTGTGTGTATGTGTGTTTGAGTATGTTTGATAGCATGTGTGTGCTTGGTGTGTGAGAGAGAGAGAGCTAGTGGGGTAGTATATGGGTTTCTCAGTTTTCTGGGGTAAGAATTTGGAGGATTTCTCAGTTTGTTGGCGCAGAAGGGGTTAAGAGAGAGGGGCATTTCAGTTCATGGTATGGAGAGTGATGTGGCCTCATGGTTTGATGGGGTGGAGTCTCAGTTTTAGAGCAAAAATTGGGCAGAGTCTCTCAGTTTTAAGGTGAAAGGGGTAGGGTCTCTCAGTTTTAGGGCGAGAAGAGGGCGGAGTATCTCGGTGTTAGAGAGAAGATGGGGCGGAGTCTCTTGGTTTTAGGGTGAAAGAGGGCAGCATCTCTCTGTTCATAGGGTGACAGGACAGTGGTTCTCTCAGGTCGTGGGGTGGAAAGCCCCTCTCGGGTGCCACTGCATGTCCCGGATGCGACGCACAGACTGGATCAGCGGGAGCTGAGAGCCGAACTCCGCGCTGTCCTTATACTCGCCCTTCTCAAACAGGAACTGAGCCCCACGGTACCCTGCAAACTGGTACCCCACCCACCTAGGACAGAGAGCAGAGAGGGGGAGGAGGGCAAGGAATGGGAGGAGAGGGAGACAGAGAAACAGGAGTATCACTTATGTTGTATGTATTTATGGTTTGTGTCATGATTAGGTGTAAAACAAAAGTAATGAAATAATTCACACTTTTCAGATGCTGTCACCCAGAGCAACTTAGTTTTTCACACTCATAGCAACTTATACTGCTTGATATTTACTGAAATAATTCAGGAGCAGTACCTTGCTCGAGGCTACAACAGGGAATCAGACCGGAAAACCTGTGATTTGAAAGCCCAGCTCCATAACTTTTATACTATGCCACAGTTCTAAGGCACACTTAACTGATATTAGTGCGTCCCTGGTGATGGGTGCAGCAGTGAGTATGATAGCTGGGTAGACGGGCTGATAATTCAGGGTTCACAGGAGGCTTCCCTGTCTGGAAGGGCTCTGCCACTGCAATCACTGAGTAAGGTACTTACCCTCATATCATCTCAGTAAATGATCTGCTGTGTAAATGGCTATCATGTGAAACGGAAGCTGTGTAAATTGCTCTGGAGCATCTGCTCCATGCTCAAAATGTAAATGTGCACTGCCTTTGGTCAGGGAGCGCCGTTAGCTACATCGACATCACTGTTGCTCTTAACTTTTGTAGATGCACTTATATTCTCTTGCATTGTAAGTCACTCTGGGTAAGTGACTCTCTGCTAAGTTAATGCAATGTGATGTATGTAAAAGAATGGATCGCAGTGCCTTTTTAGTCCCTCAGCTATTAGCTACTTTAAGGAAGTAGATGTCAGATCTATATACCATAAAATGTTTGATAGTGGTCTAAGAGGCCATGGTTGTTTGCAATGAATCAATGTTTTAGCTAGTGAGTCACAGAGCCGCTTGGTGAGTAGGTGATTTGAAGCGTCAGTATCTCAAATTGTGTTTCAAATAGTAAATTTGTGAATTAAAGGTTTCGTGTGTGAGTGTTGTTGTCTGTGAGACGGAAAACCGTTCAGTGAGTTAATGATTTAGTGAGTCAATGTTTCAGTCTGAGACAGTAAACTTCTCAGTGTGTTAATGATTTAGTGAGTCAATGTTTTCGTCTGTGAGTTAGTGTGCCATCAACAAGAGTAGGGAGCCAGTGATTCGGTGAGTGAGTCAAACTCACGTTCCACTGTGGACGCGCACGGAGGACACCTTTTCCTGGAAACTGTGGGCATGGAAACTGGGTACATCATCGTCCACAATCTCTATCTTCTTACCCGTAAACCCAGGGTTTTCATAAAGCACGATTTTCTGTTCCTGGCTGCTCTCCTGCAGAAAATCAGACATGCAGAGCCAAACCAGGCAATAAGTTCAACTAAATGTGCAGGTTCGGTAATCTCCTGAAATGTTGAATATATTTCTACATATTTTGGATATTCTGTGACTATGAAATCTTGTATATTAGACCTTTTTGCACTGAGTCTGTGAAGCAGGGATCTAAATAGATGGGGTTTTCTCTCTCTCTCAGAACACATGGAAGACAGATGGGTAGACAAATATACAATGAGTTTGTAAGACAAAAAGATAATCAGTCAGTCAGTCAGTGCAGAGAAAGACAGACAGACAGACGGACGGATGGACGGAAGGACAGACGGAGGCTGGCTGCATTACCACTTTGACGGGGCGGAAGGACAGGAGGCTGTCACTTTGCCTGCTGCTGGTCCAGGAGTCCCAGCGGGGGTACGCCCCTTTTTCAAACACAAACTGCTCCCCCTTACAGTCGGCCTCCTCGTACCCCACCCACCTGGGGCCAGCGTGTGTGTGAGGGGGAGAGACAGGGAGTAAAGGGAAAAGTCACAAGGAGACATGGTAACAGGGTCATTGTCATCGTTATTGAATTCATATCCTGTTTTCTTAACACTGCATATTTTACATATTTACTTTTTAAGCTTTTTATTTATTTTTTTAATGTCATATGTTAGATCAGCAGACTAAGGAAGAAGGAGCCACACGTAGGTGATGTACTGGTTGTCATGGTGCTAACTGTCCACCCTGAGTACTGCATCCTCTCACCACTCTCTCCCTCTCTCCTACTTTCCCTCTTCCCCATTCTCTCCTTCACTCCCTTTCTCCTTTCTCTCCCTCTCTCCCTCCCTCCCTTCTTCCCCCCTTCCCCCTCTCCCCTTCTCTCCCTCTCTCCCTCTCACCCTCCCTCCCTTCTCCCCTCCCCCCCTCCCTGCCAGACTCACGCTCCACTCTGCACCAGTACAGATCCCACTTTATCCAGCCCAGTGTCCTGCACGTTGCTGCAGGCTCCAGTCAGCTCATGACAACGGCCCTGAAAGCTCTCCTGATCAAAAATCACCAGCTGAGCAGAGAGAGAGAGAGAGAGAGAGAGAGAGAGAGAAAGACAATAATATTGGTTACTATCCTCACGCCTTATTTGTTGCTGCTCATTTTTATGCCATACTTAGGACAATGACAATTGAAAGTAATTCAATTGCATTGTGAGAGAGGGTGGGGAAGAAACAGAGATAATGACAACAAGTGTTGGATTTTAATCAACCATTGCTCTGTATTCAATATGTACCTCAGAGTAATAGTGCAGATCTAGGACCAGGTGTCCTTTGTGAATAACCTCACACCATCCATTATGATCTACAAGGATACAGAGACACACTGATCCCGGATAAACACTCCTACTCTGTGAAGTTTTCTGATATGGACTATTATGTTTTTCTCTACCAGAGCAAAACCTTTTGATGTGTTCAAACAAGCCAAGAGACTGGCTGCTCGTGGTTGTTCCACCCATGAAAACTCAGTCTCCAATCTGTAGATGTAATGACATTGGTATGTGCTGTGGGGAGAAAGCAATTGAATTGGGATTTGTGACCAGAAATACCAGGCACACAATCTCAATTACACCCCCTGCTGGGGATGCTGATGTATTGCAATGGGATATCCTCCTCTCTGACCCGTTCCCTCATCTCTTCTCCAGTTCATCTCATCCAGCAGGTCTTCTCCGCAAGTAACAGGCTGTAGGCTTGCAGACTTCAAGAAGCCTTCAAAGTCACACATCTGCAGAAGAAACCGTCTCAGGACCCCTCCGTTGTTCAGAGTTATCGACTATTCTATCGCCCTTTTCTGCCCTTAGAGCTGAGCCTTTAACCAAGACCACTCATTTTAGGGCCCTTAGGTTTCTCTGTCCACCAGAGCGTCTTCCCTCTTTCTGTTCCAACCCTACCATACCTACATGCTGCTTTTGACTCATTTTGGACTCCATGCTCCTCCTCTACACTTTAGACTACGCCTGTAGCAACTTCTAGCACAGCTCTTCAGTAGATTAAATCCTACAGCCCTGGATAGTCCTTCATGGTTTCCTTTGGCGGTGTTCTGCGCTCATGACATTCCAATGTGTGTCCCCCAAGGGGACGTACTAAGTCCCCTCTGTTTCCATGCAATGTCCTACAGCTTTCGTCTCCTCCTATTATCTCTCAAACAGGTCTATGCAGATGATACTCAGCCTTTCCTCCATATACCTCCCAGATCTGACTCCACACCTCGGCCTTACTAAAATAAATATCGTACCAGATTGAAGACCTTCAGCTAAAGCTCAGCCTGGATAAAACCGAGGTGCTTTACAATTTCACCCATTTCTGAAAATGTGCATAAGGACTTGACTTTGGATGCATAGTAAATAGTGATTGAAGTGGAAAATGAGTATTACCTACTAAGTTTTGGGTGAACTACCTCTATCCCCACAGGGGGGCAGTAGAGAGCAGACGACTCACCTTGAAAACAGGGGCTGCTGCTGGCTGCTGCTTGGGAGCAGGATTTTGGTGGTCGGAGGCCATGGCTGAACTGGGGTGATCTTCTATGAAAAGATGTCTGAGAGACAGCGAAAGAGAGAGAAAGAGTGGGTGAGAGAGACAGGGAGAGAGATGGGCAGAGAAGCAGACACAGGGGGAGAGAGAGGGAGTTATTTCCTGGCCAATTAGCAAAAGCAAATGCGCACTCACTTTTTACTCACAGATCATTTGAAGCAGGGTGGATGTCTCCACAGATTAGGGAAGAGATAATTAGATTTGCCTCTGTGCATCTTTCAAAATTATCAGTCAATTGACAAATACACATTCACCCTTCTTTACAAAGGGAATCTGTAATACATTAAGAAGCCTCTGTCACATGAATGAAAGACATGGATGGAAAAATACAAACACAAAACGGTTATCCCTCACTCTGCCGTCATTTCACATCACACAGCTCCCTGTTGGACATTATCCAACATGTTTTACTCACAACAATCACAATAAGACATATAAAGATGGAAAGGCAGGAGGGGGAGAAAAAGACACAGAGACAGAGAGGAATGGATAAAGAAAGATCGAGGGAGAGAAAGAGGGGACAGAGAAAGAACGAGAAATGGAGGGTCAGAGAAAGAGAAGCAGAGGGAGAATGATAAGAGAAGAGAGGGGAGGAAAAATGGAGGGACAGGGAGTAAGAGTGGCCGTTGAGCCCTTACCCAGTGCCCGTCTGTGCCAGTGATCCAGGGGTGGCACGGTAGGGCCCGTTATATACAGTGCCCAGCCTCAGTGGAACCTTTGCCAGCCTGCCCTGCCTGTGCCCAAACCTCTGTCTAGACTAGACCTCCATCAGCCCAACCAGGACAGCCAGCAGGGTCACAGTGCAATGGGCAGTGCCCCATCGCCCACCCACCTTCCCAAATCCCACCCCCAACCCCCCCACCCCACCCCCTCCTTAACACCCCCAATCACAGCCATTCCATTAGTTATGATTTTTGCTGAGTCGCCCATTGTTCCACATGTGCATGACTCAGCGTTAGCCTGGGCCAAGAGCTGCCCTGGTTTACAAAGAGAGGGAGAGTGGGAGGGAGAGAGAGAGCGTGCTGGTATGGGGGTGAGGAGGGGGGTTGGCATTGACCATCTCTGCTGGCTCCTTTTTAGATGGCGGCCTGTAGGTTCGGTCAAGGTTTGGCTGGTGTTTTGCTTGTGGTGGTATTTTGGATTTTCGGGATTTTCTTTTCTGAACTGGCAAATTGTTCTCCATAAAGAACAGGGACTGATCTGAGATCAGCGCAAGTCAAGTTTAACACCAGGCTTCCCGTCTGTTTCAATAAGATAACTGTGATAGTGTAGATAATCTTTGGTCATACTTCTTGTACATGTCGATCAGTCTGCCACGTTAGGCGGATGAATTATCCACCAATCAGGTTGCCCCCTTCTATATCCAGTAAAATAGTGTCTCTGTCAAGGATTTCAAGCTTCAGTCCTGGGTATGGACAGCAGATTCGTGTTGGTTTCATTCTTTTTCAGCATGGCTGAAAGAATCCATGCACCTGGTTTCCAAGGTGTGGACTGGCTGATGGGCGAAATTTAACCAGACTCAGCTCTGGACGCAGCGGTCTCTCAGGGCTGGAGTTTGAAACCCTCGATCTGCCCTCTCCAGTGAGGCCATGTTGTCTGCTTTCATCGGTTTAGCGGAGCTTTTCCTGTGTTTTCCATCCGCCTCGTTAATCTCTGATGGACGGGGCACTGCTGAGTCAGTCCTCCAGTGGTATCTAATCCACTGGCCGTAATTCCGCACTACCATCCTGGGTGGATGGGGGAGGGGGGGAAGGGATCCTATAGAAAGAAATGTCTTTACAAATAAAGAGTCACGAATGTAAGGTTTGTATTCTCTAACAGAAGTCTGCACCAGCCCTCCTGTGGTGTGTTTGTATATGAGGCTTGTTTGTACATGTGAATCAATATCAAGTCTATCTAACGACATGTCTGTCTCAAGATCGTAGATGAACTTCAGGATGTTAATCATGTCATTTGAATCACAAAAATACAACAGATTCCAGAAAAAAAAACAAGCAAGGTGGAAATCAGGGGTGGGGGCATGGGGGTGTGGGGGTGTGGGGGTGTATCTCCTCCATCAGGATAAACCCACTAACTTTTCTGGATACAATCAATATTTCCTAAGAATCACATGAGCTCAGTGAAGTCAGGGCTAAAGAGATGGTTGGAAATGATTGAACTGAGAGCAGAAGACTATGGCAAATATGTCACATGTCCATACATGTGAGGATCGCTGATACGGTAAGTGTCGGTCCCAACAAGAAACGCTCCGGCTTCACCATCTCAATTTCCAAGACTAAATCCGAGACTCAATCAACATTTGATCTTGGCTTTGGCTCAGAAAAAGCGTAACACTGTTAAGGACAAACATTGATTGAACCCTATGATTAGTTTTGTCTATGTAAGCATTCTCAGCAGGTGTGCCTCAGAGTTCCATCCTGGGCCCTGTGTCATTCGTTCTCTTTTCCTGACATCCATTAAAGATTTCCAGCCATGGCGATGCTATCCATACCCACCGATATCACTTCACATTTTGGATTTTACATGCCCTTATCCAGAAAGACTTAATAGCCATTAACTTCAAGAATGAAGGGTGAAATGGAACTCCCATTGCTTATTTAGTAAATGGATAACTTTAGCTAGTGGGGGGATGGTCTTTGTAATCTTCTTACTAGTATTTTTTTTTATCACTACTTCTGCTTCCCCTGCAGCACACTAAGGAATATGAACACATCAGAGAGGTCCATGACATGAACACAAGCAGCCACATTCCATGCAGTACCTCATTTTCATTTCTCAGGTGGCAGAACAAAGCTTCTACCTCCGCAATAATGTGGTATTATATTACTGAGAGCCTTCTTCCTCCTTCTGAAAAGGTAAAACAATGAGCTTTAATTCAAGGAGAATCATTAATCATCCACTGCTTTGTGAAGATGAACTTATGAACACTCTGCTTGGGTTTCCCAGACCCTGGTGTGCCACTGGTTTGCATGACTGTAGACAAAGTTCATCCAGCGATTAAGTGGTCTAATTTGATTACATAATTAGCTGTTTTAGCATTATGTTAAGTAAACCTAAAGCCTACATAAGATTGTGGTTTGTCAGAAATTGTAAATAACCATTGGTTTACTAACAGAGTACATTACCTGTGTTTGGCAGAATCATGCTACAATGGAGTTCGTAGTTTGTTTGTCTCATAGTTATGACATCATTGCTATGAGCCTGATTAATGAGGCTAAGTTATCACTGACGCTGTGCTTGCACTAATACCCTCAGAATGAGCCGCTAACTCAGTGCAGTTCAGCAAAGTGAAGAATTAAAATATTAGGCTGTGTTCCTGAAGATTGAATTGCATGAATGGAGACGACAGAGACAGTGGTTTATCAGTTATGATTTGACAGTTATGGGCCTGTCTAGGTAGGCGTGGGTTAGCCTGACAACGAGTCTTAGACTATTCAAGTCCAAGAAACATTTAATTTCTAACTCTAAAGCTGTTTACCTTTAAAAAATGGGGGCTGACTGCAGCACAGTCATTCATTCACTGGCAGTCACTCATTATCCACCTCCTCTTCTGTCTCACTCCCAGTCTTGATATCCTTGATGATTTTTCAAGCCTATGATTCCTGCATTCTGATTGGTGCCTGCAGATTTCTGATAGTGGATTTGATTGGCCTTTGCAGCCTATCAATTGTTTTTGGCATAGTTGCTTTACCCAGTACCCTCTCTGTTCTGGGATCCCTCAGTTGTATCTGACCATTGGTCTATTAGGAAAACACACCCCCTAAATGTGGGCGGAGTTACTCTACATCAGAGCATGAAATTAATCAGACTCTAGCTACATTACACTAATAGAATGTAGGCAGTCAATAGACAGTAAGCACAATGTCATTGTTTTCAATGTTTGTATGAATGCAAAAATGGTTGAGATAGATGAAATATGTTGTCTCCTGCCATGGAAGATTGTACTTGACAATGGAAGTTATTTTTTTTTTTTTTTTTTTTTTGCTGTCATTGCTGATTTCATGATGCCATCCATGTGTACACAACATTGTGATTATGAGTTTAAACCCAACATCAACCCAACAAAACCCCACAGACAAAGACATCCACACAGGTGGTTTTGATTCAGAGCCGAGGTCTTTTATTTGCCAGCGGAGACACACAGAGTGGATTGCTTGCTCACTTCCTGATGCGGCGTTTCTTGACGCCCCTGGGTGGAGCGGCGTGGGTGGACGAGGGCGGAGTCCTGGGGGCGGGGCCAGAGATCCTCCTTCAGCTGGATCCGGCGGCTGCAGGGGGAGCAGGGGGGGTGGGGGCAGGCGCCGGTGCAGGCGCAGGGGCGGGCGCAGGGGCGGGGCCGGGGGCAGGGGCGGGGGCTGGGCCAGGGGGTGTTGGGGTAGGGATGGTGAAACACCCTCTCTTGTGCCACTGCATGTCCCGCACGCGTCTCACGGACTGGATCACTGGCAGCGATGCCCCCCAGTCATTACAGTGCTTGAAATCACCCTTCTCAAACACAAACTGGCGCCCCCTGTAGCCCGGGTACATGTATGCCACCCATCTGAGGCAGAGAAAGAGAAAGAGAGAGAAATATGAGAAAGCTAGGCCAATACTGTCGTCAGTATGCTGAGTCTCGCTAGTTTGAGTCAATTTTGGATTACGACTCTGTTTTTATTCAGTAAATCTCTTATTATATAAGACTATATTGTAGCACCTGTTCAGTATAAATTACGGGGAGATAAGTCTCAGCATTGTGATACATCAGAAATACATTGATTTAAAATAGCATACTCTGTTAGCCTTGCAGCAGGCCGGGCTACGTAACAACCTAGGGATGTCGGGGTATGGTTCTCGCTGCAGATGCGTGAGGTGTCAGGTTCAAATCCTGGACAAGCCCTGATTAAGTGTATATTTGTTTTGTAAAGTGAATGCTAAGACCAAAGTGTTTGTTAAGTTGTTCAGTAAATCAAACCTTGTTTTGACTTTTTAGACTTGATTGCTGAATCTGTAGAGTCGGCTGATGTGTGTAGTGTGCCAGTCTTGGGGGGGAGGGGAGAGAAGGGGAGGGGAGGGCGGTGGCACTCACGTCCCGTTGATGGCCTTCACGCTGCCCACGCGGTCCTGGAACCCATGGGCCCATAGGCTGGGCACGTCATCATCCACAATCTCCATCTTCCTCCCTGCAAAACCTGCCACCTCGAAAAGGTGCAGCTTGTGCTCCGCGCCATCCTGCAGGGGGTGACAAACTCAGGTGTGAGAAGTGATTCATCTGCCTGCAATAATAATAATAATGATAATAATTATAATCAGTTCCAAATCTTTTTACACTGAATACACATATCTTTCTTTGTATATATAAGCAACATTAGGAAAAGAGGAGTAGGGAATATTCCAGATATCTGTGTGTAAAGTGTAAGTAATGGGCTTCAGTAGCATTTTCAGATTATTACCAGTGATTTGATTGGTATTTCTGGTTTTCTCTCAGAGACTGGGTCAATGCTGGGTCAGTGCTGCGGTCAGTGTGTTTCTGGGTTTCTCTTAGAGACAGAGTCAGTACTGCATCAATGATGTAGTGTGCTCTGGGTCCCTGTCAGTACTTGATTAGTAATGATCAGTGGTGAGGTTACTGTCAGTATTTAGTCAGTGTTTCTGGGTTTCTGTCAGTTCTGGGTTAGTAATGTTGTCAGTGTTTCTGGATGTCTGTCAGTCCTGGGTCAGTACTGGGCCAGTGATTGTCAGTGTTTCTGGGTTTCTGTCAGTACAGTGTCAGTAATGTGGTCAGTGTGTGCCTGGGTCCCTGTCAGTATTAGGTCAGTAATGTAGTAAGTGTTTCTGGCTCTCTTTCAGTACTGGGTCAATAATGTAGTCAGTGTTTCTGTCAGTCCTGGGTCAGTACTGGGTCTGTAAGTGAGTAGTTAGTGCTTCTGTCAGTCCTCTGTCAGTACTGGATCAGTAATGTTTTTAGATTTCTGTCAGTCCTGGGTCAGTAGTGTGGTCAGTATGCCTGGGTTCCCCCAGTCTGTGACTCAGCGGCACAGCTCAGTGGTCAGTGCTCCAGTACATACTATTTTGAGCGGGCGCACAGACATCAGGCTGTAGCTGTTCTGACTGTTGGTCCAGGTGGTCCAGCGAGGGTACTCTCCCTTCTCCAGGACAAACTGCTCCCCTTTGAAGCTCTGCTGCTCGAACCCGACCCACCTAAGGAAGGCAGGGAGGGGTGGGGCCCTGAGTCACGCTCCTTTACCCCAAATTAATTCCCTTGTAATTGGGAATTAATTTGCTTGTTTACTCATTAATTAATTTCTTCATTTGTTCAAGCACTCATTGTTTCAAATATGAAATCATTAATTTTGATCATGCATTCAGATCACTCTTTAGTAACCACAGTGGAGAGAGCAAGACGAAAAAGACAGATGAATCATCAAGAGTTTCACCTCTTCTCTGGGAGAAAGGAAGAGAAAGGCAGAGGAAGAAGAGATGGAGGAAGAGATGGAAGAAGAGGAGGAGGAAGGATTGATGTGCAGGGGCGAAACAGACTGACTCACGGCCCAGACTCCACGATGACTGAGCCCACTTTCTCCAGACTTTTCTCTGTCACATCCTTATTCTCGGCAGTCAGCTCCACCTTCCTGCCCTGGAAATTCTCCAGCTCAAAGAGCACCACCTGGAGAGAGCAGAGGAGAGAGACAGAGGGAGACAGGAAAAGAGACAGGTAGAGAGAGAAAGATAGAGGAGGAGAGATGGAGAGAGAGGCAGGAGGGGAGAGTAGGAGGGTTATTTCCTCGTAAATTTGCAATGGACACATAATCACATCAAGGAGAGACTCGTTTAAGGCAGTGTGGACTTTTCCAGTGATTAGGAAATTCCAGTAATTTGATTTAACTCTGTGCACCTTTCAAAATGAGGACAGGCCTAATTTAATTTACAGAGGTTTCGGCAGCCCCAGGGAGAAGGACAGAAGTCCGTCGGTATGGACAACATAAATCGCGAGGAGGGAGAATCACTGTCAGGGAAGCTTACACAAAGAACGTGGGACCTGATCCTGCAGAATCAACCAATCACACTTCATTTATATAGCGCCTTTCATGCAGGGTCGCAATACAAGGTGCTTAACAGTACAATAAAATACAACAACTGTTGTTCAAAATGATGACTCAGACACACAAAAAAATCTAAATCAAACTAAACAACAACTGTACTTATGCAGCCACCTGTCTGTATCTGTTCTCTACTCTCCTGTTTGATTAAATCTATACAAAACAAAAATCATTGAGAAGATAAGATACAGTTCATGAAGCTCGGATCGCACCAGGAGTATTACGCTTGTGTCAATGGCAAACCGTTATCAGAGAGAATAGCTGTTATGATTGGTGGGGAGGATGGATTGTGTGATGCCACAGGTAGCCAGGACAGCTTGTCATTGGTTAAGAGGATGGATTGTGTGATGTGATTGGTAGATTAGCTGGATTGTCTGATATTATTGGTAGGGAGGGTGATTACCTTGAAAGTGCCACCAGCCCCTCCCTGACTTTTTCCTGCTGCTAGCTGTTCCGGTGCCCCCTGCTGTTCCGACATCCTCCCCCTTCTCCTTGAGGAGGGACGGGGGACACACAAAGGGATAGGAAGGGAGGAAGAGCGATGGGAAGTGACACAGTGTAACCCATATTTGATAAAGATATTAGTTGTTCAATAAACATGAAGATGCATATAACATTAAATTTGGGGTTTTAGCAAAAAACTTGAAAGCTTTTGGTTGGTGCATGGAGTATGTGCATGCTGATGGTGGGTAGAAATGTACATTGGCAAGGACAAAACTGGCACAATTTCTCAAGCAAAGAGGATTAGCGCAGTATCATTTAGTTTCCTTTCAGAAAATACAAGGCTAGCAAAGGGAAAGGAGTATCTAAGAGTGAAGAGACTAAATGGTCTGTATCCAAGAGTGCCAAAAGAACAACATGATTATTTACAAACAACCAACAGATATTTTTTACAGTATCTAAAATAATCTAATAAAATAATGATCGGTAGTAAGAAGGCAGGGCAATACAAGTATATAAGAAACGGAAACAATACAGAACCAGGAAACTATCAACCAACTAGTTTACTTTGCATTCACAACAAAACTATACCTAGCTAAAGACAGTGCTATGAGGGACAGCAGGATAGTATCAGACAGTAAGATGTAAAAGGGGTTTTCTCACTGACCCAATAAATGGTTTGATGCAAACTTCGTTGACTAAGCAAGGATGCAAAGGCAACACACAAATTACACAGAATATTGTCAAAATACATCTTCAATCAATCCATAACATAACGGTTGCTACATTAGCCAATACATTTGATACATTTTTTATGTTCTCAGTTGCTGCATTAGCCAATACATTTGATACATTTTTATATTGGGCTTTTCCTTATCCTTGCATGAGCTGATCCATTTAATGATCAGCAAATGTGTACAGAATTGATACAATCATGATCAAAATTAGCTCCTCCCATCTTCTCCTCCCCTGCTATCCATGCCTCCAGTCTCTTAATTAACTGTTCTCACTGTGAGAGGATTGCTCCTGGTGTAACACCAATATTCTTCCTGACTGACACACTCACTTCTAGTTTATTAAAATTAGCTCCTCCCCATCTTGTCCTCCCCTTCTATCCATGCCTCCAGTCCATTAATTAACTGTCCTCACTGAGAGAGGATTGCTCCTGGTGTAACACCAACATTCTTCCTGACTGAAACACTTACTAGTGTCTGCATATATCCAGGGCATATTGATCCAGATACCAGTACCAGAGCATTCATTGCTCTCCTTGTTTAAAGCATGATTTAAGCTTGCATGCTGGCACAAGGCAAAGAGCAGCTCCTCAGTGGACAGCATGGTGTGGAAAAGCCAAACCAAATCAAGCCAAGCCAAGAACAGGAAACCAAGAGAAGCTACTAGAATACTGGTCAGTATGAATTTCCCACACAAAGACAAGGTGAAGGAAGGGAAGAAACAGCTTTAGATAATGGAAGAGGTAGAAGGAGCAGTCACAGGGACAGAAGAGAAGTCTTAGAATTTGGTGATGAGGCATTAGTAGCTACACAGCTGGAAGGTTGATGAGCATAGAAACATAGAAACAGTCATGACAGAAGAGGCACGAAAGAGATGGAACCATGAAGAAAGATAAGTCACAGAGGCCGATGAGTAGCCTTAGAAATGGTAACAAGGAGTAGCAGCTGCAGACACAGGAGGAGGCAGAATGAGTTTCCATAAGGACCAGGTGTGTGGGGTTACCTGGAAATTACCTGGGTTTGCCGTGTGTAGCTGTGCCGTGTGCGACCCGCGGTGTCGGTGTCGGTCTCGGTGCCGGGCGGTGCGTGTGTGTGGTGTGTGAGGGGTGCGGCTCGGCCAGTCCGGGGACGGGGGGGTATTTATGGTTTATTTCTGGCCAGGACAGCAGAAAACGCGGAGCTGTTGATACAGCAGGTCTGTCTCTCGCATTGTGTCCGTCACACTGCCTCTCAATAGATGGAGCCAGCGGTTGGCACGCTGTGCCCACCGAACTGGACTGGCCGCGCTGCCAGGGCACAGGGTCTGGGCACACACGGCCAGCGGGCTGGGGGGGGATTCAGCTAATCGCCCATACTCAGCACAAACTGGCACGGCCACCCCCCTTTCCCCCCGACCACACCCCATCTGCCCCCATCTACAAGCTCTCCCTCCCACCCTCCTTTCCCCCTCCTTCCTCCCACCAGAGGTGGAAAACCCCAGCTTCAGAAAGTATAAGTAGCCATGAAATAAAAAAAATTGCCAAATTATTTTTAAAAGGTGTAAAATTGAGGTAACATCTTTTCTTTACTCAAATTGGTGTGCGGCCACTTCGGCCAAGGGTTTTGTTTCTTCTGAGCGAAGTTTTATATTTTGCTGAGCACCCAGCCAACTAGGCCGACGTAACTATGAAGGGCACCTGTTACCAGTGTTAGTGTTCACTACTTGGCTCCCCTGCTTGGCTGAAGAGTTGTGGTAATTACAATCAGCTGATTTAGTGCATGGGTAGAGCAAATAGAGATACTTCAGCTCTTTGAAGCCAGGGCTTTTCTACTTCTGTCTCTCATTCAAAAAATACACCTCTGATGGGCTAAGTGTAAGTGGCTGTAGTGTTAGGAATAAAGGAAAAGGACCTGTGACTTAGAGGTCAAAATAGATGTCATTACTTTGTGTAAATTCCAACAACAAATGTCAAATGATAAGTTAGCCTTTGAAAAATCTGAACCCAGGTTTTGCCCTTTGATTGGCTGGTAATCAACTATTTCAACAGGGAGCATGATGAAACCATTCCTGATGAAACCATTCCTGATTGGCTGATAATCAACTATTTAAACAGGGAGCATGATGAAACCATTCCTGATTGGCTGGAAATCAACTATTTTAGTCGAGAGTAAAAAACATTCCATATTTTTGTGACGCAACATGGGATTCAATTGGAACATAAAATATTTTAGGGGCAGGTTTTCTTTAATAAAAGCTGCTGTGAGAGGGCGGAAATGCAGACTCAATCTAGCCACGATGCACTTAATGTAGAACAGGGATCTCAAACTACAGCCCTGAGTAGCCACAGTGTCTGCTGGTATTGATGTACCAGTCAATTGGCATATCAGTGAAAACCAGTGAATCTGTGCATAAGATTGTGCTGCACAAACCACCACAGATATGAAAGGTCATCCATTCAGATCATTTTAATAGCAAATTTTATTTGTAAATTTAAAAATATTGACAATGGACACATTAGTGTACATTCTTCGCATTTAAATGAAGAAAAAAAACAAGATTTACAAAGGATCCCCTTACAGACAAAAGAATAATTTTACAAATGAAAACATCATTGCAATACTCTCACACACATGCAACAGCCAGAACAAATAATTACATTTACTTTAATCAGCCTTCCCACATCAGACAAGGCAAAACATGATGACAGGAATGAAATACTGGGAATCATTGGTCACCATCTCTGTCACTCACTTTTCTCCAAGCTCTTACTGGATGTTTGAAGTGTAACCAATCCTTGCATTTTATGGGAAGTAGGCATAAGTGAGTGAAGATTTGAGCCAATCACATTCTGCCCCCAGAGGATTCCAGATCATTGGCAAGGGGCTGAGATACAACTGTGTGCTGTGCTTGATTTAATAGCACCACAGAGTCCCAAAAATACATAGAAAAGACCAAAACTGAGTACCTGAGAGGGGAATTCTGGGATAGAAGCTAAGGCTCTTGGTGCTTTGATTGTATCATTCCCCAAAGGGATTCATTCTGTAAACATATATGCACTGCTGGGATAACAATTACTTCAAATCGGGTTTTGTCAAAGCATGTGTACACCATCTTAATGATAAGAGTATTTTACTTAATCAAAGGGAAACAGAAAAGAAGAAAGAATTCCCATGCCTATTTCTGAAAACTGCAAACTAGTGAAAAGATATACACTAGGTTGTTTAAAAAATAGTAATAAAAAAATAAAGGTATCATCCATTCCTGAATTTGCTGGAATTTGACTAAACACTTCCAGGTTAAGAGGTGCTTAGTCCTGCTGGCTAACATGTCTCAAGTGCAACATGTACAGGAAGAACATTGGTTCCCCCTCCCTCTGTGCACCAAGAGAGTAAAGTGACTTTATGCTAAAGTTCATTTTGACAGGAAAGGCACTTCTCTCTGTTCTGTTTCCAGAAAGGCACCTTGTGTGTACGTCCTACCTCGCAACACTCATGAGCACATGAAAAAATAATAAAATTACAGGGAAACAGAAGCTAGCTTATAGCGGCAGGTATCCATTCATTGCCAGGTGCAAGATCAAAATTTCTGTCATAGAATCTTTGTGTCTCCATCTCAAGAACCTAGAAACAAAAAAACATCAAATGAGTAACAACCGTGACAGGTTATGAAATGAGGGCAGCTTAGAATTACTATCCATTTTTTTCCTAATGCTTACTCTCCCATCACACCAATTCGATTTTAAATCAAAGCATATAACTGACAAAATCTGGGGCCTTCTAGTGGCGCACCAAGCAAAGGTACATGTTGGTGGTGGAGCTGTGTGCCAGATAGCTGAGCCCCAGAGAGGAGAAACAGACAGAAGACTGAAGGGGTTGTCAGCAGGGAGAACGAAAGAGAGGGGGGGTGGGATAGAGAAAGAGAGGAGAGACAGATTTGAAGGGATGGAGGGATGCTCACCCTCTCCTCTCTGTCTATGAATCTGCTCCACACTGACTGAAACGCTTCTTAGACTTCAGCTCCTGGAGCCATGGAGGGGTGGACTCCTCCCTGAAAGAGTGTTAATAACCATGTAATTACCACGAGTAACAATGTAGTTACCTACGCCTTATTACACCTTTTATTAAGGCTGTAACTGTAAACCATCACAATGGTGTTTGTAAATCTGATCTACATATGGACTGTTGATGATGACTCATTTGTGTTACAATGATGTGTGTTTGCAGACTTGCATGCTTCATGAATGAATGTGTCTATGATGCACATGTCAGTACTGTGTGTTTTAGTAATGGGTGTTTCTTTGATGCACATTTCAGTGTTTTGTTTCTGCAGTGTGTGTTTTACTGTGTACATTACTGTGTGTTTTACTGTGTACATTTGTAATGAGTGAGCATGCTTAATCATTAAACATTTCTGCATTGTGTGTGTCATTGTTGTGTGTTTCAGTGCTGCAGGCTGGAAAATGCTCTTGCCTGTCCATTGTTCCACCAGCAGGGGGCAGCACCCGACATGCCCCTGGAGGGAGGGGTGATTTTGGAGAGGGGGAGGGCTGAGAGGGAGAAGGGGCTGGGCTGGGTAATGGAGGGAGTGGACGTAAGAGCTGAGGGGATGGGGGTGTGGCTGGACAGCTGGGGGGCGCGGCGGAGTAGCTGAGAGGGAGAAGGGGCAGGACTGGCAGACTGGTCCTCAGAATCTCCTCCTCTTTTCCGCAGAACAGCCTGAGAGACAGAGAGAGAAAGAGAGAGAGACTATAATTATTGTACTGTATACTTTAACAATATATATTTGAATGTACATTGTGCCAATAAAGCATTTTAACTGAAAAAAACAGCTGAATTGAGAAACCATTAAATCTATATACACAGGAAGTAAGCTCTGCATAACAGTTTCCAACACACCTTCTCTCAGGTGTGAGAAGTGAGACAGGGCTGTAGTCTAAATCCAATACCAGGCAAATTCACTCTGTCACCACCAGAACAGAGGTTTTAGCAGTATCTGTTTCTGCTAGAACACTACTGTAAGACCTGGGCCCTGGCACTCAATGTGAAGGAGAATAAAATAATAATAAAAATGAAGACACACCCAAACACCGCCATTCACCAATCAGGAGGAGGAGTGAGATGGGAACAAGGTATTACCATTGGCTCTGTCAAGGCACATGCGTAAATGGTTTTATCAGTTTACAGTCAGTGGGTGGGGCCTTACTTTGAGGGCAGAAGGGTCCATCCCTGGGAAGAGCTGGACCATCTGTGGCTGGCTTGGCAGGGGGAGGTGTCGACCACTCTGGGCGGCTCTTCGGAGTCTGAATCCTCCTGCTCAGAAAGCTCAGTGACGACTTTATGGAGAGAGACACAGACAAAAGCTGTTATCACATCAAATCAAGCTAAAGTACCTGCCGATGGATTTAGACTATTTTACTTCAAAACAATATATATTTTTCTCAAAGGTAGCTGAGTATTCTTACAAACACAAGACGAGGCAAGTAAATGTATCCCAAAACAAGAAAAATAAGATCAATATTATCAATTTTCAAGATTTTTTTTTAGCTTATTACGATTTTAATTTTTTGCAGTGAAGCTAAGAACAATTATCTTGCAATGATCGTAGGTACTGAGAACTCCATTCACAGTCCAGGTAAGACTAAGGGTCATACTCAAGGTGCTGGGCTACCTGTGGAGTCACGGAACCTCCAGTCCTCTGATCCATCCACGTCATCCTGAGGGTCACCGGCGGCAACAGACTGATGGACAGGCCAGGTAGGCAGGGACCGCCGATTTCGCTTGCGTCCGAGTTCTGCCCTCGTCAGCTGAGCACTTGAGTCCAGCAGTGAAGTAGAGATCTGTACCCAGTGGCAAGAACACACACACACACACACACACACACACACACACACACACACACACACACACACACACACACACACACACACACACACACACACACACACACACACACACACACACACACACACAGGCATTAGACAAAATCTCTGGTTGAGAATCATATGCACTTTTTGAATTTGTATAATATCAAGGAATAAAGTGTGTCCAAGTCCCCCAATACCAAGTGGTGTAAACCCTGTGTGTGAATCAGACATCTTTCACAAGAAGAGGGGCAGGGCTTAAGACTGACCTCAGGGAAGGGGAGGGGCTCAGGTTCCTCACATGCTGTGGAATCGAGGGCGTCAGCAGTCTCTGTGTCACTAGCTGTGTCAGGTTCCCCTGGCAACAGGCTGAGCTCATCCGGAATTGGTGTGACAGGAGTCAGACTAAGAATGGAGTATTCAGTGAATTATTATTCATTTTATGATTAATTGCATAGACAGACATAGGTGATCTTTAAAAAATTAAAATGAAAGGGCAGCTACTGGTTCTTGATATGAAATTTTGAAGATACCAAGAATGAGTTACATAATGACCCATCTGTGCACTCACCTGTCACCTTCAGTGTCTGTCTCCCTGGCAACCTCTACATCACCCTCCTCCTGGGAGACAGAGAGACACATCTGATTATTTCAAATTAAAATATTCTTTGTACTATATATATATATATATATATATATATATATATATATATATATATATATTTCTTTTTTTTTTTTACAAAGTTATCGTCTGATCTTTGGATGAGACACTAATCCCACTGTTGTTACTTAAGATCTCATTGGAACTTTTTGAATGAGCTTGACTGTGTTCTCCTTGTGTGTGGGCTGTCTTCAGCTGGAGCAGCATGCTGCATTCATATTTCAAATGATCAATTAAATGTAATCAATTATTTATTATTCAATTAAATATTATTCAACCCACTCTTGCTTTTCCTCCCCAAGTTAACTCCCCAGGTGCTCAATAGCTGTCATCGTGACAGAGTCCACACAAATAAAGGTAAACTCAGTAAAAATGAATAGATTTGACTTTTGTACAAAGTCACATTTCAATCCAGACAATCCAAACAGATCTAACCTCATAAACCTGAGGCAGTCACACTGGGCAGCGAGAGACATACAAAAGATGAGACAGAGTGAGGGAGGAAATGAGTGGGAGGAACATAACTGAGAATGAGATAAGTGATACAGTGAAAATGTCATGCTGAAAAATCTGAGGTGAAATATTTGAGTAAAGTGTAAAAATGTATCTTCTTATTAAAGACTTCTACTTATCTGTTTTATGTAGGAATTCATGTCCTTGTTAGATTCAGTACCCTGTTTTCTTGATGTGTAAAGTATACATTTATGTAAAAGTATTTATGTCATTGGAAACTGAGCGCAGGGTGATTATGAAACAGTAACAAGTTCACAGACTAAATGGACCAAAATCAAACAAGTCCGGTAAAAACTGTTTATTTCACCTTGTTATTTTAAATAATACAATATATGATGTTTCAGCACCCTCTGCTGGATGCTTAGTATAACTGCATGTCTTGTGATATCCAATCAAACTTCTACAGGAAACATTTCTCCCCAGGTGCACTATTACAGGTCCCTATTACAGGTGGGAGGTGTGGGTGAAATGCCCCCCAGCTCCAATACAATGATTATAAAATCCTGGATTTTACGCGTTTTCCTATTACCTACAATATGCAGAAGGGTTCTGAATACTGTATTGTCCAAGTTCCTGATCTAAGGAAGAAATGTGTTAACCGCACCCTACACACCAGAGGAGGGCTGCAGAACTGATTCAGTTAGATATGAAACCCACTGTAGAAGCTGGACGCAGTGAGGATGTTCTTACAGATATTCTGATGCCCTAACGCACACAGGGACAAATCTATAAGCTCACACGCATATACACATGTACAGACACACAAATGCACACACTCGCAAATACACACTCAAATACAGACAAATGCACACATATACATGCTCACGGACTTACACATATTTAAACTCACACACACACAAAGTGCACTCATATAAACACACACATACCTATACACACACACAGACACACTCACACACAGCGCACTCATATAAACACACACACACACACACACACACACACACACACACACACACACACACACACACACACACACACACACACACACACACACAGAGCTCTAATTCCAAATAAGATTAAATATTGTGTAACAGAGGCACAGAGAATGCAGCTCTTGGTGAACTCCCTGTTCCACGTTGTGCCTGGCAGTGATACCTCATATTCATTAGTGCTATGCTGCTCCAAAACCACCAGGGGGCGACAGTGCCCAAAACTGGCAGCTCTATGGGGAGACCAGGCAAAGATGTCATCATGACCTCAGGATTCCACAGGTGTGACTCTGGGCAGGTGAGCAAGCAAGTAGGCCCAGTGTCACCTGGCAAACCACAGAGAGTTACTGTATATAATTGTGCTCTTCATTCTTTTGCAGATTTTTGTTTACCTCTTCTACTCATAGAACAAATTTACATATCTCTTCCTGCCTTTATTCTGTGTCAGTGTGTGAACACTTAGTGTTTGAATTAAGTATGGTAGCACACAGTGTTTCAGTAAAGTATGTTAGTGCACAGTGCTCGGGTTCACTGTGTTAGTCTTCAGTATGCTACCATGCAGTGTTTGGCTTTAGTGTGTTAGCTTGCAATGTTAGCATTCAGTGTTTGAGTTCAGCGTGTTAGCTCAGTTTTTGATTCTAGTGCAAGCACTCAATATGTATAACCTTGTGTAGAAACCAACACTAGGAAGGTGTGGACATGCCTGTGTGATTACTCACTCTCTCACACTGTGTGCATGCACGCACACGCACTCACGCACACACACACGTGTGCACACACACTCCCATATCTATACACACACACATTTGGGGAAACAGGAGCCATTTCAACCTATAGCCTTCAGGTAAAATTGAAGACACACTGTTATTTCTGCACATATTCGCACACACTGAAGTACAAACAGATACGACTCTGGCACTCTGGTCAGGCAGATCTGTACATGCTGCAGGTCATGTGACAGTGTGGGCACACCTCCCTGCCCCCCCTCTCCTCACCTCTGTCAGGGCACCTTCTCCTGCCTGCTCCTGGAGGACCTCCCCTGGAAGCTCCAGACTGGGCGTGACCAGGGGCGGGGCCTCATCAGGCCCTTCCTCCTTAATGACATCCAAGCTGGGCTCTGGTTGGACGTTGCCACCGTCAGAGTCCCGCCCCTCTCCCGCCGCTGGCCAATCACCAGTGGCCGCTGCGGCTGGGTCCTCTCTATCTGCCCCTTCATCCTTCTCTTCCTCCCTCTCTCCTTCCGTTTCTCGCTCCGTGCTGGAGGAGGGGGTGGCTCTTTGGGCCCAGGACACCCTGGCCCCCCACCTCCCGGGTTTCACAGAGAAATCATCGAAGCGGAGCTCTGAGCCGCCCCCTACAGCACCGCTCTCTGCCCGTGGCTCCACCTCCACCCCAGTCTCCTCCACATTGTCTCCATCCGCCTTCTCCCTCTCCACCTCCGTCCCTCTTTCTTTCTCCTCCTCCCGTTGCGCCTCTGTCTCTTCCTCCCTCTCAATCACTATCTCTCCCTCTTTTTCCACAGCTCTCTCCTTCTCTCCTCTCTCCTCCTTCTCCTCCACCTCTTTCTCAGCTTCTTTTTCTTTATTTTGTCGTTCCATTTCTCTTTTCTGCTCTGCCTCCAGCTCCCTCTTCTCCTCCATCTCTCTTTCCACTCTTTCTCTCTCCCTCTTCTCCTCCATCTCTCTTTCCACTCTTTCTCTCTCCCTCTTCTCCTCCATCTCTCTTTCCACTCTTTCTCTCTCCCTCTTCTCCTCCATCTCTCTTTCCATCCTCTCCTGCTCCAGTCTTTCTTTTAGTCTTCTCTCCTCTAGCTCTTCCTCCATCTTTTCTTTCTCCCTCTTCTCCTCCATTTCTCTCTCTTGTCTTTCCTTCTCTCTTTTTTCTTCCATCTCTCTCTCCAGTCTTTCTTTCTCTCTCTTTTCCTCCATCTCTTTTTCCATCCTTTCTTGCTCCAGTCTTTCCTTCTCTCTTTTCTCCTTCATCTCCCTCTCAGCTCTCTCCTGCTCCAGCCTTTCTTTCTCTCTCTTCTCCTCCATCTCTCTCTCCATCCTTTCTTTCTCTCTCTTCTCCTCCATTTCTTTCTCCAGTCTTTCCTTCTCTCTTTTCTCCTCCATCTCTCTCTCCAATCTTTCCCTTACTCTCTTCTCCTCCATCTCTCTCTCCACCCTTTCTTTCTCTCTCTTCTCCTCCATTTCTTTCTCCAGTCTTTCCTTCTCTCTTTGCTCCTCCATCTCTCTTTCCATCCTCTCTTGCTCCAGTCTTTCTCTCTCCCTCTTCTCCTCCATCTCTCTTTCCACTCTTTCTTTCTCTCTCTTCTCCTCCATTTCTTTCTCCAGTCTTTCCTTCTCTCTTTTCTCCTCCATCTCCCTTTCCATCCTCTCTTGCTCCAGTCTTTCTTTTAGTCTTTTCTCCTCTAGTTCTCTCTCAATCCTTTCTTTCTCTCTCTTCTCCTCCATCTCTCTCTCCACTCTTTCCTTCTCTCTTTGCTCCTCCATCTCTCTCTCAATCCTCTCTTGCTCCGCTCTTTCTTTCTCTTTCTTCTCCTCCATCTCTCTCTCTAACCTCTCCGTCTGGTCCATGGAGGTGGTTATGGGTGTGTCCTCTGGTAAGGAGGCGGAGCATGTTCTGCTGACCTCACCAGTGGGGGAGGGGCTCTGAATTTCTTCTGCCCCGCCTCCTTCAATACCTGATTGGTCTGGCTCTACCTGGCTATTAGAGGGAGCTTCCTGTGCACTGGCCTCTCCTCTCCTCTCATTTTCCTCCTTTGATTGCACTCCTGAGGCAGATTCTTCCAACTTCCAAACAAAGGAAAAAAAAAGGCTCATTAATTTTTAACAATTTTTGATAAACACCCCCTATTTTCCCCACACAAACAGAACAGTGTCAGTCCCCCCCAGCGACTTCTTACAATGAATTGATTCACATGGCAGCCATCTTTTCCTACTTTTCACTCTGCAGATGCGATGCCAATCCCATTCTGTCTCAAGTTCAATCCCTAGGCCCCCTGTGGAAGCTAGGCCTCGTCCATTTGATAAATTAATACTGTTGAACACACGCGTATAAGATGTACTATCACTTTTCCCATACATTGATTTTAACACAGTGCAGGTTCGGCTCATTGTCATTTGCTTTCCTCATGATTTCCTCACTGTCTGTCAAATGGTTCAGTTTCAGTGATCCTACTAATAATTTGATTTATTAGTAATCAATATTGAAACTAATTGGTGAAACTACCAAGCCACAGCTGGTTATTAGCTGCTGTATTGGGCTGCCAGCCATGGTCAGTATTCTTATGGTCAGGATTTCATACCGTATGTATAAGTTGCTTCCACACACAGAAGTTTTTGTTACCTTTACAGAACAGTGTGTTAGATTAGTCTGTTTTTTCTACATGCTATTAGTTATGCTTTTGGAAACACAAGAAGTGTATAAAGAAACTCACTTTCCCATGAGCCTCACTGTTATCCTCTGCGTGGCCTCTTGTTGCTTCTTTCTCCAAGCTGGCGGGCTCAGTTGGTTTTGCTGCTGAAAAACTGTTACCAACAGCAAAGATTAATTAATCTTTACTTTTTTTGTTGCAAGTTTTGTACTTAGGGAAAGGTTATTGTAAAACACCTCATATTCTGGAGAAAAATAAAATACACAAACTGAACAGTGTAACAGAAAGACTCCCCAGCTCAGCCAATCTGAGAATAACATAATCAGTTATGTATTACAAATATTGCATTGCTCTGTGACTAATTAAATTAATTGAAATACCCATGTGACTAATTGTCTAATGTAACATAATCTAATGTAATGCACCAGAAGAATAGTTTTACTCATGTCCTGAAAGGCCTTTTTTGATACAAGTTTTTATATGATGCTTACAGTATATACCAGTGGGCTTCATGTTCTGGTCTTGCAGGAGGGGCTCAGTGTATTCTGTTTCTTGTTTAATTCCAAAACTTTCAAACCCAAGAAACCATCAGTTTTAATCTGCCATCCTGTGCTGTGTCAGAGCAAATGCCAGTAGACCCTGCTTCCCTCAGAGCCAGAGCTGAACACCGCTGATACATACTGTCCTTTAATATCACTCATGTGAATAAACTTTCATTCACTCAAGTTCAGGGTCAACTCTGAGGATACAGCTCTGGGCAAAAGTCTCAAGCTGAAATACTTTGGTTAAAAATGAAAAAAAAAACAAGAAACTTTTTATCTCTGTACCTGAAGTAAACAAGAACATTGCACTCAGCTGGCCTGTGGGCACAGAAGCACCCTAAAGGAGGTACTTTCTGTACAAGGACCTTTTCGGTTGAACAGAGAACCATATTTGAGAAAAAATGACCTTGTAATAGATGACAGTGGGACATTATGTTTCTGTAGAACCCATCCTAACAATGTAACTACAGAGCTTATCACAGAGATTGGGTGCTTTGAAAATTTTGACACTGCTGACATTTAACTCATAGCCTTGCATTGCCAGGGTTGCAACCACATCAAAGTCAGTGAAGGTGGTCATTCTAACTGGTGATTCGAACATAAACGAGGGAAGTGGCTGAATGTCTTTACCAAACCACTGGCAGTGAATCTGACCAATGTCTGAGCTACCATATCCCTGTCAAGGTGGATGTTCACTGCAGCTGTTCTTGAGATTTAAAAGTCTGAGCTCTGTGGTTATTTATCCTGTAACACTTTGGACAGTGAAAATATGAGCTACAGAAAACAGTTCTGTGAAAATTAAAAAAAGATCCAGGCATCCCAAAACCACACCACTTTCGAAACCCAGCTAAGCACTTTCAAAAACTGGGAATTTTAGATGCACAAACAAAAAAGAGGCGGAGCCAAAGTGGGCGTGTCTTACCATTTTGTGAGGTTCTGAGACAGTGGGCGGGGCTTGAACACTGTTCTTTGTGGTGGGGTGTGAATGGGTGGAGATTCTGCTGTCAGGTCTTTGATCCTCTGCTTCACACCTATAGAAACTTCCTTGCCTGTGATTGGCTGCACTGAAGAATGAGGCTCCGCACCTGAGGGAGGAGCCCTGGTGCTGGGGGAGGTGGAGTTAAATAGTAGACTGATTCGCCTCTTAATGCTGCCCCCACTGTTTGTCTCCTCCTCCTCATCCTTCTCTTTCTCTTTCTTCTCTTCCTCCTTCTGACTCATTCCCTCCACTGAAGATTCTTTGGGCTTGCTTTGTTCTAGGGGTGTAGTCAGTGTCACTTTCGGTGCCTCTTTCACTCGGAGAGAGGCAGTCCTGCTCTCGGCCCCACTCACTGCCCGAGGGGCCACTGGTGGTCCAGCGGACTGAAACTTGGAAGTCAGGCTTGCAGGTAGGCGGCGCCTGGCTGCCCAGCGGGGGTCTATGCTCTGGGGAGAAGCAGTATGGGGGGTCGGGCTGGGGTTCGAGGAGTCTGGAGGGGTGGAGCTTTGGGACTGGATGGCAGGCCTGGCTGTGATTGATGGGCCAGGTTTGGGGGTGCTGGGCTGCACTTTGGGGACGCTTGTTTGTTGTGGTTTGGGCGCAACTGGTGGGTCTTGTTTAGGGGGTCTGGGCATGTCTGTAGCAGGGACGCTTGGCTCTACAGGTTTTGGGGTGCTCACTTGGTCAGGTTTGGGGGTGATGGGTAGGTTGTCTTTTGGAGTGCTTATTTGGTCCTGTATTAGGGTGTCATTCAGATCGGTTTTTGGGGTGCACTGTGGATCCTCTGTGTTTGAGGTACTGACAGATTCCGTTTTTGGAATGCTCTGTGAGTCTGTTTTTGGGGTGCACTGTGGGTCTTCTGTTTTTGGAGTACTGACAGATTCTGTTTCTGGAATGCTCTGTGAGTCTGTTTTTGGGGTGTACTGTGGGTCTTCTGTTTTTGGAGTACTGACAGATTCCGTTTCTGGAATAATCTGTGGGTCTGTTTCTGGGGTGCACTGTGGATAAGTTTGAGGCATGCCAGGTTGATCTGTTTGAGGGATACCTTGTAAATCTGGTTTCGGGGTGCTCTGTAGATCTGCTTTCGGGGTGCTCTGTAGATCTGGTTTCGGTGTGCTCTGTAGATCTGCTTTCGGGGTGCTCTGTAGATCTGGTTTCGGGGTGCTCTGTAGATCTGGTTTCGGGGTGCTCTGTAGATCTGTTTTCGGGGTGCTCTGTAGATCTGGTTTCGGGGTGCTCTGTAGATCTGGTTTAGGGGTGCTCTGTAGATCTGGTTTCGGGGTGCTCTGTAGATCTGGTTTAGGGGTGCTCTGTAGATCTGGTTTCGGGGTGCTCTGTAGATCTGGTTTAGGGGTGCTCTGTAGATCTGGTTTCGGGGTGCTCTGTAGATCTGGTTTCGGGGTGCTCTGTAGATCTGGTTTCGGGGTGCTCTGTAGATCTGGTTTCGGGGTGCTCTGTGGGTCTTTCTCAGCAGTGCGTGGTTGGTCAGGCGTACAGGGGACGAGGTGTGTTACTTTGGGGACAGACTTGCTGACAGGTTTGGGGGCGGCGATTGGACGGATGATGGAGTTCCTCTGCACAGAGAAGGGTTTCGGGGTGAGGTGGGGTTTGGGGGCCGTGGCAGGCTTGTTGCTGGAGTCAGACAGAGGGCTGAGATGCAGGACCCCTCCTGGAACCCCATTTCCTCCTTCACCCAGTTTCACCTGGGCCGACATCTCTTCAGCTCCTTACAGCCTGGGAGAGAGGGGGAGGGAAGGAGAGAGAACTAAGATCACATGATTACATACCAAAAAGACAGGTGATTCAGCCCACCCTCTCATTTATCTACAGTCCAGAGGGTATCCAGCACTGTGTCAAGCCTGGGCTTCAACACTGTGAGGGTACATGAGAAAGCAGCTCCTGCATTGACAAGAGAAGGAGGGAGAGCAAGAGGGACTGAAATGGAGAAAGGGAGGTAAGGAGAGGAAGAGAGGGACAGAAAGAGAGAAAAAAGAATAAAATGAGTGTGAAAGAGAGAGGAGTATGACAATTAAAGAGAGGGGAAAGAGAGAGAAAAAAGATAAAAGAGAGGGCACTAGAGTGGGAGAAAGGGAGAAAAGAGGGAAAGAGAAGCTAGGCAGAGAGAGAGAAGGAAAGAAAGTGATCAGGAGAGTAAGAGTGTTGTGTATAATTACCCCATCTGAGTGTGTGTGTGTTTGAATTGTGGAGGTGTATAATTAATCCATCAGCATGTGAAGGTGACACACTCCAGTGCCATCACAGAAGGGCTCTGTTCCACAGAAACAGAGAAGTGGAATCTGGTACACAGACAGTAATTCACAGAGCTAACGGATCAATGATGAACAAACATACTTCCTTAATACTGCATTCACAGCCCTCCTGGAGGGCCGCAGTGTCTGCAGGTTTAACTCCAGTCCTGGAGGGCCACAGGGTCTGCAGGTTTAACTCCAGTCCTGGAGGGCTGCAGTGTCTGCAGGTTTAACTCCAGTCCTGGAGGGGGCTGCAGTGTCTGTGCAGGTTTAACTCCAGTCCTGGAGGGCCACAGTGTCTGCAGGTTTAACTCCAGCCCTGGAGGGCCGCAGTGTCTGCAGGTTTAACTCCAATCCTGGAGGATTACTGCAGTTTAGAATGACAAACCCTTGCCACTTTCATGACTTAACCAATATCTTCTAACCAATCACATCACTGAGGGCAGAGTAGAAGGGGAGATGGGCGGTCCATACCAAGGCTATGACACACAGTGTAGTTTTTAGCTGAACTGTGAGAAAAGTCTCATATCAAAGATGTCATACTTCAGCAAACTGCCCTCTGAGAACATGACCATTATCTGAACCGTCATGTCTCAGAAAGCGCTAAGCTCAGGCAACAAGGAGAGAGTGTGAAAGCAAACACGTTCAGTGCTTCTCCCAGGAAAGAAACGCTGAAAACAGACCTCTGAATCAGGAAGTGAAGAGGTGTGGGTAAACAGTGCAGAGTCACTCCACTGAGCGCGCTCACTGTGTCAGCTGCACTCATCACCCGGGCTACTGACTGTGGTTAACACTCACTGAAATACATCAGTCTGTACACACACACACCCCTCTCACACACACATGCTCCTGTAAACTGCAATGACAATGAAAAAAAAATAATAATGGTTATGATGACGATTATTATTATTATTAGTCATTGTTGTGAAAGCACTTAGCAACACATGAAAGTCTCTTCATAGAACTGCTACTTGTAATGGCAAAATCTCATTTTATCCTCCTTTTTCATTGCCTGAAATATTCCAGACAGACTCAGAGGTGATCTCCAGTCTTACTAGTTATGTGTGGCCTCCAAAAATATAATGTTAGAAAGTGATGAAAGATCATACTGCATCCTGTAAAGGCTCGGCTCGAGTGAATGACTGTAATGTAATCATATGGCAGGATAAAAGGGTAACTTTGTGCACAGCTGAAAAGCCAGAATCATTTCCATCCTCATTCAGGTCTCATTCCTGTCTCTGTCTTTCTGGTTTTTTCTGGTTTTCGGTTCCATGTTCCTGACTGCCTGGCCTGATCTCATTCAGCCAGTTTACTGATCCTCATGCGCTCGTGTAAAACGCGCCCAGTACAAATTTCCTCCCCGAGGCACGCCCCCCAAAAATACGGTGGCTAAACACGTTTTTCGCCTCAGTAACTTTCCACAGAAAGTACCTCCATCGCCACACTGCGAGTTCCTTGGGCGCTCCTGGTGTTGGCTGTGCTAAACACAGAGACGGGTTTCCACAGTGACTCGGGTTTGGCATGCTTATGGCTTCTTGCACTTTTTCACAGGCCACGCCCAGCACTGCCAGAGATACTCTACACACACCAGATGATCAGCAGTTTCTTATTAAAGCTGCGGTATGTAAGGACTGAGAAAGAAGAACGCCTCCTCCTTCCCCTCCATTCTCTCCACGCTGTTGCTAGGGTTAGTGCTCTTCTGCCCCGAGGAGGTGTGGACTGAACTTCACACGGCGATCAGAACAGCGCAATTCAGATTTCACATGAGTTTTGCGATGCACCCATCTTCTCTCGCACTATGAGCTGGCTTGGACGAGGGTGTCTGCTAAATAGCCATAATTTGTGGATCACAGCACGCTAACGCCTCAACCTCCCCGCTTCTTGAGCAACTGAGGGTGGGGGGGAGGGGCTAGGGGCCTCTGCCGTGCTGCTGTGGTCACACTCTCTCACTCGTCTATTTGTGAATGTTCCATTTGCACACCTCTCTCTCTCTCTCTCTCTCTATCTCTCAATTCACTCAGCTGCCTTTACTTTCTCATGCATCACTTTCTACCCACACTCTTTCTTTAACTCCCTCTTTCTTATTCTCTCTTACTGTGCCTTGCTTTCACTCTCTCTTTCTTTGACTGTTTTTCTCTCATTCAATCTCTTGCCATCTCTGTGCTTTTAACTTGCTTAACGGTGATGGTTTTATGCAAAATGGCTTGTACGTAACAGAACTGAACAGAACATAACTGAAACGTGAATATGTAAATATATGTAAAAATATAAATGACACCTCATTCAGAAAGGGAATGCCCTGATGTAGAAATAACTGTCACTCTTTCTCCATTCTTCTACTCTTTCTTGCCATCTCGTTTCCAAATGAAAATCACATTCAATTTATCATATGACATTTCAATTTATCATACTAATTCTCTCTCTCTATACCTCTCTCTCACCACTGCTGGAGGTGACAGTGTATAGACCTGCCCACAGACAGACCAGACTGTGTATACCCACACACAGACCACAAAGACACACACATGCACACATGCACAAACACACACACACACTCACAAGCATGCACATGCGCGCACACACACACACACACACACACACACACACACACACACACACACACACACACACACACACAAGGCCAAGCACAAGCCGGTTGGGTTACTTTTGTTTCTTCTAGCCCCACTGGAACGCACTGGTCAGGCCAGTTTCGTAGAGAGGTGAAAGAGAGAGCGAGAAAGAGTGCGAGCGAGAGCAGGGTGGAAGGAGAGAAAGACCTAAACTCCTCTCTCGACTGATACTGCAGGGATTCCACTCCAGCTGAAGGGTGAAACTGCATTCAATCATGTTACTATGACACTGATTATGAAACACGTACCTAACATCAGAGCTGAGCCAAATCTGCATCTGAAATTCTTTAACTCTTTCCATGGCAGTGAAATGTAAAACCCCACTGCAGAGCCCTGAGACCTTCACTAACCAATACTCACAGTCAAATGATGTTGGGCTTCTGCTCTGAATATCTGCGAAAATGGATTTTTTGGAAAATGTAAAAACGTACAATACATGAGACATTACATTACAGAATAATACACGATGTGGGAGAAGAAATGTGTTTTCACCTGATTAATGAGTAACAGTGTCATAACCTGGCTCAACCAGATCTGCAACAACTCACGCATCATCACTGAGTGACCTATGCAAACTAACCACACCAACCAAAATTAAAACACACATGCAGGCGATGCATCCAGCAGACAAACAATACATTATTAACATGCCATAATAATAAAATCATAACCATAACCTCAGTCTGAAGCAGAATGGGTGTGTCAGATGGGCGGAGATGATTTGTACGGAATTTACTGCCGTCTAAACGGTTAACGAATTTGAAATAATTATTTGACCCACATATGACCCTCAGGAAACAGCTGCAGACATGAGTTAATTATCATCTACCCTGGAATCAGAATCTCCTGTTATGATGTCAGCAGTCAGGGGCCTACACAATGAGACACACTGTTGTGTGCTCCATCGCTGCGTTATGGTAATGTTCCCTGTAGTGAAATGCAATCATCTGAGAGAGCCACATTACAATATATCATATTCCATAGGCCAGTGTGATCAGATGTTACTTTCTCTCCACCCCTCCCCAGGTAAATATCACACCTGTGCTTCTCTCTCAGCCATTGGCTCAGCTGCTCTCCTGTGTGAGCGCCGAAGAACGGGAGGATGAATGATTTACAGAGCCAGCCCCCCCCGCCCAGCTCCTCCCCGCTCTCAGCCCGCACTCAGCCTTGGACAGGCTTACATCACAGCCAAAAACAGGCCAATCAATAAAAGCCTAAATAAAACTAAACAAAACGGCAGAGAGGAGCTGCAGAGAGGGTCAGACAGAGCTCTGACTGACAGAACAAACATGTACAGACCTTAAACAAAGGACCTTACCTTCAAACTACCTCCGCACTGCACACTCACTGCAGCAGCACCATTCTACTACACTCACTGCAGCAGCACCACTCTACTACACTCACTGCAGCAGCACCATTCTACTACACTCACTGCAGCAGCACCATTCTACTACACTCACTGCAGCAGCACCATTCTACTACACTCACTGCAGCAGCACCACTCTACTACACTCACTGCAGCAGCACCATTCTACTACACTCACTGCAGCAGCACCATTCTACTACACTCACTGCAGCAGCACCATTCTACTACACTCACTGCAGCTGCACCACTACACTCTACTACACTCACTGCAGCAGCACCATTCTACTACACTCACTGCAGCAGCACCATTCTACTACACTCACTGCAGCAGCACCATTCTACTACACTCACTGCAGCAGCACCATTCTACTGCACTCACTGCAGCAGCTCCATTCTACTACACTCATTGCAGCAGCACCATTCTACTACACTCACTGCAGCAGCACCATTCTACTACACTCACTGCAGCTGCACCACTCTACTACACTCACTGCAGCAGCACCACTCTACTACACTCACTGCAGCTGCACCATTCTACTACACTCACTGCAGCTGCACCATTCTACTACACTCACTGCAGCAGCAGCAGCACTACACTCACTGCAGCAGCACCATTCTACTACACTCACTGCAGCAGCACCATTCTACTACACTCACTGCAGCAGCTCCATTCTACTACACTCACTGCAGCAGCACCATTCTACTACACTCACTGCAGCAGCACCATTCTACTACACTCACTGCAGCAGCACCATTCTACTACACTCCATGCAGCAGCTCTGCACTGATCCACATGCAACGCTGAGAGGCAGAGGTCGGGATTCAGTCAAAATCTGTCCTTAATTTTGGTTCAAAATTAAACACAAATGTTCATGTTCACCTTCACCAACACAGTTTGGCAAGTTCAGCAATCATGACAACTATACTGTTCCTGCAGAGAAAAGTGTAACACTCCTATTGAACTGTAAGTAAAAGTTAAGAACAAATGTTGATTGGATCCTGGCCAGGGTGTTTTATTTTTGCTTGGCAGCATGAACAAAGAGCTCTGCAGGGGGTTAAATGAATGTAAAAGCAGGGTAAACAGGGGCAGGAATGTGGTAAGAGAGGAGCAGCAAGAGCAGCAAGAGGGGCCATATTGATTTATTTGTTGCTTCTGATAGTTTTATCTTTGAAAAATACAGTTCTGCTGAGAAAGCTAATAGCTCCATATATTAATGAGTCCTAGAGGAGACAGGGTGGGGGAGGAAGAGAGTAAAAAAGGACCAGAGGTAAGGGTTAGAGGGTTGGAGGGGGGTAACATGGCTAGGCAGGGCAGGAGGATAGCACTTACTGTTGCAACCATGGTGCTAATACAATTTAAAAAAAACAAAGGTTTTCCAGCAGGTTTCTATTATTTCAGTGGAGCAGAAGGAGAATCTTGTCAATTTGGGTTTGCATGTCCTGCATCTGAGGTTGTTACGGTTACAGCCAGGGCAGCACGGGGCTGGTTTACAGAGCCGTTGCATACGTCATCTTCAGATCCGTCAGGCAAGAGGAAATTCTATGGCAACGCTTTGGCGGGATCCCCTGAAGCGGAGCTATCAGTTAAACCATCAAAAGATATATACACACATCTCCAGATCATCATGTTTTTCGTCTCGCGTGTTTATTTGTGAAACGTTTATTCTTGTCCTCTTTATCAAAGGTGGTGTGAGATAGCAATATCTGCTGGTAGCCACGTCAACCTTACTGTTATAACAGACAGCATCAATGGACATAGGCCCTGCCTTAGCTTCTAACAAGGTCTAATGCGATAACACGAGAGCAAAACTTCAGTCTGGATATCCCAAGTGTGCTCTGGTTTCCTTTTAATCAGCCACTGATTTTTGTCCTGATTGGATAAAGAGGCCACAAGGTTTGATTTAAAAGAAGCATTATAAGTATGTAAGAACAGCAAACACACCAACCCTTCAGGACGATCGCTGAGCACCATGAAAATATCATACTTATATCTACTGTATCTGCTGGTACTATTGTCATTCATTTTTGTTGGCTAAAATAAAAAATAAAGCTTTATAACTTCATGTGCATGCATTTTAAAATTGTGGTTTCTGTGTATGTGTGTGTGTGTGTGTGTGTGTGCGCGTGCGTGCATGTGTGTGTGGGTGTGTGTGTGCGTGCGTGTGTGTATGTGTATTTGTGTGTGTGTGTGTGTGTGTATGTGTGTGTGTGTATGATGAAAAAAGGCACACTTCTTCATCAGAATTCATCAGTTGAATGTGATCTGTTCTGTCCTGTGAAAGCCACAGGAATCAGGAGCAGAAGAGCAGTGAGTTATCAAAGTCACCCAACCACGTTCCTGCACAGATGGAGAAAGAAGCTGTGCAGAGGTGAGAATTTCAGCAGATATATCTAATACAAGCCCGTAACTGCGAACCATCATAGAAGAGCACAACGACAGACAATCTGCGATGAAAAACCATCTGAATTTTCATACAAATACTGATCGTCATATGAGAACACATCTGTAGATCTTCAGCAATTGACTCTGCACAAGTGAATTGATACTCGTACCATAAAACTGTGAATCTTCATGCAATAACACACAACCACAGACATTCAAATCTGAACAACCGTGGTCACCTAGAGGAACTGTTTTCCTCCGTTCCAAAACCTCAGCATGCATGCGCTCACGTACTCACATGCACACATATGCAATATGTGCACACACATGCACGCTCAGACGTGCACACACGCACATGTGAACATGCACATACACACATGCTCACAGACACACACACACACTGATCTGTGCATCCACACATGTGCACACGCTCACAGACACACACACACGGTCGCAGTCACAGTTATACTGACAGGTCCCCAAACAGCTGTTTCCCCTCTCAGCACACAGTGTCGTGAATCTGCAGGTGTCCTGCAACTGGATCAGCTGCACACATACCTGCCAGATCCCAGCACAGAGAAACTGCTTTAAAAACTGACACAATGCTGAAATTAAACTTTCAGTCATTCACTACTGCAGGTTGCTGCCACTGTGGCATGATGGTTAGAGAGCTTGTGACTCAGAGGTTGCAGGTTCACTTCCCAGGGAGAACACAGCCAGTGCACCATCAAGACAAGTACTGAGTTCCTCCAAGACTTGTGGAGTGTCTTCAGGTTGAAATCCCAGGTCATAGCACAGACACAGCCACAGCCACTGTTTCTAAAACCTAAACACCTAAATACTGAAATACATACACAGCTATGAACGTCAACCAAGTAAAGAATAACCAATCATCATCCAAAGAGACAATGCCTCAATCTACTTTCTGATTGGAGGGACTGAGTTTGAACTCCACTTCAGGATTTCTGAAGCACTTTTCATTGGCTGGCTGCTAGAGTGGATAGGGATCAAAAGGTTTTTTCCTTCAATATTGATGGTGTTAATCTCTAACCCAGGGTTAACATCTGCAAGCATACACAAAAACTGATAAGACCAGCCAGAACTCTCAGACTCAAGCATGATATTCTGGGATGTGCTTTGCTAGCAAACCAATGGCCATTTGCTATTTCTGACTGCTCAGACTGCAGAGGACCTCAGCCAGAAAAGATAACTGTGCTACTAAAAGCCCTCTACCTGAGAGTGAGTTTCTGGACTCTGTGGGCTCTCAGTCAAACTCATCACACAATGCTCAAAATAGAATCAAGGCTAGTGTCCACTGAGCAGATAACATGAAGCGAACAATACTGAGATTGTTCTTGCACGCTCCTGTCTCCATGTTGTTGTCCCTGTACATGAATTGACCTTTGTATTCGATTGTTATTCTGTCATACTCTTGCACCTTATCTATATGGTTATTTTTATTTTAGCCTTCTTGGGAGAGTGACCTTTTCAGTACTTATGGTGGAAACACAGCACATTTTTTTCTACTTGTTATTAAAATTTGCACATGGTCCCTGTCTTCAGCATCATGCTTTTGGAGAGGCAGGTGGAAGGGGTTATCCAGAGGCTAAAAAGGCCCTGTTGCTATGGGTGAAACAACAAATACCAGGTCCCATATTCATGAAGATGCATAACACCTGTGCACAGGTATACAGCATACACACATACCACACCTGTGTCCAGCTACACCTGCCATGTTTACAGTACATCCACAAATGTGGGTGATGTTTTCCCCATCACTGAAGAGTGCTGAATTGGCCACTGTCGTCCCCTGAGGCAAGTTCATCCTGAAATTGTAGAAGATGTTGACCGCGTGTGTGAAATTAGAATAGCAGGGGACCATCTGTCTCTCTTTTCTCCTTCCCTCCATCAAAAGGAACAACAGCAGGAAACGAACTGTAAATCACGCGCGCTCTCTCCATTCAAATGGTGACGCCAACAGGAAACGCCGGAGCATCAGATTGTTATTACTGTCTTTTATTTTTCCATGAATGACTGATAGGGGCAAACAAACATCGGCGCGCGCTTCCCGCAGACAGACCCGACTTTCTGATTAAATTGTTCTACTGGTTTAATTACACAATTACATGGGTCATGACACAGTAAACAAGCTTTAGACAGACCCGTATATACAACATTTTATGAAACTGTTTACTTGGTATAATTAGATAGCTGTATATGTAAACAAACACAAACAGACACAGGGATGGGAGTTCTGTTCCCCGGGGCGCCGGAACAGTTTAAAAAGCATTTAAATGGTGGGGGGCGGCAATATGTGACAACCTCAACAACATTTTTCTTAAATGAATGAAAACAAGGCTACACAACCGGAACACAAATTCCTACACCTCTGCCACCAAAATGGTCCAACAATCCTTACTTAAGGCCACGGATAGACTGCTATTAAGCCCAGGGCAAGGGCCAGCTTAGACACAACCTCAGACAGTTAAAGAGCGCACCATGAGGCAAATTAACCATGCCAGCGATAACAGGCGCGCTGGAACCTTGATTGTGTTGACACACTGATATGCGCAGAACGACTACTGAGTCTAAAATTCTGCGCATGACAAGAAACGTTTGATTCACCGTGCCACTTGTCACACTGGCATTATTTGTTGTAACTTGGTCGCACCCGGATTTAAGTTTGAAAAACCAAAAGCGCAACAGTAAAAGTTTATCAGTGAGTTGTCCATTTAGTTTAACACGTTTAGTTTGTTAAACTTCCTAATGTTCGCAGGCTCCAACAGAATAACCTAACTGCATTACGCTACAGACGATATAAAAAGTCAACATCGCACAGGTACCCTGGTTATCAGCTAATACATTAATACAGACCAACTAACTTGAGGCATTGTCTTTTCTTAAAGCAGTCTTATTTGTCTAGATACCTGGCAGTCCCGAGCTTGTCAACCAGTCTGCTTCCGGAGATCACAGAAAACTGCTACTGTTTTTCTTCAGTAACTTTCGCCTTCCAACTTGAGAATCGGTAGGATAGCGCACCTGCTATGCATGTAGATGCATCGTGGCTTCGTGGCATGGAGAACAGGCGAGTCCTGCAAGCGCAACTGTACAAACAAACCTGGCTCCAACAGAACAACGGCGGGACTCCGTCATAGGGAGTCCCCTCCCACTACGAGTGAAATCGCTGGGGTAGCCGCGGATGATTCTTTCATACCCATATTTTTTTTTGCTTCTTTGCGAGCTATGCTCTAACGCAATGAAAGGGGGGCGGGCTGAAGTCCCATGACTTACCAAAAACAGCTAAATTGAATTCCCATCGCTCGTTACTTCCTGACGAAAGAGCTACCGATTCCAGACCACTGTATCCGTGGTCCCTTTGAGCCGTGTGTTTGTTTTATGGGTAATGTTTTACACAGAGCGCTGCTTGATAAAGCACAAGTTTGTTTTGCCTATTGAGTCATCAAGCCCTCCTGCTTTGCTCTCTCTTTGCTTCAAGTATGTTTTCATACTTTCTGTAATGATTACAGACATGATGTATTTTCATAATTGTTTTTACTGCCCATTAAACATTTTATTTGAAGTACAAATGTGAAGCGAAAGTGGCAGTCTTTGTCTTGTTTGTTTTTTAAACCCTAATTAGATGTCACTGACGTAGTTCCCTTGACCTCCCACTGTGCTCCGACCACAGATATGTGAGGTTGAGCTTTTTTCATCTGAGGAACAATTGTGCTTCTGAATCGTGGAAAAACATGCTCCAGATATAGATTGTAATAGACGTTAATTCCAAAGACTTACAAAATACGTGCGCATGCTAGTTAACCCTTTTTATAGTCAGACATTCTCGTTATGTATTCATCGAGTAGTGAACAACAGCTTACTGCAAGTCATCATGAAAATACAAGGAGTGAGAGCTGACAGTGCTGCTATTATCATTGTGTATTATAACACCAGTTCCGGCAATAGATGCATAAACCATAAACCACCCCCAAGCGGGATAGACTAACCTAAGTTGTCTAAGACACAGATCCAATACTCGTAACCAATCTAATGTATGCTTTAGTAGGCAATGACAATATGACTGATCTGCAAATAAAACGCATGTGGAACCACAGGTAGCACAATCTAACACCGCGAACTTACAATGGCTCCATATTTGGCTATACTGCGAGGAATTTTGACTTGGCAGCAAAAAATGACACTACACTGGAATTACAGGTTCGGGTAGGACGGAGCGAACAATTCATTGTTGGAGTTCAGTCGGGGAGAGACCGAGGAGGAACACGCAGTGGCAACGGTGACGACACCACGTGAGCTGGCGGAAACAGTTGGATATTTCCGATTGGCCGATGGCGAGGCTTCTGTACACCTGAGAACGGTCTCCAACGCGGTCAGCCTGGCCCTCGGTCTTGTACTCAATCTCCCGCCCTTAGCTTTATTCCCACACACTCATCTTCTCCCTCGCTGGCCATAACTGCCTCTCTCTCACTTTCTCGTTCTCTCTCTCGCACTTGCTCTCTCTCTCTCTCCTACATTCTCTCTCCTTCACTCACCCTTTATTCTGTTTTTTTGTCCACTCTTGCAAGGTGCGCCCCAATGTTCGAAAAAAGTCCTCCACAACCACCAATACTTTAAGGGAAGAAATAGATGGGGTGGTAGGAGAGGAACGGAGGGTACATTTTTCAAATATTTGGACACACCCCCTTACCTGTCCCCATCCCCACCTTACTCTACCTCTCCCTCTTCCTCTCCCTCTCTCGTTCTCTCTCTCTCTCTCCTCCCCTGGTCATTCTCCCCTCCCCCCGGTTCCCGCTCTCCCCCATCCCCAGGATATGGTTATCAGTGGGTGTTTCTTTCACTAACAGATTAAAGGTTTGTACACACACAATTTCAGAATGCGAACAAAACAAAATGCAACTGGACCAGTGGCAGCCATGCATTACTGTAGGACTACAGCAGTGCTTTGCAGTCCACAGAAAAAGTGCTCATGGCATAACCATGCGTCAGCCAATGAGAGGCCACGTCTGTGTGGCTCTTCACTTTAAAGTGACCCCCTGCACTGGTCACACTGTATCAGACTGAAGACTCATGAACCCCACAATGGGTGGAGCTACAATGATCTGTCAGTCACTGACTTTTTAAATAGACAACTATGATTTATTTAAATTGGTGAATAGCAGGGAGTGAATGGAAGCTCTGCCCACCTCCAGTTTAGTGAAACCTCACCCTCCCATTGTTAGGCTACATCACACAAACTGCAGTGGACAGCTTTGCAAACAGCTGGAGGGCAGCAAATATTTAATAAATTAACATGCCTTCTGAATGAAATTTGATTTTCATTTTGGCTGAACAAAATGTAAAAAAAAGCATAAAAAACCTAAGTAGGAGATCTCAGGACCATCATTCTCTTTGCCTACACTAAAACTGAAGATAGCACTTCATAAACATAGGCCCTGACTTCCTTATGCCTTTGTCTCCCCCTGCTGGTCTCTTGTGGATCTGCACTCTGAACAGCAGAAGAAAGTGCAGTGGCTTGATTCTAATAACTCCAACAACTTGTAGGAGGATAAGTAATGGGTGTGGAAACACACACACACACACACACACACACACACACACACACACACACACACACACACACACACACACACACACACACACACACACACACACACACACACACACACACACACACAGTCCTGAAGACCAACTGAGCATACAATCCACAAATCCTTTAATGTTTCTGGGCTGTTGACCCATAATTCCAGCTGTTGTATTAGATTTAAATTACAGTTAAAGGTAGGTGAAATTAATTGGACACTAAACCCTTTGTGCAAAATAAAATAAAACCAGGATAAATGGTGGAAATAAACACGGGGACACATATTTATTCATGCTCGATGAGACTTTAATAGCTCTGATACTGGTTCAAATAGCCCAAGCACCTGCATGGATGTCACCTGTGTGGAGAGGGTCTGAAGCACATGTTCCTGGTGTTGAGGTGTTAGATTAAAACAGGATGTGCGCTGAGATGCCACACTGAGTTAAATCAGTGCAGCCATGTTGGATAGGAGTGCATGAGTCTTCGTTCAGGTGCGGATGTGATTCCGTGTTTGGTCCACCAGCAGGGGCTGCTGTAGTGGGTTAGGTGGGTGACCAGACCTTTCTGTCTGCCACTCTGGGCTGGGGCCGGTGGTGAGGTCAGGTGCGGAGCATTGTGCTAGGGCCATACATGAGGTTGGGCGGGACTTGGGGGAAGGGCGCCCTCTGGTGGTCAGTCCTTGCAGAACTTGCTGGGCAGGTGCTCGTGCTCCTCGATGTAGCCGGCTTTGGCGAAGCAGTGGGCAGCCTGCCTGTCGCACTCGCAGATAAACTTCTCACAGGAGTCATTCCTCTCTGAGAGCGAGAGAGAGAGAGAGAGCGGATGAGGGTGTGTATGAGTGTATGCGTGACTGTGACAGTATGATTATGAGTGTTTAGTTTTATGCTAGCTTGTGCGGACTCACCTGAGCAGGTCACAGTCTTGGTGGCTTTGTTACACTTGTAGGAGTAGATCTCAGTGTAGGGGTTATCCAGGATGGGCCAGCACTCATCCATCTGCATGGCCTGGTTGTAGCAATTGTCATGCACATAGCAGCACCTACAGAACACACAGAGACACACATGAGCATATGCATACACACACACGCACATACACACACACACACACGCACACGCACACACACACACACACACACACATACACACACACACACACATACACACACACACACACACACACACACACACACACGCACATACACACACACACACACGCACACACACACACACACACACGCACTTCAGCATTAAGTACTGTAGGCATATTCCCCTTAAACAGTCACTGCTAATGCATACAATTATTCCGGCAAATCATTAAATATTTGTAGAATACACAATGAAATCTACCACATACATCACACACTCTACATAGAAATATTTTGTTTACTGTAACTTTCACAAATGAAATTCTACATAGTTTAAAAAAAAAACCCTTGGAATGCCCCTCCCCTTCCTGTCTCCTGTCTCCTGACCCTTGACCTCTGACCTGTCCAGCTCGTCCACAGGGGTTCCAGAGCCGCCCTTGCCACACCAGCAGCCGTAGTCACTGTAGTCCAGCACAGGCCAGCTGTCCGGCATGGTGCACACCATCATCTCTCTGAACTGCCACAGAGCGCGGGGAGCTGGGCCCGCCCACACTGAGAGAGAGGGACAGGGGGAGAGAGACAGGGAGAGGGGAGAGGGAGAGAGGGAGGGAGAGAGGAGAGAGAGAGAGAGAGGGAGAGAGAGAGGGAGACAGGGGAGAGGGAGGGAGAGAGAGAGGCGGGGAGAGAGAGGGAGAGAGAGAGAGGGAGGGAGGGAGGGAGAGAGACAAGGAGAGAGGGAGGGAAAGGGGGAGAGAGGGAGGGAGAGAGGGAGAGAGAGAGGGAGAGGGGAGAGAGAGGGAGGGAGAGGAGAGAGAGAGAGAGAGGGGGAGAGGAGAGAGAGAGAGAGGGAGAGAGAGAGGAGAGAGAGAGAGAGGGAGAGAGAGAGGAGGGGAGGGAGAGAGAGAGACAGGGAGACAGGGAGAGAGGGAGGGAGAGAGGGAGACAGGGACAGAGAGAGGGAGGGAGGGGGAGAGAGAGGGAGGGAGGGAGGGAGGGAGAGAGAGAGGGAGAGAGAGGGGAGGGGAGAGAGAGAGAGGGAGAGGAGGGGAGAGACAGGAGAGAGAGGGGGAGAGAGGGAGGGAGAGGGGAGAGAGGGAGGGAGACAGGGAGAGAGGGAGGGAGAGAGGGAGGGAGACAGGGAGAGAGGGGAGAGAGAGGGGAGAGGGAGGGAGAGAGAGGGAGAGGGAGGGAGAGAGAGGGAGAGAGAGGCAGGGAGAGAGGGAGGGAGAGAGGGGAGAGAGGGGGGAGACAGGGAGAGAGGGAGGGAGAGAGGGAGGGAGACAGGGAAAGAGGGAGAGAGACAGAGAGAGAAAGAAGGAGAGAGGGAGAGAGTCAGGGAGAGAGGGAGGGAGAGAGAGAGGCAGAAAAATTATCCTCTAAGTTATTCTTTATGATAAATCCAAGAAAGGCTGTCCGATATGCATGACTGGTCATTGATCGATTAATCGGTTAATGACAGAAATCGACTGACAGATTGGCAATTGTAAATGAAACGGCGGTAAGACTCACCGGCGGTTAGCCCGATAGCCAGGAGGAGAGTTGCGCGAACAGGGGTCATGTTGTCGAGAGGAGGGTGATGACACACTGGCATGGACCACACAATGGAGACCCCATTTATACCCCGTTTTAACCTTGAGGCGGCGAGAGCCACAGAGATAAGTGCAGAGGATGAAGGCATGTACGTGCACACAGACATACATGCGCACACAGACACACATGCACAAGCACACGGAAACTCCCACGCCAGCGTAAAGCAAATACACTGTGCAACCGCAAAAAAATGCTGCACCGCAAGTATGTCCATGTGAAACTCAGACGTTAAACTGAAGAGGTTGCATTCATTTTCCACATTTTCCACAAATGGCTCCGTTTCAGCGACCCAGGTGACCACACCTTCAGCAGTCACGACTGCAACGATTTCCCCATCCAGCCTATGACTGGATTAACTAGAACTTTCTGAATGTTTCCAAGGCAATAATATATCATATAGCATATTACAGAAAATGAAAAGCTTAATTGACATGATTGATTAAAGATCCTGAGACATGAATATTGGACAGAATACATACATAATATGGCATTAAGACATTATTTAAGACATTAATTGCACTAATTAAGAGCAGTTATATCAGCAGCTGTTGATTGAAACCCTGCATATACACTGGGCCCCCAGGTCCCAGTTTAGGAACCACTGCAATAGATGCAGTAAAATTTAGATAATAAATGCAACAAGCAATGCTACTCAGATCAGTGTAGAAGTAATTATATTATATTGCATTTTAGGAGGAATAGTGACTACACAGCATAAAGAAACATGAATTAATGTATTGTGACTTTGACAAAATTCATCCTATTCAATAACTTTTATTGAATTAATTTGTTGATCAAATTGTATTTGTTACAGCAATAGCTGAATAAAACTTTTTAAGTAATGAAATGTTCCTGGTTGCTCTAGGGCTTTTTAACATGCAGTAACTTGATAATGATCCCAGTCTACCACTCTTTTACAAAAATTGAGCTCACAGCTGCCCTCTAGTGGTAGAACCATTCATTGGCTACTTTCACCTTCTGTAAATAAATGAGTTGGTTTAGCTGATAGCCAGTTGCCATCTCATTTGTGGTGTCGGTACTAGCGCACACTGGAGTCCCGTTCTGCAGGACATTAGCAGACCGACAGCTGTGCTGATGGCGGGACACGGCGTTCCTGGTGGTTAGGTCACGCACCTCCTGACCCCCATCTGTGGTCGCTCCAGAAAGCCCCCAGCCACCGCTGACCCCCAACCCCCTCCCCTAAAAACACTACATATACATGCACTCTGACCTGCAGACCTGTGTCTGTGAGTCAGCTGAGTGCCTCCTGCCGCTGAGTTTCTCACGCCTTAGCCTTTCAAACGCAGCCATGCTATATCAACAGGGACATGATATGATACTTTTCACATTTTGTTACCTCTATGTGTAAAGATGCTATCTCGAGTTTTGGAAAGATTACATCGCTGCTGTTCAGATCAATTACAAATTAATTATGGAGACAGTATGTGCATTTATTATCATATAAAAATGGACTGTGATGAATCCACAAATCAGTGTCAAACTAACAAGGCCCATTTGATTACATCTTGCTTGGCAGTAACAGGTGGATATGCTGAATCAGTGAAAACTTGGCTGTATTAAGCCTGCTGCACAGTGAAACACACACACACACACACACACACACACACACACACACACACACACACACACACACACACACACACACACACACACACACACACACACACACACACACACACACACACACACATCTCTGTGCAACATCCCTGTCCAGGTACACAGTGTGCTACTGCGGGACTGTTCAAGGACCGTTCGTTTAGAAGCAGGATCAGAAACAAAGTCAGCTGCGACTGGGAGACGGAAAGTAAGCAGAGAAGAATGTACTTTTATCTGCCCAAGGACTCTCTGTTCCTTTTCCCAACACTATGGCACAAGAACCATATTTTTGTTACAGGGGGACAAAAAAAAATTTGAGTCATACCACAGATTCTTTACACTTACTCAGCCTTCCTTTCTTTCTGTTTTGTAAGTACAAGATATTCAGATGGCTTACAGGAGTTTCAAGTGATATAGGACACTGTAGGTCCCTTGTTGCACTATTGTTCCTGAGAATGTGACCCAAGATTGATGCCTTCGTCTATGAACAGGCAATATGCATTTTTTCACCTGAGAAGTGTTTTAGCATGTAGCTACACATTTTGACAATGTCAATTTTCTGACTTCTTCCTAAAATAAGTTTCCACATGCGCTGAAGTGTGTTCTTCTATATTTCACAAAAGTAAGACAGCTTACTTTCCTTTTTGTAGTTACTAAGCAAATGAAGGGGTGTTATGTTTTCAACTAGTTCTGTAAACTACAAAGTCACCACTCTCTGCTTCCATTTCATGAGTATGTCTTCCAGTAAAATCAAGTTTGGCTGGAGAAGCATTTAAGGCTGACACTGTCCCCTGCTGGGGTATCCATACCAGTTTCTGCCAAAACTTGCTTTTCCATGGAAGGATATCTCACATACAGGTGCTGAACACACCCAGTGCAGCATCATGTCTGCTACCTGTACCCCAGGTAAAGCATCAGCGAAACAGACTCCAGAAGACAATACAAATCATGGTCTTTAATGGGTTTCACACCTGCTGCAGGTACATGAACTCCAAAAACCAACATACATATATGGCATGCTTGCTTTTCACCACCCCCTCCATGCTCATGCCAGCTACAACTCCCAGAATCCACTTCAGAACATTCAAATGAAGGTATATTGTCAGCACCAATCAGTGCTGCAATAAAAAACCAGAGCCTTTATTACTCTGTTCTGTTAATTATTGATTTAACAATTACCTTAATACATAAGTATTTAATTATTCTATAATTATTTAATTACCTACTGTACATGGAATGGATCATGAATGTGTTTGCAACTTTACGGAAGCCATTTTCATTGTAGGATCTCCAAAGCCTCCTGGGAGTTGGTTTCTTGGCTCTTCCTGTCTCTAATTGAGGAGGGGGTGGAGCTAGCACTGCTGCATGCTCTTCCATATAAAAACTATCAGTCAAAATAAACCAGTTTATTCCTCCAGTATAAATACGTTGAGTGGGAATCACAAAGGAGTGAGTCTCTTCTGTTATATTCTTCTACAAAAGGAAAGTGCTATGGCTCAGAGACTGGGGGGGGGGTTCTTTTCCCGTCATTGTCCATCTAGACTGCACTGGTGATGGCGGGAGGAAGGACAGTAACGGATTGTGCGCTCTCTCGAACCTGCAACCCCTTAGCCACACCTGACACATCACTCCTTTACCCTTCCCGTACCTTATGCATTACGGTGGCCTCCTTCTGCTTAGCCCCTGGAAGTAAACATGACTCTGCAGGACTGGTGTGTATGTAGGATTATGTGTTGTGCCAGTTACCTTAGCTCAGTTAGCCAATTAGCTGTGTATACCAATGCAGGTTTGCTCACTGATTTAGACCATGGCAAACGGTTCCACACATGGCTTCAAAGGGCCCACTCGGTGCTTCCTCATATTTTTCAAATCTGTATCTTGCACTCAGCAGTTTAAACATGAAGTTACACCAAAATTGGCATGTCAGTGAAATTATGAGTCCTAAGGCTAGAAAATGACATTTTCTTACCTCGTATGTCCTAGACAATTCTGCACACATGGTTATGTACATTCTTTTATATATATATATATTTTACAGGTGTGACTTTGCATTCCTTTTTATAAAGTTACTGAACAAACAACGGGGCACTACTTTTCCAACTGCTAACTCCTATGTCACCAGTCTCTGTTTTCAGCTATCATTCTTGATCCTACCGATAAACATGGCTAAAACGTCAGATTACACAACTGACTGTACAACTGACACAATTACGAGAAGTTGGCCAAAAAAATCCGGAATCAGACACCGCCCTCCTTGGTCCCATCTGCTTTCGTCCCACCGATTGGTTGAGGGGTGGCATCACCCGGGGCGACGCACAGAATGGGTCATGGGTCATGGGTGATGGGGGTCGTTGCCATGGAAACGAGAGGAGAAGTAGAGGCAGAGCATTCTCTTGCCCTGACTGTAGTATTGGACGGACAGACAGAAGCACTTAAACATCAGCGGGCTCGGGGAGTCAGAATTAAAAACGTAAACATTTTAAATAAAACCTAAACAGTGGAGTAAGGAAGATCTGTGGTGGAGTGTGGGGGGTGGGACCAGGGGCAGGGGCGGGGTCAGGGTCAGGGGCGGGGCCATGGGTCATATCATATGGGCTTGTACAGTAGCGTGGTGACGTATTTCTTCTTATAGCGATGTGTGGCGCTCAGGACCATGACGCCATCCTGGGAGAAACACAAGAGCACAGGGAACAGGAGGTACTCAGTAACGACCTGCCGATGCAGTTTTCTGCTCACCGCTTACAGTTTTACATGTTACTTTCAATCAGGTGGCAATTTAACTCTTCGGATAGAGAGTGTGAATTATTCAGCTAATAAGTAACTTCAATTAAATCCTCAATTTAGAGCTGTAATAAAATAAAAAAACAGACACAGTGTCCCCCACTAGGACTCTAGGACTGCAGTTAATTCTGCAGATACTGCAGCCCACCATAAGTGGAGCTGAACCACAGACACTACAGCTCTCCAAGACTGGAGTTGCTGAGTAGAATATCACATACTTTTTCTGTTTTTTTTCTGGCTTCCCTATATGGAGATGGGCGTGTCTTACCTTGATGGACAGGGCATACAGGTGGTTAAGCATCACATGATTGGGTTCCGGAAGCAAGGCAGGGTCACACTGTCAAGGAAATAAATTAAACAAAATTTAATGGAAAAGGTAAAGAAAAATACCTCCAGTTGAGGTCATCCCACCAGAACACTTAACACTTTTCAATGTGGCAATAAAAACAAATTAGCAATTAGCATGGTGAGCAGGGACTGAAAATATTCCATGAAAAATCCAGCTGGCTGAGTCGCAGCTCTCATCCAATCAGTGGCCTGTATGGGCTGAAGGCCACACCCCTTCACCCTGGCTCAGCTCGGGTTGGCCCAGGACAGCTGTACTCACAGAGATGCCGGTGTCCTTGTTGAGGATGACCTGCAGCAGGTGGGGGGGCAGAATGGGGGGCGATTTGAACTTCTCCTCCTGTTTGGGTATGTAGGCGTCCTGGTGGTACGGGCCAGGGGGAGAGCTGGAGAGGTCTGAAAACACACACATCCATGGATTTACACATGCTGTACACAAACACAAAATACATCCACAACACACAGCCACCTACACCATAAACACATGCACACACTGTACACACAGTATACACAAAATACACACCACACAACCCTTACAACACACAGCCACCTACACCATAAACACACCGTGCACACACACATACGCATGCCATACACACCGTATACACAAAATACACCCCACAAAACCCTTACAACACACAGCCACCTACACCATAAACACACCGTGCACACACACATACGCCTGCCATACACACCGTATACACAAAATACACACCACACAACCCTTACAACACACAGCCACCTACACCATAAACACACCGTGCACACACACATATGCACGCAGTCACACACACCAGACACCAAACTCATCGCATGCACCTAAACACACAGGTTAGTACTACCACTAAAACTGGGAGCAAAAAGCCATCTCTTTTACAGAGAAGAGATGGACAAGAGGGAGATGAAGAGGAAAGATGGAAAGAGGAAAGAAAGGTCGGATGAAGAGAGGCGTTAAGACAGAGGGAGGGAGGAAGAGACACTGTGTCACCTGACATATCGGAGCATTTCTGCGAGTCGACCATGAGGGCGTCGAACACCTCGAAGTCCGTCTTCTTCACCTGGATGATGTTGTTGACCGTGCCCATCTGACTGGTCACCACTGGCTGTGGACAGGGCAGATTCAGGTCAGCGACCCATCTCAGCTCCGCCCCTCAGATACCCACACCCACAGGACTGAGCCAGGCTGGGGGAACCAGAACCTTCCAGCACCAGGACCCTGTTCATCTTGCATCCTTCACTGTGAACGTCTGGGCCTGGTGCTCTCTTTGTTTTACTTCACGGTAAAGTTCTGGTATTGTCACTGTTACCACGTGACAGGATATTTTTAGTAGAGATGATGTCACTTTGTAACAGTGCTGCTCTGTATCAAGGATGTCACTACTACGTATCCATGGTTACATAGTAATGATGTTACTACGTAACAGTGCAGCTTTTGTCATACTGTATGTGTTAGGAAATGCTCCGGTCCAGTTACTGTATACTGGTGCTCTATGTGTGTCTTAGTGTACCCTGAGTTAATGTGTGTGTTAGCATGCGTTAATGCGTACATACTGCTTACCTCAGCTGGGTCGTGGGTCCACTGGCCATCCACATAGAACTTGTACTGGTGCTCCCCTTCAGGCAGGTCCACTATCGCCACAAAGGTGTTCTGACTGAGATACGCACGCACACACACACACAATTAAATGTAAGTAAGCCTGTGGTTGTTAATTAAAAATCAGGCTGACAAAGCTTTACATTTACCACTATCTTAAGCCCACTGCTGTTTTAGCACTTGTCTTTACAGTGGATTTGTTTGTGACCCAATCAGTTCTTTCAGTCCAGCACTCTTGCAGCGTGAGCTGTTTTCCTAAATGTAAATGTAAGTGATCATCATTAACATAGTGTTGTGCTGCCCCCTAGTGGCAAAACAGTGCAGCAGAGGGTGCTGAGCTGTTGGCTCAGTTTTGGCCGGTTCTGGATGCTCACCTGCGGATCAGGGGGATCTTGTTGGCCCAGTTGTTGAAGGAGCCAGAGACAAAGACGTCCTTCCCGGCACCGGTCCAGCGGAACACTGTGGGCCGGTCTAAATGACCTTTATCCCCTTCGTCCAACCCTTCCTGCCAGGCCAGAAACTCCTCCTTCTCCAGCGGCGGCTGCAGAGACTTGGGGTTAGTTCACACCTGGGTTCTGGCCAACTCTCTCAAACCAAAGTGCTTCAGCTGGCACATTTCATGGGGATGGTCTCACAAAATAGAGGAACTGACAAATCATCACAAATGATCAAAAATCTCAGGTTTGTTAGGCACATCAGTAACAAGGCTAGCCAGCAATGCTGTAGGCCTCAAGCAAAGTGGTTCCCAAGAGCCTTCCTGACCCAGAATGCACCTGAACACTGGCTATAAAACCACAGCCTTTCACTGGTTCTCCTATTGACTCTAAGCAAGTCTAAGGCATGAACTGGGTATGTAAATAAATAATAATAATAATAAAATAAATACTATCTCCCTAAAGGCTGGGGGCTAAACACTGAGCCACCCCACCTTGATGTCCTCCCCATGAAAAATGTCAGCATCCTCAGGGCTGTCCATTAGGATTTTGGGCCGGTCTCCCTCCTTGGCTCCGCGGCTGTCCCTCCGGTGGGCCTTCTCGCCCTGGCCCATGCCACCCCGCTCGCTGTTTGTGTTTCCCATGGTCCCTCCTGCGTCAGCGACGGCTCGTCACTGCAGAGAACAAGAGGCGCACTGTTCTCAGCTCACACGCACCCGCACAAACTGAGACCAACTTCCCAGTCTGTCCAGAGCAAATCCTTCTGTTTAACAGAATGGTTAACCACCTGGACAAATTCACCCCAAGTGAAACCCATTATGGCGTAAACCTGTTTTATCCTGCCCAGTTTTAGGATTGCATTTTATGCTATAATTATTACACCGCATGATTTAATTCATATTATGGTGCAAAAGTATCAATGCCGTTTATTTCATTTATACCCACTATGGCCTAGAGAATCCTGTTAAAAACGCTTGAGATGAAATTGACAAATTTTGAACACCCTCAAGATTACTCAACTGCAATCATAACGATTCTTCATTAAAACCCCACAACTGATTTATGGCAATGTGACAGCAGCTATGTAAAGATGTGTGTGTGTGTGTGTGTGTGTGTGTGTGTGCGAGTGTGTGGGTGAGTGTGTGGGTGTGTGTGTGTGTGTGTGTGTGTGGTGAGAGAGAGAGAATTGTTACTTTACATATTATCAAAAATAATATAATAATGTAAAGACCATTCAAACTTGTGTGAAAAGCAAAACATATCAGTAAGCAGCTCAATGATTGTTGATATCTTGTACAAAATAACTCAAAGTGTATGCAAGGTGGTCATTGAAAGTAGGTGGTTTATCATTAAATCATTTTCAAAAAGAAGCCAACATGAAGGTATAAAGTTTTGTTTGCATACCTCGCACACAAAATAATTCTGAAAGGCCAATTAAGAAAACTGATTTTCTCTTAGACACACATACAGACAGGTAGGTAGAGATTTGTTATTTTATGCATCATATAAAACCATGCTGTTCGGAGAAAGGAGGCGGTGGGAGATAATCGCTTTTTATGTTTACCGGTAGTTGGAATTACCATTGTGCAAGCTGCACTAACCTACATATTTATCGCCTCCGTATTACATTCGCCAATAACCCATCACGCTGAAGAGAGCGCTCTTCGAACTGACCCATGAATAAAATGCATGTCGAATTTACGTCCGGGAATGTTTGGTGTTTCTCTGGCTACATTGCTTTTTCACTGCCGAAGCTGGCTAGTCGTCAAAACTGATGTGCAATTTGCATGAACTGGGCTATGTGGAGCAAAAGACGTCAGTGACATAAGTGGCTGATCGACGTCAAAGCCCCAACAGAATGGTTCGGTGGGATATGTAGATAAGAACCAGCCACTCGTTAAGAGAAAATGTGGATGCATAAACAAGAGCAGCTCCAACACCGGTACTAATACCCGTCATCGTTCAGATACATCTTCCCTGCGAAGGATGATGTCTGTCTGCATCCTGCAGAATTCCAGCTAGCGGTCCAGCAAGCCACCTTCCACAACAAACACATCACAGACAGGATTTCTCAAATTAAGCTTCAGCGGTATCATTCAGGCATCTAAGGCCGGAAGTATTTCATTTGCAACATACCTTAGATGGGGGTGTGTGTTTCAGTCTCCTGTGTCGGAATCAAGATTACTCTTTCGCCATTTTTTCCAACGTTCGATTAAAAATAACCTTCGTCGTCATTGCATGGCGGCCCATCCCCTTTTCCAGGCTCTTCCGGTTCTGGGACAGAGATGTTTTACTGATGAACGAGATAACTCACTCCCGCCATTGACGATGCTCTCCGCACCAAGCGCAGGTGATTTTTGTAGACACAAGGATACTAAGAGGTTAAAGCAATTCATTTAAAGGATCAAATAAAATAATGTTTTAACAATTTAAATTTCTGAATGATTGTCCTGAGCTGATTGAATTGAAATGTTGCACAACCTGAATGTAGCCAAACTGCTACCTGGAAAGCTGAGTACGTAAAACGGTTACCCTCTCGCACCTCTTATTGCAAGAAAACCTGCGTTTCATTGCATTGCTAAGGGTCTTTGCTTGGCACAAATCCTGGTTGTATGGAAGCCCAGTTAGGACAATTTCTATTGGGGTGCGTATCCTCTGAATTAACATGTACATTTCTTTATAGAGTGTCAGAATAACGGCCTCTCAGTTACACTCACAATCCAGCCTTGCATTACTTGGCTGATCTAAAGAAATGCTGTTTTCTGCACCTGGGCCTGAAACAGAAAGAACGTTTTAAACTCGGACATATCTCCATGCTCCAGTTTGTTATTCTCATAAGTGTTTGTGCAGTCTCTGCTGGGTTTGCTTCAGCTAAACCTTCACTGGCACGTCAGTTTGTGGACTTGGATCATTATGTGACACTGGGTGAGTCAACAGGGCCTTTAAGTGTATCTAAGGTAAGAGGGCGGGGCTCTCAGTTTAGGGGTTTGGGGCTAATGTTCCCCTCCCCCTGGAGGGGCACATTACCAGCAGTAACATGAGGAAGAGGCTGTTTACTGACCTCTCTGCCCCGCTGCCCCCAACCCAGTGATACCTGCCCATCTGGACTCTGACTTTGCCGCTGTCATTTTTAATCACCAGACAAGCTCACCATCAGATATTCATTTCAGTGGCAGAGAGAGCACAATAAATATGACACAGTGAAACTTGCATCATGGTAGTACTGTGCATAAATCCTCAAATTTTTCCTCGATTTTTTTTTTAAATCCTCTTATATTACCTGAATTTGATTGTTACTAGCCTGAACACAACCTCTCCAGCAAACTCTGGTAGAGGTGGACACAAATGTGACAATTCCAATTCATGTGGCGACTAGCCACAAGCTAGGTTTGACACCTATCATGCATTGCCTATGATGCTGGAAAAAATCAATATATTTTTAGTTTAAAAACCTGCAGGTACCTGGCCAGCCAGGAGAGGCCGCTAGAGAGACATTAGACTGATGAGTTTAACTGGCTTATCCAAAATTTGTCCCAGGGGAGACTGAGCAAATGTTTTCCTCACCAGTGTGGACCTATGGCTCTACCTGTGACAGGTGAGAATGGGACTCAAACACCCAGCCATGGATCACATAGCACAGATTACATTTTTTACACACTATCCATTAATATGGAGAGATGTTTTACATAAATGAGGAAAAAGACAAGGGAGACAGCATTTGCAGGTGTAGAATAAAATTGTTTATTTATCTATGATGATTAATTATTGTTTGAATGAAATTCCCTTCTTGGGTTATTTATTTTTCTATGTTGTTCTTTGGCAGAACTAAGATCAGCAAACCCTACCCAAGTCCTAACACATTCTGATGGAATGTGGGAAACTGACTTCAGTTCAGCACTTAGGAACCATATCCACCTACAGCCATTGGCTTGTTGGTACATTGGACTGAATTTGACTGTGCAGACAGGCAGTCTTGCCTTACAAAGACCTGGCAACCCCTAGGCCCACACCTCCTGCCTGACAGTGTCCCGCCCGACACGGTTCTCAGGGCTATACGGTTTCCTCTTGTCGCGGCCCTGTCATACTGTACTGGGGGAAGTTATGCCGCGAATGTACAAATGTTTGACACGGTACACACCTCCACCGTCATGGCGACAGCTGGGCTGACCAGGGCGGTGAATCACCACGAGCGTGACTTTGATCCGAAACCAGTCACTCCCCTGCACGCAGGATTCGTTCCTGGGGCTCTGAGGGGCATGGAGCAGCTCGATTTCCCAACCCAATCTCTGTAGACCATGAGCTCTTCATTCACGTGGCTCCCTAGACCCGTTTCAGAACCCAGACACTCAGATCTCCAGAGGGCTAAGCATCTGAGATTGTGCCATTTGAAGTTTTTGTCTCTATCTGTACCTTTAGGCTGCCAGTCTGACCCTCAACTAAAATGTAAGCGCCATAAGCCTCAATTGTTTTTTTGTTTTTTTTTTTTGTTGCTGAGAGGGTCTGAAAAGTCACTTATTCTGGAGACAAAGTGGCCAAGTTGGCAACACAGCCTACTGGCTTTTATCATTAGTCAGAGATTAGTTTGCCCATCCCAGATTTCTTCTCTTATTCCAGGAGTATCCAGCTCTTGGTTTGAAGAGCAACAAGGTGAGGTGGATTTTGCATTAACAATAAAATCAGAGGCTGATTTAGACCCAGGAGAGCGAGATATGTGTATTCAGCTGTGCTGGTTAGGGTCAGCACTTATCATTAAAGCTGAGTAAGGACAAAAACCAGCACACCCATCAGAAGTCACTGTATTAAACACACGCTAACATTTAAAATTTCACCAAAGCAGAAGCAACGCTGGGTAAACAAAATAGGCCTACATAATAAATGACACATTGCATAACAAAACAATAAGAGAGATACGACACTTTCAATGCTGCTGCGGTAGACAGCTGTCTAGCTTTTCTCTTAATTAAAGCCATGAATGCAGTTTATGGTTTAACTTCATTACGAACTCTCTCATCTGTCAGTTATTGCGTAAGTTTATCCTGTTCCTGGCTGCGAATTGTGCATGACAGATATTTTGCAGATCTCATCACTGGTGAAAAGTTTCAGTTTCCGGTGCTGTTTTATAACCTGTGATGCATTCTGCCAGGTCCTTGCCGCGAGCGGCTCCAGCCCAGGGGGAATATCTGTCCTATATTTAGCCAGTGGCCGGTGATAAGATTACATATCGGAATACACGATCCTCCGGACTCGGCAGATTGCAGTCAGGAGCGAGTGCAGGGAGATGGGTGTGAGGGGGCTCTGGATGGAGCCACGGCCCACGGGCGACACGCCCCCACCGCCCGGCATCTGCGCCTGCCTGTTACTCTCCGCTAACGAGATCCTCCGCTTGCGCGGCGCTTTAATCCCGCACAGTCGGCAGCGGATAAATGAAAACAAATACAGACCGGTGACTCCCTCCCTTTGCCCAGGTCCTCGGGTAACGGTGAATTGTGCAACGCGCAGCAGATCGGTCATCTGATATGCGAATGGAATAAACGTTGGTAATTGGTGTTGTTTCAAACAAAACACTGAAAAAAGAAACCAACCCACTGTGGAGAATTGCCCCATGAGTCTTCCAGTAAAATCCAACCAACCACAGACCAATAGAGTAGTTTGAGAATGTACAGTTCTCCCACCTCCCATGACAGATGTCCTGTTTTAATTCACAGCAAACATACACATTTCAGCCGAGATAACCTTAATCTCAGATCAGGATTTACCATTTAATGTCATCTTAATACACAGTATATACATGTTCTTTAAATTCAAAAAGCCATGTATTGACATTTTACAATGAATAATTAAAACATGCCTGGCTTGAAACACACACAGTAAGACTTAAACCAGGACTCAACCAATATTTTGTTTAACTTTGGCTCACAATTAAATACAACTGTTCATCTTTATCTTCACCGCTACAGTCAGCAGTCATGAAAATTATGACACACATCACTCTTGTTCAATTATAAGTAGAAGTGAAGGTGAAATGTTGACGGAATCCTGTCCTGACAAATGTTGATTGTTGGCTTTGTAGGTACAACTGTGCATCGGACAAAAATTCTCAGGTAAGAGAAGGTTAAGACATGTTCTTAAGGCTGCATATTACTCTTGGAGTCTGTTCACAGTGTGTGTGTGTGTGTGTGTGTGTGTGTGTGTGTGTGTGTGTGTGTGTGTGTGTGTGTGTGTGTGTGTGTGTGTGTGTGTGTGTGTGTGTGTGTGTGTGCGTGTGTCTATGTATCAAAGTGTGTACATATAAATACTAATTACCATCAGCTGATGTATATGATTATACCAGAACATGGAAAACACATTTAAGTAATCTAAGATATATACAGAGCTCCATCCACTATACTTTCAGATCTAAGTTGTATACATATATTGTATATATGTGTGGATGTGTATTTGTATTTCATTGTCTCAAGGCTTGTCATATATTAAAATACAGCTTATATTAGCAGTTATCATAAGCATTTTCAGAGAAACATCTTAAATTTACGATGACAGAGATATGTTTTAAAATTTAAACTATAATTTGGAGAACACATTTACATACTCTAAGATATGTACATTGATAGTTTCCCATTTCAAATCAGATTTTTTACAGTATTTGTGCAAGTGCCAATGATCTTAAAACATAAAGGAAAAATAACATAAAAACACATTTACAAATAAAATGTAAAATGTTTTTGAAGTAATATTTTAACATACCGTAAACATGTGTTATTTTCTCTTAAGAAAGGGAGCGGGAGGCTCCAGAACATTGAATAGTTACAAACCTGACCCCATGACTACAGTATGTATATGTATTCCACAAAAACTCAAGATATCTGATTATTATGGTCTGCACATTTGTTTGAATTTTGATGTTTTGAGACAAACATTTCAGGACATATACTTTTAAGGGCAATACATGAAATCAGACAAACACCATTAAGTAAAACAGAAACAGCTGTCATAATTAATACTCAAATCTAGAAAAAAACAATGTTTTATAAAAATTTTGTAGACATAAGTATGTCGTTGTAAGAAAATCTGCTTTGACATGCAGTATGGTTAAGGATTGAGTTGATGAGGAAATAAAACCATACTGCTTGCACCTTGATGACATCATAATGATTCTTTTATGACATCATAAACTGCAGTAAAATGGCCACCTCTGTAAAAGTTTAATAACATCACATTGTCATCTCTATGATGTCATAAACTGCAGGTTTACAATGACCAGGTCAATCTGAGAGGAAGCTGAAATGCTGCAGTGTGTAGCGTGGAGCAACAGGAAATCCAGTCACCTGTCATCAAGGTAAGATCCAGAGCGCAGGCGTGTGCGCGAGGGGTGGATTTGTCAAAAGGGTGGATTTGTCATCGGGGTGGGGATTTGAGGAATTGCATTTAGCTGATGCTGAAGAAGATGGTCAGGAGAGGGTTAGATTTCTTGTCCTGCTTTTGGGATTTCTCGTCCAGTTTCTGGGGGCATGACAGTCCTAAGGCTGAAGTAGAGAGGGGGTTCCTTACACAGCACTGAACCCCCAAAGCTTCTGACCGTCACATCCCGTTCGCCTTACCCTCTACCCCCCCCTCACCCCTCCCCCAGATTTTCATCACTAAAAGTCCATCTGAAGAACAGAGACAGACAGAGGAACAAAGACACACTGTTAGATTCTGCTGCTCAAACGTGTCTCTCTCTGTGTCTCACACACACACACACACAGTCACACGCAACACACTCTTACCGTGGTGAAGTGCACAATGCAGAAGATCATGATGATCAGGAGGCCGATGATGATGGAGGCAATGGCCACCTGCAGAGCTTTCTGCCCCAGCCTGCGGGAGCCGTCATAATCCTCCTGATAATAGCTGTTTCGGGACTGGGACAGAGGGAGGGACAAGAGGAGGGAGGGAGTAATGAGCTACGCCAGTTTGGTTTAACCTGTACATCCACTCTGTCAAAGCAGCCAAGAGGAAGGGGAAGGTAATACTGAGGTCATATCGACCCGTCAAAGATCACAACAGACCTCATGCTATGACATGAAAATGCAGGTAAATTCAAAACCAGTTGATGCTTTTTTTATCAACAGGGTGCAAAATAATTACATACAACACCATGGCCTACAGACCATCACTGGTCTGGACTCATGTAATTGCTGCTGGCAACTGTATTCCGTCTCTATGTATTAACTAGTGCAAAATGGCCGGAAAATGCCTTTTGTTTGCCATGGTGTTCAAAAGGTTAATGCTTTCCTTTTTGTGTCAGTGATAATAAGGCAAATTCCCAGGTGCACAGCACAGTCAATGGTGGTCTGTATCTTTGAATTTCTACAATACGCAGATTTATGCTGTAAAAACGTAATATCTGTATTTGCCCCCTTTTGAGTCCCCATTGCTGAGAGGGTTCTGCCGCCCGTTTCTCCCTGTAGGAGCTGAGCTGGGGGTTTATATTAAGCTCTGGCTTTACAGGCCCCAGATCCTGTTTCCCTGTTTCTCAGCAACGGGGCGCGTGAGTCAGCGTACCTCAGGCCCTGGCTGGAGGAGCTCTCTCTGCCCAAAACCAGGTCTGCCTCAGCGCTCCAAAACAAGCTTCAGCTGAGCTTCAGCTACAGGCCCTCCACCTCTGCAGCATAAAACCAGCTCAGCATCTGTGCCTCAAAATCATTCTCAGCTTCATATAAGCTTCAGCAGTGCTCCATCTTGGCTCTTCCCCGTTGCAGCCACACGTCACTATGTAGCGCTCTCAACAGTCTCAAATGCTGAAACTCAGCTGCTTCAAAACTAGGCTGACTGGACACCAGGCCTACAGAAAGACAAACAGAGCCAGGACAACACAGTGCCAACAACACTCATCACTGAGGTTGTTCCAACCTCCACAACATAAAAACACCCATGGAGGCAGAAGGAGGTGCAGGGGAATGTAGAGAGGGGAATGCAAGAGCAGAGGGGATTTTGGAGGCGTAGAGAGATGCAGGAGGTCAGCTCAGAGAAGTGAGCATCTCTGGAGATGACTGGCAATTAGGGCAACTTTCATACCCTCCCAAAGAGGCAACAGGGCAACTTTCATACCCTCCCAAAGAGGCAACAGGGCAACTTTAATACCCCCCAAAGAGGCAACAGGGCAACTTTAATACCCTCCCAAAGAGGCAACAGGGCAACTTTCATACCCTCCCAAAGAGGCAACAGGGCAACTTTCATACCCCCCAAAGAGGCAACAGGGCAACTTTCATACCCCCAAAGAGGCAACAGGGCAACTTTCATACCCCCAAAGAGGCAACAGGGCAACTTTAATACCCCCCAAAGAGGCAACAGGGCAACTTTAATACCCTCCCAAAGAGGCAACAGGGCAACTTTAATACCCTCCCAAAGAGGCAACAGGGCAACTTTCATACCCTCCCAAAGAGGCAACAGGGCAACTTTCATACCCCCCAAAGAGGCAACAGGGCAACTTTAATACCCTCCCAAAGAGGCAACAGGGCAACTTTCATATCCTCCCAAAATAACAAATTATGGAATTTTTCCTATTCTCTCAAACAGGCAATCAGCCAAATTTCATACACCTCTTTTACGTTTTATGTGCATCTTTTGGTTTGCAGGTGGACATGCAGTGATGTCATTCTCAGGGTGGATCAGCAGCAGCAGGCAGACAGCATCATGTGGCTCTGCACCCCCCCACCCAACACCCACGGCTGACAGCCATGAAATATGACACACGGGGTGACGTGACGATAGCACCAACGAAACAGCATCTACCCCTAGCGCCTGCTGTACAGGACAAACACGACGTAAACAAGGTCATAGTTTAGAAGTTAGGGGAATAGTTTAGAAGTTAGGGGAATGTCTGCAGTGCATAAAGGCCTGAGGGAGTTTGTGTCCCTCTGTGGAAGTGGGAGCGTGGGTGCATATTTGTATACATGTGCTGCAAGGTGTATGTGTGCAGCGTTTGTGTAACATGTGTAAGTGTTTGTGTATGTGTATACATATGTGCATAGCTGGTGTAGTGTGTCTGTGTATGTGTGTGTGTCTGTGTATATTGTGCATTGTACGTACATAACATACTGTGATTGGACACTGCACAGGGATATGTGTCAGCAGTTAGCGGATGCTTGAGGGTGGGGTGGGGTGGGGTGGGGTGGGGGGTTTGGGGGTGGGGGTACAGCTGCTTGGCTCATCAGGTCCACCCCACAACACCCCCTCCAGAGCCAGAGCACAGGCTAAGCCACCCCCCACCTCTGATTTCACTCTCAGTCCCCACAACACATGACACACTGTTCCTTTACACAAATGCCTGCTGCTCACTGAGATCCCCTCCCACCTTCCCTCACTCTCTCATTCCCTCATTCTTCATTCTCTCATTCAAATTTTAATTCTTTCCCTGTTCCACACTCCCTGTTTTCTCTCCGGCTCCACATCCTCTCTGGTTCGAGACATTTCTCTCTTTCTTTTGATCTCCATCTGCTACTCCCTACAATTTTCTCTTTTCTTCCTCCCTCCATTTTACCCGCCTTAATTTCCCCTCTCTCCCCCTTCCTTTCCCTCTCTCATTCTATACTTCTCTCTCTCAATTTTCCACTCCCACAGTATTTCACCCTCTTTCTCAATCATCCAACAAATGTCCATTTATCATTCGCTCTTTCTTTCTCTTCCTCTCACCCTCCCTCCCTCAGTCTTCTTCTTCTTCTCTTTCCTTTCTCTTGTTCCTCCTTTGTTTCACAATTTTTCTGTCTCTCCCTCCTCTTTCCCTCATCCTCCCTCCCTCTCCCCTCCATCCTCCTTTCTCTCTCTCCCTCCTGTGACATCAGAGCTCAGACAGGTCAGAGGTCACATCTGTACCCAGCCTGTGTGAGCTGAGAGATCAGCACCGCTGCACATCTCCCTCTGTATCTCATTAGAAACAGCCAGTGACTTTACCTGAGCCGTGTCTCAGAAAGTCTACAAAACCCTGTGTTACCAAAACTAAGTAGCTGCACTGTCAATGACACACGTTCATGACATATTATGGCCATCGTCTTTGCCCTGACACATATAAATCAATTGGTCACAGATGTTATTGGTAATGTTATAACGGACGCTTGTTTCACAAAATGAATGATCTCGCAATGAGTGCATTGCATTACATTACAAGCATTTAACACGCACTCTTATCGGAAAGACAAGTGTATAGATCAGGGTCAAAGTGCAAAAATTCCCTGGAGGAAGGACGTATATAACAAGAGAACAGAAATCAGCTGGGAACCTTGATTAACCTGTCAAGGATCTTAATTGATTAAATGACAAGCAAACCAATATGAACCAGTATGCTCAGTGGCAGCCCTGAAATGGGCCGCTGAGGGAGTCTGGTGAGAGAGGTTTTCTCCTGACTCTCACCAGATACAAGCCCCTGGGGTAATGCAGCCAGCTCTTTAATGCGAATGCATGCAGTAACCCAAGAGGGGTACTTAACCTCCAGAGCGGAGGGCTGGAACTTAAGTAGGACCTCAGTTCTGGCTCTTGGAGTGCCGCCATGACAACGCCGTGGTGGAACTCTCGCACGATTGTGACACAGATCAAAGAGATTCCGCACTCTCTCACCGCATAAACACTTCACAGTCCGGAATCAAACATCCCGAATAAAGGCAGGGTGTAATGTTAGTGTGTGAGAAACACACACACGTGTGCACATGGCCCACAGAAACACACATAAAACATGCATGTACACATATGAACACAGACACATAGATTGCACAAACACATATATACACGCACATGCACACAGGAAAGCAAGCACAGAGACATTCACAAACATACACACACAAACACATGCTCATACATGCATATACACACATGACGACAAGCAAACAGACATGCAGAAACACACACTTGCATACACATGCACACTCACCAGCACAGAGAACACCAGGGCCACGATGTTGATGGGGTAGGCAGGGCAGAAGCAGGTGAGGATGGTGAGGAACAGGTAACTCCGCAGGGGGGGGACGTCCTGCGGCTCGTGGTCCAAACTGTGGTCCAAACTGCGGCTCCATGACCTCTTCACATCCGACTGCACCACCCCGAGAGACATCGGCCCCGACATGCGCTCCACGCCGTGCCAAACCGTGCCGAACCGAGCCAAAACCGCGTCCGCCCGCAAGGTCTGCAGTAACACTTCGGAGCGAGAGCAGACCAGGTCCGGGAATGAGATGAGTGAGCGGAAAATGAAAGACAAGGAAAGAGGAGTTTAGAAACTCGACTTAAGAACAGCACCCAGAGTCCGGAGTGTGGAAGGAGAGATGAGGCTACTGAGGAAGGAGGGGGAGCTGACCTAATTATTTTTAGGGGTAAATATTATCCCTTGTACACCCCCACCCCCCCACTCCCCCTTTTTTTGTAGACTGTGTGTGTGTGTGTGTGTGAGGGAGAGAGAAATAACATCCTGTTACCCTGCTCAAAATATAAAATATTACACAACAATTATTTCTAAGCTATTTTAACACTCACCCTCCACATGAATAAATTCTTATATTAGAGAAAGGATGAAATACGGTAAATCTGACAGCTAAATATGTATCGCATTGTCATACCATGAGGGACAGTGGGTGAACAAATGAAAAGTAATTAACTGTACGTGCATATTGTGTTTAAACTGGCTGGTACATTTTTTGAGACTTTGTTTTAAGACTTCAGGGAAAGAAAGCTGGGGTTGGAAGTAAGACATTGTTTTGGGGTTTTTGTTTGGGGGGTTTTTGGGGTGGTAAGTGTGGAGTGAGACAGTTTTTGGGGTGGTAAGTGTGGAGTAAGACAGTTTCTGGGGTGGTAAGACAGTATTTGGAGGTGCATAGGGGTCAGAGAGCCTGTCTGGACATCCTCCAGAGGCAGGGTGAGGTAACACAGTCTGTCTGTCTGTCTGTCAGTCTGTCCCTACGCACCTGGGATCTGGTAACCTCATGTGCCAGATCAATTTTCATTCAAAACAGTTGTGCTCTATGGACAGAACAACCTCACCAGTCCTGCCAATGCAGACACAAGATGTTATTTCAATCACAGGTTTATTTGATTATTTCAAACACTTGATTACCTGTATTATAAACCTGTAAATGTGGTTTGATCACTGCTCATAGTGTGCCTAAACAATCCTCATGCTCTGCCCTCCTGCTCTCTGATTGGCTGAGGATACATCTGCTTTCTCACTGATTAAATAAGATTACATCCTCCTGCTCTCTGATTGGCTGAGGTTACATCTGCTTACTCACTGATTAGATAAGGTAACATCCTCCTCTGGTCTGATTGGTTCAGGTTTTTAAAGTTGCCCAAAAGAACTTCTGGAGATCTATCTTGTATATTCTTATCATCAACTTTGATCCAGCAATTAAATTATATGGTAAGATGATGCATTACAAAATAACCAAATAAGTTAATTGTTCAGTCATGATTTGTTCAGTTACATTGGCATGAAATTTGGTGATTTAATAGCTCTCTACTGGAAGCTGTATCGGCACAAATTCTAGTGCACTTGTCTCTTGCAAATCCTTGCCATGGTTAAAATGGCCACGAGAATGCAAATATTGAACGTTTTACACAATTATTATTATGCACCACACCGGTGAATACAAAAATTTGTCCCTCATTGCTGGCCCCTTGTTAGACACAGACACAGACACACAAACACAGACATCAGTGGAATGTTTTAAAATAATTTATTAGGAATTTTAAAACAGAATTTTTTCAGAGAAGCAGGAAAAAATTAAGAAGAAAACAAAAGGAGCACAGAGAAGAGAGCTCAGAGTTGAAGGCCGGGAACCGCATGCAGACCCACAGCCATCAATCACTGAGCCACACCCACCCACCCACTGTAGCCACACCCTTCCTTAAGTAGCCACACCCTCCCTTCCCTACAATCACCATTAACCTTGACTCCTCCCCCATTCCCCACCCATCCCCTTAAAAAAAAAACAAACATTTTTTTCTTTTTTTTTTTTTTTACAATGAACCAAAAATCAGCGGAAAAAAAATCGGTCAGACAGGAAGAACAGACAGTTTGTTTTCCTGCAAATAAAATTAAGTCTTTAATGTCATAATGCCCCCTGATCACACACAGCGCTTGCTGTCACCGTTATTATTACTTAAGAGAATGAGAGTCCATTGCTTTTAACGTCGGTTAAATAGCTACAGTGTTTGTGTCGAGCAGTAGTTTTGCAGGGTCTCCCACATTGCTGGTCACTGAAAGGGGCCATTTTTTGTTTTTTTGAAGGCATGGGGGTTGGATAATCATAAAGGGACCATGGGTACAAAAGATTTGAGAGAGTAGGACCCCCCTTTCAACAGTACACGGAATCTTTTCATTTTCAATGACTTGTCCTTGTCTGAGCTTTACAAACCCTTCATAAGCACTACATAAGCCTCCATAAACACATATGCCAACCTGCATTGATTTCTACAGGGCGTACTATGACACCATTCATGTATGACAGTGACAGTACCATGAGGGGGGAAAACATATCAAGAATTTAAGCATAACATCACTGTTGATATGGATGCTGGCATTGCACACTCCTGACTGTATGTTTGAATGACATAACTGGCTTATGAATGGCTTGTGCAGTGCTTATGAAGGAGCAGCTGATTCAAAGACAGTATCGTGTGGTTGAAAGTGACAGTACGGGTTTCTACAGTATTGGAGACACCAGGCCATGAGTACCTTCTATTCTGACTTACAGCAAATATTATGTCACTGCTGGCGGAAACCGTAATTTGGATACCTGTGATCTGAGATTTCGTATTTCACACGCACTCATACGACTAAGGCAAAGCCCTTGCATGTCCTGACACTGTGATCTCACACTCGGCGCCGTAGAGGTGTGTATGCCACTTTTGTACACCAGCCTCTTCTCTTACGAAGATAATTAGTTCGGTTATTTGGTAGATAAGTCCTGCTGGGTTTGCGCACGCTAGGCCAAATCCAGACTTGAGTTACGTGCCACTTAAGTCCCTTTTCTGTGTAAAATCAGCCTTGTGAGACTCTACCATTACACAGAAAATTAACTTAAGTGGCGCTAAACTCAGGTCATGAGATGAAATAATGAAATTATCTGCATTGTCTGAATGACAACCCTTGCTTATGTCCGGGGTTTTAACGCGGTTACATACATATGAATGGATGAGCGACTGGACCAGTTAAGGCAGCATTAGTTGTTTGTGGTGAAAATGGGGGGACTCAGGGTCCGCTGTGGCACTGAGCGTGATGGCGGCCCTTTTCTGTGGGTTTTTACACAGCCACCTGTAGTGTAGTCTATGGACAGCGTGGGCTTTGTGTTTGCTTGTGCTTCATGACGGGCGCCCTCCGCCCCGGCACACACATCCCTGATACATCAGGGCTATTTCCAGCATTTTTCTGTCTCTCTCACCCATTCAGACCCAGAAAATAAAGATGGCAGCTAAGATTCATGTTTGCATACAGTATATGCACACATGCATACACACACACACACACACACACGCATATACACACACTCATGTACATATGAATGCATATGCACACACATGTATGCACACACGCATACACACACACACATGCATATGAACACACATATGCGCATACACACATATGCGCACACACACACACACACACACACACACACACACACACACACACACACACACACACACCCTTGCAGCTGAGCAGTAGGGGTGTAGCCAGTTCAGAGCTGTGACAGCTCAGGTCCCAGAACCCCCTGCTTTGTAAGTTTGTCCTTCATTTTGTCATTAGTCAGTGATCGTTACCGTACACGGAACAGTACACAAATAAAAACCCATAAACAACAAAATAAAATAAATGGAAGAAAAAAAAACGCGCAAAAAATATACATACACATATCTTCAACACCCCCCCAACCCACCCCAAAATAATAATAATCATAATAATAATAAGCTGTACCTCCCTCTTTACCCTGAACCCTATAAAAATGGAATCCCTCTGATCCAAACCGAAGGAACCACCACTGCTGCCATTCCTCCCCACACCGCTGCCACCAGCCAATCAAAGACTGAGATTTTTCAACCTAAATAATGGGTGGAGCTGTTAGCTGCCAATCACTGCATCCCCCCGACCCTGCATTCTCACAAAGGACAGTAGATGGGGAAACTGGAAGTCACCGTTTTCACATGACAGTATGTGGCTGCAGATTCTGTCACGGCTGGTGGAAGGGTCAGCGCTAGCCCCAGCTGTAATTTTAATGCTTTTGCTGTTTGTTGTCACATTATAGCTGAGCCAAATGTTGATTTCTTGTCAAAGAATGATGAATAATGAGAAGCTGTATATTGTTTTGTTTCACTAATTTTAAAAGACTATGTGAGTGTAGCGGAACCATGGTTCCAGCAGGGCTAGTTGCAGGGAGGAATAATAAACAGAAGCGCACCTTCATTTGAGGCCTCCTGGAGCTGCTCTATGAAAAACCACTCAGACTCAAGCCCAGAGAAATCAAGTGCACTCGGCTATGTCTCATGTCATTCATTTCAAGGTGAAGGTTGTTGAAAGTGTTTCCATCCTTATTTACACAGTAACAACAAGTAAAAGCGCTAATTCTGACAGGCTCTTCAGAGAGCAGCTCTACCGCCTCAACCCAGCGTCTCTCATCTGTGTGACAACGTGAAAATAACACACCTGGGCTGCGTTCAAGGTTCAAAGTTTTTTGCTTCAGTTCGCACTGAACATTCGGTTCACTCTAAGAGGGTCTGCAAGGCTCAGCAGCGACTCTTGACATGCCTTTGCAACTGTTTTGAGGGTGTGTAACCAAAAGCTACATTTGAATCGTGTCACACTGTGCACAACCGCCTAATCAACTGCTATAGCAACATCGCTCGGCAACTAGATGCTCAACACAGCAACATTTCAGTTTGTAAAACTGTTTGCATCATTTTTGTCTTCTTGAACACAGCCCAGATATTCAATACTAAAGGTGTTTTTTTTTTGCAAAGCCGTTATTTCCAGTTTAAATAAACCCCTCCCAAAAACATTGAGCCTTATGTACAATATGTTACAAGAAGAAATAAAACATTGTTTAAAACCAGTTACTGAAAAATACGTTCTTGATTATCATTAATATTATTAATATTACAAATGTTTTTAGCTTAAAAACTACCAAAATATACATTTTCTTTTTTCCTTTTTTCATGACTTTTTGTTAAAAAAAGATTGTGATTTTAAGTAAATTTTTTCTGCGTTAAAATTCATTAAGAACCTAAACAGTGTGACACAAAAACCAAATCGCATGAATGAGTGATTTTCCCCATTCATACCCCTTATTTCATAACCGGAGAAAAATGTTAAAAATCTTCACAAAATATTTTCTCCTTCTCTTGTTGACCTCATGACCATGGTTTTAACATCAGACAAATATGTATAATAACCCAAAATAAGACAGTACTTAAAAAAAATAAATATCATCCAAAAAAAAGACAGCCTGTTTTCCAAATACAATCAGAAACCTTTTTTCAAAGATTTTTTTGTTTTGTTCTTTTTCTTGCTCGTTTGAAAGAAGCTCTACGACAGCCCAGCTGCAGGAAATAGCAGGCTGCTGTGACACAGATCTACAGAAGAGCTAGGACGACAATGAGGAAAGTCAAAGAGGAAGTGACATTAGTACAGGAAGTGATGTTAGTAGAGGAAATAGGAAATGGGGTTTGGAAAAAAAGGATCTTCCGTCGGCGAGTAGAGAAGGAAAAAGCCAGGGGTCAAGGACCTGCCATAGCCAATCAGTTTGTGTCATAAAAAGACACGCAGCAATTTGATTGGCTCATTGCAGATCTGGCCCCTCCCCTTCATATATCCTGCAACCTTGAAGACAAAAACAATGCCAAATTAGGCCTCAGGATGATGTTTCGATATTGATTTGTGAATGAAACAAATTATTTCTGTTGTCCTGGAACACAAGACAGTGAAAAGAGCTATAAAAAGACATTTCATATTATTTTTACGTATTTTATTTTTATTCTCGTCTTTTAACTGCAAATCTTAACTGCCAACAGGAGACTGCTGACTTCAGAGGCCACTTCTTGTCACGCTATATCTGCACAGTCACTGCTTAAGAGGGTTTTAATTCCCTCTGCAGCAGATACAGGTAGACTGCCGATACCTCATTGGTCAGAGGGGGCGCTCTTCTGCAATGAGGTGGAGAAAGCCCTCCCTAATCTGGTTTTGCGCTACTGCCAATCATGCAATACAACCATTGGGTGCCATTGGCTCCAGGGGCTTGTCACTGTTCAGAGCACCTGTGCTTTCCCTGGGAGCACCCCAGCAGCACCACCTAGTGCTGATTCAGAACACTGCACCTACTAGCACTAATTCAGAAGTACTCCCTACTGCCCCCTATTGATGACTTATGTAGCTGCAACCACTCATGATGACTCACCTCTTCAGTGGTAGCCGTTAGTGAACGCTGTGGCAATGAGAGGACCCTGTGGAGGAACAGATGGATATTAAAAAACAGCCCCTCCACAATCCATCAGAGAAAGCAATTGCCCCCCTACCGTGCAGCCGGGATTCTAACACACTGCCCCCTATAGGCCAGCTGGAATAATAAGACTACCTCATGCATGCATAGGATTGCACAAATTTAGAAACGTCCTGTTTACAAAACTAAGCACATAAGAGGATAATAGTCAACAGGATAATGAAAGAAGCAAAGGTAAGGTGTGCCTGCTGTCTACAGCCAGCATCTCTGAATTTCGTGTTCAGCACACAGCTAGAGACGGCATGGTGTATTGGATATGCAGGTCTTTTCAAATGTATAGTGGTGAGAACGTGACGTGTCATGAAGCAACAAATGAGCAGAGCTGCAATAACCTGTCTGTGACAACTGGGCTTGAATCATTTAGTGTGTTTTGCAGTGGAGAGCACTATCCTTTGATTATTTCAAAGAAGTCAGTGATTGACAGCTCACTCTTGGGCCACCCATTATGTTGCTCATGAAACGGAATTATCCCATTTCAGGGCGGAGTCTTACCCCAAGTCCGTGGCCGAATCCGGTGCTGGGGGCGGGGCTAGCTGCGCTGATGTAACTGCTGACTCCAGAATCCTGATTGGCCGCTGCATACAGGTCCGCCATTGGTCCTGGACTACTGGTGCCCAGGAATCCAGCGGTGCGAGAGGGGGCAGAGCCTAAGCAAGAGAATGAGAGGAGAGGGGCGGGATCTAAGACAAGCCTGCCAATGAGTAAGGGTCTTTTACTGAGTTAACCAATCAAAAGGAATGACGCTCATCACAATGACAGTGAAAATGAGCATTCCCATCAATTGCAGAGAATTAACATCTTTAAAAAGAGAACAGTAGTTTGAAAAATAAATCAAAGAAGCCGGTTTTAATTAGGATAGGATGAAGAATTAATGCAAACATACAAATCTTGTTAAAATCAATTAAAGGTAAAAACAGTATGAATATGATGTCATTGCTCAGCTGGGGAAATACATAGATTTGATGAGCTCAAACTATTCCCATGACAACTGTTAATGCAAGCACTCCGTCTAATTTACTAAATTAGATTATCATTATTATGCGCTATACAATTTATTAGGCATATCATGGGTGTCAAAGTTTTCATAAAATGATAAAAACTCTTTGACTATTACATTAAATAGGACATGGTTTAGTAGCATTTTTTGGATATATATAATTGCTCACAGAGCCATTTGGAGATATGAGCTCCATGTGTCAAACAAAAAATGGCCAAAATGGAGAAATATGTTTTAAGAACGCTGAAGATTTATGATTCCACTTTGTAAATCATAAAATTCTGATGTCTGACATTTCCTTAAACACACAGATGGCACACAGACACTGGGAAGTAAAATGGAGCAACATTGCCCCCTACCTGTACCTCTAACTACTGCAGCTGCGGCGGCCGCCGCTGCCATTGGTCCGTATGCTGTCAGAGGAATCGCTGTTAGAGAGAGAGAGAGAGACAGAGACAGAGAGGGAGAGAGATATGAGCATTGTGCTGTTCACACCTGTATATTCCTAAACAGTTTTACCTTAAAACCCGCTTGACTCGTCCTGCAGTTTTTCAGCTATGTAACTCATCCTGTAGTTTCAAAACTGCACATTGACCCAAGTCCAAAAATGGAGAGTAGGAGCATGTCTTATTTCCTATTTCACATGTGGCATGACATAAGTTCTTGTATAACTCACTAGTGTGAGGTAACTATTCTGTTAGTGAAACTACAGAGCAAATAAAGGGAACATTACTTTTCCCACACAGATCGATGAACTCCAGCATCACCACTCTCTGATTCTGTTTTATGAGTAAAATCAGGCAGCAGACTTGGCTGGAGTCAGCCTTTAGCATTGATACAAGTCAGAAAGGGTGCAATAACGGATCCTACCACAGAGTGGCAGTGTTGTGCCAGGTCACAGTGAAAGAGGGACAGAGGGAGGGACAGTGAGAGACAGATAGCTGCTTGTAAACCTCAGAGGGACTGACCTGTGATCTCAGGGGGGTGGGATGATGGCAGTAGGGGGGTCCTCTCTAAGTGAAATTCTAGAAAGGAAAGAGATCACTTTAAACACACACTGTCCTAAAGCTGCATGCACAGACACATACATAACACACTCTACAAATAACTTCATGTTAGTGTAGCCCCTCAGACCTCCAATATATCATTAAAGATGGTTTGTGTATCAAGGGGAATAAACAGGTTATAAGAGAAAGATATTCAATGTTATTTCAGCTCTAAAAGCCTATTGATGCAGCAGGATCCTGATGTACACTATTGAAGAAAGGGTACACTATTGGAATTATACAAGATGCCCACACAGCACATATAGACACACTTTACATACACACTGGCACACAAACACTCTACATACACACATACATACACATATACATTCTACATCAACAGGGCCAAACACCAGACACACACACACACACACACACACACACACACACACACACACACACACACACACACACACACAAAATAGAGGACAGGCTCACAACAGCACAGTCCCTGAAATTTCCAAGCAGCCATTAAAAAGCCTTATGTGTGTTTATGCACCTGTGTGTGAGTGTGTGTGTGTGTGTGTGTGTGCGTGTGTATGTGTGTGAGTGTATATGTGTGTGAGTGTGCGTGTGTATGTATGTGAGTATGTATGTGTGTGAGTGAATATGTGTGTCAGTGTGTGTGTGTGTGTGCGTGTGTGTGAGTGTGTATGTATGTGAGTGTGTATGTGTGTGAGTGTGTGTGTGTGTATGTATGTGAGTGTGTGTGTGAGTATGTATGTGTGTGAGTGAATGTGTGTGTCAGTGCGTGTGTGTGTGTGTGTGTGTGTGTGTGTGTGTGTGTGTGTGAGTGTGTGTGTAACCCTGAATAACTGTGTATCATTTCTTGTTCTGCTGTAAGGATTGTAACTATCCAAAGACAGAACAGACAAAATATGCAGACCAACATTCTGAACATTTACAGACAGTACAGACAGCTCTTTGTATGACAATCCCCGACCCTCCCACTGTTCCTGACCAATAAAACTCCTCTATCAGAGAGGGGTGGAGTTTTTCACATTTAAACTAGTAGTGGGATAATGAGGTGTCACGAATCCAGAAACAGGCAAAGGTACCGTAAGCATTAGTGAGACGCGCTGACCTGAACCAATCACTCTGTCATTCTGAGGCGAGCACACCATTTTGATTGGTTGGAAGAAGTCAGGGGCCCAGTGTAGCTCCACCCATGGTGGGGCTCACTCTCATATCACCATTTTAAACACAGAATCAGTGGCCAAATAATCTGCTGTGGCTGCTCTGGCCCCCTTGACCAATCAGGGATCTCAACAGGCTCAACACTCCAGACCACTTCCTATAAATCAGCCAATCCATGCGCAGTGGTGTGGTGGGACTCACCAGGGAACTGGTAGGTGTAACCGGGGGCGATGCCTGTGTACCCTCGGCTGGCGTAGGTGGCTGCTTGGAACCCTGGGTAACCTGTGAGCAGGAGAGAAGGGTGTGGCATTAGGACCCTGCACCTGGAGCACACCTGCGCACTGCTGCAGCTCAATAACTGCCCTCAACACCAGAGGGCACTCTCACGCTAGAGGGCACTCCCAATATTTCAGCACTAAACAGTAAAAACAGCACTAGCTTCTGTCTTAAATTCGGAATCTTCTCTCCTTGTTGTATGTGCAGGTAGGCCTAACATTGACGGCTGCATTCAATGTACACTGATGTGTCTAATTTGTTCTTCATCTGCAGAATCAAAATGCTAAATAAAGATATTCAGTACTGAAAACAACAAACAGACAATCACCATTTTCAGAAAGCAAAGAGAACAAAGCATCTCTCTCTCTTGCTCTCTGACGTTTGGATCACATGCTGCCGTGTTTTAACTCAGATTGAGAAGAGCATGATTCCATAAAGAAGCAAACTATTTATATTTGATTTGAAGTTTGGAAGGAGCATGCTCATTCTCACTGGAAGGGGGCGCTCTTTGCACATTTATCTCTGTTAGGAACACCGTTATCCCCACATAGCGGCAAGGCCCCTCTGAACGAGGTGAGATTCAGTGAGGCGCAGTTACACAGCCTGGCCAGCAGGTGGGGGCAGAGTTCCACAGTTAGTCACACTATCTTTAACACGCTGACCAGCTGTCACTGTTCTGACCTGGGACACACACACAGAGACACACTGAGCACTGCCTTTGTTCAGAGCACTGAGGTCCCTGCGGGAGGTTTTGGGGTGCAGCTGCGGTTTTTGTTTACTTTTATTTTACCACTGAGCTCCATCCTTTGCCAAAACAACAGCAACACTGCAGCTTACAATTATCAACATAGCATCAGCACTATACAATTTGCAAAAGGAACGAAACACAGGTCACACTTTACATAAAGTATAATTCATAAAGGATTAATATTGCATTTGTAAAAACAGCATATCAGCTTCAAAATCACACACAAGCAAACTCCATACATAATGAAGGTTTTAACTAATGCTACCTGCCTGGATGGATAAAAGGGGGTGAGAACAGTGTATCTAAAGGGCATATGCATTGCTAGTTACTCTTGGCTCTTTTAACACATGAGATCTTTACCACTGTAGAGGCATGAGTCTCAGAGTCCAGCTTCCCTATGGCACCGTGCACCTGACATCACGTGACCTCATCTGTTATGTCACAATCCCTGCACAGAATCCTACATAACCTTTTTCCAGGTTAAATAACTGGTTATGTCACTGCTGGCACAGGGTGTTGTAATTCCACTCATGAAGTGTGACATGTATCAGTTATGAAGCCACTGTGAAATGTTTATGAAGGATTTGCATGCACTACTCAAGACCTTTATACATATCACTTGATTTAAGCTGTGACCAAAATACGTATGAAGAGAATTCGGTAGTACATTGAGCAGTGTAATGAAAGTGTCATGTTAAGGTCACAAAGATGTAATTGTTTAAAACACTGACACCCATCCCTTTGTTTGCCATGGGCTAGACTCACTCCAATGCTCTCTCTCTCTTAGAGGGCATACTCTGTTCTGTTTCAGAATGAAAAGTACACACTGTAGAGGACATGTTTGCTTGTGTCCAATAAAATATAACTGAGTGCTCAAATAAGTTTTTATTATAAGGGGTTGGCAGGGTTCCCTGGTTTTACCCAGAACGCCCCTGTTTTTACCCAAAATGCCCCTGTTATTACCTAGTATTGGCCCTGGTTTTACCCAGCATGCCCCTGGCCTGATCCAGAATACCCCTGTTTTTACCCACAATGCCCCTGCTCTTACCCAGCATGCCGATACCAAGCATGAAAGCGTCCACGCCATATGGCATCACCCGGGCCCGCCCTCTCGCTGAGCCCGTGGGTGACATCACTTCCTTGGGCTGAGCCTTCTTACACTCCACCTACACACAAACAGACACGGTCAAAAACACTGCACTTATGCATACATGCATCAAACACACATCCCTGCACTGCTGTGTCCCACACACTCACACAAACACACAAATACAGATCAATGGAAATGAAAGGTAACACACACAGACACATGGTCACTGAGAGCACGTTAGGGTCACTGAGGTGTGGAACAGTGTAACTGTATCTCACCATTTTGTTGTTGATCTCGTGGAAGTGGATCTCGCACACCTTCTCCACCACCTCCTCGTTCTCAAACGTCACAAAGCCGAAGCCTGAGGCAGAGAAACACATGCTGGTGAGACACACACACACACACACACACACACACAAAATTAAACGACTAAAGATTAAAGACTACAGTCTCTCAGCTCTGGCTCAGGTATCCGCATTAATTTCAGTTGATTATTTGTGCCAATCTGACCTCAGAGAGTAAAGTTCAGCATACATGTAGTCAATATTCAGTTTAACCAAATTGGTTCTGAACAGTCTATCACTGGCCCCTCCCACTTCACATGTCACTCTTGCCACGCCCTGCCCCTCAGTCTCTCCCCCTCCTGGCCCATGGGATTTGGCATGACTACCGGCCGTCATGATCGATCTGTCAGGGGGAGCTTAGGGAGAGCTTACGCTGAACCCTGATTAACAAGCCCGTTAATTAGCACGGTCCTCTTTCACCTCAGCAAGGCCTACTCTAACACGGACAGAGAGAGAGGCAGAGAAGGGAGAAAGAAAGAGAGGAGGAAAGAAAAAGGAATAAAAGAGCAGGTGAAAGAGAAAGATAGAGAGGAGAGAGGGATGGAAATAAAAAGAGAGGGGATTGGAAGGAGAAAAAAAGGAGAGAAAATAGAAGAAAGGTTTGGGATGGATGGATAGAGAATGGCAGGAAATGAGGGAATGGAAGAACAATAGAGCAGAGAAGGGAAAAAGGACGACAGGAGAAAGTTCTGCAGTTCTGCAATATGACAACAACTGGCTGACTGTACTGAACCAATCAGGAACTGAGAAGGGCAGCTGCAAAGGAAATATGCAGCTGCGTCATCCAATCACAGGGGCAGAAACAACACCATGCCAACAAAACCCTCCTACAGTGAGCAATACAGCCACCAATCATATGCAGCCGGCTACAACAGACACTGGCATGATCTCAATTCCACACCAGATCACAAAAATGAGCACATTAGCCTCTCAGCACTCAATTATTGATCTTTATTATCATAAGGAGTTCTTGCATCAGTTTCCAGTGCATCTTCACCAGTAAAATGTAAGCTAATATTCATGTTAGCTGCTTATAAATATGAATATGATATGCACTAAAATGACGAAGCTGATAGTCAGGCTTAACTGGGGTCAGTGACTCTGGGGTTCGTATTTCTGAGGTTCGGCTGTTTTTCAGGGCCATGGTGGACGGGGCTACACAGAGACTTACCTCGGTGCCGATTGGTCGTCTTGTCGAACATGAGCATGGCATCATCAACCTATGGGAGGCATTTGGTTAGACAGAGTGTTGGGCGAAATGCCACAGAGCAATGATATTAGCAATGCTTTAGTTTCACATAGCAGGACACCAGTTATTTTTATTATCATGAAAATAACTGGTGTCAAACATGGTATTAAGCAGTCTTTAATCATTTGTAATCCATTTATTAATCATTATACATGATTTGTTCATGTAGCTATGAACATTTTAGGCTACAGGTCCAGCACTCAGATCCAGATGTACTACCACCTGCCTCAGGCACCAGGCGGGCAGGTTATAGTGATCACCATGATCAACCTGTCTCAAGTCACAGGTATCATTCTGTACAAGTAATGTCAACAAACACACGGACGATTAAAATATAACTTTGAATAAATGGTCACCAATGTTTAACAAAGCACTTAAAATGATTTAAAAGCTAATTATAGCATTTTTTTGTAGTTAAAGTGTTAGAGAAAACTTCATTGAACATTTTAAGGAGATTTCTCATGTGCTCCAAATGGGCCAATAACTGATTTCATGTCAGGAACTGGCTTAAGTCTGGAAAGGGAACATTTCAGAAATACTATAAAAGTGCTCCAGAAACAGTTTTCAGTCACAGGACAGAGGGACAGACAGACAGATAAGTAGACAGACAGACTATGGGTTACAAGGCTAGACTTCACTCTGCCTGGAAGCAGAATTTAAAATTTAATATTTGTAAGTTTATGGTGCATCGACCAAACTATGAAAGATACGGGCTGTTTTTCTTTTTAAGGATATCAAAAACATGTTAGGCCCAGATAAGACTGGGTGTTCTCGGTTTCCTCTCCCTGGATGGACAGACAGACAGACAGACAGATGCAGGCAGACAGACACAAAGACGAGGGGTCTGGGAGGCCGGTCTCAACTACACCACATGGGCCATTATGACCCCCCCACACCCCCACACACTGTTACCGAGCCTGCAAGAGGGGCCTAGCGACAGATGGAGGGGGGCAGGTGACAAAGGAGAGGGAGAATAGAGGGAACAGGAAGGGGGGAGGGAGAGAGGGAAGGGGGAGAGGTCCAGAGAGAGCAGATAGAACAGGAGGATAGAGTTTTTTCTGTTTTCTGTGGAAAGTTAAACAGTGTTAGAAAGTCTCTCTCTCTCTCACTCACATACACACACACACTAGCAGTGGAGTGGGGGGGGGGGTGGCGTAATCTTTTCACAATCTCTGCCCCCCTCCTTTTTCTTCCACTCTCCACAAAGTTTACCCATTCCCAGGGTGCCCGTGCAAAGAATTTCAATTAGAGGCATTTTACCCCCTTTCCTTTATTCCCGACAAAACAGAGAGAGAGGGAGAGAGAGAGAGAAGAGAGATGGATGGGGACAGTACAGGAAGAGGAGAAAAAGAGAGAGAGAGAAGAGAAAGAGGGGAAGAACAGAGGGTGCCAATCTGTCCAGTGCAAGTGAGAAAAAGTTTTCAGACAAAAAATAAAATAATGAAAAAGACAAAAGATAAAAGGGTTTGTTTAGCAGAGAGGAGAAGGTAAATGTAAAAAAAGAAGGGATGAAGGAGGTGAGGGTAAAGGGGGAGTAAAGTGAGGATGATGGGGGCACACAAGACTTGAGAAGGAGGAGTGCGGGCGTGAGCAAGAGATGAGAAGAAGGGGGGGAAGGAAGAAGGGATGGGAATGGAGGAGTGAGAGAGGAGAGACAAAGGGGAAGAGAGAAGGGGGGGTTACAGGGGTCATGGGCCTGTCAGCCCCCTCTCCTCTCCTCCGCTCTGCTTTTCTTTCTGTACCCCCACCCCCCACCCCCACCCCTGTCCCAGAGTGGGAGAAAAACAAGCGGCAGCACTCTCACAAAACTGAGACTCAACGATGCCTCTGAAACGGCCCTCCAACCTCACCGAAAAACACTGACTACATGCACAGCCCTAACACACTTTACAGCCACCCGCAAACCAGAGACTCAGGCTGCCAGGGGGGGTGTATTTCCATAAGACAAAGGTGGGGAAAGAACTGGTTTCTGTAAATAATAACGCTGCAAAACTTCTCAATACCCAACTATTATCTCCTTCCCAGCCTCTCTTGTTCTTGTCTCTTGTTGCTGTTTTTCTCTCTCTGTCTCTGTCTACCTCATGTCCATCTCCATCTTTCATTGTAATAAACGTAAAAAGTGATTGTTTTGCCAACCAAACTGGTCTTATGACAAATTATATGACAAAATATATTAATTATGAGAAAATGTACTCAGGGTAACCAACAATATTCCACTAGTTAAAAACTAAGTAGACAAACTGGTGTTAGAATGAGGGTATGAAAAAACTCTGGGTGTTATGAATAATTATGTGACACCTATTATTTCATAAAACAGCAGAATTCAGCAGTAGAAAAGGATATGCTGTAAGCAAATGTTTTTTATTTACATGGCCTAATTTATTACAGAAAAAACCTTCTTCTCAAACATTTACCATAATTTAAACATGTGAAGAAGCACATTTATTTCCCCTAACAATTAAGAGAAGATTTGAAAGACATAAGAGGTCTGAAAACTGTTAAAAGACTTCAGATTAAATTACTCAATTAAGCAACGGCCATGCAAGCAGGTTATTCTGTAAAAACAATTATACGGGCTGGTCAAAGCACAAACAAAGAGTGTTTGTTTGTTTTCACTGTTTTACCAGACCTAAATAAGGACCAGCCTAAGCTTTAAATGCGCTAACAAGCCATTAGCGCTTCAAGGCTCCCCACTCACTGTCTGCTAACTGCGTGTTAAACCGTGGCTACATTAGCATCGTAATTGTGGACCCTTTCCCCAATTTCACAACCGTCTTCCTTTTAAATTGGGTCTCTGGATGGAAGATTTCTTTGGTGGACAGTAGAGGAGCGCGTAGACCAGGCTTTCCCCAAATCGGACATCTTTGGGAAACTCTTTTATTGTTTTGATCAGGAGCATCAAAGTTAAGCCAAGTAAGTCTAACTGATTCCAGACTTAATCTCCCTCCTCCACTTTCAGGAAAACCTGGTGAAAATCTACTGTACTGCAAAGCAACAACTTCACACAACTGAGTAAAACTTGACTTCAGCCTCAGACCACTGCAGCCAGAATGAACTATGACTGTTCACCATTATAACCGAACCACAACTTGACATAACCTTACCTTACCCATGACTTTACACCCCTAACCATAAGTTACACCACACACAACTTTACCTTGACCCCAGCTTTGCAGGTGAAAATTTAGACAACTGCACACTGGACAAGTAGCTCAATTTGTTGGACTCAACTCTGTCGGTCTCTCTCCGCCTCAGAAAAACCGAGGTGGCCATAGAGTACAGATACTGATTTACTAATCCATACTGACTGTCACACTGGTTAAATTACACAGTAAACACCAAGCACACAAACAACCATGAAATTCAATAATAAATACATAGAGCACACACACACACACACATAATTCTTGTCCTTGATGGAGTTGACATTGAAACAACATGTGGTTTGTGTCGCAGTGTTCTATTTTGACAGTCCAGATCTGTGTCATTAAAAAGGGTTACCTAGTGAGAAAAATATCATATCATACTGCATAATCGGTGCATTATTCATCTGAAAGCCCAGATCTGTGCGATATCTGTGCCAGAGCAAAGTTAGTTGTCCAGCAGTTTGAAATGAACCCATTACAGCCACATAACTCACATTCAGCTTGGGGCGAGACGGAACGCCACACGGTACCGACATAAACACGATAGCGACTGCTCAAGATAATGCGCTCTGTTCGGACTGTTGTGTCATGGGTTTTAACAGAGCCCACAGTTTGCTCAGCCCGGGTGTTCACATCCAGGACATTTTGGTCCCGTTTATGATACAGGATACGGGGCTGATCTGAGCCTCTGCTTTCGTTCAACAGTCATATTTTCATCCCTCTCTCTTTCTCACACATGCACACATCCTCGCCCTGAAGAGGAAGTACATCTTGAGACTTCCTGTTGTGTTACTTTAAGTATTATACGGCTCATATACATGTAGATGGGTGGCAGTGTAGCAGAGTCGTTTGGTTTAATTCCCACCCTGCCGAAGCTGGGAACAGGGCCCCTCACCCAAAGACAACCTGGACAGGGTCTCTCACCTGATCAATGTCAGTCAATATCCAGCTGAATGAACTGATAGCATGTAACATGAAAGCTACGCAAGGGATAACTCTGTCTGCTAAACTCCTTAAATGTGAATATGTCAAATAAATGTAATTTAAAAAAAAAAAAAAAAAAAACAATTCATTCTGTCTTTTTTCTCTTCTCTCTCTCTCTCCTTCCATCCTCCCTCTCTGGCCATCTCCCCCTCCTCCTCCGCCCCTGCATTCTGCCTCCCTCTCTCTTTCCATCCTCCTGCTCCTCTCCCTCTCTTTGTCCTCCCTCTCTCCTGCTCTCGCGGTAAAGAGGCCAGCAGACAATAAAGCCAGTCAGGCTGTCTAATCGGCACTCGCACGCGCGGATGGAGACAAACTTTTCCCTCCCAGTGACTCCCACCTCAGTGGTTTCGCTCGCCCCTCCATCCTGTGAGCGGGGTGGTGAGAGGGGCGGGGTGGGGCGGGGGCGGGAGTCTCTCTCTGCCCGGTTCTTGTTTCTTGCTCTTGTTCTTGTTCTTGCGCTGGGACAGGTCCAGAGCTACTGGAGTGTGATGGTGAGAGAAGCACCGGCCGCTCTGTGACCAAGCGGCTCATTATCTGCCCGGAGTGGTGACATAACCATGCTGGAATTCAGCACGGGGGAGCATGTGTGTGTGTATGAGTGTGTGTAAGTGCGTGTGTGTATGTGAGTGTATGTGCGTGTGTGTGTGTGCGAGTGTATGAGTGTGTGTGTGTGTGAGTGAGTGTAAGTGCGTGTGTGTGTGTGCGAGTGTATGTGCGTGTGTGCGAATGTATGTGCGTGTGTGTGTATGTGTGTGTATGAGTGTGTGTGTGTGTGTGTGTGAGCGAACAGTGTGTGTATGTGTGCAAACAGTGTGTGTGTGTATGTGAGAGTGTGATTATGAAGTGTGTATGTGTGTGTGTATGAGTGTTTATGTGTACGTGAGTGAGTGAGTGAGTGAGTGACTGAGTCAGCTGTTGAGTGACAGTGAATTGACGGGTTAGTAAGTGAGTTACTCAGTGAGACTACGGGTGCACGAGACAGCTGAGAAATGAGGTGGTGAGTCAATGAGTAGAGTTGTTCAGAATGTGAGTCAATGACTGAGTGGGCATGACTCAGTGATATTCCTGTCTTCAGGGAGACTTCAGTCTCAGCCAATAGCTGCCATTGAGAGGAAGAAATTCAGAGAGTGGAGAGTGTGCACGTCACTCTGAGCCTGCAGCCACTTCCTGGTGTGTGCTGGATGTAACAGCTAATGATAAAGGACTGAGAAGCTCTCTCAGGACCAGTGGACCAGATACCTGACTGCATCACTGCCACATGGGAAACAGAAAACTCCCCACAGTGTGGAGGGGCACGGTGAGCCATGACTCTCCGAGGTAACCCAGAGCCTGGCTCTGTCCACACTGCCACCTTCAGGCTGGGCTGACCCAGTACAGCTTTGCCTGAGTTCTGGGACAGTGTGACCATAACCGCTTGCTTAAGTCAGATAGTGACTTTCGGCTGCACCCTTGAGCACGGTATCCAACCTAAGCTGCTTCAGTAAAAATACAGAGCAGTATAAATAGTTCGTAAATGTAAGCTGTGTAAATCACTCCGGACAACAGTGTCTGGTAAATGACTAAGATGTAAGGGAAAGAAATATCTCACAGCAACACCACTTCAGTATGCCTTCGCAGGATCAGATTAAAAACCACAAACCCTTATGCTCTGAACACATACTGTGTGTGTGTGTGTGTGTGTGTGTGTGTGTGTGTGTGTGTGTGTGTGTGTGTGTGTGCTGTTTCTAGTAGTGGCAGTTATATTGAATTAGATGAGATCCAGATAAGTCCTCTCCTGATTCGCCTTTCTGTCATCGGTCTCAGGTCTGTCCCCGGCCTCGTCTCTCATCCTCAGATCTGCAGCTCCTCTCTCTCTCTCTGCCGCTGGTCGGAGCCTTCACACGGTTCCTGTCGCCGTATCATTTCACATCTGGCCTTGTGTAACACGATCGTTATTTTATCTCTCTCCCTCCCTCTTTCCCTTTGTCACTTCTTTCTTTCGCCTGCTTTTTCCTCTCTTCTTTCCTGTCTTACAGAACATTCCGGTCTCTATTACTGCCAGTTCTTTCTCTCCCCACCCCTCTGTTTTACAGTAAATGACTCTTGCAGTGGTGACATGGGGTACCACAGTGCACAGGGGAGTGGGTGTTTGTGTGCAGCCAGTCAGGTGGAGCGGAAGAACAGGTGGCCAGGTACACCTACGGCCAGTTGCCTCCGTTGAAAACTGTCATTCATGGTGCATTTCGCTTTGACTCCGCCCTTAAAACTGGTAGGTGGAGGAGCTGCTATGTGCTGCCAATCACTGACAAATATGGGGCCGTTGCCCTACTCTGTGATTGGTTGAGAGAGCCACTGATAGCTACACAAGACGGCACTGATGGACGGTAAACACCTTGTCACTGTGCTTACCTTGCCGAACTGGTCAAAGTACTGCTTCACATCCTCAATGGTGGTGTTCACTGACAGACCCCCGACGAAGATCTTCTTTGTCCGGGTCACCAGCTGTGGACAGACAAAATGAAAACGTAAGAACACACTGTGAGAAGAACAGGCAATTCAGTCCACCCATTCTCCTCATTCGCCTGCAGTCTAGAACAGCAGAGGAAGCTAGAGCGTTTGCTCATTTACATTCCAACCAATTACTGCGGCCTTAATTGGCTCAATCACTCGTTCAGCCTGATGCAAGCACCTCAAGTAACAAGTGTTAAAGCACAGCACATAAGCAACAGCTGTTAT